>CP126892.1:55027500-55627500 GCA_030440675.1 Furcifer pardalis | reverse complement strand
TTGGAATGAGGGAGCAAATATATAAGTTTAATGATATGGAAAAAACTTAAAGGTGAAGGTTTACAAGTCCCATAGATGGTGGGTACACTTAGAGAGCTATATGTATGCTTGTTTAGGGTTTTTTGTTATGTTACATTTTTCTAATTTTTGTGTATCTTATTAAAAATAATTTAAAAACTTACCACTTGTCCACTAAGTTGACCATTTAACTTTTACTACTGATAAAATATTTGATATATTAGAAATGATTATCTTGTCCCCTCCTCTGAGCCCACACCAGCAGCCTGAGGAAAAATGATACCATGGCCTGGCAGGTGGCTGAGGACCTCCCCCCCCCCACCCCCAGGCCCCCATCAACGGCCAGAGGGGAGTTAGTCTGTGTTCTGATTTGTTTATTTTGTGAGGTTGCATTTTATGATTGTTACTGTACTGTTGCTGTTATGACTGTAAGCTGCCCTGAGTCGCCTTGGTGAGTGGGCAGCAATGGAAATCTGAACAAACAAACAAACAAACAAATAAATAACACAGCAAAATAACGATTTGTGGACAGTCAATTATATCTAAACCAGTTATAGCTAAAATTTGATTTCTGCACATCTTTTTTGATAAGTATGCGAAAGAAGTGCTAGAGCACAATAAAATATCAGTGACAGACATGTATTCTCAGTATATGTTGCTTTATTGAACTTGTAAATGTAGATTATGAAAAGTGCACAGATTTTGGGAAAATATTAAAAGTATTTTAATAGGATTAAAGGCTAAATACCAGCAAAAATGAATGTAAAATAATTTTGGTTGTAATGATGTAAGTTTTTAATTATAAATGATGTTTTATTTTATTTACAGAATGATGTGCGAAACAGTGAGATATGAGAGGCACGAAGCAAATGAAGTTCTGTACTAGTGAGTGTGGCTGCTTTTATTTTTATACCTTATTTAAAATGCAGATTCACATTTTGTAAATCGCTGATAGAACTTTGTCATTCTATGTTGTATTCCAGAAAAGTGGTAGGAAGTGTGCCATCCAAACAATTCTTTAATGCTGATATAAAATATTGAAACCAGCTAATCTGTGATAACCTAAAGCAGGGGTTCTCAACCTACCACCTGTGGGCTGGATCCAGCCTGCGGGACCAACTCATCTGGCCTGCGGCCTCGCTCCAACCTCTGCTGCCACTGTCGCTACTGGAATTGTCTGCAGACTCATTTATGACTGTCATAAACACATTTACGACAGCCATGACACTTTTACAGCAGCCATAAATGGCAGGGGAACCACCAGTCCAGCCACCTCAGCTATGTAAGGGAGCGTGACCC
The DNA here is from genome assembly GCA_030440675.1 of Furcifer pardalis. NCBI lineage: Eukaryota > Metazoa > Chordata > Lepidosauria > Squamata > Chamaeleonidae > Furcifer > Furcifer pardalis. Next base: position 55,626,183 of record CP126892.1, on the reverse strand, counting down.
AGCCCCCGACTTAAAAAGGGCGGCCATCCCTGACCTAAAGGAAAGTTTTCTACCTAGTAACATTTAGTTTTGTGATCCTAATACAGTTGTACCTCGCTTAAAGAGCATAATGCGTTCCACAGGATTGCTCTTTAAGCGAGTTTGCTCTTTAAGCGAAACACCATTGTAAATGACCAATTGTGTGTGTGTGTGTGTGTGGGGGGGGATTGCGAACCCAGATTTATTTGTTAATCGAGTTTTTGGTTGGTTTTATTTGTTAAGCGAAGCAAACATTCAGAGAAAAATCTGCTCTTTAAGCGAGTTACTCTTTAAGCGAAACACTCTTTATGTGAGGTTTGACTGTACTGCTTCTACCTTGCTTCTTTAATATAGATGATCTTTTGGAAGCTTTCGAAAGAGAGAAATGTTCATGCACTCTGACTGCTATTTAGTGTGCATCTTTATTTTAAAATATGTATATTTGTCATGTCATGTTGTCCATAAAACCTAGAGCAGGGATTTTCAACGTGTGGCCTGTGGCCCACAGCACCATTTCATGTGCCCCCCCCCCCCGGCTGCCTCCACTACACCAGAAATTGCTATGCTGTGGAAGAAGGGCAAAATGTCTGTCTGGCCCCCAAAGCTGTCTGAGGGAGTGTGACCTGGCCCCAGCTTAAAATGGTTGAGAACTCCTGACCTAGAGAAATATGACTGAACAGGTCATTATAGATGTAGTTCAAGGATTTCATGATATATAAAGCACAAATTCTGGCTTTATCTCATTGCACAAATCTTATGTGCCAGTTGAATTGTTTTGTGAGTCAAATTCTAGATTGTCTTGGAAGAACAACACATCTTGCCTTCTGCCTCTATGTGTTTTGACTGTGAATATTTCAAAATGGTTTGTTTTGTTCACTGTCCTTTACTGAGTCCTGAGGCTCACTCTTCAAAACTAGCTCTTAGTGTTATCAAGCTATAAATTATTGATTGGCCTATTTTTTCGTCGAGACTGTTAGAGAATATTCATCTGCCCTCAAGACAAAAAAACAATTTATCATTACTGAGGAGCCATGCCTTCAATTGTGTGTACCCTTAATTGTAACTCTATTAAGAAAAGTTCCCTACTGAAGAAAGAGACCATCCTTGTAGAAAGTACCAAGAGTTTGACCAGTGGGTGAGTTTTCTTCATGTACCAAGAAATTCTAAAAATTAGCAAATTAGCAACAGACTGACATTTCAATAGGAAATTGACATGGACATCTCTCTGCCTTTTAATCCAAATGTATTCTCAGTCACCTATGTACTTTGTGCTCTACTGTCAAGTTAGTAGGGGGAAGGTGTTAGAAATAGGTATGATTATTAATTTTTAAAAAGTGTAGCAAGCTAAATGTTTGCAGAGAAAAGAAAAGATAGTACCTCTGCTCAGACTGACAATCCAAGATACAAGACAAAAAAATGGGGCAGGACAAGTTAGGTAAAACAAATATACTGGTAACTCACGGAAAGGCCAAGTTATGGAATATTAATATTTATTAGAGTAAACTTAGAAAAAGGAACATTCTTGAAAGAAGTGGCTGTTTAAAAAAAGAAGTAAGAAAGACCAAGACCAAGATGAATGACATAGGGAAATGCTTTCTAAAAGAATCAGGAAGGGAAGGGTTTGATATAGCAGAAAGGCATATGAGGCTTCAAGAGAGAACAAAGAGAAATGAAATGGGAGTATAGTAATACCCCAGATAACATTATGACTTGGTTCCACAAGTCTTAACGTTATCTGGTTTTTAGCGTTGTCCGATACATACATCGAACAACGCTAAAAAAAAAAAAGCCCTGACTGCTAGCCTAGGGTCAGCTTGACTTCGGGGACAAACCAAGTGTTTGTCCCTGAAGTCATTGCTGTGGTTGGGGTGGAGGCATACCCACCCACCCCCTTGCACAGTGATGGAACACTGCATTTGTGGGGTGGGGTGGGTATTTCCCCCCCTCCCCAAGCGCAACGCTCTCTGAATCACTGTGAAAGAAGAAGGGGTAAGGGGAATCCTGAGTGCACACGCTCGGGATTCCCCTCACCCCTTCTTCATTCACAGCTTTAAAAGCAAGAACATCAGGATTTTCTTGCTTTTAAATTAGCATTGGGTTTGGGGCGGTTGGGGGGAATAACCACCACCACCACCAAGGGCAGTTACTGCCCTTGCGGGGGTGGGTGGGTGGGTATTCCCCCCCCAACCCCCAACCCAAACCCAGCGGCGAGTTTTAAAAGCAAGACAATCCGGAGGAAAGAGATGATGGCTCTAGGGAGGTCGGGAGACCTGATGCGCGCTATTTTTGAAGTGCCCCCTCCTTCCTGGAGGCTGCAATGAGTCAAAATGTCAGGATTCAAATCCTGACATTTTGGCTTGTTAGAGCCTCCAGCAGAGTGGGATAACTTTGGAAACAGCTTGGAACAGCTCCTGTGATCTCCCTAGAGCCAGCAGGGGGGGGGGGTCAAACAGCCCGAAATGGGTAAAAAAATGGACCTCTTTTATCTCCCTGCTGGCTCCAGGGAGATCACAGGAGCCGATCCAAGTCCCCGGCCATTGCAACAAGCCAAAACGTCAGGGTTTGAACCCTGACATTTTGGCTTGCTCCACTGGCTGGGGACGTCGGGGAAGCCCAGAAACAGCTTGGATCAAGTCCTCTTTTAATGCTAGCGTGTGTGTGTGTGGAGTATTCCCCTACCACCCCCACCTCCACGCTAGCATTAAAAACAAAAAATCAGGAGGAAAGAGACATCGTCTCTTTCCTCTGGATTTTCTTGCTTTTAAACGACTGCATCGGATAACGCTAAAATGAATGTTCTCCGGTGCAAATCTTCCCCCCCAATTTGTCGTTGTTATGCGGTTTTAGCGTTATCCGGCGTAATCATTATCCGGGGTATTACTGTATGTTGAAATTGTACAGGAAACAGTTAACTAGGATAAGGATGGGCCATTAAATTATTTAAAAGGAATTAGGAGCTCATAATGAAGAAGAAAAGATAAACATTTAAGAGGCAAGGGAGGATATATTAGGATTAAAGAACAGGAAAAAATAAAGCAGACAGCTGAAGTGAAGTAGGAAAAAATCCACTAAAAAGAATCTTAAAGGATCCTACTGGATTTCTCCAACGATCTAATTTATCATTTGGTTTCTCACAGTGGCTCATCATTTACTGTCTTATAGGATGCCTCTAAGTAAGACATGAGGACAGTGGTGGGCATAAAAATATTTTACTACCACACTGTGGGTGTGTCTTACTCCATGGGCATGGCTTACTTTGTGGGCATGACCATGTGACTGGATAGGCATTTTGAAACAAAAAAAATCCATTTGTTTTAAATCCAGTTGGAATCGACTGTGTGACTGAACAGCAACAATTAAATGTTTTAATTGGTAGCCGTGTTAGTCTGCAAGCATATATGAGAGTAAACAAAACAGAACAGGAGAAAGTAAGAAAAGTGCTGGTTAAAGTTAAACTTTCATGCTATTTTTCATACTATATTTAGCTGGGTTCTTTGCATTCTATTGCTTAAAGGGGGTGTCTGTTTGAATCCCTTTCTACTTTTGAATTTCCCGGGTGTTTGCAAGTAAGAAATGTGCTGTCTAAAGCTTTAGCTTACTTTCAAACACCCAGGGAAATTTGAAAGTACTGTAGAATAGGATTCAAACAGCCAACCCCTTTAAGCAATGCAAAGAACCCAGCTAAATAAGAGAAATAGCATGGAAAATTAGCTTTATCCAGCAGATTTCTTACTTGCAAACTCCCAGGGAAATCCAAAAGTAGAAAAGTATTCTCTACCTACCATGGAGCCGGTCGCAACTCCAAGCACCCGGAATGAGGTGAGGAGAGGAGGGTGTGTGGCCAGGCAGGGTGGGGCGTGGCCAGGCAGATACACCCATCCAGTCCGAACTGGTTGGTGTCCATCACTGCATGAGGATGCCAAGTCTCTCTGTTGTTTCTCAGCAGTTGGTTTTCCGAGTGTGCTGTCTTTCGCTAGTCACCTTTAATAACATTTTCCTCCTTGAATATGTTTACACCTTTAAAGTAATCTTTGTTGATGGCTACATGTCATGATCACATCCTCAGTTAGCTCTCAGTGCCGTTTATGCTGAAATGTATGCTCAACTTTAAAGGAGGACAATAAGGGCATTGGGTGCACAGTGGTTAAACTACTGTCCTGCAACCAAAAGGTTGTGAGTTTGATCCTGATCAGGACCCAAGGTTGCTAAATTGAGTACCAAACATGTTGGGGGCAAAATGCTAATTAACTTTTTAAACACCCAAAGAGTGCGCTAAGCACTATGGGGTGGTATAGAAGTGTGATTACTTTGCCTTGCCTCTATAACACACATTACTCTTTAAGATGCATGCCAAACTTTCCATAGGTACCAGACCCAGAAGACAACTATTAAGCCCAAGTCTACAAATGAATCATTGGCATAGGCCTGATTCCACCTCTGTTGAAAACAGTGTTCATTCTTATAATTTATTCATAATTTATGTATTGTGTTGTTCTACTGTGCCAAATTTAGTGTTGATCTCAAGCCTGGTTCCAAAATTAGATTTTTGTTTGGGATGCCCCAATTTTTAAAAAGCATTTGGTATTCATTCTCTTTAAAAGTATATGGTGGGTTTTTTTTTGCTTTTGTTGTGTAATACTCTAATTACTAAAAAGGCTCCAAAAATGTGCATGGGTTTTAAATAAAGATTTATTTTAAAAATAATTTAATTCATGAACCCTTTGCAATAATTTTGACACATTTGAAAGAGAGCAAAAGCTTTCTGACTCCTACATCTGTGTCAAGTTTGGTGTTGATCCAAAGTCCAGTTTAGGTTAAGAATTGCTTTGTGGAACATTGGGTTGTTTTTTTTTAACCAAGCAACTATGATAGTTTCATTCTCATGCAACTGTAATGTGTGTCACGTTCAAAATTTGATTCATAGACCTTCCTAATATTAGTCTAAAGACAAGGTAGACATAACTGAAAATGATCAAAAGCCTTCTGAGTAAACAAAGCCTCATTTTCTGAAACCTCTTGCAAAGCTTGGTGAACTAATTTAAAGGAGTGTGCCAAGACTTCTTTAAGCAATGTCTGTGCAGTCTCGTTGTGTTCCTTTTGGTTTTTGTGAAAGTTATCCAGCAAAATGTTTAATAATGCAAAGAGCACCTGCAGCCAAGCTAGTATGTTGCATTCTTCAGTCTCTTCAAAAATAGATTATTCCTTCTTATAATTGGCAAAATTGCTTGGGATCAGAATTTCTTATTTAAATATTTTGTTTTGGGATGGATTTTTCCACAAGGAGTTTCTGAGCCAACATGAGGGCAAATATGTTAATTTGCTCATTGATAATGTGTGTATAAAGATTTGGTTTAAGATGGCATAGCATTTAGACAAAATATATTTTATACTGGGTATATATTGGTCGGTTGCTCAGAATTGTTCTGTGATGCCTTGTGAGAGGAAGGATTGTTAACAAGCAAGTATTCAAGAAATAAATATTTTAAATGTCTATAGTTTTGGAACTGTGTATCTTGGAGTTTGTAGAAGTTTGTCTATATTTTGTAAAAGATAAGGTGTGATCATACTTCTATTTACTTTTTCTTCAAATAATGTGAAAGCAGTGGCAGAACTAGAATTACTTATTGTATCACATGAGTGAAATACTAGATTTAAGAATGAGAGAAATGACCCAGTTATTAGAAACAAGGATTTATAACTATGGATAGTATGGCAATATCCATTCCAGCACAATGTCCAGGGGGTCCTCCTGGACTCACGGCTACTGTTCAATGAGCAGGTGGCAGCCGTGGCCAGGAGGGCTTTTGCACAACTTCGTGTAATACGCCAGTTACGCCCGCTCCTTGACCGGGACGCCTTGCTTATGGTCACGCACGCTTTGGTCACCTCCAGACTTGACTACTATAATGCGCTCTACATGGGGCTGCCCTTGGTGACCATTCGGAGACTGCAGCTGGTCCAAAATGCGGCAGCCCGGGTAGTGATGGGGCGCGGGCGTTATGCTCGGGCCTCTCCACTGCTTAGGGAGCTGCATTGGTTGCCAGTTTGTCTCCGGGTGCAATTCAAGGTGCTGGTCATTACCTTTAAAGCCCTATATGGTAGTGGGCCAGGATACCTAAGAGACCGCGTCACCCTAAGAACATCTGTCCGTCCCACCAGGGCGGATCGGAGGGGCTCTCTCGTTGTACCATCGGCTAGGGAGGCTCACCTCGCTAGCACCAGGAAGAGGGCCTTCTCCGTGTTCGCCCCGGCCCTCTGGAACCTCCTCCCAACTGAGCTGCGCATGCAGACAGAGCTCCTGTCCTTCTGGAAGAGCTTAAAGACCTGGCTGGCAGGACATGTGTGGGGTTCCAGGGATGTGGGATCCCATGTGGGGTGGTTAGTCTAAGGATTTTACCCTTCTGACGACACCCCCAGATACTGTTTTAGTCTATGAATTTTTAAATTTTTTATTGATGTGTTTTAACTTGGGTTGTAAGCCGCCCAGAGTCGGGCTTGCCCGATTGGGGCGGGTTAGCAAGTATGAAATATAAATAAATAAATAAATAAATAAAATGTCTGGCCAGCCATGCCACTATGGTAATGGAGTAGACACTACAGCTAGCAACTCAACGCCGAGAGTTGGGCCGCAGTAAATAAGCTTACTTCCGGGGGGGGGGGGATGGCTGTGGGAGGATGAGCTCCTTTAGGTGGGGTGATGGTCCCCTCAATGTAGGAAATGCCTCTAGAAACCATCATATTGGTCTCAACAGCAAAATGAGCAGAGGAGGAACTCTGATTCCCCATGGTCATGCAGGCAGAAGAGGCCATGCCAGATGGACTTGCTGTGAAGGCACACCTTGTCCATATTCTCAAGGCTGTGGCAGTCCATTGCAGTCCCAGTGTTAAATCCTGCATGTCTCATTTCATATGTGCCACAGGAGATGGCTCTGTGATCATAGTGTGTGAGTCACTTCATGGCAAGCTGGGATCCACCTTAAATAAATTCACGCCAATGGCATTTTTCCTGCTTCAGGAAAAAAATGTATTCCTGGATAAGAGTTGCAGCCGAAGACAATGGCAAAGAGGACACAATATCAGGCCAAGATTCCTAAAAAAGAAAAGAAAAAAAAAGCTTTATCAAAGAAGTACTGTATGTGTAAGAAGAAGAGGATCTTTAATGAGCTGGAACTGTAAGATTAAGGAAAATGTGTTATAAGATATATAGAGAGGAACAGTGAAGAAGTTGACATTTACTAGAATGGGAGAGGAGTATTTATTATTTATTTATTAGTTCACATTTATATTGCCGCCCACTCACCGTGACAACCCAGGGCGGCTGACAAACAATATATTACATTACATTACAATAATACAGCAAGAGAAGATGTGAGAAGAAAAATCCTAAGCTCAGTATTGTTTACTAAATACTGTATAGGTAGTGATATAAATGTAAAACACAACCACTCAAACAAAACTCATAGATCAGAATCGTAGCAGATATTTTATTATCTAAAAAATCAAAACACATTATTAACTGGAGGCAATTTACAAATTTAGCTTCATTTAGAGAATAATGAAGCATGAAGCAGCTTGTATTGATATAAAAGTTAGCCTTTTGTCATGAGTCAAGGTGGTTTTTTGAAAAGAGATATGTTTATATTTATTGTCTCGCAGACACATAAAATTTAAATTTTGAGTTAATTTTACAGATGCTTAAAATATTATTTTGGTGCATGTAACTGAAAATACCCCAAGTTCATTATTTTAATAGCTGTATGGTTACATGAGCTAGGCCATGAATTCTGATATCTTGCATTTCTGTTACTGTACAGTCAAACCTCGCATAAAGAGCACCTCGCTTAAAGAGTAACTCGCTTAAAGAGTTTCTCTGACTGTTATCTTCACTTAACAAATAAACCCAACCAAAAACTTGCTTAACAAATAAATCGGGGTTTGCAATCCCCCCACCAGAAGTCACAATTGGTCACTTTCAATGGTGTTTTGCTTAAAGAGCAAACTCGCTTAAAGAGCAATCCTGTGGAACACATTATGCTCTTTAAGTGAGGTACAACTGTATTTGTTACTTGCAATTACAGGTGGAAACATTACAGGTTGGTAGAATCACCTAGAACATTATAGATACCCTCAAGTAGTATGGTCATCATATGTAAAACATTTAGAAATACATTCACTATTAAATATGTGAATAATCTTAAAACAGTAATAAAAGGCATGGTCAGAAAAAAAATGCACAGTTGTAATAGATTTCTAGCATTCATTAGGAACTGGTTAAGTTTGTGTTCAAGTTTGTTTTCCTAGAAGTTCTTCCTAGTCTGGCCTGGTTATTCTGCTACGGTAATAGATTAGACCAGTGTTTCCCAAATGCTGGTGTTTGGACTTCAATTCCCAGAAGCTTAAGTCAATTCCCCAAAGCACTGATCAGTCAATATACTGGCTTAGGCTTCTGGGAACTGAAGTCCAAACACCAGCATTTGGGAAACACTGGATTAGACCATACTGCCAGCAACACAAGGTTAACTAACCTGACAATCCTGAGGATTAACTCTTTTGGGTGTTGAAATCCACAGGGAAGGGCAATGATCTCCAAGATGATTAAATCCCACTTGAATCCATCTTGATGGAGGGTTACAGCTTCATCAATCCTAGTCTGGGGCTGATGAAGATTTTGTGTACCAAAAGGGCTCAGGACCAGAAAGTGACTTGCGGAACTGAGTCAGTGGTATAGGTGTCACGCTGCAATACCCAAGGCAAATGGAAGGCCATTGCATTATATTGATCCCAGGACAATCTTCATGGCTGATCACCATGGTGATAGCCAATATTTAGAATTGGATATGGCACAAGAAGTTCTTTCAAAATATTTTTCCTGTGCCTCTTAGGAAGCTGACTCTTCTTGAACATCCAGAGAAGAAATATGATTAAACTGCTTTGTATATCAGCAACCAAATGCATAGCAAGTTCTGACCTTCAGAATCAAATTGCATTTTTTTACTGAGTTTCTTTAGGAAGAAACAGCGCAGTTTGCACTAAGAAGCACCATTTTGACTATGCAATGTAAAGGCTGGGAAAGGAAACATATAAATTGTAGCTACAATACTAGAATAGATTTTGTATGTTTCTGTGGATGGTGAACCACACAAAATCTGTTTGATATCTGAACTCTTCTTACACTTTGTGAGCTTATGTGAAGGATGAGAGAAGGTGTATCTCAGTCAGTAGGAGTGCATGTGTATTGAGCTAGAGGTTGGAAGTTCAAATTGCCATCCCTCATGGAAGTTGGGCCAGCCAAGATCATTTAAATATCTTGCTGTGTAGTCTTCGGCAAGCAGCAGAGTTCCTCAGTGTTCCTAGGAGGAGGGACTGGCAAACTATATCCGAGTACTTTATACTGTACCTACAAAATCCTATGACTTTCAACTTCTAAGTTAGAAACATAAATGCAGGACAAGTAGTTACATTCTAATACTATGTATAGTTGCTCAAAAATGTTTTTATCTGAGTTGAGTGAAATTTGCTTCTGCATAGGAGTACACAGGATTGTGGCCATACTATCATTAGACTTTTGCCATGGTATAATTAGATTAGCTTTCATGAAGCTGTTATGTAGTTCTTAAAAATAAAATTAACATTGTTTTGAAACATTAAAATATTGTCTGTTACTAGGATATGTTTAGGAAGAATAGCAGTTGAAATGTATAATAGATTGCACTGCATTGAGATTTTATCATTGTAGTGACTCTTGGTTAAAATTAGTTTGTTTTTATTCTGTGTCCAGATTGCACTTCTTAGTATTTTCTCATTTTTATTTTTCAGCCCTGATGATATTGGGACCTGTTGGTATATACTTTTGTCTGGTTCAGTATTTATCAAAGAATCAATGTTTCTTCCAAGGAGCAGGTAAGTGGACTCATATGTATCTAATACTTAAAGAAATATCATTTGCTGATACTGCGTGAAATAGAGATGACAAATTTTAAAAAGTACCTACTATTTCTGTTCACAAAAGTATTGAAATTCTATAGGAAGACTGACCTATGGTCTAGATTATTTGTCCTGCTAGATTAATGCAGAGTTCTTAGTAGAGCTCTTTTTTGTACTTTCTAGCTTCTTGGAATAGGAAGAAGCGTAGTCAGTTTTTTTTTACATTTGTTTTGGGTAAATAAGTGAAAAAATTTTCTTTGCAGTTCTGAATTATAATATAAGTTAGAGGTTCTCAAATTGTGGTCCATGAAAGTTTCCCTGAACGTTTACAGTTCAATTAGATCATCTTTACCTGGTCCTGTAAAAGAAGAGTGACAGAGTCCATGAATTATCTAAGAGACTAAAAAGGCTGTGTCAAAGGAACCTCGATACTTATAGTCCTAATACTATTGATGTTGTTACGTGCCATCAAGTTGGAACTGACTTAGAGCAATATTAATAGGGCTTTCAAGGTAAGTGAGATATTTAAAAATCAGTTTTACTTCCCTAGTAAGTTTCCGTGGTTGAGTAGGAATTTGAATTTAGTTTTGAATTTGAATTTGAATTTAATCTTAGTTCACTACTATGTCCACTTTATCACATTGGGTTTTCTAATACTAACAGCCTATTAATTTTTTTCTAATATTTAGTAGTTAAAGAAGCTTTTTCAGCTACCTAGTATGGATTTGTGATTTTCATAAAATCCTTGATTATGCTAAGGCTTAAGAAAAGAAATTGTTAGATATAATGTACAGTGGAACCTTGTATAAAGAATGCCCCCATAGTGGGTAAATCACATAACGAATACCGGTAGGTTTTAAAAGAAAATTGTGCCCCACATAACAATTTTTCCCATGAAAAAAATTGTACAATGAATTTTCAATGGGAAAAACAGCTTAGTGAGGGGAAAAAGTTGTACAATTTATATAACAGAACAACAAAAATGCATAGCGAACAGACCTGTAGAACGAGTTAAGATCATTATACAGGATTTTACCGTATGTGCTTTGATTTGAAATGGAGTAGCATGTGACTTTTTTAAAAATCACTGACAAATTAAGACAGCAAAATGGCTTCATATTCTGGGCTGTAATCTACATAAGTGGCAAGTAGAACTTCTGTTAAGAGAGTGTTTTTATGCTCATCACTAATTTGAGGAATGTTTAATTCATCTACCATTTTGTTAGAACTTGTTCAGAATTTTGAAGTTTCACATCATGGTCCACTTGTTTCCCAGAATAGAACATTGAGCAGTAAGCAATAAAAAACAAAATAAATATATATTTTTAGAAAAAAGTATGCTTGCATTCCCCCCCCCCCCCTAATTTTGCTATACAATTGTAGCCCTGGTCAAAAGGTGTTGTATGTCTTCTAAAACACGTTTAGGCTTTGTATCACTGAAGAATAATTTCAAAAATATAACTGTATGTGACCTCATTTTTAGGATATGGTGGATTTTAATAAGAATTTTGCTTTGCTTTGGGAATCTGTAAATCTGAGAAGTTTACAAAAGGGAACATACTATTTCAAAGTAAATTAGAAAACTAAAATGACTTGATTTCTTTGATGAGATACTGTTAAATATGGGTTTTTAAAATGAAATGTACATATGATAGCAACTCTTTGTCATTTCGATATACAGTGTACTGTATATACTTGAGTATAAGTCTAGTTTTTTAGGCTCCCCCCCCCCCAAATGATGTCCAAAAAGGGGACTCAACTTATACTCGGGTCAACTACCCGGTGGTTCCCAAAACTGCAGTGGTGCAAATTCAAACATACAATTAAAAAAAAGCACTAACACTACCATAAAAACTCAAAAACATACCCACACAAATATCAAAATTAATTTTACAGTATTTTCATGTATTTTAATTATTGAAACTCACTAGCAACTGCTGTATTTTCCACTCCATTTTCCTAGTTTTAGAGGTCCAAATTAGGTACCTTGACTTATATTCGGGTTTACTTATAGTTGAATATATATGGTAAGTAGAGTAAAAGAATTTGGAATTTGTGGTTGGTAATGTCTGCTCCCTAGTATTATGGAAAAATGTGCTAAATTCAGAGTGCTTGAGGACAGGAGTTGTTCATCAACCCTGAATTCTGATCTCTTATGTCTTTTAGTTGATTGATTGATTTTCTCTCTTTTTCTGTGTGTGTTGTGACTTCTTTTGCCTTCAGATAAACAGGCCTCTCAGCATCTGAAATGTAACAATATTTCAAGGAATAGCATCTTTAGTAATCTTAAAATCCAAACTACAAATCACTGAGAATTTGCAGATCTTTGGTTAGAACGATGCATTAAAATTATTTTCAGGTAGTCATTTCAGAACACAATTGTATGGGTAGCCTGGGAAATCTGAAGCAATATCCTAACCAAATGAACTCTGCAATGTGAATGAAGTCTTTGCATTTAATCTTTACACATTTTCTTGCATTGGAGGAAAAAGAGGAAAACAGGTTTAAGTCATCTTGGAAAATGTCTTTGATTTCTTTCCTTATGTGCATTATATCTTAGTGTCTTGAAGCATTTAAATTAAAGGTATGCTAATTTGCCAGAGTCTGTAAGCAAAGTAATACACAGATGTGGATTAGAATCAGTGAGGCACATGTTTTATTATGATTTTAGTAAGAACAGCAACTAAATTGGTATCTTTGTCTACTAATTCAAGTATTAGTGACACTTTGTGTATTCTTCCTTTTTGTCAGAGTATTGCACAATTTAAAATTATTGGTGTATGTGAAATATAGGTAAATATTAAAATGATTGGACTGTTCTTTACCAGAAGATGACTACTTCAATAGCACTATCTTGGCAGTTTTTAAGGGTTTTTTTGTACTTATAGTGAGGCATAAGTTGAATGTACATACAGTCAGGTCCAGAAATATTGGAACATAGCATGTGGCCTCTGCATCCTAGCACAGTGAAGATGAAAGAAAACACTCAAGATGTGAACGAAGTCAGGTCTGTCAGTTTTAATGCAAGACATTTGACAAAAATGGGGCATTAATCAATCAGGAAGTACAGCCATTGGCAGACACTCTCCAATCTGGTGTTTAGACAGTGGTTTTTTTTGGGGGGGGGAAGGGGTAGGTCAGTGTTCCAATGTCTAGCCTTCTCAGCTAGCTTGGGACTTCCTCACTACTTCTCTGATCTTTAAGAAGAATGCACAGATCTGTATTTCTAAATGGTTTGGTTTCATCTGTTTGTTTTTATTTTTAAGGAAAGATCTTCTAATGCCGAGGTAAGCTGGTGCTTGATTGATTCAGAATTTCCCCCCTGGACTGTCAAAGCAACAGAATCAACATAGGTTAGTGGTGGTGAACCTATGGCACATGTGCCAGAGTGGACGTGCAGAGCCCTCCCTATGGGCATGTACACCATCACCTCAGCACAGAGTTTGCCCCGCCTCTCTGCCCAGCAGTCCAATGGGAATGCTTCCTCCCTTTTACCAGCACAGTTTGCCCCACCCCCTGTCCAGCAACCCAATGGGAATACTTCCATCTGGGGTAAGGCAGGCAGCTCACATGTGACATGTGGGTGCAGTGCGGATGGTAGCTTGTTGAGTCTGGTGAAGGTGAGTTTGGGCACTCGCTCTCTAAAAGGTTCATCATCACTGGCATAAGTAAAACATTTGGAATATGATAATTTTTAGTTGATAATTTCTGTAAATGTTTCTCTAAAAGTTTCTGTAAATGTTGAATTTCAAGGGAGGTAATTGCACCTCCCTTGAAATTCAACAAAGAATATTTGGTTTTGATGTAGAATGTTGGCTATTTCTTCTACTCCATGATCTTTAGTGAGGAGGTAGAGCTTTTGAGTTGCAGTTAATGTGGACAGTGTCATATGCCACTGTAAGGTTGACAAATGCTGCTCCAGTTATTTTATGTATTTCAAAACCATCTTCTACATACTGTGTTATAGTTTAGATTTGAACTGTACAGCCTTTTGCCAGGTCTTAATTCTGCCTGTTCTTGAATTAGAAGCAGTTCAATTTTAAGAGCTAGATGATTTAATGTCATTTGTTTAAACACTTTTATAAGTGGGATAGTAGGGAGATTGGCCTGTAGGTTTTGGAATCTGATTCTCTGCTTGGTTTTAGACTATGAAGGCAACGTCCATTGGATTCACTATGAATATCCCTTTGTAGCTTTTTTAAAAAATACTTGTTGGTTGGCCTACCCTGCTAGGAAGTATTCAAAAACACTAAAAGTGATGATAAGGTAAAGGTAAAGGTTTCCCTTGCTCGAAAGCCAGTCGTATCCGACTCTAGGGGTCAGTGCTCATCTCTGTTTCTAAGCCGAAGAGCCAGCGCTGTCTGCTTCTGCAGACGTTTCCATGGTCATGTGGCAGGCATGACTAGACACCGGAGCGCATGGAACACTGTTACCTTCCCACCGAAGTGGTCCCTATTTATCTACTTGCAATTTCTTGCTTTCGAACTGCTAGGTTGGCAGGAGAAAGTGATGATACAGTGTCTTAAATGCTTATACTACCTACCTAAGAATGCAATTGGTCAATTATTGCTACAGTACAGTAAAACCTCATATAACACTAAAACCTGGTTCCACAAGTCTTGGTGTTATATTTTTAGTGTTATCTGATCCTCTATGGGATCCATAGAGATACATTGTAACCACACAGGCTTTTGCGGTTGTTATCTGAAGCATCCCATAGGATCTTAATGTTATTTGATGCAATTCTTCCCCCCAGATTCCTTAATGTTATGCGATTTTAGTGTTATTCGATACTAATGTTATATGAGGTATTACTGTATAAATTTTGTTAATTTCAAAATGTTCCAGCGAAATTCCAAGTGAGTGCCTGAAACAAACAAAGACTACACACTAGCACTGACTTGTTGCGTGTACTGCTACATTTTAATCAGTATAAATATAAATATAAGAAAAGCCAATATGATGAATTAGATCTACCAGTCAATGCAGAAATTGACTTGTGTTGCATTACTTTTAGTGGTCTGTGCCTTTTTGTGAATATTTCTGTCTATGTTTACATGTTGCTGTACATTCAAATGTTCATCACATTGATGGTAATGTAGATGGATAGTTTCCAAGGTGTCCTTATTTAGGCGGATATATATTTAGGCAGTGATGAGTTGTTACCAGTTCGGACCAGTTTGCCCGAACCGGTAGCGCCCATCACGAGGGAGTTGCCGGGGTGGTGGTAAACCCCCAAGTGACTGAATTGGTTGCCTCTCCAGTCCCCCTTCGGAAGTGTATTTCCGGGCAGCCAAAATAGCTGCCTGGAACTGCACATGCATCAAACCTCTATTTGACGCATGCACAGTAAAAAAAAACTGTGCATGTGTCAAATGGAGGTTTAATGCATGCACAGTTCCAGGCAGCTATTTTGTCTGCCTGGAAAGGAGAGCAGGAAGTGCCTGTACAAGTGGCGGTGGAGGCCTTTCCTTGCCGCGCCGCTGCGGCAGTTTGCCACTGCGCCGCCGCAGTTCCTGCCTGCCTGCCTGCTGCCTAGCTAGGTAAGTTACTGGGTTTTTTTGGTTTGGGGTGTGTGTGTGTGTGTGTGTGTGTGTGTGTGTGTGTATTTTTATTTTATTATTATTTTTAAATTTTTTATTTGGCTCCACCCACAACATCATGACGTCATGATGTTGGCTCTGCCCACGACATCATGACGTTGGCCTCACCCATGATGTCATGATGTCACGGTGGGGTAGTATTTAGGTGGATATATCAGCTCATAACTTCAGATAAATCCTCAAATCTTGTGGATATAATTTATTCTCTGAGAATTCTGATTAAACTCTGGTTAAATGATAATTACAATATTATGTAAAGTATTTATCACGCCATCGGTTGTCCCAGTTCACAAGGGTACCTCCTTATCAGTTCCTGAGCCTCTTGCTCATCACTGGAACTTAACCCTTGCCTCACTACTTCTGGGAGAACCGAGGAGATTAAAAGGAACTCTTACTATGCTCAGGCAGTAAGGCCTTTGAACATAGAGCAAAACAAAAGAGGCTTCTGGTAACGTAGCGTTGGTGTGTGTGTGATAAGAAAAACAACAATCTTCAAAGATAAACAGCTGATTAATTCCTCAGGTTCTTGTAAGAAAGTCTATGGAAAAGCATAGATCAAAAGGTCATAAACATAAGATCAGTCCAGTAAACAGTCCAAGATCTTTTAGGTAATCATAGTAAAATCATACCAGCAGACAGTCCAGGGTCTTAAGCCATTGGGAAACAGAAACGAACTCTTAAATCAAAACAGGTCTTAATCCATGACGAGGCAGAAACGAACTAACTCACTTCTCTGCAAAATGGAGAATTTGCAGTCAGGTGGGTTACTCTTAGCCAATCAGGTAACAGAGAAAACTTTCTCAAAACAAGTCATTGTTTACACACGTGCACAGAGAGTGTTCTGGGAAATAGAGATAACGTGGATCTCAGCTAGCTTAGAGAGATAACATGGGTAGGGCGGCCAACCGTCCCGCATTCTGCGGGGCAATTCCATTTAGGGAGGGGGTAGTTAGACTTACCCTCCGTTCGAAAATCCTCCCGACCTCTCCCGTTGCGTCACAGACGCACCTGTTTCCCCTCTGCCCGGCAGGCAGTTAAAGGGAAACGGAGCCGAAAAGGCTCCAATGAACTGCGCTTGCGCAGAGACCCAATCTGGCGCCAGATTGGGTCTCTGCGCAGGCGCGGTTCATTGGAGCCTTTTCGGCTCCGTTTCCCTTTAACTGCCTGCCGGGCAGAGGGGAAACAGGTGCGTCTGTGACGCAACGGGAGAGGTCGGGAGGATTTTCGAACGGAGGGTAAGTCGAACTACCCCCACCCTAAATGGAATTGCCCCGTAGAACGCGGGACGGTTGGCCGCCCTAAACATGGGTACACTGACGCTGAAAACAACCTTCTCGTGACATGTGTTCATGAGGCAGAGAAAAGACAAAGGATTTCTATGAGGCCAATAATGAGGCCTAGCTAAAAAATAGCCATTTCAAGCCTTGGGAGACATTAGGAAATAGGTCTTTTTCCTGACAGTATTCATTTCTTTATATAGCAAGCTAACTGGGGTTTGTACTGGGAAAATAAAAATAAAATACTTTGTTACTATGAATACAACATATAATTGGACTTGGGATCTATGTTTCTTTTGCGTTCTATTTACTCAATTGAAATACTGTCCAGCTCTCACTCTCACTGACTTGAAACCTCAGTCTTTCTGACAGGTAATTAATTGAATTTATTATTTCAGAGTACAGTACCTTAAATCTTAATAGATATTTGCCAGAACAAATGTAATCTGAATCTTAGAGAACTATCATTCTGGCTAGGCAGGAAGAAACATAAACAGACGAAAATCAGTTAGGAAACGTATGTTTATAAACTAAAATTTAAAAAAGTCACGTAGTTTGTTCATAGGCATCGTATCTATGGGCAAGGATAGCATCATAGAGCTTTAGACTGTGAATCTCATGTTTATATCCCTGCTTTGTTATGAGTTTTGGAAAATGGTAATGCCACAAAATTATTATATGAATCTCAAAAGATGATTATCATGATTTTAGTAATAATAAGCTAAAAAAATTTCATGCTTTGAAGTAATATAGGATATTTACAAAAAATCTGTATAAATTTGTTATCTCATTGTGATTTGGAAAGTACTAAATAAAATAGAGTTATATTTTATTCAGCTGATGAGACAAATATATTCAGAAGAGCAGCTACATTATTTATTAATACATTTAAATGTCAGCTTTTGATAAACAGTTCAAGGTTGATAATTGTTGAGCTTGGCATATAAAATTTTACCACAGTATAAATTTAGATAGCACTCCCACACAAAAATAGACTATCATGGATTCTGTTCATTTGCAGTCTGCTCAACTTCCAGTGAAATCTTAAGCATATTTATCCAGAAGTAATTTTCATTGTCATCGGTGAAACTTGCTTGCTAAATATACTTAAGACTAAAGTATATTCAGTCAAGAAAGGAGTGGAATTTTTTTGTACTATACTTTCCTAAATTAAAAAACAAATTTCCACATATTTAATTTCTGTGTCATTACATAGAATTCTATATGTTTCCTGGGGTGTTTTGCATAGGAATGCATTGAATGCAATTTCCCATAGAAATGCATTGAAAACCAAAATTCGTGACTTGATAAGCAGTTTCCCATAGGGATGCATTTAATTTGTTCCAGAAAAAAATCATAACTCGAGGCATTATTTTCAATGGATTTTAATTTGTAACTTGAAAATTTTGTAACACAAAACTCTTCATAACTCGAGGTACCACTGTATACATAGAACACAACAACCAGTAATGTGATAAGCCATGCACCAGACTGTCAACAAAAAACAACTTGCCAGCGATTTCAGATCAAGAAGAATTTTCATAACCAAGACAAGTAAAGCAAGTAGATGTTAAACAATGTGGAGAAAGAATTGAAATTGGGTTTCTCACAGGACAATAGCCAGGGTGCCAAACATGATTGCCTAGCACCACTTTCTAAGCTTGCTCCTTCAGAAATGAACAAAATAGTGCCTCCAAAATACATCCCAGAGTGACAGTCCAGAAGGATACTATGGTCTGTGTTACTCATGGTTTTGAGACATTCTGCAGAACTTGTTTTGTTACTTGTTATTCAGTCGCACAGTCGATTCTGACCCTTTGCAACCCTACGGACCATTGCCCGCCAGGCACCTCTGTCTTCCACCATCCTCCTTAGCCCGCCCAGCTTCATCCTCCTCAGCCCGCCCAGCTTCATCCTCCTCAGCCCACCAAGCTTTGTACCCATGCATCTACAATACCATCTAGCCATCTCATTTTTGGCTGCTCCCTTCTTCTTTTGCCCTCCACCTTTCCCAGCATCAAGGCTTTCTTCCAGGAGTGACCACGGCTTTGTGGGCCGGATGAATTGGCATCGGGGGCCGCACCTGGCCCCTGGGCCTTAGTTTGGGCACCACTGGTCCAGGACATCAAAAGCAGTACACTTCTATGCATGCACACTAAGAAGCAAACTCTAGTGAATTTTACAAGGCTGGCTCCCAAGTAAATGTAGACATGTGTCACGTTGCCATGTGTGCCATCTTTCTCTTCATAAGGGGGCCCAAGGCAGCTTACAGTAACTAAAACTATGAAATCATTAATAGTTGTAAAATAATGAATAATTAATCATTTTTCATAATTTAAGTTATATTAATGTGACAACTTTATTTTATGTTCTGAAAAAGCATACTTTTCCAAAAAGCAACAGTCCAAATAAGTGATATCACAGTTAGGACTTTTACTTTCCAGATGAGTATTATTAAGGTCTTAGATTCACTAAAAATATTAATTGCAAACTTTTGCTAAAGCTTCTTCACAGTTCTCTTTCACTCTATGAAACATTCGTTTCACTCTATATTTATCTAAACAGGATATTTTGCAATGCTGGGAGACTCTTCTCTTTGTTATTTTGCTGATGTGGCTAAGAAATGCTTAGTGTTTTATTAAACTTCTTTCTTAATCAGAACTGCGGCTCACACAAATGTCTGAAGATATTAGCATCTCCGCTGCCCTGCAGGTCCCAGTATAGTCTTAGCTTTGGTTTCTCTTCACTTATGAAGCTGTGTAGTTAAAGTTACTTCTTTGTGATCTGTAAGCTTTGTCCATAATGTGAGCTGTAATAAATAATTTTATTGAATCAGATAGTATGAGATAAAATTTATCCCTCTGATATACAGAGTTGTTCTTTCTATCATCAGTATTCATACTCTATTTTACTCCAGAGTAATAGTGAACCTCACGAGAACATGACTGTCAAGTCCTACTATAATAGATGTGGGTAACAGCTCAAGGAGCAAGAGTATGTGACCTGCAGGAAGCCTATACAGGTACATGCTTGGTAGCAGAGTTGCTGTGTTTAGATGAAAGGTTCTGGAGGGGAAATAACTGGATTACCTTTTCTATCTTCTCTTCTTCTTTCCTTCTTCTTTTACCCCACCGGGTATCAAGGGAGATACAAGGTTCTTGTTTTGGCACTTCTAGTGGCCTCCACCAGTGTTATTTGATGTTCTTGTAATATTTCTTTGATGTTATCTCTCCACCTTCCTCTGGGTCTGCCTCAAGGTATTTGTCCATCTTCTCTTTCCACACATGCCTTGTAAGGTATAGAATTTGAAGGCATTATCTCTAAATGGGCAAACCACTTTATTTGTTGTCTCTGTATATAGTACAAGATTGACTCTGTTTCAATTCTTTCCCTTATAACCTCATTATTTATTTATTTATTTATTACTTCAAATTTATATTGCCGCCCACTCGCCATGGCGACTCAGGGCGGCTTACAGACAATACATTACATTACCATACAATATGTTGGGGTGGGCACAGGGGTAGGGGCGGCAAGGTCCTCATCCTGCCCTGGCTTCTTCTTCCCCTGGCAGTTGGTGTAGCCACAGGGGTAGGGGTGGCAAGGTCCTCATCCTGCCCTGGCTTCTTCATTCCTGACTTTATTCCTTCTAGTCACTCCAGTGACCTTCCTCAGACATCTCATTTCCATGGTGACCAACTTTTGTTTGTTTTGTTGTTAGTGTCTATGTTTGGCACTGGTAACAAAAGGTGGGGATGAATATGCTTTGTATGAGGTTTCTTTGTGTTGATTAGTATTGCCTTGTGTTGTAAAAACAGAGCTAACTGTCCCAATATTTTGTTTGTCTTACTGCACTGTATGTTAATCTCTTCATCCAGTTTGCAATTTTCAGTAAATATTGTTCCTAGGTATTTGAACCCTGCCACTTGTTTTATACTTGTTCCCTCTACAGTCAAACCTCGCATAAAGAACGCGTCACTTAAAGAGTAACTCGCTTAAAGAGCAGAATTTTCTCTGAATGTTCACTTCGCTTAACAAATAAAACCAACCAAAAACTCACTTAACAACTAAATTGGGGTTCGCAATCCCTCCCACAATTGGTCATTTACAATGGTGTTTCACTTAAAGAGAAAACTCGCTTAAAGAGCAATCCTGTGGAACACATTATGCTCTTTAAGTGAGGTACAACTGTATCTTGATATCTAGAGCAGTGTTTCACAGTCCTTTGTTTTTGGACTTCAATTCCCGGAAGCCTAAGTCAATTCCCCAAAGCACTAATCAGCTAATGTACTGACTTAGGCTTCTGGGAATTGAAGTCCACCAGTTGGGAAATGCTAGTATACTGTTTCCTTCCAATTACCATTACCTCACTCTTCTTTTTATTGATTCTCATATTATTTATCTTACATTCTTGGTTCTATACATATTATTATTTGTGAATTCTTTGCTGTGATATTTACACAATGTAATTATTAAATTAATGTACAGATATTCAGAAAATATATGGATTTATAGATTAATTATCATTCATTAATACAGATCATGTTTTGTTTACTATAATAATACTTGCTGTAATTTAAATTCCTGTGTTAATTATGACTCCATAATAGTTTAACATTTTAAAAAGCATATAAAAATGACTTCCTTATGCAGCATTTAATGTAACTTTTTAAACTCAGGGAAGTTAATAGGCCATTATGTCACTCATGAATGAATAACATTCCACCAAGAAGTTGGACTGACATGAAAATTAGGAGTATAGAGGCTTGGCAAGGGAGCAGTAATGAATACTGACAGAAGCTTTTACACTCAGCTACTGTAACTTATTTTGGGGTGGAAACTTTGACTTGCTTGCCTGTGCATAGTACACTGTATCAGACAGTGCAGATATTTGTGAATAGAACATGCACATGAAGAAGTCTCTCTTGCTTTGTTGATGTCATATTTTCCAGTAATATGAGGAAATGAAATAGATTTCGTTTTGCCTATAATTTGCTCATGTGAGTACACTATGATTTATGACTTTATTTTCTAAAAATTTATTGTTGTATATTTGTGTTACATGAAAGCAGATTTCAGTAGTAAGTAGCCATTACACTTTTTCTCATATGCAGATGGAAAGTATTGCTAGCAATTTTTTTCAGAAGGCATTTCTGATCGCTTATCATATACAGAGATAAAACCCAAAGATTTTGATTCTATGTACAGTACATAGTTTCTCTGGTGTGTAGTATACAGGGACAGATCTTTTTCTGACATTTACATTTATTATGACAATGTGAGATATCTATATGTTATAAAATGATCCTTAAATGATCTGTAAAGCAAAAATTCTTGTATCTTAAATGCAATTAATAGATTTGTCTGCTTAGGTGTAAGAACTATTTAGCTTACAGTACCAACCTTCTAGTAACCGCACAGAGCATTGAATCCTTACATGGTGAATCAGAAAGTCAGATTTTGAAAGTAGTACAAGTAGAAGCCAAACAGTTAGTAGAACAGTAATCCCCCCCCCCCTTTGGAGAACACCTTTCTTTTAAATAGAATCATACTGGACTTTTTTCCTTGTGAGCTTTAATATGGTGATACATTTAATTATGCATTTGGGGGAGGTCTCTTCATTTTTCCTAGCTCATTGGGGAGATTTTGATTCTCTACTTGTTGTAAACATACTTTTAAATGGCTTATCTTACAATATACAGTGTGCATATGAACGAGTAGGTTGATCTTAAAAGAAATCAACCCCAACTGCTCCTTGGAAGGTTAAATATTGAGGATGAAGCTAAAGTACTTTGGACATCAAATGGGAAGAGAGGATGAGAAGACTAGATAGTATTGTTGAAGCAATGGACACAGAACTGGGTGGGTTGAGGAGGATGGTGGAGGATAGGGGTGCCTGGTATCTAATGGTTCATAGGGTCACAAAGGGTCGGACTCAACTATGTGACTGAACAACAACAACAAATGAACCTATTCTGAAGTTTGCATTGTCATCAGTTCCTTTTAATCCATTATGCGATGTTACACATACAGAATAAGATAGTGTTATAAGAAAAGAAGTACAAAACAATATCTGTATAAAAATACCAAATTTTCTGTCACATTCTGTACCTGAAGGGTAGAGTTTGCTAACTGGCAGTAGTTGGTTGTCACTTACCTTGCATGACAATTTTATCTGGTCTTCTAATTCTCATATAATTGCAGTGTTAATATAAATTTCATTCATAAAGACCAAATATTCTCAGACATGACTGAAATTTGATGAGGAGATGTTCCTTTCCTGTTCTTATGCTAGGTAGTACCAGCTTTTACATAGCCTGAAATGAAGTGGTTTGTACACCAAACAAACTCTTGCTTTTAATAACATTTTGAAAGATGGATAAGAGATTTTAGATTCAGACCATCCCTAATTTATGGTACAGTACATGTGTCCCTTTCAGTTATCTGGCATTCCAAAAGAGTATGCTGTGGCTCAGTGGTTAAGAAGCTCACCTTGTTAACTGGAAGGCTGGCAAGTCAGCAGTTCAAGACCTGGGTACTGCATCCCAGAATGAGCACCTGTCTCTGTCCCAGGTCCTGCCAACCTAGCAGTTCGAAACCAAGAAATTACAAGTAGATAAATAGGGACCACTTCTGTGGGAAAAGATTTTGGGAGCATGAAAGGAGCCTAATTGGGCATCCCCTGAGCAGAGTTTCTCCAGCAAAAATCCTTTCAACCCGGAATAGTTTATGACATGAAATTATTATTATTATTTGGCATTCCTGGCCACCTGTGGAATCAAAATTTCCACGAGTATTTTCAATACATTGGTTTTTCTGTTTAGTCACAGAAATCACAATCAAAGTTTTAAACTGTTTCATTATTTATACAAATGGTAGAAATATTTCAGATAAATAAAAGGAAGCAAAAATAAAATATATGAACAATTGCAGCATTGGTTGAAGATGGTTGGACTTTATATTTAGATAGAAGGTAAATTGCCACACAAATTAGCTGAGATAGAATTTTAATCTATAAAAGTACCTGATCTCATGATCACTTGTTTTAAGAGTTCCAAAAATAAACCAAGAGAGCCGTGTGATCCTTACATAATGCAAATGCAGCAAGAAGTCAATATCTTTATTGGATCATTAAAGAAAAATCAAACTATGTGAGCTTTCATGAGTAATGAATTTTGAATCATGAATGCTCATGTGATGTACGGTTTTTTAAAAGTGATCCTACAAAGGTATTGTCTTCTACCTGCATTTTTATTATTTTAGGAGAAATGTCAGTCAGTTAACCACTACAAAGGACAGTTTGTTTTAGTAGTTGCCAAATGCAAGCATGGGTTAATCACATTAGCTTCTGACTCCTGCTTCCTCTGTATGAATTGGGAATCAGCTGACAAATCTGTGAGTAGCTAAAGTAAAAGAGCTGTTTCTAGTCTTAAAAGGTGAGATTAGTGGAAGGGAATACCGGTAGTTAATTGTTCATCTGGCTATTAAGGGACCATGCAACCAAATTAGCCCAGCAACTTTTCCTCTGTATAGTATAGCTTATTATATAAGAGGCTTATTTTGCTCATGGGACAAATCTCATGAGGGATCCTTGCATGCTTATTTAATCATGTGAACTGGAAAGTGATGTGGTTATTTGATATTGTTGAATTGTAGCATATCAATAAAGTAATAGCCATTCATTGTAAACTGATAATTTGCTAACAATAGGGATGACTGCTATTTCAAAAATAGACCTTCATGAATGGTTTTATTTGTCACCACCAAACACCTCCACCCCCCAGTTGAAGAGATTGGAAATCAGCTATGAAAATTATAGGGTTATGTTGCTGGTAACTGGGTAGTGTTTTATAAACATTTTTGGAGACAGGACACTGAGATGCGGGTGATTAGAACCTAATAGAAAAGGAAATGGCTCAGACATCAACAGTGTAGAACAGTGATGGTGAACCTTGGCTCTCCAGATGTTTTTGAACTTCAATTCCCAGAAGCCCTAATCAGCAGGGGTGCTGACTTGGGCTTCTGGTAATTGAAGTCCAAGAACACCTGGAGTGCCAAGGTTTCTAATAAGTTAAGAGATTCCATGTGAACAAGGATATGGTTCTGATCAAATGAAAAAAGAACAGGAAAGGCAAGAAAGACTTTTCTATAATAGTCTGAAATATCCTTTATATGTATTGCTGTGTGATATGGCCCTTTTAGTGCTGATATAATGTCAATGTGATGTTGAACAATCATAGCAGCTTCTAATTATGGACATGTCAGACTAAATGACAGCATGCTTACTGCTTTAACTGATTTTTCAAACTCACTATAAGAACACCTATGGAGAAGTATTAAACATAAGAATTGTGATACAGTATATCCATTTTAAAGGATCTTAACATAGCATAGGACTTGGATGCATTTTTCATTATATAGGATAGCCAAGAGTTGAACAGGGCAAACTTACGATAAACCATACTTTGTGGCCCCTTCCATTGGTATAATATTGAGGTAACATGGTCAAGATGTTATGTCTACCAGAAATACTGAGAAAGGGGAAAATTCCATTACAAAAAGCCCAGAATGAAATGTTCAAATAATCAAGCCTTTGAGATGGGTGTCCAGCATATGCATGTACTTTATCTCTGCTGTTTCTCTCTGTATCCTTATCTTATAATTTATTTTGTTCCAGAATGGCAACTTTAAAGTCTTGTGCATTGTGTCCAGGTAGATTGAATGGTTTGAAACCTGTTTCTGTTGAATGTTAGTCAAGGGTTGCTAGGACAGTACCTGTATCAAATTTGATGCCATAGTGTCTGTCTTGCACCCATTTACTAACCATTTGCAATTCAAAAGAGTGAAGCTCTACAACTAATCCGAATAACAGGTGTTACCAGTTGTAAAAAAAAGACCACCTTGATTTGTATCCTTACCTGTTATGTTAATCATTCTGTACCCCTGTGTCTGATGTGTATAAATTGATGCCATGAAGCCTCGCTCTTCTGTCTGATGAAGTGGACTTGATCAACAATAGCTAATATTAAAAAAGTGCCACAATGTTATTTGTCATTTTGTTTTGTTTACTTTCTGATATTTTCTAATCTTGTGGAATATATTGAACACCCAGGAGGAACCATGTTCAGACCTTAAAAGTAATGTTGTAGCATAAATGGCTGGGAAGCATACCTCCCATGTATATAGAGGCACACTGCCCTAGATTCAAATGCTGTACTGTCCGAGAAGTGTTATTGAAGGAGTACTGTATGTCTTAATTATATTTCCTGGTCCCTCTGGTAATTGATTGGCTGATTAATTACAGTAGTAGTAATTACTCATGAGATCTATGAGACCTCTTCCTTTGCCTCACTGATACTCTAGTTGGCAGAAAGAGGACATGTTAGTTTTTTTAACTTTATGGTTTAAAATTCTCAAGGACATGTTCAGAGTTCTGTCAGGTATCTCAATCAGGAATCATTTGAGTTTCCCAGTGATCTGGAGAGTGTTTGCACAGTTAGAGCTAGAGCACCAAATCTCCTGTTTCTTTAGAATTTCTGATCTGACCATAGTGATACAGGCCTTGGTTTTCTCCTATTTGGATAACTGTAATTGACTTTGCTGCTTTCAAAATTTTCAGATGATTCAAAGGGCCACAGCCATATTATTGAGAAATTGTCCAGTTAAAAGGAGGGCATAACATCCTTGTTCTTAAAAGTTTGTTGGGTTTGTTTCTGGGCTCAATTCAAAGTGCTGATCCACCAGGCCCTATGCACCTTGTGTACATGTTTCTATTTTGCTGTAAATCATCTTGAATCCAAGCACTAGGAGAAAAGTGCGCTATAGAAAACACTTCTAGATGTGAATCCATGTACAGTATTTTTCATACTCACAATACTCTTTAATTAAATGTTGCTAGTTCATTGTAGGAACCTATTAGGAAATATTAAAGAAGTGATGCATCTCTTTTAAGAAAATATCTGTGAGTTGTAAATAAAACTTCACAATTTAAGTTCATTTTTGAAAGCCAGTGGCTAAAATCCTATGTTTAGCATAGCTTAAGTTGTAACTTTCTGTCCATTCTTTCATGATAAACAAAGCATTCTTGCCACATTTCTTGGGGGCACACATGCATGCACCAAGCCAGAATTGTGGCAGAGACATTACCAGGGAGGAATGAACAGAAGATTTTGACTTGGTTTATGCTGCAAACAGAATTTCAGCTAAGGTATTGTTGATAAAACTCACCCCATCCCTTCTTTCTTATTATCAACTTGGAAGAGTTCATATGCATAATATTAAGTTGTTTTAAGATTGTATTGACTTTCCAAGTTTGATTTTCTCTTAAATTCTTCTTTTTCTCCTTCAGTTTTGGCAAACGTTCTGCAGGAAGCTTCAGACGTGGCTGTGAATGCATTGTGCTAGAGCCATCTGAGATGATCGTGGTAAGCATAAACAGATTAATGATGGCATTAAGAAATATAGAGTATTTATTATTGTTATAGGGTTCAGCAATTTTAGTAACTGATAACTTCTAAAGTAGATGCATGACAGTTTAAATTACCGTATTTGCCGGCGTATAAGGCGACTTTTTTCCCCTGGAAAAAATGCCTCCAAGTGGGGGGTCGTCGTATACCCCGGGTACACTTCAGTTGGACTCACCTTCCCGTCGCTATTCTTGTGGTCCGGGAGGGTCTTGTCCCTGCATCGCGCCCTTGTTGTCCCCGGCTGAGATGCCTTCGGATCGGCCTTTCAAGCAGGGGCGGAGCAACCGCCCGCATGGCATCTTTCCCCCCCTTCGCTCCTCCATGCTGAGGGAATTGAAGGCTGCCGGCAGCAGCTCCGGCCATATGTGGAGGAGCGAAGGGGGGGGGGAGAAGAGGCCATGCGGGGAGCCACCCCGTTTCCCCCTCCGTTCTGCAGCAGCACCCGCTGCCCAGCCGCCGCCCTGCGTGGCTTCCCGCTGGAGCTTTCCCTATCCCCGCTGTGGAGGGTGCTGGTGCTGCTAATTCTGTAGCCACCGCCGCTTCCTCCTCCTCCTCTGCCAGCCTGCATTGCCAAGAGCAGCGTCGCCGGGGCCGAGGGCTTGCTTGTGGGCAGCGGCGGCGACTGTTGCAAAGCCGCGCCGGGCAGCGTCCCCTCCTCACAGCCGTGCGGGCTCTGCGTCTCTTCCCCCCCCCTTCGCTCCTCCATGCCGGGGGAATGGAAGGTTGCCGACAGCATTTGATTCTCCCGCCCAGGAGCAGCGAAGGGGGGAGGGAAGAGAGGCAGAGCTCGCACGGCTGTGAGGAGGGGGCGCTGCCCGGCGTGGCTGAGCAACAGTCGTGCGCGCGTGCGTGTGTATGAGAGAGAGAGGCCTTTTGTGATTCCCTTTGAACAAGGGCGATCTCTTCCTCCCCCTCCCCTCCCCTCCCCTCGGCAGCAGAGAAGGAGGAGGAACAAAGGGGAGGGGCTGTGCTGCTGCTGGTTCCTTCCTCCAAGAGGCGAAAGGGAAATTTCTGCCGAGGGAGATGAAACCAAGGGATTCCTCTCCCCCCCCCCCCGGCCTGGCTGTTCAGATCATCTCTTGCTATTACCAAGATTCTCCCTCAACTGTCCTCAAGGCAGAGTAAGTTTTGCAAAAAGAAAACGTTACTGATTTCCCTCTTCATCCATCCACCTACAACTCCTATTTCCCCCCCCCCCAATTAGCCTCTCCAACCAAACTCTCAATAAACAGCTAATTACCAGTATATCTTAAGGCCACTCCCCCCCTTCCTATCCCAGGTTGGGGTGTGTGGGTTTGCAATTAATGGCTGCCTCATATTCCTCCTCTCGCTCTTTAGTTTGATCCTGGCTATTAACATCTGAAGCCATAAACTGGGGGAGGGGGGAGGCAGGGGGTGAGATGGGTGGCCAGTGTAATGTAGAAAGCCCTGAGGAGTGGGCTTAGGCTAGGACTGAGCCAGAGCTTCCCAAGGGCCAAGAAGAGAGTTGCTGAGGGAGGGTCAGTCAAGATGTCTCCTTTGCCAGTTGTATCTGACTGTAGGTTTTGGTGCTCATCTCTGCTTACAGCCAAAGAGCCAGCACTGTCTGCATATGTTTCCATGGTCATGTGGCAGGCATGACTAGATGCCATAAAGTAAAGGTAAAAGTTGCCCTTGTTCAAAAGCCAGTCGTATCTGACTTTAGGGTTTGGTACTCATATCTGTTTATAGCCAAAGAACCAGCACTGTCTATATATGTTTCCGTGGTCATGTGGCAGGCACAACTAGACAGTGGAAAGTAAAGGTAAAGGTCACCCTTGCTCAAAAGCCTGTCATATCTGTCTCTAGGGTTTGGTGCTCATATCTGTTTACATCCAAAGAGCCAGCACTGTCTGTGTCTGCAAATGTTTCTGTGGCAGGCACAACTAGACACTAGAGTGTACAGAACGCTGTTTACCTTTACCACCAAAGGGATACCTATTGATCTACTTGCAAATTTCTTTCTTTTGAACTGCTAGGAGCTTGGAGATATGCCAGGAGCTCACTCCATCAGTATTCAGGTCTTGAACTGCTGACCTTCCAGTTATCAAGTTCAGTATCTTAACTGCTAAACCACCAGTCCTTTTTGGTCACAATTGGGGGGGGGGGGCTTTGATTTCTGTCATCTTTCCTTACTTCCTTTCCTGGCTCCTAGGCATGTGCAGAAATACTGGATATAAAACACCACCCCACCTCCATATTTGCAAAGAAAACCTCCACTGGGTCCCTTTGCTGCCCAAAGCCTCTGCTACTTGGTGGGTGGCTAAGAACATGTGCAGAGTTCCAACCTGGCTCCTAGGCATGTGCAGAGTACAGACTGCGGGGAGCATGAGGAGGAGAAGGAGGGGGAGCACAGTCTAAGAAGCCCATTCTACCTCCCTCCCCATCGACACATTGCAAAGGTTCCACCAATCGTAGATGCATGTCATAAGCATTTGAATATAAATTAACATGCTGAAATCAAATCTGATGTTCTTTTACGTTTTATTTGGTGTGTGGAAGGTGTGTGGAAAAGGGGGTCGTCTTATACAGCGAGTATATAACAAAAACTATATTTTGAGTGAAAATGTTGGGGGTCGTCTTATACGCCCAGTCGTCTTATACGCCGGCAAATACGGTAGTTAGTTTGGATCCTATAGTAACTTTTCTTAAACTGAAGTTTTGTAGGGGAAATGTTACCATCCCACTTCTCTGCACCCCTCCCCCACCTATCTAATTATTTGAAGCAGATGCGGGGAACCAGTGGCCTTAAGGCCACATGTGGCCTTCTAAAGGTTCGGCCTTTTGATTAAATCCAGACTGTTGAGGGGACAGACTGATTATGACACTGTTGCTGCTGCTGCCACCACTACCACCCTGAACCCCCACTACCCCCCCACCAGTAGCACTAGGACCACCCTGAGCCCCCACCACTCCCCCACACCACTGCCAGTGGCGGTGGGACTACCCTGAATCACCCATCATCCCCCCGCACTACCACCGCCACTGCCAGCGACCTCCCTGAGCCACCCACCACTTTTCCCTGTTACTGTTGCCACCGCCATCGACAACCACAAGCCACCCGCCACTCCACACTGATTCCCTGCTTACTGGCCTGGAGGAGCTACATGGTGTGAGTGAAGGAGGGGTCCAGACTGTCCTCATCCATGCTTGGCCAGAGAGGCCCCCAAGAAAGACACAGGTGGCTGCTTGTGCCTACTGAGAAAGAGGCACTCTGCCAGAGCAGCCTCTGGGAAAGAAGCAGGTGGCTGCATGCGTCCGCCGCTTCTATTGCCTCCTCCTCCGCCTCAATCCTTGTCCCCTCCACTTGGCTTGGCATGTCCCTAATGGTGCTCTGTAGCAGGATGGATGTTGTGAACCTTACAATATCTGCCCTGCTGCATAGTGCCGCTAGATACATGCCAAACCAAGCACAGAGGACAAAGATTGAGGTGGCGGAAGCAGCAGCTGGAGCGAGGGTGCAAGCCAGAGGATTTGGTACTAAGGGCCAGATCTAGCCTACGGGCCATGGATTGAGTATTCTTGCTCTTGATAGTCAGAAGGCCCTCTAACAAAGTGCAATCAGGTTGGAGAGGCTGTTAATAATCCATTTCTTTGCCGAGCCTCCACTCCACAACTCTGAAGCTCCCACTCCACTGTGGCTCAACCGAAGACGGGCCTGCCACACCCGATGCTGACCTGGCCCCAGCTGGGGGGAGGAGATGGAGGTGCCGCTGCTGGCACAGCCACCTGAGGTCTCACGAAGCGGTAGCCACAGTCCTCTCTCGCCGCCTGCCCTCCGCTTCTGCAGGGCTTTACAACCTCCGGCCAGGTGGAAAAGGACCAGAGTTCTCGCGAGGCAGTGCCCAGAGTCCTCTCTCATAGCCTGCCCTCTAATTGCAGTACAGTTAGCCTCTAACTGCAGTACAGAAGACTCCTTCTTAAATTTATCATATTGCTTGTAAAATAGAATTTCTTGTTTGATACAATGTTAACATGTTCCTTTGTTAGGTGGATTATATGGATGAAAATGAAGAATATTTTCAGCGACAAGCATCACATAGGCAATCTCGAAGGAGATTTAGGAAAATCAACCAAAAAGGAGAAAGACAAACAATTATTGACACTGTTGATGCGTATCCTGTAGGAAAGCCCCCTTTACCTAGAGGTTATCATACGGTAAGCTGCGTACATAATTTGTATATTGTATTTTATATTGTTACAGTGAGTGTTAAGTGAAACAGGCAAATTTGCCCAAATTCTTCCTTACCAGAAAGATGTAGATGACTATAATTTGACATGATGTTTAGAGTTACATATACAATGTGTATCATGCTGATAGCTATGATTATGATAGAAGGACTCGAGTTAAGTGTATGTTGCCTATTTTGAGATTAATGTGGAAATGCTATGAAAACAAGGAAAATCAAAATATCAATTTGAAACAATTTATTCAAATTTAATCTTGGTGTTGTATAGTTGTATATAGTCGAATATGGGTTTATTTTCTTTGAAGGACCTTCTACATCAAAGAACCTGTGGCTGAAACTTACATTTATGTATATTAGTCATCGCTTTCTTTGAGTAAAAGGCTTATAGTATGGTATAATCTATTTAGGCCACAATTGTATTTGTTTTCTCGTTAGGATGCTTAGGAAGGTGCTGTTTCCATTGATGTGGCCTGTGGAATTTCAGATTCTGACAAATC
Source organism: Furcifer pardalis (assembly GCA_030440675.1). Lineage (NCBI taxonomy): Eukaryota > Metazoa > Chordata > Lepidosauria > Squamata > Chamaeleonidae > Furcifer > Furcifer pardalis. The sequence continues at coordinate 55,594,190 of CP126892.1, read as the reverse complement.
TGAACCATGTCTTTATCATCTGAGAGAGCATTATGTCTATGTGCATGTACCTTCAAATTATTATTCTGTATTCTGACATTGAAAAGCATTTACTGTTGTCCTTTGTAGTTATAAAATGCTAAACCTTGATCAGAGAAATGAATTTGAACAGTGTTAAAGAGTGCTGATAGATTTAAACATTGTACAAAATATTCAGGAGAAATATAGATTTCTAATTCTCAACTAAACTTTGCAGTGCAGAAGTTTACAGTATGACATTTCCTACAATTGTTTTAGTTGAATAGGTTCTGTTACCTAAATGTATGGGAAAATGTGTCATGTGCACATATAATCAGTAGTCAGCACGACATCACCAAACTTCCATAATCACAAAAAAATAGGTGTTCAATGATGTTTGGTTTTATATATCAAAATATTTTATACTGCTTTTCAAAGTTTAGAGTGGCAACCATCAACAGTACAAAATGAAACAAGATTTAAAATGTTTACATTATTTAACTTGAAACAAAATCCTCATAAACAAAACTTCTAACTTTTGCAGAAAGAAAATTAATTTTTGACATTTCAAACTTTCTGGAGAGTATTCTATTTATAGCTAGTGCTGAAAGATGTCAAAGGCTAGTTCTCACCTTTTAGATGGATGGTTTACAAGGTAGGCCAAGTGTTTTGAACACAGATTGACAAGCAGTCTTACATGGAGCAAGCTTGTTCTTAAGAGATGAAAGTTCTTGGTTTATAACGTTTTAAAGGTTAAATGAGTCTGGAAGCATACAGGTGATTAATGTGATTACATCTCAATAGCTGAAGACATGCCCACCTTGAACACTTCAGTCTTCTTCTTCCATTTCTAGGTCAGACGTGAAACTGCCAAAATGAAGGCACCTTTTGGCGAGTTCATTCTGCAGTTCCCTTCGGCTGACTTAGTGTTAGAACATGGGAAAACAACCTCCAGATGTCTGTGGGCTGCAGACACATTCTTGGTACTTTGAGGGCCCTGCCCATTCCTATCAATCCTACCTCTCAACTTTCTCTTACAAAAAGGGAATGCATTTTAACTGAAAAAAACCCCCTCTTGCACTGTATTGTGGCAAAATATGTTTTTTTTAAAAAATAAATCAAAATTTCATATGGGGGGCATAGGTGCCAAGAACCTCAACACTTGGCAGAATAGCACACCATGAGGACAAGAGAAGACAGTAAGTACCTGTTTTTGTTTAAATAGCATTTGAGAGGCTGGAGCGTCCAAGTCCTCAAGAAGTTCTTTGGGATCCCTGGAGGCCCGCATTTTGCCCATGCTGAGTAGGAAAGATGAGCTGCTTCATTCTGTATCCAAGGTCAATCCCATATACATAACATGCAGCAATCAAGCGTTGAAGTTAAATGGGTCAGCATAGCAATATGTTATTTGTATGTAGGAAAAATTCAGTATCGCCTATAGATGCAGGTAGAAAAAACTTTCTTGCATCAACTCCCACCTTTTTTCCTCCAGAAACCCAGATTCCCTGTTTTTCAACTGGTCCAACAACAGCCATTTCTTTTCAGGATCACCTTTATATTGTTTAAGATCCCATATCTGTATTTTTACTAGTTCATGCAGTCTATCAAAAAACAACATTATCCCTGATTTCTGTCCAAGTGCAATTATGACAAATAAAGTCCCAAAACTTCTATTTGAGTTCTTAATATTCATGCTTATTTCTGTTGCCTCTCAAAGGGTTCTGGTGTATAACAGTATACAACTTCACAACTATATAACTATATAACTATTTGGGCTTCTTCATGTGCTCTCTCTGATTTTAAAGTACTGGGGATTAAATGCTACCTTGTTTCCTTCAAATTACTATTATTTATTTGTTCACTTTATTTATTTGTTCACATCTATAATCAGTATGTAAACTGCATAAAACACATGGCTACATCTCTTCTTAATTTAAAATGCTTTTTTGTGTTTTGTAAATTTTTCACAAAGCTGCATGCTTTATGTGATAAAAGGCTTAATTTTCGGGGTAGATTTTGGTTCAGTCATCAATGTGATTAACTTTCTGTTGAATATAATTTGGCCCATTTTTTGTCCTTTATGAATAATGTTATGAGACGTCATGAAGTTGAGGTTGTATAATATTATGGCATGCTCTTGTTAAGTTTATGTATTTATTTACATAACTGCAAACATAAACATTTACGTTTGCGTTTCATCTATAAATGATTGAAGCTCTCCAAACACATGATGGTGTCTGGGCTGTTGCTTTTTCATGCTTACCTGCTGTGAGTGTAGAATGTAGATAGGTGAACCAGTTCCCCCCTCCTGTGGATGCAGTGGCAGTAAAATATTACTGTAATACAAAGTATGGATTTCCCCCCCCCCCCCCCAAGAGTTCTATCTTTCTTTTCTTGATTTATAATATATTTGCTGAGATTGATTGTGCCTAATTGATTGTATTTCAAAGACTGCTATACACAATATCATAAAAAGAATTGACTTATTAAGAAAACAGCTTGGCAATATCGCAGTAAGTGCTCTATATTAAGTGACTTATAGGGCTTAGGAAGAGTATTTACAGACACGATTCCATTTAAAAACCTTCCTTACATAATAACATTAGTTTCATAATAGTAATATACATTTGGCACCTCTGATAATGTTCATCTTTTCCTTTCCTCCTATATGGCATTCATTTCATTTTGGCTCACAGGAATGCACTAAACAGCAGGTATTGTAATTTATGTGTCTGGTCCTCTAACTCTTCCTATACCTCCCCCAATCCCCCCTAGCTTGGAGTGTGACTAATGTCTTAATTATGGTTTGTTGCTGCTACATTTGTCCCACATTCCTTTTGTTGTACTTTATGGTTTGTATTTCACTGAAAAGAAAAATATAAAGTACACGTAGAGTCTGGTGCACCATCTTTAGTTCATTTTTTAGTTACACTTTTTAAAATGCATTGTGTCATATTTTCTTGTTAGAAGTTGTGCTATGGCATCAGTGTATGACAGAGAAAATGTAAAGTGCTCTCATTGAAAAGAAAACTTGTTCATTTGTTCATTTTATTCATATCCTGTCTTTTCCCCCTCAATGAAGGTACCCAAGATGGCTTACACAATATTTAAAACATAAAAGTTAAGGCAGTTAAAAATACAATAAGTTATGCTTTTAAGAACAATTAAGTATATTATATTTTAAACCTTTACCTTTTATTTTAAAATCACACTTTTAAAAAGATATCACAAACTACATTTAGAAAACTTTCCTTGGCAACCTGTTTTTATTCATGTTCTGTTCCCAGCCAGGATTGAAATTTCATTATTCAAGAACAACATTTTTATAGTAAAAAGCTTTGATTGCAGCATTTTGTATTCTAGATAGGATACTAATGCAGCCTGAACATTTTAAAGTATTTCTGTTTCAGAACAATTTTTTATTCTTGGTAGATTTTTCACTTGTTCAAAATTAAAATGAATGGTGCTTTTGTTTGAAATTGTAAAAAGCCAGTACAGGAGAGAAAAATGAATTCTGTTATAATGTTTGAGACAAGCAGTGGTCAGCATGAATGTTAAGCATGTATAAGTAGGTAAGGATAGATTCAATGAGAGTTTTCATGTCATTGCTTCTATATTGTTTGAAATTCTTACATACTAAGTAATAATATTTAAAAATATTCATCACAAATAAAAATTAAAATCTTAATAAGTATAAAGTAGTGGCCCTAGGGATTGCGGTGGCTTGGTGGTAAAGACTCTGAACTTGATGACTGGAAGGTCATCAGGTCAGCAGTTCGATACCTGAGTGCTGCATGACGATGTGAGCTCCTGTCTTTGTCCCAGCTCCTGCCAACCTAGCGCTTCAAAATAAGAAATTGTAAGTAGATAAATAGGTATCACTTCAGTGGGTAGGTAGACAAGCCTGTAAGACACAGACAACACTGGCTCTTTGGCTATAAACAGAGATGAGCACTGAACCCTAGAGTTCGATACGACTGGCTTTCGAGCAATAGAGACCTTTTTATTGGTCCTAAGAATGAAAGCAAAAATAGAACACAGTTTTAAAAGGAAAAAAATTAGATTAATACTTGTTAGCTTCTTTAAAAGAATAAATGAATAAATAAATAATTTGGCACAAATAGACATCTCCCACTCCCACCCCCACCCCGGAGAACTTAATATTCTCACTGGAGTTTCCCCAGCCGTTAGCATTCTTCTCTCTTTTATAGATATAGCACCCATGTCTCAGGCTTCATTGTAGGTTTTCCTAGCCAACCTGGCCTTTCAATTTCTTTGAAAAATTGTACTGCCAGTGTTTCAAAGTGCATCACCAATTATCTCCCTGTTTAAAATATTTTCTGTGCCATCTTAGGTGCAGTTACTGGTATCATTTTAGCCCCATTTACATACATGAATTAATGCTTACTTTAAACTATGTTAGAATGTCAGTTTAAACTTGGTTCATGTTCAGATCTCTAAGATTTGTTTGTATTAGTTTCATATTTAGTGCAAGATACATTCTTACCAAGAATACAGATACAGTATAGGCTTAACAAGAATAGAAAATCAGAGTTGTCACTAGAACTTGCTAATTGTTGAAATGTTAGTTTTAGTAATTAAAAAAAACTGTTGGACATCAAAATGCAGGCAGCATAGTGAATTTATATACTGTATTATCACATACAGTAATACCTCATATAACATTAGTATCGAATAACACTAAAATTGCATAACATCAAGGAATCTGGGGGGAAGAATTGCATCAGATAACATTAAGATCCTATGGGATGCTTCAGATAACAACCGTGAAAGCCTGTGTGGTTACAATGTATCTCTATGGATCCCATAGAGGATCAGATAACACTAAAAATCATATAACACGAAGACTTGTGGAACCAGGTTTTAGTGTTATATGAGGTTTTACTGTATATGGTATTTTATGAAGAAAGGGGTAAGACAAAGTTGTATTAGTGACTTGTATGCAAGAATAGGTGGTAATTAATTTACTTTAGACTTGCCTTCTGCAATATAGTGTCCATTGGCAGTATTGCTGCCACCAAGACCACTCACGTATGAGGCTTTTACCTCTTTCAAGATATGACCTCCTTCTTCGTTGTGCTTCAGAAACATTTGATACTTCAACTGCCTCCCTTCTTCAATTCCTCAGATTATTCCTACATGGAACTCAGAGACATATTTTGGAAAAGGAAGACAATGTGTAATTAGTTACAGAGAGTTAGCTTTGAAGGTGCAATCAGCCAACTATTGAAATTGTTCATAGAAATAAAGAAAGTGGGCTGTGAACATGGTAGGGTCAGGAGGGTGGTGGGATAGAAATCAGAAAAATAGAATAGGTTGTGGAGGAAAATGCAGGTGCCTGATGGAATTGGGGGAAGGAGAATGGAGTGGAAAGTAGTATGGGAACCCAGGAAGTTACCTGGGAAGTTGACTTGAGAATGGGACAACAAAGTGAAGCGAAAAGAGAAAGATAGTTTAGGAATTAAGTAGTTGTGTAGGGGAAGTGAGGGAGGATAGGGGAATAAGGGATGGTTTAGGGGAGAAAAGAGGACTGTGTTTGGCTAAGATGAGAAAGACAAAATGGAGATATATAGTTGTAACAACTTGATACTAATTAAGGATTCAAGTTTTTAAACCTGGTCGGAATGGGAGAGGTTCTTCGCATTGAGAGGCATATATACCTTTGCTTTCCTTCTCATTATTTTTTGAAATATATGTATCCCCCCAAAATAGATATAATCAGACATTTGTTTTACTGGAGAGTCTTCACTCTTGATAAGATTACATACTTAATTTTCTTAGGCTATGTGCCATTTTAGAGCAGTACTCAGGTACATAACATATAGTGTGCCCTACTATTTACACAAGTTTTAGCTTCTTTCTGAGGATGTGTTTCTGTCAATATTACATCATCTCTTCTGCAGATTTTCTGTATGCCTACTGGGATTTGTTCGTTCATTCCCCTTAGAAGAAGTGTTTGTATTGATGTCATAATTGGAGCCGTCTTCTAGTTGCTTTGGAAATTCAGAGCAATAAGGATGTTGTTATCTAACCATACTGCATTTCAAATAGTTTTGGTGTCAGCAATATGCTTGCTAATCTGGGTCCTGTTTTCAGTTTATGAAAATTGCCATTACTGTATTGCATTGTTTGCCCTATAATCATGTAAATCCAATAAGAGTATTACAGAGATATTTCTCAGTAACACTTAGAGTTGTAGGGGATGAACAAATGGCTTAATTTGTGTATTACTTAATTCTAAGTTGTAGCATACTAAATATTTGTTAAAGAACCCTTGGCAAACTATCTTTTTAAATGTAAAATATTTGTTAAATATTTGAAAGATACCTATCCATCTTTGACCCCAACACACCCATTCCTCCCCAGGGTTTCCTTCTCCCACCCAACATAGTATGTGGTGCACATATCTGCTGTTGTGATTACATCTATACCATATGGTTCGTTCATGCTTACAGCCATAGAAGAACGGACAGGATAAACACATAACAGATAAGGGAAGAGAAATACATGGGAGATTATGGAAAGTGACATCAATATAGCACTTTTATCATTTCATATCTATGCAGTTCATATCATTTGCTCAACAAATCTAGGAAAGGAGTCTACATGTTTTAAATTTTTTTGCCTCCCTCCTATTGGATGCTATTTTTTTCTTTCTTGTTCAGAACTGTGAGAGTTTCTCTCCCACATTCAATATGCAGTACAGTAGCAGATTTCCAGTTCTGTCAAATTATGCTTTTAGCCAATAAAATTGCCTTCAAGAACCACAATTTAGGCTATTTTCCAGAACTGCATTTTACTGGCCACAAGTTTCATGCTAAGAACTCCAGATATGTTTCAAGTATAAAGTCAATGTATTTCATGTTTCTGACCTTGAAAATGTTCTCTGTAATGGATATTTGCAGCTTGCCTATAAATTCAGTGGAATGTTGGCTGGTTGAAGATATCTGAGTAACTTAAAAACGTTAAGAGCTTTCATTTTAGCTAGCTAAGTACTAACTTTCCAATATTTGAATGTCTCATTTTAGGCATCTCATATCCCTTTTGTAATATTGCAAAAGCAAATAAAAGTGCTGGTCTAAAAATGTTATCTGTAGTATTTGATGGCTGAAATCTGGTTGCTTAGTGCAGTCAGTCGCAACTATAGTAGGCCCATTGAATCAGTGGAACTTACAGAAGAACTGACCCACCAAATCTCTACTGATACGATGGGCCTATTTGTGTTCTGATTTACTACAGTAGGCAACAGTATTTCAGCCAATAAGCCTTGTCATGTAAAATTGTTACATGTTGACATAATTAATAGTGATGTTTATCAGGTGTAATTTATACAGGTTGGTATAGTGTAAAAAAATTGGTCTAAAGATGCATTATCAGCCTTTCCTCATACTGATGCTCTTCAAATATATTGGATCCACAATGCCAAGCCATTGGCCATTCTGCTTGAGGAAGATGGGAGGTCTATTTCTAGGAAATCAAGCTGGATTGTTAGTTCTATTAATGTTTCAGTTCTATGATAGTCCTATTAATCTGCACCGAAGGTTCCTCAATTTTCTAGATAATACAGTTTGGTTCTGTGTGGCCTCAGAAACTTTTGTGCTTTGCCTATGACAAAGTCCATTTATTTGCAAAGAACAAGGTCTTGGTCTATTAAACCCTATACAGTTTTGAACCTCGTTACCTGCTGATCATACACTTATGATGGCTTTTACAATTCATGCCTGCACTTTGTTATCACACAGCATGAAGGGTCCCACACCTAGAGAAGCCAAAAAATCTAGGATGAGAAACAAGGTGTTTTCAGGAGAGGGCCCTACTCTTTGGAATGTCCTTCCTGTGTAGGTTCATTTAGTTCCGTTGCTACCTTGCTTCAAGAAGATGTTGAAAGTGCCTCCGTTTAAGTAGGCTTTTTGAGACTTGACTCTTAATTGATTATTTTTTTTCTTAGCCATTTATGTTACTATTGCTATTTAATTTTTATTCATTTAATATTATTTGAATTTGACGTTCCCTGCTGTTTCTTGGTTGTTAGGGCATATATGCTCATATTGATGTTAACCCTTTCTGTTTCCCATCCAGAGTAGCCTGCTAGTGGGTGGTATTTAAAATCTTGAATAAATACATAAATAAGATCCAAGACTATCATTGCAGGCAGCCTTGTATTTTCAGTGATGGAGATCCACAATTTGTTTTTCATTCCAGTATACATTGTTATGTGTAATCTGTGGATCACATACTAATGTTAAATGCAGACTGTAAGATTACAACAGTTGACCAAATTTTAGATACCCATCTCCTTTCCCCTTTGTTTTAATCATTTAATTTAATGAAAAGTTCTGGAGAACTCCCAATACTTTCATAGTTTTGTAGGGTTCTAGTTCACCCTAATAAACAATGTGAATTTTTAATGTATATCTGTTCCCATAAACCAGGGGTGGCCAATTGGCCCATGGCTCCATTTCATGTGGCCTGCTGTCACCCTCGCTGCTACTGGAAGTGTTTATGACAGCCATAAAATGCACCTGCACATGCATAAATGTGCCTGTGCCTGCCATAAATGCTGGTGAAAATGCACCTGCTGCTGTTGTAAACACATTTATGACAGTCATGGGTGCATTTTACTGCAGCATTTACAGTGTGGGGACTACATAACCAGCCTGCTCAGCTGTCCAGGGGGTAGTGGTCCAGCCTGCAGCACAAGAAGGTTGAGAACCCCTGCCATAAACCAACAAACCTGCCATTGTTTCTTAAAGTAATTTTTTTAAATAAAATTGAGATATTATTCAATAGAAAAATGACAGTTTTACTTGAAATTCTTTGAATATAAGCTGTAGACTGCTTAGAATAGTCATGTTAATATAAATGGTTGATTTAAAGAGAATAACTGAACTGATGCTTTTCTGTAACTTTAGTCTTAGAATAAACTGCTAGATTTATGCTAAAGTTGCTTGTTTTATGAATTGAGGGAAAAGCAATAGTCATACTTTATGTTCTTAAATTAAGAGAGTGACGTTCAATCTGTTAAGAAATGGTAATGTTACATTTTTTTAAAATCTATTTTTTCCGAAAGTCACCGAATAAAAAAACATGTTTGTTCCCCATAGTTTCAACATTTCTGAAAATTTTTCATCTCTACTCTCATGTCTGACTTTTCCCAACTGCATCTTCCCATCTGTTACCCACTCTGATTCTACCTATCAATTTAATGTACTACCTTGCTGGAATTTTTTTGCAGTTGCTGTCTTCCATTACAGTTGGTTATCAAGGCTATCAGAGTTCACAGAGCCTTGCAATCAAGTTATACTTGGTCATAGTCTGACTTGATATTAATTATTCTATCACTGAATTCATTTTACTTCTTGGTTTTATTATGTTTTATGGTAATTGTAAGTTTCCTTGAGCAGAAACTAGGCCTGGAAAAGCAAGTTAAGATTGCAGTACAGTTGTACCTTGCTTGATTGCTGTTTAAGTGAGTGTGCTATTTAAGTGAAGCACCATTGTAAATGACCCATTTGACTTCTGGTGGGGGGGATTGCGAACCCCGATTTATTTGTTAAGTGAGTTATTGGTTGGTTTTATTTGTTAAGTGAAGCGAACATTCAGAGAAAATTCTGCTCTTTAAGCGAGTTACTCTTTAAGTGAGGCACTCTTGATGCGAGGTTTCTGTACATCAATAGTAAAATAATATACAACAGTTTTCTATGGACCAGTGACAATAGTGAGACAGTGTTGCATCTTTCTGTAACATCTGAAACAATTACCCTGTCCACTGTACTGCAGTACACTTTCATGCACTAGCTAGAAGATGACAAGAATAGTTAATCTAATATATCTAGTGCATTTGTACCTCGCTTAAAGAGCATAATGTGTTCCACAGGATTGTTCTTTAAGCAAGTTTGCTCTTTAAGTGAAACACCATTGTAAGTGACCAATTGTGACTTCTGGTGGGGGGGGGGATTGTGAACCCTGATTTATTTGTTAAGCGAGTTTTTGGTTGATTTTATTTGTTAAGCGAAGCAAACATTCAGAGAAAATTCTGCTCTTTAAGTGAGTTACTCTTTAAGCGAAGCACTCTTCATGCGAGGGTTGACTGTATTTAAAATTGTGATATAGCTACTGTGAAAAAAAGAAAGTAAACAAAATTGTCATATAATGGACCTAACAGAGGTGGAATATTGTCTTTATATTGGAATTAATTCCACAAGAATTAAATCAATGGCAGAAGGGTTGCCTCTCCTTTTTCCTGCAATATTGTATTACAATTACATGGTCTTTTTATAATTCAGTGTCTCATAATGCCATGCAATTAAGCCTGACTCATGTTTGTTGGAAAGTAAGGCTCATTGAAGGTTAAGACTTTTTGAGTAGTTTTCTGTTTTGCATTTTAGAAAAAGAAAATAAAGATGCAACTTTTGCATAGCTCCAGCCAGGAACATAACTCAATAGCAACATGTAGTTGGTTTGAAGAGTGCTCAAAAGTATAAGCTGTTTTATAGAAAAATGCTCGTATATTGCAACTTAGACTTGATACTGTTGATAACATGTTAGGTATGTACTATTTTGTGGTTGCAACTGGTGTCTTTTGTAGGAAGAGTAAACAACATTAATGAATAGAGGCACCCACTAGATTTTCTTGGTTTCATTTCAAAAAGTAAATGTTCAAAGGGAAACAAATTCTGCATATTTAAAATGCATTTCCTTCTTCTGTTGGATTGTAACATTCTAATGTATAGTATGTTTCCTGTTGCTACAGAAAGATTACATGCACGCACACAGTTTTGCAAAGTGAAAATAATTAACATTTGTCAGGTTAGTCTTGATGTTGGTGTATTTTCTCTTTTAAACATTTCAGAGCATTAGACTGTAAGCCCTACCAAAATGGAAACAACTTCCTTATTTTAAGGTACAGTAATACCCCGGATAACGATTGTACTGGATAGCGCTAGAATCGGATAACGATGCAAGATTTTTGGAAAAACCTTGCATCAGATAATGCGATTTTTAGCGTTATCCGGTACAATCGTGTGTGTATGTGTGTGTGGGGTTTGGATTGGGTAGAATATCTACCCAATCCACCCCCCCGCGATGGATCGCTGCTACTGAACTAGGGTTGGGCGAAAGGCAGGCGGGTGCCTGCCTTTCCCCCCCACCCTAGTTCAGTAGCAGCGATTGGTGGACGAAGCCTAGCAAACTCCCAAACCTCCCCAACTCCAGTGCTTGCAAACGCCAAACCTCCCCAACCCCAGCGCTAGCATTAAAAGTAAGAACGCTGTGCTTGTGGGGTGAGGTGGGTATTTCCCCCCCTCCCCAAGCGCAGCGCTCTATGGATCGCTGTGAAAGAAGAAGGGGTGAGGAGCATCCTAAGCACGCATGCTCGGGATTTCCCTCACCCCTTCTTCATTCACAGAGGTACCGCTGTGAATGAAGAAGGGGTGAGGGGAATCCCCAGCGCGTGTGATTGGGATTCCCCTCACCCCTTCTTCATTCACAGCTATAAAGCAAGAAAATCAGGATTTTCTTGCTTTTAAATTAGCATTGGGTTTGGGGGGGGTTGGGGGGCAATACCCACCACCAGCAGCAAGGGCAGTTACTGCCCTTGCGGGGGTGGGTGGGTATTTCCCCCCAAACCTCCCCAACCCCAACGCTAGCATTAAAAGTAAGAAAATCCTGATTTTCTTGCTTTATAGCTGTGAATGAAGATGGGGTGAGGGGAATCCTGATCGCACGTGGGATGTGCTAGCGTGGGGGTGAGGGGTGGGTGGGTGTAATACCCACCCACCCCCACGCTAGTATTAAAAGACTTATCTCCCTGGAGCAGGCAGGGGAGTTAGAGATCCCGAAACGGGTAAAAAAACCAGACTTTTTTTTTTTACCCATTTCGGGATCTCTGATTTCCCCTGCTTACTCCAGCAAGATCAGAGGAGCTGATCTAAGCTGTTTCCAAAGGTTTCCTGTTTCCACTTCAAAAACAAGCTGTTTCCACTTCAAAAATAGCGCGCATCGCCTCTAGGGAGATCGGGATACCCGATGCGCGGTATTTTTGAAGTTCCCCCACCCTGCTCTAGGCTGCAATGAGTCACAACGTCAGGATTCAAATCCTGACGTTTTGGCTTGTCACAGTTTATAGCAGGGTGTGGTTTTGTAGCAGAAAGGTGGCTTATCTTATCTGCAGCTTATTTTATCTCCCTGGAGCAGGCAGGGGAGCCCTTGCTGCTGCTGGTGGGTATTCCCCCCCAACCCCCCAACCCAATGCTAATTTAAAAGCAAGAAAATCCTGATTTTCTTGCTTTATAGCTGTGAATGAAGAAGGGGTGAGGGGAATCCCGATCGCACGCGCTGGGGATTCCCCTCACCCCTTCTTCATTCACAGCGGTACCTCTGTGAATGAAGAAGGGGTGAGGGAAATCCCAAGTGTGCGCGCTTAGGATTTTCCTCACCCCTTCTTCTTTCACAGTGATCCATAGAGCGCTGCGCTTGGGGAGGGGGGGAAATACCCACCCCACAAGTGCAGCCTTCCATCACTGTGCTTGGGGGTGGGTGGGTATGCCCCCCCCCCCAGCACAGCAATGACTTCAGGGACAAACTGCTTGGTTTGTCCCCGAAGTCAAGCTGATCTCAGGCTAGCAATTGCTAGCCTAGGGTCAGTTTGACTTCAGGGACAAATTGCGGCAGTTTGTCCCTGAAGTCAGGACTTTTTTTAAAGCGTTGTTCGATGTATGCATCGGACAACGCTAAAAACTAGATAACATTAAGACTTGTGGAACCAAGTCATAACGTTATCCGGGGTACTAGTGTATAATTAAAATAGATTTTAAAGTATTTCTACAGCTTAGAATTTGTGTGCTTTTTGCACATGGCAGATTTTCTAGTTTAGTAAATCTTGCTAATTGAACAGCTGGCATTTAATATCGGGAGTGACACAAACTGTTTCAAAGTTTTTCAGTGTTTCTATTTTAAAGTAACTGTTTAAACAGGAGCTATGCATTAAAAATACTTTTATAAACACGGCTGTTCTTTTACATAGTTGAAAATGTAAATGTAAAAACACTCTTTAAAGGCAAAAAATAAATGTATTTTGTGATTAACTAATCTGCAATCACTACAAGATTTGCAGATATCACTGGCAAATCCAACTGAGGCACCAATATGTCCAGTAAGTTCTTGAAATATTAAAATATTGAGATTATAAATTTGCCCATTGTAACAGCTAATAGAAGGCTGTTGGTTACAAGTGGTCCATAAAGTTAGCAAATAAATAAACCAAACATCATATATTGTAGAAGATATAAAGAAGTTGAATGTTGGTAGGATAGAATGTGCAGTGCATCAGAGCACTGGTTCCACCCCCATCCTCCCATTTTACAGTTTTTAAAAACTTTTTGTACATTTTACATGCTGGAGTTAACTTGGATAGCACTTTGGGGTGTTCTCCAATAGGAAGGTGTTACGAAGGTGTTATATCCTGTTAATCTCACCAATGGGAGTGACTCACCCTCATTGATGATCTCCTTATTGGTGAAATGGATTCAGACAATGACAGAAATGTGTAAAAAATGTAGTTGGGTGGTTTGGTTATTAATGGTAAGTCACTTGTTATTTTCTGGGTGCCTGTTATTAAAGTACAGGTACATGTTTAGCCTTTCCAGCCTCTGTTTATTATTGAGGGCCTAAGTTGATGTGATCTGTAGTTCACTTGTTACATTTACAGGAGATGCCCAACCAGCACTTTGTTTTCATGGATATTGGACCCTGTACATTGCTGTAGGCAGCATTTAGCTCCATTCATTTTCCCAATACACTTTGTGATTCCCCCCCCCCCCCGTTGGAAATTATGAAGCAATAATTGTTGATAGATTTGATCTTTATTGTAAGTTCAGATGTGAGCTATAACTATGGCTGCAGTCTTTCCTCAGCTTACATTTTGGTAAGCCACATTAAACTTTTTGTGGAATGTAAGAATCACTCTTTTTGTTTAAGGGTTAATAAATCAAAGTTATCCTTTTGTGATTTGCTTTGAAGTACAGTTCAAGAAAGGAAAGATGGGAGATAAATTGGGGAGAAGCGAGGAGGAAGTGCAAAAATTTGAAAGGTCCTGGTAAATCACTTAGTGAAGATTGCAAATAGGAATACGTTACAGAGGGTTGCCAGGCAAGGGTTTTTAATTGTCTGAGAAGCGATGATGGGCAGTGAATTTTTTCCTGGATCAATTCACTTTGCTCCCCCTTTTCTTTGTCCTCTAGGATTGGCTTTGGTGTTAATTGTCTGGTTGCTGGCTGTCACTCTCCCTTTCCTCACAGTCATGACCAGTCCTCAAAACACTTCATCTACAAAGAGAGGGGGCCAAGACAGCAGCACAAATTAAGCCATCATTGAAATGCTTCTTTCCACCACTCAGTACAAGCATCGTGACAGGCAGATGCTTCTTCCATTGAAAAATATCAAATTACTGCCATAGCCAACACAGATAAAAAGGTGACTTTAGTCCAGCTTGTTATTGTGAAACGTAACATGTGACAAAAACAAGTTACTGTGGAACTCTGGTTTTATAATAATATGACTCTTAAGATACTAATCTTCAGGACTTGTTAAGGAGAAGTTGATTCGTACTGTTAGTTTGGAAGCTGTGATGTAAGATAATGTGTTCTTCAGAAAGCAAACGAGAATTAATTTATAGTACTTTAAAGTATGGACATCAAAAGTCTAATGGTCACCAATAGGTTTCATAATGTATTGTTGATTTAAATTTCCATTATGCTTGCAGCTTTTCCATAGCTTATCTCATGCAGCTGTGAGATGCATGTTCTAGATCTGGTTGTGTTGTCTGGAAAAGCTGTGTTGATTGAGCTGATTTATTTTAACCATGTATTCTGTTAACTTACACAACCTTCTAAATTATGAAGCATTTCCACAATTCTTGTATTGTTGCTTCAACAGTCTTTTTGTGAATCCTATTTTTGGCATAAGCAATAATACTTAACTTTATAAAGATCAACTCTGAGTGATTCCATTGCTGACTGACCAACTCAAGGGGGGGGGGGAAATCTTTTTTTTCTTTGTCTTTTTAACCTCCTGATGATGAAAACACATAGAATTAAACTTGTGTAATTAACCCACTACTTATTATGAGAAGGTTCCATATACAGCGGAACCTCATATAACGCAAGCCTCATATAGCAAAAAATGCGCATAACGAAAAGAGATTGAAAAACCCATGGTGCCTCACATAATAACAATTTTCACTATGCAAAAATGGCACTCCCTATGGGAAAACTTGTATAAGAAAAATTTCTATGGGAAAAACTCACGTAACAATTTTTTTCATAGAAATTTTCATTATATGAGTTTTCCCATAAGAATTTTCGTTATATGAAAAAAAAAGTATAATTAAAAAATTGCATAGCGAACAGCCTCGTAGAACAAATTATTTTCATTATACGAAGTTCCACTGTATAGGGCTTTTGTTAACTCTAGAACTAAGATACATCTTCTCACTCTGCAATGTACTACATTTATCTGTTACAAATCTTTTGGAGGCTGTATGTCTGTGTGCATCTGTGTATTGTTGCTAATCACTTCTGGACATTGACTTATCACACTGTGTGACTTTGAACCTAATGCTCATGTACTTTTCTCCCATGAGATGTAGAATATTTATTATGATTCCACTTGAACACACTGTGTAATATACTGAATCTAAGATCCATCTAATTTATTTCCATTTTATGTAAAATGTCCATTTTGAAACAGGATCTGAATGGGAAGTTTATATATTAAATTCAATTTACACTGAAAATTTTGCATATAGTAAGGGAGTATGTGTACGTTCTATGCCTGATTTGGCAAATGTACATCTTGAGGCTACAGGTGAATTAGGCTTCACTGTGTTCTGTAAACACACAGGACTGTGAAGAAGTACTCCTGGTTTAAACCTAAATCTCTTTGAACATCTGCAGTGGTTTTGATCAGTACCAGTTTCTCGCAAATTTTGTGGCACTTGAAAACAAATTGTCTACTTTCTGCATAGTCCCATACCAGGTAGTCAGCTGGAATGGCTACAGCATTGATGAAAAGTTGAGATTATGCTCTACTCTACCAGCAGGCTAAGGTAGCATCTTTTTTTTCCAAAGGCACAGGAAGATCTCTACTTCAGGTTGACAGTAGCCAGGTCCTCATGTAGTCAAGATTTTGCTCTTGTACAGTCAAGTCAGAAAGCAGAGTGTTGAAACAGTTTTTTTAAACAAAATAAAATAATGACAAAGCAGAATACTGTAAACCCCATATAGTGATCAGCCCATACAGTGATGAAATCCCATAGCGATGAGGCTTGGGGGGGTGCGGGAAGCTGTTCTGCATAGCGATCATTCCTATGGGAAAATCCGTACAACAATTTTCCAGTGGGAAAAAGTGCTTAGCACCAAACATCGTTGTACGTTTTCCCCATAGGGAAAATCGTTGTACAGATTTTCCCATAGGGAAGATCGTGCAATGACGAAAACTGCATAGCAATCAGCTCTGTGGAACGGATTAAAATCGCTATATGGGATTCTACTTTATATGGGATAGTAAAATCAGAGAGCTTTCCTCTGCAAGAATTTCTCTTCTTTTCCTCCAAGAAGCAACTAGTCATCCAATTTCGACCCAATCTTTGATAGACTACAGCTTACTTTTTCAGACTCATAGAGTGTAGTTCTGATAGATGGATATTTTATAAGTAATGGCAGAGTAGGAGTAGGAGTTATAATGCAAGGCATGGCAACTATCAATCAGTGGTCATTAAGGGTTGCTCAGAATCCTAGAGGACAACAGATCATGATCATAGTAGTTATAGTTTATAATTATTTAAAGATAATTGGTGGATAAAAGTACATTCAATCACAGAAGGTAGATTGACATACCAAGTAGGGGGGTGGAGTCCTTGTTTATTGGAAACATGGGCCTTCTAGTTCCATGGAAGGCTAGTTGATGAGGGCAGAAGTGTCTGGTGTGGAAGAGACATTCTTAGAGTCTTTGGAGTCTCTAACACTGATCTAGTCAGCTACCCATGAATGTTTTCTCTTTTCCAGACTCCACACTATGTCACTTGTTTTCATTGTAACCTAAGAAGAGAGCAAAGTGTTAACATTTACACTCAGAAAAAAAAAATCATGGTAACTTTTTAAGTGACTGGTACACCTGCACTCATAAAGCATATTCTGTGGTTGTATATGCTGTCACAGCTAAGGGACTGTCGAAAGATCATTCATTACCTGTACTTCAAATGATTATGGTCATGCCATAGTAATTTATAGTGTTCACAGAAATATACTGTAAAATGTGTGAATGAATACATACTAGGAATAGTTCTTCCATGACATTAAAAAGATATTGGTTTAATGTGGGTGAAGAACCTAACGGCTCACCAAATAAAAATAAACAACCCTAAACATTAAAAATGTGTGAAACACTTTCCCTATAGTTTTGTAAAAACAGACTTTTTAAAAAACCACCCACTTTTGGGTCTGTCAAATGAGCTTTTAGCCTCTTTGACCTACAGTCAGTAGAGAAAAGCATCACTATAGAGCAAATTAGATTAACTGATAAAGATTGCATGTGTCTAATAGGAGAAGCAGCTGCAGCTTCTGTTTAAAGTACATTTTGTATTAATAAGATAGACAGAGTGCCAGAAGAATTATGGACAGACATGCGGGACATCATGCAGGAGGCAGCAAGGAAAACCATACCAAAAGAAAAGCATAAGAAAGCTAAGTGGTTGTCCGATGAGGCTCTTAAAATAGCAGAGAAAAGAAGGAATGCAAAAGGCAAAGGAGAAAGGAAAAAATACAATCACTTGAATACAGAATTTCAAAGAAAAGCAAGGAGAGATAAGGAAACCTACCAGAATGAACAGTGCAAAGAAATAGATGAAAACAACATAAGGGGTAGGACTAGAGATCTTTTTAAAAAAAATTGGGGAAATCAAGGGAACGTTTAAAGGAAAAATGACCATTGTAAGGGACAAAGATGGCAAGGAGTTAGCTGATGTAGAAGAGATTAAGAAAAGATGGAAAGAGTACACAGAGGGACTCTACAAAAGGACCTCAACACTCCTGATAATAACAATGATGAGGAAATTGAACTTGAGCCAGACATCCTAGAGAGTGAAGTCAGGAAGGCCCTAAAAAGCACTGCAAACAACAAAGCCAGTGGAGATGATGGTATCCAAGTTGAACTTTTCAAAGCCCTAAAAGATGATGGAATCAAATTATTACATTCTATCTGCCAGCAGATTTGGAAAACACAACAATGGCCGCAAGATTGGAAGAGATCAGTATACATTCCAATCCTCAAAAAGGATAATGCCAAAGAATGTTCAAATTATCGAACAATTGCGCTCATCCCACATGCTAGCAAGACGATGCTCAAGGTAATACAGGATAGACTGCAGCAGCACGTGGAGAGAGAATTACCAGAAGTGCAGGCAGGGTTCAGAAGAGGCAGGAAGACTAGAAACCACATCGCAAACATACGTTGGATCATGGAAAAAACAAAGGAAGATCAGAAACAAGTCTACTTCTGTTTCATTGATTACACTAAGGCCTTTGACTGTGTGGACCACAATAAAATGTGGAAAGTAATTAAAGAGATGAGAATACCAGAACACCTTATATGCCTCATGAGAAATCTGCACATGAGTCAAGAAGCAAGAGTTAGGACAGAATATGGAATGACAGAGTGGTTTGGAATAGGAAAAAGAGTAAGACAATGCTGCATTTTTTCACCCTGCTTATTCATCTTATACACAGAGCACATAATGTGCAATGCAGGGATGGAGGAATCAGAATTTGGGATCAAAATTGCTGTGAGAAACATCAACAACTTGAGATATGCAGATGACACTACCATAATGGCAGAAAGTGAGGAAGACCTAAAGAAGCTGCTGCTTAGGTTGAAAGAAGAGAGTGCAAAAGCTGCCTTGAGACTCAATATAAAGAAAACAAAGATCATGGCAACAGGCCCTCTCAGTCCCTGGAAAATAGATGGGGAAGAAGTAGAGACAGTGAAAGATTTCACTTTCTTAGGATCAAAGCTCACTGCAGATGGTGATTGCAGCCATGAAATAAAAAGGCAACTGATTCTTGGGAGGCAAGGTATGAGAAACCTGGGGAACATAGTGAAAAGTAGAGACATCACACTGAAAATGAAGATTTGTATAGTCAAAGCAATGGTATTCCTGGTGGCAATGTCTGGTTGTGAGAGCTGGACCATTAGGAAAGCTGAGCGCAGAAGAATATATGCCTTTGAGATGTGGTGTTGGAGGAGAGTTTTGAGAGTCCCCTGG
This sequence comes from Furcifer pardalis, assembly GCA_030440675.1. Classification (NCBI taxonomy): domain Eukaryota; kingdom Metazoa; phylum Chordata; class Lepidosauria; order Squamata; family Chamaeleonidae; genus Furcifer; species Furcifer pardalis. The sequence goes on along the minus strand of CP126892.1, from coordinate 55,574,854 downwards.
ACAACGAAGAGAACAAATAGGTCAATATTAGAAGAAATCAACCCTGACTGCTCCTTAGAAGGTCAGATAGTAAAGATGAAGCTAAAGTACTTTGGACATCAGATGAGAAGAGAGGATTCACTTGAGAAGACCTTGATCCTGGGAATGGTGGAGGGCAAAAGAAGAAGGGGGCAGCCAAAAATGAGATGGCTAGATGGTATTATAGACACAATGGGCACAGAGCTGAACGAGTTGAGGATGGTGGAGGACAGAAGTGCCTAGCGAACAGTGGTCCATGGGGTCGCAAAGGGTTGGAATCGACTGTGCGACTGAACAACAAAATATGTTGAAAGTTGCTTAAAACATTTGATTTTTATTCTAATAGCAGAAATGGGCAAAGTTCATCCCTCCTGGCCTGTCACAAATCCTGCAAAGTTATTTTCATAGATGGGTTCCAGTTTTGGGAGTGATTTATGCATAAGAGAGGTGTCAGTTCCATAATTTGAAAAATAGTGGCAGAAATGGTTTCTAAATATTTTCGTCAAGTTATAGCTTACATAAAAACAATGGTTTTCATGTTGATTTTGTGTTGCTTGAATAATATGTAATATATACTTGTAATTTTAGTTTCTTTTGCTGGAGTGTGCCCTTCAGCTTAATTCATATGCTGTAATGCTGTGGTGATAGAGCTAGTTTTATATGGGAGTGGCTAGGTTAATTTCTCCATTTTTAAAACGAAATACTATGTCAAGAAACATATTACAAGTACAAAGTAAGTGTATGTCTGCTTCTAACAGTAATTTATTCTGTACACCTTTTAAAATTTAAATGACAAGTTGGATTTTGTGGTAAAGCATACATTTTATTTAAACACATTTTGAGATAGGCTTGGGAAAATACATGGCCATGCTGTTCTCACTTCTCTGTTACCTTGAGCTTGATCAGTGTCGTACCTGTGTGTCCATGAAAGGTTGTCAAGTATGCCATTAATAAATACTTGACAAAGATATTTACAGCTTTGCCGCAACATTATTTTTGGGTGGGGGAGGGAAGAGGAGTTGTCAGCCAACACCATCGCTTTATACTCATCTAGGTGAAAAATGATATTTAGTTCAGTGTCTCTTCAAGTAAGTCTATTGCTTAATTCCCACCCTGACTTCAAGTGGTAATCTTTAGAGCCAGCAATCGATGGATTCCTTCCCTTCTGGGATTTGCTTGACCTACAGAAGCTGACATAATACAGGCAAGCGCTTGTTACTCTGTCTGAATTGTCCGTCTGTACCTTAATGAGTGAAATAGTTAAGCAGCCGAGGGGGCGAGCTGCGAGGAATGTGTCTTCCATTTGAGTTGAATATTTCGATGTATAGTGGGAGAGGGAGGGAGGCTTTGAGAGATCCACTTACATCATTAGAACTGCATTGAGTGTGTCTGTGTGCACGTTATGAGACAGACTACAGTGTCTTTGCTTTCTGCAGGAAGCAGCAATGCCGTTTGTATCCTAAGAGGAATTTTTTATTTAGAAAAGGAAGCGTTCTTTCTACCCAGGAAATGGCTTTCCTTGTGCGTTGCTATGCCAACTGCCTGCAGCCATGGTCTTCCAAAGTAAGCACAATAACGTAATTATATTGGCGTATTACATTGAGACTCATGATTCTCTAGGTTTTTTTCTGTTTGTGTGCTTTTGGTGTGTGTCTGTCCCGTCCCCCCGGTTTTTTCTCTCTTAGTGACTCTTTTGGTGGGTAGACATGATTTCCCTGAATGTGAGGGACAGGCATCATTAAATTAAATGTCCGTCAATGTCATGCTGTTTGGATTAATTGTGTGAACTTGGTTAGTTGAGTGGAACAGAGATCACTGGTCACCCTGTCAGCATCATTAGCAGCCAGGGAGGAGGTCCCTATTCACATGGTCTGCCCCGATTTTTTTAAAGCAGGGGTGAGGGGCTCTTTATTACTGTGATTGCAAATTAAACTGGACTATTAACAATGCTTAGTTGAATGCAGGAAGCTGCCTCCTGCACCCTAATATAATACTGTATTAAGCTTTTTTAAGGGAGTCTGTGTGCAGTCAGCCATTTTAGCTTTTTTTCCCTCCTCTTTTTCCTCCCTTTCGCTCTCAGGGAATGCTCTCGTTCTTGTAGAAGAATGCTGGATATGTATGGTGTTGCCAGGCACTTTGCATCCTTACACACTTAAGACTTCACATGTTATAAAAATGGAGACAATTGCTGCTGCTTGGATTGGTTTTCTGCACTACAAGTGTGAAAGATTTTGTGAGAGACACTTGGCTTGGTTTCCTCCCTGGTTTTTGTTTATTTAATTTAATGCAGTAGAAAGTGATTTGCTATACATGGGAACATTGGTACATAATGTATAAATTCAGATCAACATATGTTTGTTCATTATGAAACCTCTTGCGATCCCAGCTAACCATGGAGTTATGGGCCAGCAGGAGAAACACTCTGTAAGTATGGCATATTCTGCTTGTTTTGTGTAAAAGCTTTCCCTAAATATAATTTTATTTTACAACTGCTTTTATTAATGCTTTTTAAAATTTGGTTTTGAATGTAATGTTGCTAGAAGAGATGCCTGTTCTAGTGTCATTTGTAACTCCTGTATTTTTTATTAAATGTAGAAGTTGCTTCTTAACAGAACTTTGAAATATTGTATTTTTAAAGATTATACCTCAGTAAAACTCCTGACTTTATATTTCTTCTATAGTTAAGACTTCTTAAAGGCATATGATGAAGTAGAATGAATCTGTAGTCAATATTGTGTTCTGCTTTTTTAAAAGATCTTTGTAATTTTGGTCTGACACACTATAAAATGCAATATTATGCAATGAAAATAGGAATTATTTAAAAGGAGCAATGCTAGCTCTTTTAATTGATCCCAAGGGTCAAAATACACCTCTTGCCATTCAGTAATCCCATGGATACAAATTACATGTTTGTGAAAATAACATTTGTAGATAGAACTCACCATCTGTAGCTCTGGGGGCCTTGAATGACAAACATTTAAGGCCACAGTCCTGAGACCTTCTAGGTTGGTCCAACAGGGCTTCTTTTCTGTTTTTTGTTTTAATGGCAGACACCCAACCATCCACTCCAATACTGCATTGGTCAGATTGCTTTGGAAATCCCATCTCCCAAGCTTCCTGAGTAGCTTGATGCAAGAGGCTGTTGCTTGAAAAATAGAGGTCAAAGCTACTTTGGGCAGTGCCAATGTAATTTCATGGCTGACTTGACCTGTGACCTAGATTAAACATTTTAATTTAAAAAAAATCATAAGAAATGTTAAACAGTATTTTAATCCCTTAGTCATTATCATTGCTTAAATATTTATGGTTAGCCAGTGAAATATCTCAAAAAGTGTTGTGAGAAGTCTGCAGATATTCCCCAACTTACTTGCTCTGCGTTTGTCCGGCTGAAGGTATTATGAGCTAATGTTGAGTGAGGAATTTCCCCATATTTCTAAAAGTGCAGTAAATTACAATTGAAAATGCATAAAATGATGCATAATATAGGTGTGTGAGGTAAATATATATAGATGATTGGATAATGTCATAGATGCAAATTAAATTAGAGTACAGTAAAACACCGGATAACGCTAAAACTTAGTTCCACAAGTCTTGGTGTTATCCGATTTTTAGTGTTATCCGATGCATGTTAAAATCCTATGGGATGGATCGGATAACGTTAAAGCTCCATACAGATAAATTGTAACCACACAGGCTTTATCGGTTTTTATCCGATCCATCCCATAGGACCTTAACGTTATTCGATCCAATCCCCCCCCCAGATTACTTAACGTTATGCGATTTTAGCGTTATCCGATCCAATTGTTATTGTTGTTTTACTGTATCAGTTAATTGCTGATGTTTCTAAACAAAGATACAGTGATTTTATAAATGCCACACAGTTACTTTGAATTATTCTACATGTATGTAAATAATTCACTTTTTGTGCTACAAGTTGTCAGAGAAGAGGCATAATCACAAGTTTGTTTAATGCTTCAAGTATATACAGTAATACCTCATATAACATTAGTATCGAATAACACTAAAATCGCATAACATCAAGGAATCTGGGGGGAAGAATTGCATCAGATAACATTAAGATCCTATGGGATGCTTCAGATAACAACCGCGAAAGCCTGTGTGGTTACAATGTATCTCTATGGATCCCATAGAGGATCAGATAACACTAAAAATCATATAACACGAAGACTTGTGGAACCAGGTTTTAGTGTTATATGAGGTTTTACTGTACCATGCAAGTGAGTCTGTATGTTTGACTTCTGAATCTCCTCAATGCTATAGATAATTTGATTTTAAATTGGGTATGCATGTACAGTAATACCTCAGATAACATTAGTATCGAATAACACTAAAATCGCATAACATTAAGCAATCTGGGGGGAAGAATTGCATCAGATAACATTAAGATCCTATGGGATGCATCGGATAACAACCGCTAAAGCCTGTGTGGTTACAATGTATCTCTATGGATCTCATAGGATTTTAACATGCATCAGATAACACTAAAAATCGTATAACACCAAGACTTGTGGAACCAGGTTTTAGTGTTATCTGAGGTTTTACTGTATGTCAAATTTCATTGGAACAGAATTGCATGGCATCTTTCCCTAGTAACTACATAACTTGCACTGTCTTTCCTTGTAGGTACAGAGATAACAGTGTGATGACAGTAGGCCTTGCTCACTCTTACTTCAGACATATTTACATACATAGTAACCTTGACTTCTAACATGAAAGAAAGAATTAAAGACTATCATGCTAAATCAGTAGAGAAGCAAAATGTCTAGAACTAATATAGTTGTGCAGAGATATGAAAAAAGCCTCTCTGCTAAGAACAACCAAGGGTGGGTCCCTAACAAAGCAAACAAGCATTCTACAATATTTTTGGATAAGAATCAGTGATAAGATAATGAAACAGAAATTCATTATTTTATTTCACACCATAGTTACTAAGATTCCCCCAAGAAAACCTATAACCTGTCTTGGAGATTATTTTCCACCTGTGGCTTCCTACAGAAATTGCTTACATGATATTGAGAGACATGTACCCAAGTCCACTTTTCAGTACATGTTGTATTGGTACAGTTACAAGAACAATGACTTTTTAAATATAATTGCAGCTACTAAGTACAAAATTAAATTACTGAGGGGGGACAGAGTGTGAAATCCTACTCTGAATCTCAGCTACCTGTGAAATGAGATCTCATGACTAGGTTAATAATTTCTCCCTCGTGGCATCCTGTCTTCCTTATAAGATAGGCAGACCCCAAATTTATAGTCCTTTAGAAATGTATGTAGACATTTTTTATTCAGACATGCTGTTATGAGATAAGTTGAAATTATCTTGTTGAAGAAGCAGCTTTCTTTCTTTTTCTTTGATTAGTATTGCACTCATTGTATGCTATAAGTTGTTTTCTATTTTGTATTGACAACCTAAAAAACAAAAAAGGAGGAATGATGTTATAAATGAGCAACAATAGAAGTTAATGAAGCAGTAGCTACATTGTGTAGTTTTTCTTATATACTTCATGTGTGAAAGATTCATAAACAGAAGAACAGGTTCAGTATATTAAATTGCATTTCATGGAATGCATTATATCACTATCTAAATGATGTATTATGTAGATTTATTTCCATCAATTTTATTTTTCTCTTGATTTCAGCAGAGTTTTATAGCATACTCCTGTACATTTGTGAATTAAAATAGATATTGGGAATTGTATAGCCCTGATCTTCTAAATCATATGAAATGCATGCAGAATCTGTGCCACATGTAGTAAATAGAAAAGTTAGCATGGAGATAATAATAATTTTGTGTCAGAAATTACTCTAGGATTTTTGCTGAAGAAACTCTGCTCAGGGGACACCTGCATGAGGCTCCATTCATGTCCCCAAGTGCAGACCTTAGGTATCGAAACCCGATCTTCCAGTCTCCCAAGTTCAGTGTTTTAAGCACTAAGCCACCTGTCTAAGTAGTCTAATCTCTCTCTCTAAATCATTCTCTGCTTTTGTACAGTTCATCCCTTGGAATCTTGTAACTATGTTTGCTGGTTTTAGGAGTCTTTTTGCATTTTAGAAAGTGAAAAAACCACTAGTTAGTTAAGGTAGGTTTCTGTATCCTACACTGAGACGCAGAGTAGTAGTTTGTACAAGTGGGAAAATGTACCCCATAGAAAAAGTTCAAATGCCATATCCAATTCTGAATATAGGCTATCATCATGGCGATTAGCCATGATGAGTATCCTGGGAACAATCTAACGCAGTAGTCTTCTGTTTGCTTTCCACGTCACAGTGTGACACCCGCATCACTGAGATGCAGTTCAATGAGTCATTGTCTCATCCTGAGCTCTTTTAGCACACAAAGTTCTCATCAGCCTCAGGCCAGTATTGATGAAGCTGTTGCCCTTCATCAAAATGGATTTAACCCATTTGAGGACCATCACTCTTCCCTGTGGACTTCGCCACCCAAGGCCATTAGTCCTCAGGTTTGTCAGGTTAGTTAAACACCGCCTGATGATAGGTGTTGTGTCGCTGGCAGTATGGTCTACTCTATTACCATCACAGGATACCCTAGCCAGACTGGAAACAATAATCTAGTGACAATAATACAAAAAAACATTTCTATGTTTCAAACAATTAAATCTGATACATAGTCAGATAAGAATGTTCCCTTCCAGTAGTTTAGAAACCAGAAGATGGATGCAAACTTGTCTTATGTCTACTTTTTTGAGTTAATTATTCCTCAGATATAATTTGCTTAACAAATTTTTGTCAATCTGTGTATATTATATCAAGCAGGGTAAAGTATAAAAGCAGCTTTGAATGATGTACTACATTTTATATCAATAATGACAACAGAAAAAAATAGCACCAGAAGAACAAGTAACTTCCAAAAGTAGGGAGTTTTAAAGATTCAAAAGGATTCTCAATATGGTATTTGATATAGATTTCTGCATTTACTCTTTTTTCATATGTCTTCTAGTAGCTAGAAGATCCTATTCCACATAGACCTTTATTTCAACCAGGATGAATTAGATTTAAATCAATTTGATTTAATTTGTGATTTAATTCATTAATCAGTGAGACTAGATTTAAATCATGATTTTCTGCATAAAAACTCATAAAGGCTCAAAAGATTTCACTTTCATTTTTACTGTCTGCCTTTCACACACATAACTTCTTGTGCAGATCTATTCCAGTCTCAACAATTTTCTTCTATTCATTGAATTTTACACATAAGAGGTAAGGGGTTGATTTCAAGAATATAGTTTTGCAAAGAAACAATGGAATTAAGATATTTTAAAAACTCTGTATATTTATTTTATAATATGTTTTTCAGTGAAGAAGAGGCATATGATATTTACAGATGCAAAGTCATAGTTCTGAGAACAGTAAAACCAAGCATCTGTGCCAGACTAATCTGATCTCCTTTTTAGCTCAAGTAACTTCCATTCTGGACAGTGGGAATTTATTATATATTTATTCATTACTTCATATTTATATTGCCACCCACTCGCTACAGCGACTCAGGGCAGCTTACAAACAATACATCACATTACAATATGTTGATGGGGGTCAGGGGGAGGAGCAGCGAAGTCCTCAACCTGCCCTGGCTTCTTCTTCCCTGGCTGTTGGTGTGGGCACAGGGGGAAGGGCGGCGAAATCCTCAACCTGCCCTGGCTGCTTCTTCTCTGGATGTTGATGTGGGCGCAGGGGGGAGAGGCGGTGAAGTCCTCAAACTGCCCTGGATTCTTCTTCCCTCACCGTTGGTGTGGGTGTTGATGTTGATGTAATACATCTTGATTTCAGCAAGGCCTTTAGTCCACCCCCCACCCACCCCCAAAAGGATTGGCTTATAAAATGCATATTCCTACTATTGGGGACATACTTTACAATAAAATGAATATGATTTCTGAAATTTCACTCTTTGGGCTTTTTATATTGTGATAATTTTATATTAAAAAAATTACAATGGTTTTGCTTCCAGAAACTACATTGTACCATCTTTGCAGTGTGTTATAAAGAAATAATATTTTGTTATTAGTTTATGATTGACAATATTTGTAATAATATAAAATCCTGGTTTCCAGTAAAAGAATTGTGAAATTTTTATTTTTATGTATAGAAAGAACAGTTATTCAAAGGCATGGCTGGCCAACCTGTAGCTGACAAAAGAAACATGAACCAGTACTCTTAGCATGCCTCAGTACTGTACTTGTTTGACTAGAAGTCCTAAAGTCTGGAGGGATATAAATTCCTGTTCTGGAAGAACAATTGCTTAGAGGCTTTTTAAAATTAATCTTTGAGATACATTTGTTTAATTTCAGAGGCAGTTATTTGAGCCAATTGAGGATAACTAGTTTTGTCAGACTCTTTTAAGTAGTTGTTGATTTCATTACAGACCTATTCTAATGTTGTTAATTTATGCACTGTCTGAACCAAGTGAACCACCAGTTACCTGACCACATCTTGGCTACTTATGGTAGCATGACTAGTGTGGCAAAGGAATGAGAACTGCATAGTTTTGGAAAGATTGGAGTGAGAGAACTTCTCTATTTTTTTTTTTTTTGCAGTAGGAAGTAATATGGCTGTGGTCCTTTAAATTCTGCCAAAAATGAACAATCAACAATCATTAATTAAAGCAAATTTACTTGCTACTGGAAGGTAACCTGCTCAAATAACTGACAGTATAGTTTCTTTTGACACAAGAGAGCATGACATTTCGATGGTGTAAGTACCATTTGTACGCATATACTGTAAGTTGATCTGTAACACTTTCTACTTCTGTAGTGTGGCAATAGAAATCTTACACATTTTCCATGTGTTTAAAAACTAATAAAAACAGCTGCCACTCTCAATACTGCCAATCCATTTTTTCTTTAGATATGTGCATACTCATCCCTAGCTTCTTAGAGTACCTATGTCTGGAGTAATAGCCTTGTTCTTATGTGCAAATTGAAAATAAATTTGATATAACAGTTTTTACATTTGTAATATAGTGTTTCTGATGTTTGCTACTCATCATATTAGCATAATTTCAGCCATCTTTCCAGCCACTGTTAAACTGTTGAAGTCTAAATTTAAGGATTTGTTGATGAATAGAAAGGTAAGTAAACATTGGGTTTAAAATATAAAGCAGTTCTTCAGTTTTTGCTCCAAAATTGTAGAATACAAAGCAAGTCGTTTTTCATCTTCTCCATGCCTTTAAGAATCTCAGATCAAAATCCTATTTTAATTGTGAATGTTGCTTTATTGCTAGAGGACAACTGTATGAATGTTCATTGGAGCTCATTAATACCCTGTTTCCCCGAATACAGGACCTCCTTGTATAGTAAGGCACCCCCTATTTTTCCCCATCTCTGAAATATAAGGGCCCCCCTGAAAATAAGGTACTCACCTAAATCTTGCCCTGGCTATCCTCTGTATCAGCAATAAATGTGTACTGTATTCTTCTTCGTCATGGAAAAATAAGACATCCCCTGAAAATAAGACCTTGTGCATATTTTGGAGTTTTTAAAAATATAAGACAGTGTCTTATATTCTTAAAAACTCCAAAATATGCACAAGGTCTTATTTTCAGGGGACAGTATGCACAAGGTCTTATTTTCAGGGGACAGTGTCTTATATTCGGGGAAACACGGTACTACTTCTTTACTGACCCATAGTTGTTATGCAGGGGCTCTCCTTCCCTATTGGTTCTGGTAGTGCTATCTGTGGGAAGCTGGGAATATAGTGATCATCACTTGTTTGCTTTTTAGAGTGATACAATACTTGCTAGCCGATTCCTCTTCTAGTTTATAAATAGAGGTTTGTTTGTTTTTTAACCCCAACCCGTCAAGTGACTTTAGGGTGCAAAATTTATTTATGGATTTTTAAGTGTTTCATCAAATATTGTTTTTACAATAATATGGAGAGAGAATTTCTCTGTTGTAGCACCTAAGAAAAAAACATAAATAGGAACCTAGTCAATATTTTTTCTTGTTTTCAAAAAGTGTATGAGATAAATAATGTCTTTATGTGCCAACCATTATGCTAAATAATTAATAAAATTGCATTGAAACATTACTCATAATTTAAATGATTAAATTTAAGAGATGTGTTTTACTGAAAAGCTGATTGTGGAGACCAATCAGGACCCTGAAAGGAAGTTATTTCACCATTTGGCACAAGAAGCCTCTTGTAAGAAGCAAATACAGAGAGTTATAAAATGGGTCTGATGAGAAGTATGAGGTTTTTTCTTTTCAAAAGCAGTGATAACAAGGACAAAGGAATGAATAAAATTAACAGTTATATCGTTAACACGCTTGTTCTGGTGTTTCTTTGGAAATGAATCACAGATTGTTTCTGCTTGCCTACAAAAGTAAGAAACATTTCTTTGTTGGACTACATCAGGGGTTCCCAACCTATGGCCTGTGGGATCCGGCCCCCAACACCAATTCATCCAACCCGTGCTACCCTTGCTGTTCCTGGAGGTAAAACTCGTTTACGACAGCCATGGGTCATTTACAGCAGCATTCTGCACAGGCACGGGCACATTTTACTTCTGCTTCCAGGTGGGAGGAACCACGTGACTGGCCCACTCAACCACATGGTTGGCCCATGGCCTGAAAAGGTTGGGAACCCCTGGACTACATCATAATGGCTGAAATCCTATTGACAGATTAAAGTGGAGGAAAGCTCCCACAGATGACAATCTGGCTGCAGTTAAGAAGTGCAGCATGAACTGTGAGATCTGCATTTGGCCAAGAAGTGTATTGCCGGCTCCAGTACGATATAGAGTTGCCGGGGAGCTTCTTGGGTCTCCCGTGTGAGCGATATAGAGTTGCCGGGGAGCTTCTTGGGTCTCCCGTGTGATGTAAACACCTGCAGTCAAATTGGTTCTCATCTGAGTAATAAGTTCATTGTCATTGGAGGGACCTGGAATCTACTGTTAAAACAATTAGTCTCATGGAGATGTGCAGTGCACTGTCTGGTCCATGTTTTGTAGATAGGCTTCAGCTAGTAGCATCTCAGGAAACCTCCAGGATGCTTGCCAGCTATGGAGCCACTACCTCTCTACTAGATCCTTGTCCATCCTGGCTGATAAAAGCTACCAGTGAAAGTGTGATGGGACAGGATACAAAAATCATTAATACCTCCTTGCAGGAAGGCTTTCTGACAGCCCATTTGAAGGTGACAATTTTCCGTCCCATCATTAAAAAAGCTTAATTTGGTAGCCGATGATTTGAACAACTACTGCTTGGTTGCATTTACCATTCCTAGGCAAGCTAGCAGAGAGGATAGTGGAAAACTAGTTAAGGTTGTTCCTGGAGAGGACTGATTGCCTCAATCTGCTCCAATCTGCTTTCAGGCCCTGACATGGTACTGAGAGAGTATCGGTTGCACTGCTGGATGACCTTCTGAGGGAGGCCGACTGAGGTAATTTCTCATTGTTGGTTCTCTTGGATCTCTCAGTGGCCTTTGATACCATGATATCTTCTTGGACAAGCTCTTGTGGTTTGTTATTGGCGGCCAAGCTCTGCATTGGCTATGGTCCTTTCTCTCCAAAATTGACTGTTGTAACACACTATATGGGGCTGCCCTTGAACTTGGTATGGAAGCTTCAACAGGTACAAAATACAGCAGCCACGCTGATCTTGCGTATTGGTCATTTTGATCATATCACCCTGGCCTTGCCCTGCCCAATTTGCATTGGTTGTCCATGGTGTTCCGTGCTAGGTTTAAGGAGCTGGTATTGACAGTTAAGGACCATGTTATTTGCAGGAGCGCCTCTTCCTGGGAACATCTGCCTTGAGCACAGAAATAATGAAGTTGTGTGTGTCTATGCCCAAAAAAGTGAACAAATATTCTAGAAGAAGATTTGACACTGGCCATGCAGTTATGGAATTCCTTGCCCCCTGAAATCAGAACAGTCCCTATATTATTGGTCTTTTGTAAAATGTTGAAGAGACTTTTTTTTATTTACAGAAGCATTTGCTATATAAACTTTATAATGAACCATGATTCAGGGGAGCTTTTACTAATATCAAATAAACTATGTGCTAGAATTAATTTGTATTATTCTGGTGCCTATAAGATAGTACTGTATTGTTTGCGGGATGTGTGATTTGTTGTTGTGGGTTGTTTTTGCTACGTGATCTATACTTTTGTTATATTATGTGTTGCTATTTTTTGTGAGCTGACTAGGTAGTGTTTCTCACTAATTATGTTGTGTTATATAATTAATCACTCAAACAATCAATTCCAAATCCCCTCCCACCAATGATCCTATATCTTCTTGAGATCCCTTTCATCATGGGGAAACTATTGGGATCCATAGAATCAAAACACTGAAGGGAATCTTTAGTGTCTGAAGAATCGTTGTAGCTTGCAACATCATCAGACATATGTGGCACAAGTAATGGAACAGTATTTTAGCCAATACACTAATACCTTGGATAACGTTTGCTTCAGATAACGCTAAAACAGTATAACGTTAAGCAATCTGGAAAAAAATTGCATCAAATTGCATCAAATAACATCAAAATCCTATGGGATGCATCGGATAATGTTCGCTAAAGCCTGTGCCGGTTACAATGTATCTCTATGGAGTTTTAACATTATCCGATGCATCCCATAGGATTTTAACGTTATCTGATGCATGCATCGGGTAACATTAAAAATCGCATAACACTAAGACTTGTGGAACCAAGTTTTAGCATTATCTGAGGTTTTACTGTACTTTGCAATTCTACTCTGCTATAATTGTGTGGTTTTTTTTTTTACTAATTTGTAAGCTGTATTGATAGGGACTGCAGTGGCTTAGTGGTTAAGCCAATGAACTTGATGACTAGAAGTTTGGCAGGCCAGCAGTTTGAGACCTGAGTGCTGCATGATGGAGTGGGCTCCTGTCTCTAACCAACTCCTGCCAATTTAGCAGTTCGGAAGCAAGAAATTGTAAGCAGATAAATAGGTACCACTTTATTGGGAAGGTTAACAGTTTTCTGGGTGTTCTGGCGTCTAATCATACCTGTCTCATGATCACGGAAATGTCTGCATCACAGACAGTACTGGCTCTTTGCCTGTAAATGGAGATGAGCACTGTATCCTAGAGTTGGATATAACTGGCTTTTGAGCAAGGGCAACCTTTACCTTTACCTAAGCTGCATTGATACCCAATTCAGAGAGAAAACTGTTCAAACAAGCAATCAGACTTACTTAGCTGTGAAGATGTTACAGAATCTATGTATCCCCAACTTCGAATTATGCTGTTTAAAAATGTGTTTCGTATAGTTTAGGCAAATACAGTGTAGCATTGTTCTGTTCTACATCACATGGGGCAGTGATGGCAAACCTTGGCACTTCAGCTGTTCTTGGACTTTAATTACCAGAATCCCAAGTCAGCACTCCTGCTGATCAGGGCTTCAGGGAATTGGAGTTCAAGAACATCTGGAGTGCCAAGGTTCACCATAGCTGACATGGGGTCTCCACAGGTTGCCATTAATCATTTTATTACACTTAAAAATTATTTTAAGAACAAGCATATTCATTAAATTCAAGACTCAATTACTTTCTTAATTTGTATTTTTAGGGTCCAGATGTCTTGGATTACATAATTAAAATCCATTAAAGGCAAAGGTTTCCCTTGCTCTAAAGCCAGTCGTATCTGACTCTAGGGTTCAGTGCTCATATCCAGTGCTGTCTGCTTCTGCAGATGTTTCTGTGGTCATGTGGCAGACATGACTAGACACTGGAGAGCACAGAATGCTATTTACCTTCCCACCGAAGCAGCCCCTATTTATAAATCCATTATCTGGTTACAAATTGAGCCATTTTTGATATCATGAAGCTGATAGAAATCACCTTTATTTATTTTTTAATGAGCACAAGTATGATTCAGTGTTTATTATTTAAAATAAACATTTTTGTTTGTGTAGCTATATTCCTTTTAAGGCTCACATGTTTTCCTACAGTTTGATTTTAAAGCAAATGCACAGTGACATACAGTATGTATGCAGGAATACAGAACAATATATTGTACAAATGATATCAAACTGAAACATTAATGTGGCACTACAGTTCTACAGCAAAACATCTGTAACATTTAACACTATTGGGTATGTCTCTGTTCATTATGTCTATAAATAATATCAATAGAAATTAGTTCATTATTCTGTAATTAGCTTTACTGACTTCTGCCATTTAAGTTGCTGAACCATAGAAATACTATTTCTCCCCAATGTGTCACTTGGTTAGGAAAGAAAATATATTGCCTTGAAACAGTATTCTATCTTCAAACGCTATGTCATTGAAAATTTCAATATCCACTCCTTCCATTTTAAGAGCTTTAGGACCTACATTTTTAATATGAGACATCAATTTCAATTTTACACTCAAGTCTGCAAATTTTAACAACACATTTCTGGAACCCATTCTATTTTTCTTTGGACCCAGTCTATACACATTCTCAATATCTTCAGAAACAAAATCTCTCCCAATTTTCAATTCATTTAACCAGGTCAACAATCTTAATTTCAATTGGTCCGGGTTTTTCTCCGAAATTTTTCTAATTACCATGTTTTTCGTCCTTATCTGATCTTCCAGATACCCCATTCTTTTTTCATGATCAATCAATTTAATTGCTTTTCCTTTCTCTCTTTCTTTCACCTCCAATACTTCCTGTTTTAAATCCGCTACGTCTTTTGTTACTGTAACCACTGATTCTTTCAATTCCAACATCCCCTTCACTACTTTCTTCATTTCCTCAGTTGTGGTTTTTACCAATTCTGAAAAAGTGTCTCTTATATCTTTTTGAATAATCGAAATTAGGTCTTGTTGCTCTTTAACTCATTGATTTTCTGAAGCCTGGAATCTAGCATGCAACTGTTGATTAAGTTTATCAATTTTTTTCAACATTCTCTTCATGTTGTTTCATCCATGCTGACATAACTTCACTTAGATCAGATTGAGGCTTGTCCACCAATCATCCTTGGATCTCTTTCTTTTCCTTTTCACTTGATTTCTTTTTTATGGAGCCTTGTTCCTCTTTAAGCTCCATATCTTGCTCTTGTTGTAATTCTTGTTGTTGTAAAAGTTGTTGTTGTAAATCCCGACGTTCTGGCTTGCTGCAGCCTCCAGGGAAACAGGGCTTTTTTTAACATTGTGTGATCAATGTATCGCACAATGTTAAAAACCAGATAACGACGGGACTTGTGGAACCAAGTCATAACGTTATCCGGGGTACTAGTGTATAGTTAATTTTTTTTTACCAAAAATTATACACTGATAAGAAAATTAATACAAGCAAGCTAGAAGAATACTTACAAAGATACAAGGGGAAGAGTATAAATGCAGAGCATAGGGCTAGAATGGAAGAACAAATTACAGAGAAAGAGATACTAGATGTTATAAATAAATTGAAAATAGGGAAAACCCCAGGAGAAGATAGATTACCAGCCGAATTTTATAAAGAATTTAAACAAATTATTACTCTAAAATTAACTAGGTTATATAATTATATTTTGGAAGGGGGAGAATCTCTAAATTCATGGCTCAGATCCATTATAGTACTAATACCAAAACCAGGGAAAAATTTAGAATTGGTTGACTCATATCGTCCAATTTCTTTAATTAATCAGGATGCAAAGATTTTTACAGCAATTATGGCTAATAGGTTAAACAGTTTTATGGGGGAATATATACATATAGATCAGGCAGGCTTTTTAAAGGAAAGATATATGTCCGATCTAATAAGAAGAGTGTTAAATTTGTTAGAAATAAACAATAGAAGAGAAGGTAAAATAGGACTACTATCTTTAGATATTTTAAGGCCTTTGATTCATTGCAATGGGTCACTATCAAAGAAATTATTTAAAAAGGTGAATTTGGGGAAAAATTTAAAAATGTAATTAATCAACTTTACAAAAGTAGCTATGCCAAGGTAAGAGTAAATGATTCTTTTACAGAGGATATTGAAATCAAAGTAGGAATGAGACAAGGATGTCCTCTTTCCCCCATTTTGTTTATAATGGCTATGGAATTATTGGCCAGAGCTATAAGGAATGATATAAATATAGAAGGGATACCTGTAAATGGAACAAAAATAAGTTTGCATGCAGGTGATACCTTGATTATAATGAAAGATCCTATAAAAATATGGAAAAGATTCAAAATCACCTGCAAAAATTTGAAGAGATAACAGGCCTGAAAATGAACTGGGGGAAATCGGAAGCAATTTTTAGTAATTTAAATAAGGAAGAGATAGGGAAAATTAAGGAAAAATTTAAAATTCAAATTAGGAAAGTATAAAATACTTAGGAGTTAATATTGCAGATAATGTAGAGGATTTGAAGAAATTAAACTATGATAAAGTGAAAGAGGAAATCAAGAAGAAAATTGTTAGATATCGGGTGTTGAAGACCTCTTGGTTTGGAAGGATTGCTGTTTGTAAAATGAGTTTATTACCCAAGATTAATTTTTTATTTGAGGTCCTCCCAATTAAACAAACTGAAAAAGAATTAAGAGTTTTTCAAAATTTATTGAATAATTACTGCAATGGAGCGAAAAGAGCAAGGATACCTAAAAGTTTATGGTATAAGTCACAGAAAGAGGGTGGTTTAGGGTTACCTAACATTAAATCGTATTATAGGGTGTTCCAAATCAAAGGTTTGGTAAAACTTTTAACGATAAAAGATCTTATATGGTGGGAGATAGAAATGAAAGATAGTAATGTGTGTGCAAAGGGAGAATTTTTGGAAAATTCAGTTTTTCATTTAAAACCAAGAAATAATGTCCTAAAATCTATGATAAGCGTATGGGTAAAATTAAAAGAAAAATTGGCACCAAATACCTCTCCAATATTAGAGTTGCAAGATCTTAAAACATTTCTGATTAAAAATTCAGAATTATTGAAAAACATTATGTATAAATATGATATAATTTTACTAAAAGATTGGTTGAATCGAATTGAGAATGAAGATACTAAAAAATAAATTTATAAGGAATTAAAGTTGAACTGGGTTCAGATACTAACATTGGATAGGTGGAATAAACAATATAAAGAGAAACTACAGCCTACAAGACAGTTGACAGACTTCGAGGAAGTGCTATTTAAGATAAGAAAAGGTTCAATGGGGATAAAAGGAGTAGTAAGTAAGTTATACAAAATGATAAACAGTACTGAAGAAACTCAGGATGTTCTTAAAAGATTGTGGGAAACGGATTTAAGTATTAATATTTCGGACAATAATTGGAAGAAAAAATGGAAAAATAGGATTATGAGAAATCTGTCCACAAAAGTTAAAGATCACAACTACAAAATTTTGTGGCGGTGGTATATGATGCCAGTTCGGCTAAGCCAAATAAATAGTAGCAAATCAAGAAAGTGTTGGAGATGTCATCAGGAAATTGGGACGTACAAACATATGTGGTGGGATTGTAAAATTATTTCCAATTTCTCGCATAAAATGGAACAAGAAATAGCAAAAATTTTAAACTTCAACTTAAAGTTGAATGAAAAAAATTGTTTTACTAACAGATTTAGAGGAATTGAACTTAGAGGAAAATAAAAAAGAGTTATTATCTATTTTCTTAATGTTGGCAAGACAACAAGTG
The DNA here is from genome assembly GCA_030440675.1 of Furcifer pardalis. Classification (NCBI taxonomy): domain Eukaryota; kingdom Metazoa; phylum Chordata; class Lepidosauria; order Squamata; family Chamaeleonidae; genus Furcifer; species Furcifer pardalis. Next base: position 55,557,244 of record CP126892.1, on the reverse strand, counting down.
GCCAGAAACTGGAAAGGTGATATGAACTTAGAAATTGGTAAATGGTATACCAATGTTTGGGACATGGCGCTAAACGAAAAACTTACATGGGAATTAAATATAAAAAGGGGGTTAATAAAACAAAATAGATTTTGGGACATTTTGAAACCTTGGTTGCAATATACATTGAGGGAAAATAAAGGTGAAAAACCTGCACCGAATACAATGTATTTTTGGCAGAATGACTGAGTTGTAAAAGGGATGGCTGGTAGACTCAAGGAACTTAGTGCACTGGGTGTAAAAAAAGAAAGAAAAAAAGAAATAGTATTCTATAAAATGAAAACATCTGCTATAATCAACTTCTGTTCTTTCCCCCGTTGTTGGTAAACTGCCAACTTTCCGTTATTACAGAAATAAATGTTATATAAATGTTTGTAATTGGATTAAACAAGAGCAGAACCTGTTAGACAAAACCAAAGTCACATAATGTTTCATAGGTCTCATTCTACTTTTTATAAATAGCAGTGTTCAGAATGAAGGGTGTAACCTTAGATCATGTCTTTGTTGTTTATTTAATTATTATTGTAGTGTAATTAGAGTGAATGGTGTACTTTTGGGGCCTGAACAATATATGATGCATGAATAGCCTTTAAATCTCCAGTCACATGACCAGAAGAAATGTAGTGCCCATTTGAAGCTTTGTTTTGTCATCAATGTTGACTGCTGCTACTTGTATCTGAGCATACATATTTTCCTGGAAGTCATTTTCTCAGTTGATGAATGTGTCTCTGGTGACTCTGTAAACCAATCCTGGCATGAAACATGCAGCCACACACTGTGCACTGGATAGATGGTTGAGGGCGTGGTTGTGTTTGACAAAGCTTTCATGTTTGTCGCTTAACCTCTTCATGTCTGGAGCGTTCTCCTTCGAAGTGACCAGCAGCAGCAGAGATGGTTTGGTGCCAATGTAGGCAATCTTTGGCTTCTGACTCCCAAGTTTGTGGGTTTATACCTGACACCTTCATGGATTGTTTCAGCTGGTCCTTATAGCACTTAAAAGAAGGACATGAGAAATAAGAGGTTGTTGCTGGGTCTTCTCAAAAGAGATAAGGTTTGGGGACAAACCATAAAGTGATGTGCCATCATTAGGAGATCTGCAAGCCTGTGCAGCAGTATTGGGAGTTTGTGTTGGATTTATGGAGGGGCGTCACACGGTCAAGACACAGAAATGTATGGTTTTGGTTCTGTGGTAGTAGATAGACATGAAGGGAAGCTTAGTCACTTCTTGTGATCTTGGTCATGAACTACCTATGGGTTAGTCTGTATCAGAAAACAAACAAACAAAATGGGGTTTAGGATATTGCAAAGAGCAACAGATTTTTGTTTACACTTCATGACCAGTAAATCTCTGAGTCTTTGAACCAAATTGGCAGATTCTTGAATCTCAGTTGCTTAGCAGTGACAATAGGAAGATAACTTCCACATCCCAAATTTTAGTGGTGAAATAAGGAAACCCTTATCGAGAAATAAACTGTATGTATGTGTATGAAGACTACAAGCGTGTTTCAGTTCTGGTACTTAAAGCAAATTCCTGCACTCCAGATTCTTTAATTTGAAGTTTATATCTTTTGTACCAGTCTCTGATTTCATTTTAGAAGGCTAGAAGGCAAACCCCTGTGAGCTGAGATTTGTAGTCTGCTATGCTCCAAGGCAAGTGTTACTTTGACTTGGTAGAAATAAATGACTATGGAGAGAAGAAAACTCTTGTCCAAAAAATCTTATATTAAATTCGTCTCTTAGGTGCTAGAACACTATGTTGTTTTATTTGTAAACCTACTATTTATGAAAATATTGGAGAAAGATGGTGATGTCATTAACACAAAGAACTAAACTGTATAATAATGTCTTGATATTAGCTTTGCATACATAGGATGTATAGAGAACATATTTTAATAATTTTACATGGGATCTTGAAATGTCTTTTTCTTTGGACTTGGTTAAGTTGTGTCAGCAGTCCTTATGCCTCACTGTAACTCACAAGTGATGAACTCAGAAATTGAATTTTATGACTTTGAAGTGACTTTGAACATTTCACCATCCATTTCATTCTTTCTCCATGTACGGTAAGCCATATTATATATGTTAGTTTGGTCAACTTCTTCCTAAAATACTGACAAGTCATAAACAATACAAAACTATGTTGATCATTCTGCATCAAGAGAAATAATATTTTCCTTTTTTGAACCACTGTTTACTGTTCTGCTCTTTCCAGAACAGTGCATAAGAAAGCTCTAAATCAGAAACTGTGCTGACATTTTATAGTAATACAAATAAACCTATATCTTACTTTTGTATTCTTCAGACTACATTTGAGAAACATTCCAGTGACTTCCCTAATTGTGTATGTAACACAACCCTGCATCAGTATGCTAGGTTTTTTTTATTAGGACAAATGCTGCTATAAATACTCAGATCAGATTATTTTAGAATTTGCTTTAACGAAGTCTTCTGTAATAAAAGAACAGTTTTGAATGTCTGAAAAAGGAAGTTGTCTGTAAAAATTGGAGGGGAAAAAATCCAATAATAAGTTGCAAATAGAGTAGGCCAGGGGTGGCCAAACTTGGTGCAGTGCCCCAGGTGTTCTTGGGCTTCAATTACCAGAAGCCCAAGTAAGCACACCTGCTGACCAGGGCTTCTGAGAATTGAAGTCCAAGAACACATGGGGCACCAGAGTTGGCCAACCCTGGAGTAGACCTATTGAAACAGTAGAGTTTATAGAGGAGTTGAATCACCAAATGCCATCTGATTAAATAGGCCAACCCTAGTTCCAACTTAATATTGGATGTCAGCTATTGAATTGAGATAGAACTTGCCACAGCCAGTGGGCAGCAATATAAATTTGAACTACTACTACTACTACTACTACTACTACTACTACTACTACTACTACTACTACTACTACTACTAATAATAATAATAATAATAATAATAATAATAATAATAATAATAATAATAATAATACGGGAACTGCACACCTACGTAAGCTTTCTGTCGTCTATAACTGGATTTAAACCAAGGGTGACCTTTACCATACCACTGTCATGCTGATGTCACCAAACTGTTTCAGATTCCAAGAAAGTTGTTTGAGTCCTAAACTGGTGTTTGAGATTAGTAATGGATTGGATGAGGACAAACAAACTGAAGCTTTGTCCAGACAAAATAGAGGAGCTTCTGGTCAGTTGAAAGGCAGATCAGAGAACTAAGATCCAACATCTGCAGGCAGTCGTTTCATTTCCCTTGAGAATTCTTGGGCATGCTCTGGGCTTCATCACAGAACCTAGATGTCCAGGTCTTGAAACCAGCCAGAGGTATGTTTGCATGGTTGAAACTAGTGCCCCATCCACACTTTTTCCTTGAGAAGTGTCATATGGCTATTTTTCAAAACAACAACAACAACAACAACTAGTTGCATTAATTTGTGCATTATCCACACAAAGTCAATTTAAAAAAAATGTAGAGGCACTCTGTCATACAATTTGTAGTGAGGTGTTTGGGATTCTCTACTACTGCACTTCCCTGAAGGCAACAGAAAATTGTAACTACAACTCCAAAGTCTCTTTCTCTGTGTGCATATATGTAGGGAGTAAGATTTTCTTTACATAAAGTGACAAATACATTGGGATAAGTTATTAGAATGTGAAAAACTAAAGTAGAAAGTTCTGAAATACACTGGATTCTCTTCTTAGATTATTAATTTACTAGGTAGAGGGTATTATGTTAGATGGAACCTTTATTATATGCAGTCAGTGAATTTGAAGACTGAAGATGGATTTTTGTAATGCATGCTCTATAAAAGAGAGGACCTTTTCTACTATCCCTCCTTGGAGTGTACACTGATTCATAGTGTTGGTTTGGCCACCTATTTCTCACTTCCTTTATAGGAACTATAACAATTTTTAGAAACAGCAAAGTGAAGGGGGCATGTTCACCAGTCCTCTCTCATGAATCCTTCTCCTTGTGTAATGGTGGTTTTTACAGTTGTAGGATCTCCTAATGTAAACCTCCCAACAAAACTTTTTCTATTGGATACAAAAATTCCAAGTTTTATTAAATTGCAGATTACCAACTAGACTATTTTATTTGATTCCTCTTAAAACGTTTAGATGGGAAAAGTTTTTTCTTTTTCCTTTTTAGTATAATTTAGAAACCTGGAAGATAAAATCATCATGGCTGACTAGAATGTGTTCAGCATCATTTATTATTCCATTCCATTCCATTCCTATGCCATCCATCTGACTCAAATGTCACTCTGGGCAGTAACCATCAAATATATATTCATTGTACAGAGGAAAGGTTTAATTTATTTATTACTTGCTCCTTACAAAAATAATAGAGACACCTACAGAGGGAGAGCATGTAGCAATTTTGAGAATTTAAACTGTTTCTGATTATTATTTTTCGTCAACAAAAAGAAATAGAGAGATCTCAGAGCTTTTCTTTCCCACTTTAAATGAACCTTTTTTTATCAACATGTTGCATGATGAATGGTTGTTGATTGGTATATATGCCTCAAAAGTCTTCTTCATTATTGGTATCTGTAATCCAAAACAATCACCATGACTGGAAACTATTCTGGTAATTTAAAGTATAGTCCCTCATCCTAATTGTATGCAAAAACACTCAGATTTAAGCATTATTAGGTTTCTAATGACTGAAATTGATAACTGCAGCCCTAAATATACTCATGGTGCCTTCCAGTGATTAATATGAATAGATTGTATTGGTTTATTCATGTATACTGCATATTGATTAATATCAGCTACGAATTTTCCATCCTTACATTTAAAGCAACAGCCTTAGTCATTTTTATGTTTGTTTCCTGCTTAAAGAATATAAGTCTAAATCACTGGCATGGCTGAAAACAAAGTCAAGTAAATTAATAATTATCTCGCAACCTTTCTGCCTTGTGACCTTAAACCACAAGAATTTTTTGACTGTATTCCTATATGGCAAGGTCTCCCTGCAGAAATGATTTCATTTGTGATTTTGGGATGCATCTAATGTTGTCATATTGTGTACAAAGACATGCACACCCCAAAATCACAAAAGGAAATCTTTAATTGACAGCAATCTGCTACTGCCACTGACGTTATCGCTATTGCTCAGAATGAGCTACATAGTAGTATTTCAGCCTTTATATAGTTTGTATATTTTTTAGAATGACTTATTAATCATTTGATCATATCTTAATATAGACTTTAATTTAATTTTATTTTATTATCTACAGCTTCCTGCAGATTTCACAAAACTGCACCTTACAGACAGCCTCCATCCACAGGTGACCCATGTTTCATCTAGTCATTCAGGATGTAGCATCACCAGTGACTCCGGAAGTAGCAGTCTATCTGATATATACCAGGTATTTTAGTAAACAGTTGCAGAGTTTTTATTATATTAAATATCTTGTTTATTGTAACATCTGGTGACCCAAGGTTGGGGATCACTAATTTAAACAGTAATTTTGTTGCATTTCATTATTCTTTGCTATTGTCTGAACATATGAGGAGACCTGTTGGTCAGAACAAAGCCCTATCTAGTTTAGCATGTCCAGAATGTCCAGTTAAGTTCCTGTGAGAGGTTCACAAGCAGTGCATAAAGCTATAGCCTTCTGCCATTAGTGTTCTTCAGCAACTGGCTTGCAGAGGCATGCTCTTTTTGATACATCAAGATCAAATATATGCAGGTAAGTGTTAAAAATCCTTTGGTCTACAACTCCTATACAGTCAGTGTCCTAAGGTGAAACTGAAATGGCTATACAGTAATACCCTGGATAACGATTGCATCGGATAACACTAGAATCGGATAACGATGCAAGTTTTTTGGAAAAAAACTTGCATCGGATAACGATTCTGGATAATGATTCTTAGCGTTATCCGATGCAATGGTCTGCGGGTGTGGGGTGGTTTGGGAAGAACTACCCAATCCACTCCCCACCCGCAGCAGTCTCTGCGAATGCAGTAGGGTCGGGGAAAAGCACCCACCTTTTTCCCCGACCCTACTTCAGTCACAGAGACTGCTTGTCTCTTTCTTTCCCTCCCTGTATTTAAACTACAGGGAAGGGGGAAATAGAGAGACGTGATTGGTTCTCTAAAGAACCAATCACATCTCTCTCTTTCCCCCTCCCTGTAGTTTACATACAGGGAAGGAAAGAAAGACACAAGCAGTTCTCTCTCTCCCTGTAGTTTAAATACAGGGAGGAAAAAAAGACGTGATCGCTTTTTTTAGCGTTGTTCGATGCATGCAATTGGATAATGTCATGACTTGTGGAACCAAGTCATAACGTTATCCGATGTATTACTGTACATATATTTGATAGAAAATCCATTTTTGAGAAATGATTGCTTCTAAATTTACATAGACTTAAATCCTGTGACAAATCATGCTTGTTGTCACTCCTGTATCACTTAACTTTGTTCTAAAACTGGTTGTGGATGGCTGGCTTTTAATGCATGGTAGGAGATGTCGAAGCGAACTGGACATACTTTCTCTTTCATTAAATTTGGTAGCAAAAACCAATATATCAAACTATGTACCTTGTTAGACCCTAATCATGAAAAATTGCCCTTTAATTAAATGTATCTGATAGAGCATTAATGCTAGTTAGACCACAATCTAGCTGCCAGCTTACAAAAGTGTAAATACTGATGCCCAGATGGCTGCACTTCTTGGTGGGTTGCAGAATGATGTTCAAGAGAGACAATGGTATTGTGTATGAGAAATAACGATGAAGTGATTGCATTTTCTGAGACACCCTGTCATATAGTGCAGCATGTGTCATGAGCTTAGTGTTGCATAATGGTCTGATGTAGTATAACATCTGTGTAATTTTGTCTGCCCTTATTTATACTGTGTGATTGTTCGACAAGATATTGGCCTTAAAGACTAACTTTATGGTTACTATCTCATATTTTGATTATTTAATGTTCAGCTAAAATTTTATCCCCTCAAAAAAAATTCTGGATTTTAAAATGTTCATTTTTTGTAGCCTAGATTAACATTTCCCAAAGTATGTTTCTCAGAACACTGGTGGACTTCAATTTCCAGAAGCCTAAGTCAGTACATTGGCTGATCAGTGTTTTGGGGAATTGACTTGGGCTTCTGGGAATTGAAGTCAAAAAACCAAAGATTGGGAAACACTGCCTAGATGGTTTGGTTACTTTAAAATTAAAACCATGTAAACTGTATATACCGTATATGCCGGTGTACAAGACGACTGGGTGTATAAGACGACCACCCAACATTTCCACTAAAAATACAGAGTTTGTTATATACTTGCTGTATAAGACTACCCCCTCTTCCGCACACCTTCCACACACCAAATAAAACGTAAAAGAACATCAGATTTGATTTCAACATGTTAATTTATATTCAAATGCTTATGACATGCAGAAAAACTGTCACAAGGCTGTATGTTATCAAACATGTACAGTAAATATAAAACAGTGCAAGTGCAAAGTGGTACTTATTTATTTACCATATATACATGAATATAAGCCAACCCGAATATAACCCAAGGTACCTAATTTTCACCTTGAAATCCAGGAAAATAGATTGACCTGAGTATAAGGTAAGAGTGGGAAATGTAGCAACTGCTAATGAGTTTCAGTAATTAAAATACAGTAATATTAATTATTTTATTGATTTTTTAGAACTGTACTTGCACCACCCACCAGTGGTGATGCTGCAGGTAAAGTGCGTGGGCAGGTCAATTGCACTGAGGCAGGAAGTGTTGCTCCAGCCTAGCCTCTTGCTTCCCCTGTGAAGAAGAAAGCATGGCTTTTTCCTCCATTTTGGGCAGAAGGTACCAGTAAATGAAACCCTTTCTTTTTCCCCACCAGTTTGAAAGGGAGACACAATTGTAATGTAGAGCTTGTTTCTTCATCTGGATGGTATTTAGAATGAGGTGGGTGAGCATCAGGAGGCCACTATGGGCAGCTATGTCTATCCCAACTGAAGAGCACCCGGTGTATAAGATGACCCCCGCACTTGAAGGCATGTTTTTCAGGGTGAAAAAGTCATCTTATACACCAGCAAATACGGTACTCTAATATAGACCGAGTTTTATTAACCCCAAAAAATGAGGTCCAAAAAGGGGACTAAGCCTATACACAGGTCAACAACCATGAGGTCTAAAAATATGGGTTTTTAAAAAGTTATTTGGCACTTTAAAAGTAAGTTTTGGGACTTCCGCAACAAAAGAATGTGAGGCACAATTACACAACTGGCCACAAGAGGGCACAAATTGTGATTTTCTCTTAGTATACATTGAAAATCAAGTTCTCCTATTCTGGGTTGTTTTCATTTAATTCCTATGGAAAACTGCAAATGAAGAAAGAAGCTCTACAATGTAGTCATGTCCCCCTTCCAAACTGGTGTGGAAAAAGAAAGGATTTTGCTTACGTACATTCGTGCCTTTGTCCCTGCTCCATATGTACAAGATGGAGGGAGGAAGCCATTTTCCTTTCGTGTAGGGAGAGCAAGAGGCTAGGATAGAGCAACACTTCCTGCCTTAGTGCAATTGACCTGCCCACCCATTTTACCTGCAGCATCACTACTGGTGGGTGGTGCAAGTACAGTTTTTAAAAATCATTCAAATAATTAATATTACTGTATTTTAATGTATTTTAATTACTGAAACTCACTAGTAGCTGCTGCATTTCCCATTCTTGGCTTATACTCAGGTCAATCTATTTTCCTGGGTTTCAAGGTCAAAATTGGGTACCTTGGCTTATATTTGGGTCGGCTTATACTCATGTATATATGGTACCTCTCATTTTTAGTAAATATATGCATAGAATATAAAAGTGTTATGAAAAGCTGCACTAGTCTTTTGCTCATTGAAATATTTGTAACTTTATTTACATGTTGTTGTATGATAGAGTTACAATAATCTGTAAACTGTGTTTTATTCTGAACATTTAATGATCTTTCTAGGCAACAGAAAGTGAAGCTGGTGACATGGACCTAAGTGGATTACCAGAGACAGCCGTGGATTCTGAGGATGATGATGATGAAGAAGATATTGAGAGGGCATCTGACCCTCTGATGAGTAGAGATATTGTTAGAGACTGCCTAGAAAAAGATCCAATAGACAGGACAGATGATGATATTGGTAAGTGGTCATGGAAGCCTGTAAAAGGCAAAGACAGGATCTTTGTCTTTAAGTGGCATTTAGAATTCTTTAAATATATATTTTCTTCCTCCCTCCCCCCAGCACAGAGTTCACCACACCCCTCTATTTGGGCACTTGGTTTCTAAAAGGTGCTTAAAATTACCACTGTACCAATATAACATCAGGACCTTAAGGCATAATTTGTATCTGGAGGTCTTCATGAAGCACCCTGGGATAGAGCCCCTTGCCCATGCTTACACCAGCTAACTCTTTTCCTGGGAGCTGTGGGGGGAGTTGAATTGCCAACCTCTGGCTTCACAGCCAGATACCTAAACCACTGAGCTGGCCAGCCAGCTTCAACATCTTTTTCTGGTATTAAATTCCAATTTTACCAGAAGCTCCAAAGAAAGCATCATAATGCTGAATATGTTAGGTATAGCTAATGAGAAAGTATTCTTAGAGATTACATATCTGTGAAGGTTTCCTGTACTTTGCATTGGATATTTGTTAGTGAAAAGGCAGAATAAAAATGTTTGCAATAAATTTAAAGTACAGGAGAATAAAATTGTCTTAGAACAAATGCAAAATACCTACTGGGTAAGTGTGCTGAAATTCATCTGATTTCATGCAGTAGGTAAGCCTTTGCAAAAAAAAGAAAAAAGGCCAAGGAGAGATGAAGCTAATCTTCCAGCTGGATCCTGTATTGGAATATACATGCAGGCTTGTCAACTGTATAACATCTTCAAAATGATTTGTAATCCCCCCTCTTCATTTTTTCCTGTGATACATAAAATTAATTGAAATGCATTGTTGGAATACTATTTTGCATAACCCTTTAGGTTTTAGGTGGCAACTCTTTTTAACATACTAGCATTGACAAGTGTACATTTTACTCCTTATTAAAACAGGGAGAGAAACAACATATCTTACAGTGCAAAACTTCTTATGTAATAATACAAGGTAGAAAATTCCAAATCATATTCATGAACTTATAACTCTTATGGATTCATTCTTTTTTAGAACAACTCTTGGAATTCATGCATCAGTTACCAGCTTTTGCTAATATGACAATGTCTGTGAGGAGAGAACTCTGTGCTGTGATGGTGTTTGCAGTTGTAGAAAGAGCAGGGACTATAGTTTTAAATGATGGGGAAGAGGTGAGTATAATTTGTGTGTAACTGTTTTAATCTTCCCATGGGCTCTAAAGCAATTCTGGTTAAGAAAGTAATCTCATACAGTTGCTTACAAATATGAAAACTTCAAGAACACAGCATGTATAATATAGTTTGTTACCATTTTGTCATATCAGTAGGATTGATTTATTGCTGTTAACATTTTATGAGATTAGCCTTGTTTATTCAAATATGAATACAGTAAAACCCCAGTTTACAAATGCCTTGATTAAAGTTTGCCGCAGTTTACAACGACAGACCCTATGGAAATGCCATTCTGGTTTATGAATTTTTAATATATTTTCTTCAGTTTACAATGATCAGTTCAGGACCTTTTTTATTTTTCAATGCATCCCTATGGATGCTTCCATTTACATTTTTGTTGGTTTACAACGAAGGCTGTTGGAACGGACATCGATCGTAAACCAGGGTTTTACAGTAGTCATTTCTGATTATTCTACCATAAATGGTTGGATACTGGAAGGTATTTGCTTAAAATTCAAGGAGTCACCATGAAATTTGTTCTTCTGCACAGGTTGTAGAAAAGTAAATCCAAAGGGTAGACTATTCTATATTTTGTGTAGGTCGTATTCTTACAGTTTTCAGAAATTTGAAGTGCCTTATACAAGACTCATGTGCATGTGAGAATTCTATGTGTGTGTTTCTCGTTTCCTTTTTCCTGTTGTAGTCAGTTATATTTGAAACTGCTACCTAAAATTTTGAAATACAGCAATACCTCGGATAACGTTTACCTCGGATAATGCTAAAATCGCATAACGTTAAGCAATCGGGGTGGAGAATTGGATTGAATAACGTTAAGCTCCTATGGGATGGATCGGATAACAACCGCTAAAGCCTGTGTGGTTACAATGTATCTCTATGGAGCTTTAACGTTATCTGATCCATCCCATAGGATTTCAACATGGATCGGATAACACTAAAAATCGGACAACACCAAGACTTGTGGAACCAAGTCTTAGCGTTATCCGAGGTATTACTGTAGCTTGTTTCAAACATCAAAACAAGTGTAGATATTTTACATACTTCATTTTTATTTTCAGCTGGACTCTTGGTCTGTTATTTTGAATGGTTCTGTAGAAATAACATATCCTGATGGAAGAACAGAAATACTATGCATGGGAAATAGTTTTGGTGTTTCTCCTACCATGGACAAAGAATATATGAAAGGAGTGATGAGAACCAAAGTGGATGACTGCCAGGTAGAAGTTGAAACTTGAATGAGTTGTTTGACTAATATGTGTACCTGTATAGAATAATATGTATACCAGAATGCTATTCTATGATTTAGTGCTACATTCCGTTACCTTGCGTTCTTTCACTTTCACTTGTTCTTCTCTGAAAAAACTAAATGGCCAAGATTGGGAGTTGGGACTTTGGTTTTCACCTAGCTGCTAAATTATTTCTTCACCTGTTTTACTAAACCACAGGGTGTATTGAGCATTTTCTTCCTATAGGCTGTTGTCACTTGCCACCGAATAGGGAAGTTAGGCCACCACCAATGTGGTGCTCATTGCTGCACACTGTTTCAATTAAATACATTTAAAGTGGACTGGGTTGTCCGTTCACCTGTTTCCTCTTCTCCGCAAGGATGATTGAGTCTTTAGAAATACAGTTCCTATGTAATATTCATTGGTTATATAGTTGAATTAACAGAGTTTTATAATGTCCAAACCCCAAATTGTGATTAACTTTGTTTACACCTAATTATGGCTAGAAGGAATTTGTGGAAATTTTGTTGATGTAATATATTTTTACTTCAGCAAAGCGTTTGACAAAATGTCCCATGATATTCTGATTAGCAAGATAACTAGGTATGGTCTGGATAGCAGAACTGTCAGGTAAATTCACAATTGGCTATAGATTCATACTCAAAGAATGCTTATTAATAATTTCTTCACAAACTGGAAGGGGGTAACAAGTGGGGTACCACATGTTTCAATCTTGGGTCTGGTGCTCTTCAACATTTTCATTCATGACTGGATGTAGGATGCAGGGAATATCTTATCAGATTTGCCAGTGACATAAGATTGAGTGGAATAGCTAATACCTGGTAAGACAGGAATAGGAACAAAATTCAAAAAGATCTTGTTAGGCTTGAACACTGGGCTGAAAACAACAGACTGAAATTTAAAAGGATAAGCAAACAGTTCTACATAAAGGGGGACAAATGTACAGTTACAGGATGGGTGGATTCATGGCTCAGTAATACAATGAGTGGGGAAAAGATCTTGAAATTGTTGTAGATCACAAGCTAAATATGAATCAACAGTACGATGTGGCTGCAAAAAAGGCTGCGTTAACAGAAGTACAGTATCCAAAAACTTGTGAGGCACTAGTCCCCTTCTGCTCAGCACGTTAGGCCTCACCTAGAGTGATGTGACCAGTTCTGGACTCCATAGTTTAAGAAAAATGTCAACAAACTGAATCAAGTTCAGAGGAGGGCAACAAGGATAACCAAACTCTTATGTGGAAATACTGAAAGAACTAGATATGTTTAGCACTGAAAAAAAGGAGACAGACAGGGGCTATAATAGCATTTCTCAAATTCTTGAAAGATAGGCATTTAGAGGTGGGGCAGGATCTGTTCTTGGTCATCCCAGCATTCAGGACACATAATAATGGGCTCAAGTTACAAGAAGCCAGATATAGGCGGAGTATCAGAAAAAAACTTCTCAACCTTTAGAGGAGTACAGCAGTGGAACCAATTACTTTGGGAGGTGGTGAGTGCTCCAACACTAGAGGTGTTCAAGCAAAAATTGGGCAATTATCTGTCAGATCTGTTTTAATTTGAATTCCTGCATTGAGCAAGTAGGTTGCACATAAGGGCTTCATGGGCTCCTTCTAATTCAATTATTCTATGATAATTACCACTGAGGTCCGTTGGTTGAGGCTGGATTTTTCTCCCTTAACCAGAGTGGGCAATGTCTATTGGTTGCTTCATTCCCTGCAGTCCTGTAACAGCACAATGCTGCTGCTGCCACAGGTTTTACTTTAATAGCATATTCCTAGAATGTCTTGTTGATACTTCTAGTAAGTTAGGTATAAGAGGAGCTGTCTCTTTGTTTAGAGTGGAAAAACTTTTAGTGCTTCCAAATTTAATTGTTACTTTTCATACTACCAAGTTGAAATAATAAAATTAGCAGACCATTGGGGAACCCTAAAAATGAAGGATAGGGAGCCAGATGTACCCTGTCAGTAATATCTTCCATTCATGCTGTAACCATATTGAAGACTAATCATAGCTTATCCAGAATCGGAAGAAAAAGCTGCACTAAGTACTGAGAATTTATCTCAGATATGGCCCTAGGGGGAAATAAAGTAAAGAAATATAAGAACATAAAAAAGTAAGTTATTAAACTTTCCATTTCGAGATAATGGTAAGTGCATTCATTACGGTTGTCAAGATGCCTAGATGATAATAAGGAGCTATGTATATAATGAACAGAATTTGTTCAATTTATAAAATTTTTATAGTATGCTTGGGAAGAATGATGATGTAAGTAACAAATAGAAGTAATCATAGATCAAATATTATTTTATGGTAGCTAATGGTATTCTAGTGAGAGAAGGGAAAAAATTCTTATTTTAATAATGAGAAACAACAGTTAAGAGGGATTTTCATCTGCCTGTAAGACAAAAACCAACGAGTTCCCTAAAGAAAATGTCAGTTAATTTAGCTTTCATTTGGGGAAATAGGAAAAGGAGGATAGTTACATGAGATTTTATGATAGTCATTAATTCTTACTGAATCAATTAATAAAGCATTCTCCTAAGGCAAGAACTGTAGCAGAATTAATCATACTAGCTTATTCAGCTACTTACTGTAGCAGAAATCAGAAAAGCACATTTGCTCATTCACTGTCAAAATACTACACCAGCAATAATGAGAAAGACATTATTTTGCTTATGATAGTAGTCATAATAATTAGCCAGAATTCAGAGAAGTTGTGGGATTTTTAGAATTTCTGCTTTTATGTAAATATCCAGGATTTTATTGCAGAACAATTTTTAAAAATGTTTCTTTATCAGAGATCAAGTTTTCTGATTTATGTTATTATTTGGCAAAACAATAACCACAGTAACACTACAAGTTAAATGTATTCCAACAACAACAAAAATATTTAAAATTAATGTCCTTTGGATTTTTTTTAAAGTTTGTATGCATAGCCCAACAGGATTATTGCCGCATTCTCAATCAAGTGGAAAAAAACATGCAGAAGGTAGAAGAGGAAGGAGAGATTGTCATGGTAAAAGAGCATAGGGAATTGGATCGCACTGGAACAAGAAAAGGTCATATTGTTATCAAGGTATATATTATATATTAGTGGGCATAACTGCAATTTTATATATTCTTTTCAAATAATTTCTTATTACTTTATATTTATCTTTCCATTCTATTACACTTTGTCCTGCTTTACAAATTTTAAATAATTAGTTTCTTATAAGGAGTTTTGAAATTCAGTGTGTTTTCTGGCTGTATGAGCAGTTGAATAAATGGCATCTTAACTTTAGTGAAGCAAGCAAGAAGAGACAAGCTGAAAATAATTCATCTGTATTGATATCTGAACACTTACATTTTATAGGGAACGCCGGAAAGGTTAACAATGCATTTGGTGGAAGAACATTCTGTAGTGGATCCGACGTTTATAGAGGATTTCCTGTTGACCTACAGGACCTTCCTTTCCAGTCCAATGGAAGTGGGAAAGAAATTATTGGAATGGTTCAATGATCCTAGCCTCAGGGATAAGGTTGCATTAATAATTACTTTCTAAAATACAATTGCCTTTAATTAAATATTAATCAGGCAAAATAAACTATAAATTGCTGTGTCTGGTTTTCTTGGACAAAAAGCATTTGATGAACATTATTTTTCCAACAGGGAAAACCTTTCTGTACAGATGACAAAGAATATGTGTGGTCCATTATATTGCTTATTTATTTCATTAGTTGTACTCAAGTGCAAAAAAGCTGGTGAATGTAACAATTTTCATATAACCATGGAATACACTTAAAAAACTTTCTTCTTTTGTAGTTAGGTACAGTCATCTAATGGGTAGAAGGGAGTAATCTGTTTTTTCTGTAGCCTTCCAGTCCCAAGCCGGGGGGGGGGGGGATTTGGTGCAGGGTTTTAGTAATGTAGGGAGAAACATAGAGGAAGAGAAGTTTCTAACCTTATTGAGTACGAAGATAGATTTGAAATGGTTGGCAGTAGCTAATTTATCTCTGATATATTAAATTAGTGGACGATAAGGCCCCTTTGAGTTGTAGATTGTCCTTCACTGCTCCTATAACTACTAGCAACAGAGTAAAGTTACACAAAATAGTATATGTCATATACATTAACTTGTAGCATACATATAAACATATGGAATTCACTATAGTTCTTTTTCTTTCAGAAACTAGTTGTTTTGGTGAAGGATCATTTTTTGTGTCAAAAATAGGGAAGAAAAGGAAGATAAAAATTAGATAGACAGAAAGACAGGGACATTTTCTTTAAAATAATAATATATGTATGCCACTATGAAGTATTAAATTTGCATTTTTATTTAAGAAAGTAGTATACCTATTGTATATTCCATGTTTTAGGGGATCAGCTCACTTGAGTAAGTTTTACTAATTATTATTATTTACTAATTAGTTTGGTTTGGAGACACTCTAGCAAAACAGGAATCATATCTTGAGAATTCTATATCCTTTCATTCATCACTGCTCATTGTAGGAATTTTGGTTCATGTCAAGGTCTATTTTTGGATTCTTTAAGCAGTGATCATTGTTACTAAAGACTTAAGTGAATTTCTTATTTTATAAATGCACGGAAGTGATAGTATTACACATTAAAACTATACAATTATTACACAGCAGGAACTAAGTCTCTTATTTGACTAAAACGACATGCTTTAAAGGCATATCATAGGAATATGCAAAAATCTGATATGCCCTTCAAGACTTTTTCTAGAACAAAATGTAGTTAAAATTATCTTAAAACTTGTTTTCGGTGAAATGGTTAAAGAGTCCAAATCCTGTTGCTTCAGAAACTGTCTTTGTGCTTGCCCTCTAGTCTGGATTGGTTGCTACTAGTATGATTGGAATTGATTCCTACCATTTAAAAGTTGTAATTTATTGGAAATATTGTGATGCAGTTTCTCATGGCTTAATCTTTGACAAAATTTATGGTGCCAGAACTGGATCAGTTTTTTGGAAGGACTGTATATGTAGCTCAATCACCTTTTAATGTAAATGTGGCTATTTAAAATATTAAGTGATTGAAAATTTTGAGTTTTGCTTTATTTTAAAAAAATTACATAAACTTATCATAATTGTATATTGCTTTCTGCAGGTTACACGGGTAGTACTGTTGTGGGTGAACAATCATTTCAATGATTTTGAGGGAGATCCTGCAATGACTCGTTTTCTGGAAGAATTTGAGAACAATTTGGAGAGAGAGGTATGAGTGATAAGCAACAGAATGGCATGTGTTCCTGCACTGAGCTAAAACATGGTTTGACTACATCTAGATTTTTTTCCCCTGCAGAAAATGGGTGGACATCTGAGGCTGTTAAACATAGCATGTGCTGCTAAAGCTAAACGAAGATTGATAACTTTAACAAAGCCTTCTCGGGAAGCCCCCTTGCCTTTCTTATTATTGGGAGGATCTGAAAAGGGATTTGGAATCTTTGTTGACAGCGTAGATTCAGGAAGCAAAGCTACTGAAGCAGGATTGAAACGTGGTGATCAGGTATGCTATTTGAATTGCTGGCGGTTGTTTTTGAAGCAGCAGTAGTTTATATTAAATGAGCAAATGATGACATTTTCTCCCACTGGTCTTTTGATGATTATGCGTATGAGCCCCATTAAATTCTCTTCTCTCTCCCCCCCCCCCCTTTCTAGATATTAGAGGTGAATGGCCAAAACTTTGAAAATATTCAGCTGTCAAAAGCCATGGAAATTCTTCGAAATAATACACACTTATCTATCACTGTGAAAACCAACCTATTTGGTAAGTTTTAAGGAATACAGTAAAACTTTGAGTTATGAACAGCTGGACCTACAAAAAACTCGTGATATGAAAGGAAATCTCATATCTCAAGATAGGACTTTTTTGTGAGATATAATTTTTTTTTTGGGGGTGGGGTGTCTTCTGATGCTTCCCATAGCAGTAGGAGGGTGTTTGGATCTTTTCCACTCCATTTTTGGAATTTTTCATTGCATTTTGGCACTGCCAGAAGCTTTCCCAGCAAACAGGTAGTGAAAAAAAATCACCTGGCCCCCTCAACAGCTGACACTTGGATACTGAGTGGGTAATTACCAAAGCTGGCCCCTAGAGGGCGTTGTCAGAAATATGCCAAATATGCATTGAAAAGAAAAATAATAAGTTCTGGAGCTCAGAAAAAAGCCAAATAAACATCTTTTATCTGTTCAAATCTCTTTATAAAATGGCCAAAACAGCGAAAAATTCCAAAGTATATTTTATGAAACTAATTCTTCTTCCTCATGGCCTGTGTTCCTCACTCAGAAGTAAAAGTGCTTTACATGGGTTAATAAGCTCACAGGGTTTCATTACTTTAAAATAGGTTTTTGGAATTAGGCAGGAGGGATTTTACACCAGAAGGTAAACTACACAATTTACTTTTGAGTTCATGTTTTCTTTATGTTTTTCATCCTTTATTTTTCTGTGTAGTTTTTAAGGAACTTCTAGCAAGGCTGTCGGAGGAGAAAAGAAATGGTACACCTCATCTACCTAAAATTGGTGATATTAAAAAAGCAAGCCGTTACTCCATCCCAGATCTTGCAGTTGATGTGGAACAGGTGATAGGATTGGAAAAAGTAACCAAGAAAAGCAAAGCCAACACTGTTGGTGGGCGAAACAAGCTGAAGAAGATATTAGACAAAACTCGCATTAGTATTCTGCCTCAGAAACCATACAAGTGAGTGTGCTATATAGGACAGTGATGTTTTTCTGTGACTCATGCATACCTTATTAGTTTAAATATCTGACTAATGCATTTTCTAGCTTTGACAGATGAGCAAAGTCAAAAAGCAGAAGAAAATTTGGGAGGAAGAGTAAGAAAGCATCAAATGGTTTTATGGAACAAGTGAATGCTATACTGTGGTACCTACCCAAGTATTGTAACTGAAACAGAAAAATCACAGATCTGACAATTTTAAGTTTTCTTGTATGCTTCCTGGTAGAAGACAGGCAAATGAGACATCAAAGCGTCCTACAATATGCAGAAAGATTTAGTAAAAGCAAAATGTTTGCAGCAGCTAGGCTGCTGAATCAGAATATTGGCAAGAAACCCAAAATATTTGGTACATCTTCCTTCTGTGCCTGCAGGATGGGAAATGTTACTGCAAGTATCCCAAAGGAGGGGAGGGTTAAGGATAGTCCAACACTTCTGCAAGTAACTTAGGTTCCGCCTGAGACAGTGAATAGCTAGTTAGCACAACTTATTGTTTCTTTTTCACATTATATAATACAGTAATACCCCGGATAACGTGAGTACCGGATAGCGCTAAAACCGCATAACGTTACAATTTTTTCGGAAAAATCTTGTATCGAATAATGCGATTTTTAACATTATCCGGTACAAGTGTATGCATGGAGGGGGGAGTTGGATTGGGTAGAACATCTACCCAATCCAACCCCCCCAGTGCCCGCCTGCCTTTCCCCCAAGCCTTCCCTCTGTTTATTTTCCCTTCTCTGACTGCCAGCTGATGATCGGAGGCTTTTTTTAAAATTGCAGGGAAGGGGGACGAAGAGAGAAATGTGTTTGGTTCTATAGAGAAGTAAAGAAGGCCAAAGCTTCTCTCCCTGTCACTTTGCTCCTTCCCCACCCCCACCCCTAGCAGTTTGGGGACACCCCACTGCCTGCTCGGCCACAGAGAATCCACCCCAACTCTGTTTACCTAATGTTGTTGAGCTGCAATCTCCACGCTGTGTGCTTGCTTTAATTCCTGAATTGAAAAAAAAAAGAAAGGAAAATACAGAGATCTGATTGGTTCTCTATATCATCTGGCAGTCTCTAGAGAACCAATCAGATCTCTGTATTTTCCTTTCCTTTTTTTTCAATTCAGGAATTAAAGCAAGCACACAGCGTGGAGATTGCAGCTCAACAACATTAGGTAAACAGAGTTGGGGTGGATTCTCTGTGGCCGAGCAGGCAGTGGGGTGTCCCCAAACTGTTAGGGGTGGGGGTAGGGGTGGGGGTGGGGAAGGAGCGAAGTGACAGGGAGAGAAGCTTTGGCCTCCTTTACTTCTCTATAGAATCAACCACATTTCTCTCTCCCCCCCCCCCTTCCCTGCAGTTTAAAAAAAAAGCCTCCGATCATCAGCTGGCAGTCGGAGAAGGGAAAATAAACAGAGGGAAGGCTAAAGTAGTGTGTGTGGGGGGGAAGGCACTTTCCCCCCTACTGCAGTCGCATGGGGGTGGCTTTAAAGGTAGGGAGGTCTCTTTCTTTCCTTGTCAAAGTGGTTTGTCCCTGAAGTCAGGGCTTTTTTTTTTAGTGTTGTTCGATGCATGTATTGGACAACGCTAAAAACCGGATAACGTCATGACTTGTGGAACCAAGGCATAACGTTATCCGGGTTATTAGTGTACAATGTAAAACAAGAACAGAAGTATAAAACAACAAATTGTTTTGTATGTTTTTAATGTAAGGGCAGGTGACCCAGTAAGAATACCTTTTTGCAAATTCTGCCAGAACAATCACTTGAGTGTTTTGGATCCCACTACTCCTTTGCTTATAGGTCTGTGATCAGTTGCCCTGATGTATAGTCTCTGTCATTTGAGGTAATGGCTCGTCGATGCAATTATTCTCCGTAGCTTTTTCACTGTACAACCTCTTTTTTTTGCTCTTTGAACCAAGCATATATATTTCCCCTCTACTTTGTTATCAGCCCAACACATTGTATAACGTTTAATGTTAAGTATCAGTCATATTAGCTGTATGTTTTCATATTGTTTCCGCTTTTCCTTTTCTGTACATTTTGATGGGATTTGTGCAGGGTACTGTTTAGGTAAGCATGATAAAAACAAATTGTTCCAGTTCACCTAGAATAACACTTGTGTTTGTATAGAATACTAAATGTCCGTTAATCTCATTAGCCACAATCCAGAAAACACTCTGCAATTATATAGCACATTTGGCTGACACTTTAATTTACAGTGTAAAAGCTACAATTAAAAGTTCCTAACAGTCCATGGACTATTCCCATATTTTTATTATTAAAGTGTTCTCTGGTTTTTGGTCATAAACATCTGGGTTCTCCACCATGTCCTCCTCAGGATTTATAGAATATGATCCTTCTTTATGTTCTCCGAAATGTCAACTTGTATATTATCTTAATAGCATTTCCTTATAAATAGGATGCCTAAGTGTGCCATTGTGGTCTAGTGGCTAGAATGAAGGGCTAGGACTCAGCAGGTCTGGATTCTGATCCTCACCCATTGAAATTCACTGACAGGTGGCACTGGTGAAACCACTCCTTAAATATCTCATATACATTGAAAAAGCCTACTAAGTTTGCTGTAAGTCAAATGCAACTTGATGGCATGTAACATAACACATCCTCCTCAGCCCACCCAGCTCTGTGCCCACTGCATCCACAATACCATCTAGCCATCTCACTTTTGGCTGCCTCCTCCTTCTTTTGCCCTCCACCTTTCCCAGCATCAAGGCCTTCTCAAGTGAATCCTCTCTTCTCATTTGATGTCCAAAGTACTTTAGCTTCATCTTTACTATTTGACCTTCTAGGGAGCAGTCAGGGTTGATTTCTTCTAAGATCAAACTATTTGTTCTACTCGCTGTCCAGGGGACTCTCAAAAGTCTCCTCCAAAACCACATCTCAAAGGCATTTATTCTTCTGTGCTCAACTCTCACAACCATACCATTGCTTTGACTATATGAATCTTTGTTTTCAATGTGATGTCTCTACTTTTCACTATGTTCCTCAGGTTTCTCATTGCTTGCCTCCCAAGAATCAGTCGCCTTTTTATTTCATGGCTGCAATCACCATCTGCAGTGATCTTGGATCCTAGGAAAGTAAAATCATTCACTGCTTCTACTTCATCCCCATCTATTCTCCAGGGACTGATAGGGCCTGTTGCCATTATCTTGGTTTTCTTTATATTGAGCTGTAGTCATGCAATTTTGTATTTAGACTTTTATGCTGCTCTATTCGCCGAAGCGACTCAGAGCGGCTAACATGATATAGGTAACAATACATTAGTCTTACAGTCTCAAATATAAATGCAACAACATGGTATAAATATAACATATAATTCAACACAATTAGTACAATCAGTAGATCTAACATCAAAATGAAAATATAGCTGTTATCTTACTAATGCTGTTACTTAAATTTTTTAGTCTTTTTATGAAAGTTATGTTAATTTTTACAAAATGTGCAAACAATGATTAGTATAGATGGGAAGCGTTTAAGCTACATTTTAGGGAAAATTATATTTCTCTGCTGCAGCATAGGAAGGACTGGTTGCTCTCTAAATTAGGGTGTCCCAACCTTTTTTGTACCACAGTCTGGTTTCATGCTAAACAATTTTTCCACCCTTGGGGGGGGGGGAGCACAGTCACTATGCACAGGTGGGGGCAGAGCCACATCATAGTTAAGCAACATGGAGGAGGGGCTGTGTCTCTTGCTCCTTTTGCTGGGCAGACCTGGTGAAACACGTTGAGGGCCGAAGGCTGCCATCAGGGCTCCCCGTATCACCCATCCTCATGGCATGGTTCAGGACAGCCTGTGACCCAGTACCAGTCTGTGGCATGGTGGTTGGGGACCCCTGTGCTAAATGATGTCCTAGCCAATATGACTAGTGGTTTGGATAGATTTGTGTTGGTGTCCAGTAATATCTAACAGGTCACACTTCTGTAGATAATAGTGTGTACTACACATTATTTGTGCGTTTTTTTTCTCCTCAATAGTGATATTGGAATTGGCCAGTCTCAGGATGATAGCATTGTGGGGTTGAGGCAGACCAAACACATTCCTCCTGCTTTGCCAGTTAGTGGAACATTGTCTTCAAGCAATCCTGACTTACTACAGTCACATCACCGCATCTTAGATTTCAACACAACCCCAGGTAAGCATTATGTTTGTATATGTAAACAGGCAAAAGAACTGAACTATAAAACACATGCACCCCATATTTAGTTGAGAGTATTGAGACATGGCTAACCTTCATAAAGAAATATGTACTATCAGGAAAATATCAGGCTTCCTCTTCCCTGCATGTTGAAAAAGACCCAAAGCACATATACATAATCCTTTTTCTGTGTCTAGGCCAGACGTGAAACTGCCAAAATGAAGTCATCTTTCGGTGAGTCCATTCTGCAGTTCCTTTGGCCTGACCTAGTGAGAGAAAGATTAGCTGGCAACACAAGGTTACCATTACCAGGATACACCCAATTGTGGTTGAAAAATAACACAATCTTGAAGGAGGCTCTTTCTGTGTACCTGTACTATGAAGACTGTCCTGAGAATATAATGCAATGGTCCTTCATCTGCCTTCTGCATTGCCACATGACCCCAATACCGTTCCATGAGTCACTTTCTCATCCTGAGCCCTTTTGGCATACAAAGTCCTCCTCACCCCAGACCAGTATTGATGAAGCTGCTGCCCTTCATCAAGATGATTTGAAATGGGGTTTAATCCACTTGGTGACAATCACCCTTCATTGAGGACTTCAGCACACAAGGCCATTTAGTCCTCAGGTTTGTCAGGTTAGTTAACTGCCGCCTGACACTTGGTGTTGTGTTGCTGGCAGTATGGCCTACTCTATTACCATAGCAGGATAACGTAGCCAGACGTACATAATGATAAACTGACATGTCTCCAAATGATAAGTAGTTTGAAGTTGTTCTTGACTTACTTTGGTAACACTTGTGTATATTTTGAAAGCTGGGATATATAAGTGTATTTTACATTATCCCAAATTCACTGGTTTGAAATAATCTTGAATTGGATAAATTGTAGAAAACCTCCTGTGAAAATTCCAGTGTGTTAAGATCAGCCACGGGATTAAAATCATGGTTGTTTTTAGAGCGTGCATTTATTTATTTATTCAGTTTGTATAGCCGCCCCAATCAACGTGCAACTCTGGGCAGCATACATAAAATCTCCAATGTTTAAACTCTAGAAACCATTAACTCATTGGGAATCCAGTACACTAGTACCTTGGATAACAATGAGACTTGGTTCCACAAGTCTCATTGTTATCCTGTTTTTAATGTCGTGTGATGCATTGATCGTACAATGTTTAAAAAAAGCCCACAGGGGGCGATCATCCTGCCTCTTTAGAAAGGGCAGTGGGGATTCCATGTGTGGAACCCCCACTGCCCTTTCCAAAGAGGAAGATGGATTACAATGTGTGATCAGCGCTTGGGTTGGGGGTTGAACTGTGGCGCGCGTACGTTCAAACCCCCAACCCAAGTGCTGATCACACGCTGTGATTGTAGCACCCGGGTAGGTCGGGGGACATCAGAAACAGTGCCCTCCCCAGAGGCGGCAGGGGTGGTGGAGAGCCTGAAATGGGCAGGGGGGAGGTGAACTGCCAGCACTATGAACAATTATCTCGGATAACGCTAACAAATCGTTATCCGATGCAAAAAGTTTTACAAAATTTTGTATCATTATCCGATTTTAGTGTTATCTGATATAATCATTATCCAAGATGTTACTGTATTTCCCATTCTAGTGAATGGGCAAAATTACTGAGAGCCAGAGCAAATCTGGCTTTTCATCATCATGCTTCACTTTTTAAAAGACATGAAACTTTTTGTCCCAATCATGCTTCACTT
The DNA here is from genome assembly GCA_030440675.1 of Furcifer pardalis. NCBI lineage: Eukaryota > Metazoa > Chordata > Lepidosauria > Squamata > Chamaeleonidae > Furcifer > Furcifer pardalis. Next base: position 55,533,084 of record CP126892.1, on the reverse strand, counting down.
TTTAAAAGACATGAAACTTTTTGTCCCAATGTATTATGTTGCCCAGGACAAAAAAAGGTGTCTCAGCACCAAGAGGTTTATTAGGACAATTATTCTCAGCCAGTCTTTGTTTTGTTTCTTCAACTGTACATGGCCATTAACTGAAACTCAGGGATGTTGTTAACAACCGTTCAGATGACAGTCTCATAGAATGCCTACATTATTGACCTTGCTCTCAGTAGATTCTGCAACAAAACATGTTTCTGGGGAACTAAAATGGTGGTCTTTGTGAGTTAACATTTTTACCTAGTGTTCCTTTGCATTACTGTATACAGTCAAACCTCGCATAAAGAGCGCCTCGCTTAAAGAGTAAAGAGCAGAATTTTCTCTGAATGTTCACTTCGCTTAACAAATAAAACCAACCAAAAACTCGCTTAACAAATAAATCGGGTTTCTCAATCTCCCACCGTTCCCAGAAGTCACAATTGGTCACTTACAATGCTGTTTCACTTAAAGAGCAAACTCGGTTAAAGAGCAATCCTGTGGAACATATTATGCTCTTTAAGAGAGGTACACCTGTACACAAATAGTCCAAATTCAGTCTCCTGAAGAGATCTGTAGTGTCATAATTTTTTAACATAATTGGAGCACCTGCCAACCTAGCAGTTTGAAAGCAAGACATTACAAGTACAGTAGATAAATAGGTATCACTTCAGTGGGAAAAGTAACAACTTTCTGTGCACTTTGGCATCTAGTCATGCCTGCCACATGACCACAGAAATGAGCAACATAACCTAGAGTCAGACATGACTGGCTTTTGAGCAACGGTGACTTTTAACTTACCTTTACATATACAGTGATACCTCACTTAAAGAGTGTAATATGTTCCACAAGATTGCTCTTTAAGTGAGTTTGCTCTTTAAGCGAAACACCATTGTAAGTGACCAATTGTGGCTTCTGGCAGGGGGTGATTTATTTGTTAAGTGAATTTATTTGTTAAGTGATTTATTTGTTAAGTGAATTTTTGGTTGGCTTTAGTTGTTAAGCGAGGTTTCCACTCAGAGAAAATTCTGCTCTTTAAGCGAGTTAGTCTCTAAGCAAGGTGCTCTTTATGTGAGATTTTACTGTAATAGAAATAGTGTAATCTTTGTTCTAAGATTATACAAGCCTAGGTATTTTAATCAATAGACAGTAGATTGCATGGGAGACAATGTAGTTAAGAGATTAAGTAGCCTTGTTAGCTGAAAGCCAGCAAGTCAGCAGTTCAAGACCCAAGTACTGCGTAAAGGAATGAGCGCTCATCTCTGTTCCAGTTCCTGCCAACCTACCAGATTAAAAGCAAGAAATTGCAAGTAGATAAATAGGGATCACTTTGGTGGGAAAAGATCTTGGGCACATGAAAGGAGCCCCATTTGTGCATCCCCTGAGAGAGTTCCTCCAGCAAAAATCCTTTCAACCCAGAATAATTTCTGACATGAAATTATATTATAGTAGACAAAGGAAGTCTTTGAACTAATAATAAGTAGTAAATAAATAAATAGTGGAAGAAACTTTAGTTTCTGAGGCTAGAATATAGCACAGGAAAAAGGTTTAAATATGTATGAACAGGAAAAACAATGAGATAGTGTTTAAAATACTGCCTGCAAATAAATACATACATCTTGATTTTTTTCTTCAATGATGTTTGTTTTTTATTCTGTTTAACATTAATACATAAAGCTCCCTTAAGAGCTTTAAGGAAAGTTGGACTATTGTCTCAAAATAATGCTGTGTATGTTAAACTTCAGAAAGTTTATAGTTAATTTGTTTTGTTGTTACTTTAGGTTGTGTTAAATGTGGAGATGGGGGAGGCATTCAGGAAATGGAAGGTAGTGGAGCAGAAACAAAGCAGCTTGTTAGAACTGCTGTTCCATAAAGAGGGATAGAGTAGAGCTTAGGGAGGAACATCAAATTACTTGCTGTGTTAGGTAGATTTGTAATTAACACTTTAATGCTGGAGTATTCATAGCACTAGGAATAATTCCTTAAATGTGCAGCAACATTTTTTCATATGAGTATTTTATAGAGCAGTGTTTCCCAACCTTTGGTTTTTGGACTTTAATTCCCAGAAGCCTAAATCAATTCCCCAAAGCACTGATCAGCCAATGTACAGACATGGGCTTCTGGGAATTGAAGTCCCACTGTGGGGCTTGGGCCTCACTGCTGTAAAATGAAAACTGTTGACACCCACTGCTATAAAATGGAAAAAGAGCCAAATTTTGATACCCTTTTCAATTGTTGAGGCATTGCCATTTTAAACCAGAGGATAGATTATTTTGACTTCCATGTAGGTGTTCATTCAAGTTCCACCTTTATGTAAGATTTTTTTGATGTTAGATTTTACTTGGTTAAGTTTGAGAAGAAATACATAGAAATATGTATGAAGTAACCTATATAAATCAGTTCAATGGGTTTGCCGAATTGAGACATAAATAGATACATATCTGCAGTTGCAGTCATATACTGTATAGGCTCAGCATTCTGTCTCAAGCTTACATGAATGTCACCTTGGCAGCAGACTTCAAAGAGACTGCAATTGATACTTAAAGCAAAGGGAAATACTGGAAATGGAGAGATGGAAAAGTACTGTGAATTGAGGCAAAAAATTATAATGAAGAAATAACTTATCATAAACTATGATAGAGTTTATAAGTAGAGAAAACTGCAAAAAAAAAAGGGCAGAAGGGCAAATGGATGGAAACAATCCTGTCTTTATATAGCTTATTATTCTCATTCTTATTCAAGCAGTAGGTGGGATCATAATAATTGAATTGGAAGGAGCCTATGAGTCCATCATATCTAACTTCTAATTCCTGCTCAATGCAGGAATCCAAATCAAAGCAGATCTGACAGACAGTTGTCCAATTTTCTCTTGAATTTGAAAAGTGTTATCGTAACCCTGTCTGCCACCTTTCCTCAAAGCTAAACATGCCAATTTCTTTCAGTCTTTCACCATAGGGGTTGCTTTCCAATATCCTTGTTGCAGTTTGTTAAAATGTAGAGTCCAGAACTGGAGAAATCCATTATTACCTACTAAACATGACATAGTCATCATGTATTAAAGCAGATTTACTGATTGGCTTCTTAGGTAAAAGTGTAGAAAGCAGTGCATCAAAATCAGTGTGTTACTTCCAGTTATGTTTTGCTTCAAAGTAAAAATGGGGGGGGGGATTTACATTTCAAAAGGAGCACAATCAATGGCATTCAGGGGAAACAGTTTGTCAGGGTGAAGACAAAGATGTGTATCTGCTCTAACTGCAGCAGAGTTTATTGGAAAATACATACTTTTTGCTTCATTATATAGCTGATAAATTGTAACAGATTTGGTTTTTCTTCCTCTTATAGACTTACCAGACCAGGTCTTGAGAGTTTTCAAGGCAGATCAACAAAGCCGCTACATTATGATCAGCAAGGATACGACTGCTAAGGAAGTGGTAATTCAAGCAATTCGAGAATTTGCTCTCACCACCACACCAGATGCGTATTCTTTATGTGAAGTCTCAGTTACTCCAGAGGGTGTCATTAAGCAACGGAGACTCCCAGATCAACTCTCCAAGCTTGCTGACAGAATACAACTCAGTGGCAGGTGAGAGTACACCATCAGCCATTTCACTTTCTACAATTTACTAAATAAGGTGAGAATAAGCTGCCTGCTTTCCAAAAATACTAATTTCTTGGAAACTTAATTTCCTCAGGTATTATTTGAAGAATAATATGGAGACAGAAACATTGTGTTCTGATGAAGATGCTCAGGAATTGCTAAGAGAGAGCCAGATTTCTTTACTGCAACTCAGTACTGTTGAAGTGGCTACTCAGCTTTCAATGCGTAACTTTGAATTGTTCCGGAACATTGAACCTACTGAGTATATAGATGACTTGTTTAAACTGAAATCAAAATCTAGTTGTACTAACTTGAAAAAGTTTGAAGAAGTAATAAACCAGGAAACATTTTGGGTAGCATCTGAGATTCTGCGAGAAACCAACCAGCTGAAAAGGATGAAGATAATTAAGCACTTCATTAAGATAGCATTGCACTGCAGGGAATGCAAGAACTTCAACTCCATGTTTGCAATAATAAGGTAAATGAGAATAGAATCCCCCCCCCTTATTCTACATAGTGTTAATGTGGAGTACAGTGTATATAAATGTTGTAGAATGAAAATATGTTGATTAAGGGTAGAGTGTTACATTTTATTTTCACTGTATTGTAAATTAATGGTCATAATTCTGTTTGGTGTGTTACATGTTCGTCAATAGTGTAATTCATTGTAGAGAATTGCTACTAACTAATGAGGCATCAGTCACGTTAAGAGGCACGTGTAATTACATAAGAGATGTGTACATGATAATTCAACTCATTCATTCATTGATCAGCAGCAGTATTCTGGTTGCCGTAATACAGCTCATGAGCATAACAATCCGCATCAGATTTATTTAGTTACTACATTTGTATCTCCTCTTTTTACTACAAATAGTGATCAATGTAGCTTACAATCACCATGAAACAAGAAAGTCAAGTAAAAACAAATCCAACCATAAAATCTTTAAGATCAGATAAAATCAACACACACAGAGAGAGAATATTAAAAGTCAACAAAATGTGCAGTTAAAAACAACACAGCTGAAATATATATATGTCAATTTAAAGAGGCAGGAAAGTATTATTTATTTATTTATTTATTTATTTATTTATTTAATCACACTTCTATGCCGTCCTCTTCACGAATGACTCAGGTTGGCTAACAACAGTTGAAAACACAACAATAAAACTATCAAGAAAATACCCACCCATCTCAAGAAAGTTAAAATTTAAAAATTAAGAGATTAAATATTTAAAAGTTCACCAATTATAATTACAATTACAAAGGAGAGGGGGGAAATGGTCAGGTAAGCCAGTGGGCCGGGGTAACCGCCTGGCCTATATCCCACACCTGCTCTGCCAGCCAGGTCTTCACACCCTTTCTGAAGGCCAGCAACTCTGTCTAGAGACACAACTCAGTTGGCAGAAGGTTCCATAGGGCTGGAGCGGACACAGAGAAAGCCCTCCTTCTGGTGCTAGAGAGATGTGCCTCTCTAGCTGATGGCATGATCAGAGAGCCTTTCCGGTCCACTCTGGTGGGATGGACAGATATTCTTGGGGTAACCCGGTCTCTTAAGTATCTTGGTCTACTACCATGTAGTGCTTTAAAGGTAATAACCAGCACCTTGAATTGCACTCGGAGGCAAACTGGCATAATGCCCACACCTCATCACGACCCAAGCAGCTGCATTCTGAGCCAGTTGCAGCCTCCGAATGAACACCAAGGGCAGCTCCATGTAGAGCATGTTACAGTAAGCAAATCTGGAGGTGACCAAACCGTGTGTGATCATGAGAAACGAGTCACGATCTAGGAGTGGGCGTAACTAGCGTATAACACGAAGTTTTGCAAAAACTCTCCTGGCCACGACTGCCATCTGCTCTTCGAGTGGAAATCAACACAACTCTGAAAGGAGTGCATTCTGTAGACTTGGAGAAATGCTGGAGAATGCCTTTTCCTTCAAATTCTTTCTGGATACATTCACCAAGACCAGGGGTGGCCAAACTAAAGCCCACAGGCCAGCTCCAGCCCATGGAACCATTTAATGTGGCCCACCGCCTCCCTTGCTGCTACTGGAAGTGGACACATTTATTACACCCATAAAATGCTCCTGCAGATGTGTAAACACATCCACACATGCCATAAACGCTGCTTTAAATGCACGTGTACAACAGCTGCAGATGCGTTTTACGGCAACATTTTATGGCTGGAGGCACCATGTGCCAGCATGCTCAGCTGTTTAGGGGCATGGTCAGGCCTGTGGTGCAAAAAGTTTGGCCATCCCGACCAAGACTGTAGAACATCTCTTACCATTGGAGGACTGCACTTCCCATTTGGATGACAATATGCCTTCAAAAGCTATTACTGAGATAATTTGTCCAAATATTTGTCTTAATAGCTCATGCAACAAACTGTGTACCATGCCCAATTTTACCTTTTCTATTGAACATAATAAAGTCAACGTGGCATCACCCCTCATCAACCTCAGTGTCTTTCCATCACTTAAAAACCATTCACATGGTTCAGGATGAGACACAATTTTATATCAAAACACCCTACACCTAATTTTTTCATCATTGTTTCCTCTACTAATCTGTTCTATGTGCTATTCAACATGGAAGTCTGCCTTCTTAATCTCCTAGGCAGGAAGGCTTATTCAGCAATTATATTGGACCTTAGATTGCCAGCTAACAAACTGGCCAGTCTAACGAAACATCTTCTGGAGGATTAAAAGGACATTATGGGATTCATGTTCTAAGAAGTTGGAATTTGTTACTTCAAAAAAATTAAATTGTTTTGACACACATTGCTGAATAATCAGTGAAGGCACTGATGTGCAGCATTACTATGAGGTGATATTCTTGGCTTGTTGTATGGAGCAGTCATAGAGTGATTATAAGAAGGTTGTAGATGTTTCTTTTGATGGCATTTGTCTTTTTTCCTGGAAAAATTATAAACAATAAGTGTCAACCTCTTAGAACAATAATTCCAACTTCTTAGAACATGAAAAAATCTTTAGTGCAAGCATTTAATCTATCTCAGCTGAAATTACTGGGTGTTACTGAATGTTAGATATCTAGGATTTGGACAGCATAGGGCTTTTGTAATTAATATCAGTGCTGCATCTAAATGAGCATAGTTAGCTAGTATCTCTTTTGAACCTTTGGTAATAGCTACTTTTGCTAGTATATTGAGGGAATGAGTCACAGCATTCACAGCTGCAGTTTTTGAATAGACTTTACTATGTTACTCATTACATTTCTTCACTTTGGCAGTAGCAAATGTGTACTGATGATCATCACCACATCTTTGTACCATAAATCATCTTTGTTTGTGAAAGTGTCTACTAATGCAATATTGTTTGGAAAGCAATGTTGTAATATATCTTAGAGCAGTGTGGTAAGAGAGGGGTACTGTGTCACTGCTACCACACTTCTTTTATCATTCTTTAGCTCACAAATATTGTTTGACTGCTGCAGCTCAAGCAGGATCTACAAAGCAAAGATGTGCATTTGCACACCTGTTGTACGCCATAGGTCGATGATGGTGAAACCTGGCACTCCAGGTGTTCTTGGACTTCAATTCCCAAAGCCCTGATCAGCAGTTGTGCTGATCAGGGCTTCTGGGAATTGTAGTTCAAGAACAGCTGGAGTGTCAATATTTGCCATCACTGCCATAGGTTTTGTTTATTAGTGTCTAGGTCAGGGATTCCCAAACTATGGCCAAAGGGCTGGATTTGGCCCATGGCACCAATTCATCCAGCCCACATCACTCCTGGAAGCAGAAGTAAAATGTGCCCGCTTCCATAAATGCACCTGCAGCTGTCGTAAATGCATTTATGACAGCTGCAGTTGTGTTTTGCGACTGGAGGAACCACGTGACTGGCCTGTGGCCTGAAAAGTTTAGGAACCCTTGGTCTAGGTTTTAACCAATTCATTATTATGGTCTTGAGTTATTTTCATCCTCCCCCACATAAAACTGATTTTTGTAAAATATATTTGAAGTGCTTGCTTGCAAATTAAAATTTTAACAAAAAGTACAATGCCTTAAAATCCTTTAAATTTATAATTTAGTGGCCTGAACCTAGCTCCAGTTGCAAGACTACGTACCACGTGGGAAAAACTTCCAAGCAAATATGAAAAATTATTTCAAGATCTTCAAGATTTGTTTGATCCATCTAGAAACATGGCAAAATACCGCAATGTCTTGAATAGCCAAAATCTTCAGCCCCCAATTATTCCATTGTTCCCTGTAATTAAAAAAGACCTTACATTCCTTCATGAAGGTAAGTGGAAAATACATTAGATGTTTCTCCTGGATTGAGTGCTTTGGCTCAGAATAGAATATTTGTTAACATAAAGAAGTATGGTTTCCCCTCACTTTTTGTGATGGGTGGTAGTAGTATTATAACTAAGTTCATATAATTATTTTAACGATGCAGGAAATGACTCCAAAGTAGAAGGTTTGGTCAATTTTGAGAAATTACGAATGATTGCTAAAGAAATTCGCCATGTGGGCCGAATGGCTTCAGTTAACATGGATCCTGCTTTAATGTTCAGAACTAGGTGAGTTATTTTGACCCATACAAGTACCTTTGAGATGCATAACAAAATCTATCCAGTTGGGTAATATAAATTTAGTACAACTATATTAATTATTTGTGTAATTGTCTTGTACTTGTTATTATACTTGTCTTAAACCTGTAGTATATTTGTAATATTTTGTTTCTGAGTATTCACACGAGACTTTGTAATGTGTATGTCAAATGAACATTTCACAATCAAAATCAATCCCTTTAAGATATAGAAGCAAATACTCAATGCTTGCCCTTTTCCTCCCTGAGAACTGGTACCTTCTGTTCTCATTCTCTGTGAGGCATGTTATATGAGAAGAAATATCGTACTGTAACTTTTAACTCATTTTTATTGCAACTGTTTTACATGTTTTGAATTCTTAAAGGTAAGAGATGTCAGGAAGGTGGGTTAAGACAAGATTTTACATAACATTAGTGAAAAGTGTGTAGGATGCCACTAGTCATTTTGCTTTTTCTTCTGCCTTCTTTGTCTTTAAAGAGGCTTACTTAGAAAAACGAGATGGCAACTTTCATTTTTGGCCTGGTCATTTATGGTGGGTCCTTTCCAGAGTTTTCTAGGTAAAGCAGTGATGGTGAACCTTGGCACTCCAGCTATTCTTGGACTTCAATTCCCAGAAGCCCTAGTCCCTGTGAATCCACATGAATGGGTTTACCACATGTAGTAAACCTATTTGTGCAGAGTCACAGAGACTTGAGCTTCTGGGAGTTGAAGTCCAAGAATAGCTGGAGTGCCAAGGTTTGCCATCACAGAGGTAGAGAATACTCAGAAAGAATTATTCTCTTCTTCTGGCAGCATCTTGGAACTGTGGAGCTTGGTTACATAGTCTGGTTCTTCTCCCTGGAGACACAGGCTTTACAACCAGATACCTGGTTGCAATCTGTTACTGAGTTTTTTTGTGATAATCTGAAAAACAGTAACAACAGAATGGATTGGATGTTTTGCTTGACTGGTTTACCATTTTTTCTCACAACACATTGTCCACATCTCTCTGAAAATCTATGGCTGGAATAGCCAATTCTAGCCTGCCATCATGTAACTTATGTTCATCACCAAAGGATCATGGAGGGAAAGAGAAATAGTGGTGGTTCGTCTAATCATATTCTTATGCAAGAGGTATAGTTAGAAATGGAGTTTGCATTAAATCTGTTGAATATATAGAAACAACCATTGAGTGCAGGGACAGGAAACAAAGCAGAGAAAGTTTGAGAATACAGGAAGTACTACATTGTAGAAAACCATCATGTGCACCAAAGGTGTCAGAAAACAAATGTAGCTTTAGATTGGTTTGAAATAAGCTTTACTCTTAATATATAGAGGCATACTATTGTTCTGGGCTTTCTGGTACTGCTTGTCCTGAAGTCTGATCTTTTTCTTCTGAGCTTATAATCTCTCTGTCTCTTCCTTCAATCCATGCTTCAATGCTCATGGCTCTCACTTGCAGGAAGAAGAAATGGAGGAGTCTGGGGTAAGTGGCTGGAGAGAAAACATACAGACTTCCATACTTTTCTGAACATCTGCCTTGTCTCATAACTGCTGCCCTTAATTTTCTGATCCCCTGGCATTTCCCCCTGTTGTTAGTCCTTCTGTACTAGCACCAGATTTAATCCCAATGCTGCTTTTGCTGCTTTTGCTGCTTTTGCTCGAGGTCAAAATAGCTGTGAAAACTCTGAGAGTCCTTGGCTTGATTTAGCAACCTAAAATTGATTTGCACGTTTAACCAGCCACAGTGGAGAAAGGCTTCTAAAATGGGATGCTGTGATACTGATTCAGATAAAAATTAAAAAATAAATGTTTGGAATAGGAAAAGGAGTAAAACAAGGCTGCATTTTGTCACCCTGCTTATTCAACTTATACACAGAACACATGATGCGCAATGCAGGGATGGAGGAATCACAATTTGGGATCAAAATTGCTGGAAGAAACATCAACAATTTGAGATATGCAGATGATACCACCCTCATGGCAGAAAGTGAGGAGGACCTAAAGAAGTTCCTGATTAGGTTGAAAGAAGAAAGTGAAAAAGCTGACTTAAGACTCAATATTAAGAAAACCAAGATAATGGCAACAGGCCCTATCAGTTCCTGGAAAATAGATGGGGAAGAAGTAGAAGCAGTGACAGATTTTACTTTCCTAGGATCAAAGCTCGCTGCAGATGGTGATTGCAGCCATGAAATAAAAAGGAGACTGATTCTTGGGAGGCAAGCAATGAGAAACCCGGGGAGCATAGTGAAAAGTAGAGACATCACACTGAAAATGAAGATTTGTATAGTCAAAGCAATGGTATTCCTGGTGGCAATGTCTGGTTGTGAGAGCTGGACCATTAGGAAAGCTGAGCGCAGAAGAATAGATGCCTTTGAGATGTGGTGTTGGAGGAGAGTTTTGAGAGTCCCCTGGACAGCGAGGAGAACAAATAGGTCAATCTTAGAAGAAATCAACCCTGACTGCTCCTTAGAAGGTCAAATAATAAAGATGAAGCTAAGGTACTTTGGACATCAAATGAGAAGAGAGGATACACTTGAGAAAGCCTTGATGCTTGGAAGGGTTGAGGGCAAAAGAAGAAGGGGACGGCCCAAGATGAGATGGCTAGATGGTATTGTAGAGACAATGGGCACAGAGCTGAGCGAGTTGAGGGGGATGGTGGAGGACAGGAGTGCCTGGTGGACAGTGGTCCATGGGGTCGCAGAGGGTCGGAATCGACTGTGCGACTGAACAGCAACAACAAACAGTATGTATGTAATTTTATACAGATTAATAGAACCATTCAAATCTATGTCTCTGTTCATTTGTTGCCTGGTATGTAATGAACAACACTGATAGAGGGGAGCAGCTAGTCTTGTACCCCTTCATCATAGAATTCTTCATGTTTTCAACACACAGTCTTAGTAGGAGGGGTTCCTCTTCTATATGTGAGCAAGAACCCTAGAAAATCTGTGTTCTGGGTGGAATATGAGGTGAGCAGCGATTTCTACTCTTTAGACTGGATGCAGAAAGCTTTGAGGACGTAGTACTGAAGGAGACAAGGCCAGCCACTTCTTTCCAACCATACTGACGATCCTAGATTAAGTAATGACTAAATAGGGTTCATTGTATACTTTATGTTTGATTAGAATATTTTCCTACAGCTCAGCTAACTATATTTTTCTTTTACAAACCAGCCTTCACTTTTGCTGTTAACAAATTAGAAGCAAAATATCTCGCATATGTGGAAACATCTAAATGTGCATGCTTCTTCCTCATTAACTAATACAATCTTTTACAAATTTAACAGAATACTTTATTTAACTGGAAACAAGAGGTGGGTGGGATAAGAATATAGAAGGCTTGTTGATGCAGCAAAAATTCAATGAAATATTTTAACAAAAATGTACAATGAAGTTTTCACCAAAGGTTGAAGGCATCTGATTTTAGGTTCCAGTGAGACTTGTCCACTATTTACTACTGTACAGTAGTACCTCGAATAACGACGAGACTTGGTTCCACAAGTCTCGTCATTATCCGGTTTTTAACATTGTGCAATGCATTGATCGCACAATGTTTAAAAAAGCCCTGTTTCCCTGGAGGCTGCAGCAAGCCAGAATGTCGGGATTTGAATCCTGACGTTTTGGCTTGCTGCAGCCTCCAGGGAGGTGGGGGAACTTTGGAAACAGCTTGGATCGGGTCTTCCCACCTCCCTGGACCTGGCAGGGGGGGGGTCAGGGAACCCAAAATGGGTTTAAAAAATCCTTTTTTTTAACCCATTTTGGGCTCCCTCACCCCCTGCCGGGTCCAGGGAGGTGGGAAGACCCGATCCAAGCTGTTTCTGGGCTTCTCCGACGTCCCGAACCAGTGGAGCAAGCCAAAACGTCAGGGTTCGAACCCTGACGTTTTGGCTTGCTGCACTTGCTGAGGACGTTGGGGAAGCCCAGAAACAGCTTGGATCAGACTTTTTTTTACCAATTTTGGGCTCCCTGACCCCCCTGCCAGTTCCAGGGAACTGGGAAGACCTGATCCAAGCTGTTTCCAAAGTTCCCCCACCTTCCTGGAGGCTGTAACAAGCCAAAACATCAGGATTCGAATCCTGACATTTTGGTTTGTTGCAGCCTCCAGGAGGGTGGGGGAATGTCAAAATTAGCGCGCATCGGGTCTCCCGACCTCCCTAGAACCGATGTGCGCTATTTTTGAAGTTCCCCCATCTTCCCGGAGGCTGCAACAAACCAAAACCCTGGTTCCAACCCTGACATTTTGGCTTGCTCCACTGGCTGGGGACATCGGGGAAGCCCAGCAACAGCTGTAGATCGGGTCCTCTGATCTCCCTGGAGCAGGCAGGGAAGTCAGAGAGCCCAAAATTGGTTTTAAAAAATGGACTTTTTAAAACCCATTTCCGGCTCTCGGAGCCCCCTGCCTGCTCCAGAGAGATCAGAAGACCCGATCTACAGCTGCAGGGTGGCTGGAGAAGATGACGGGGACTCCCTGTCGGCTTCCCTAGTCACCCACCCTTGCCTCCACAGCGGTGTGGTGGCTGGGGAAGCCGACGGGGGAGCCCCCCGTCAGCTTTCCAGCCACCCCACCCCTGCCTCCGTAGCTTCAGGGTGGCTGGGAAACTGAACGGAGAACCCCATTCAGCTTTCCAGCCACCCTGCTGCTTAGAACAACTGTATCGGATAACGCTAACAGATCGTTATCCGATGCAAAATTTCTTTAGAAATTTTGTATCGTTATCCGATTTTAGCGTTATCCGATGCAGTCATTATCCGAGGTATTACTGTACTTGCAAACACTTACTTGGGAGCTTGCATCAGTGTTTCCTCTTTAAATACTTAATCTACAGAGACAGACTTCACATGACCATATTTTACCCTGTGGATGTAAAATTTCATTTGAGCAAAACAGATTCCAGGGACATACCTTAATGAATACATGCACAGCATTGCAATTGAATTAAAGAGTGTTCTTGGTTTTTATCCTCTACTTTAGCTGTATGACTCACTAGAATGAGGCATGTAAACCTTTACCAGACAGCTGACATTCATGCAGATCTTGCACATTTCAAGTACATTGAAGAATACATTTATGAGCTAAGTTATAATTTTATCCTCTTGTCTTCCTTCATCCTAGGTCCCTAAGTCAAGGCAGCACAAATGCAGCAGTACTAGATGTTGCACAAACAGGTGGACATAAAAAGCGTGTCCGTCGCAGCTCCTTCCTCAATGCCAAAAAGCTGTATGAAGATGCCCAGATGGCTCGTAAAGTTAAGCAATATCTTTCTAATTTGGACCTGGAGATGGATGAAGAAAGTCTCCAGGCACTTTCCCTGCAATGCGAACCAGCTAGCAATACATGTGAGTATCCCCCCCCCCCTTTAATTTTAAATAAATCATTAGCGAAAGTAGGTGATCAGCAACAGAAGCATTTGCTTTTGTTTTTTTAATAAGCTGCCCTGAGTCGCCATGGCAAGTGGGCAGCGATATAAATAAATAAATAAATAAATAAATAAATCTTGCTTTCTTTTTAAGTACCGAAGACACCAGGGGAGAAGCGGTCTGGGAAACCTGAGACATCACCGGTTGCACACAGGTCAGGTATCCAGCAAAAGGTACAGCAGCAGCAGCAGCACAAAGCAAACCAAGCATTGCAAGTCCCTGCAGTGTCACTTTATCCCTCTCGAAAGAAAGTGCCAGTCAAGGATCTACCGCCTTTTGGTAAGTGCTGTGAGCACTTCCATTTTGCAGAACAACTACTAGTGAGCTGTACAGTTGTACTTTGCTTAAAGAGCATAATGCGTTCTAAGGGATTGCTCTTTAAGCAAGTTTGCTCTTTAAGCGAAACACCATTGTAAGTGACCAATTGTGACTTCTGGAGGGGGGGATTACTAACCCCGAATTAGTTGTTAAGCGAGTTTGTGGTTGGTTTTATTTGTTAAGCAAGGTGACCATTCAGAGAAAATTCTGCTCTTTAAGCGAGTTACTCTTTAAGCAAGTTACTCTTTAAGCGAGGCGCTCTTTATGTGAGGTTTTACAGTATTTTAAAATTGTCCCAAAAATTTTTAAAAATATTTTCCTATGAACTGACACTAATATTTCTTTATTGTATGTTCAGAATTTAAAAAATAATTATTTTTAATTTTCATTTTTATCTTTGTTCCCACTTTTAAAAAATCATCAAGGTGGCTGACAAATATGAGTTAAAATAAATAATAAAAGTGTTAAGCCTCACATAATAGCATTTTTTAAACCCAGTGCATTGGGTGTGTTTGGAAATGCCATCCCCCCCCCCAGCAGCATTCTCATGTTTTCAGGTTTAGTAGTTGTGTTAACATTTCAGTGGGGTTAGAGTAAGTAGACAGATAAGTCTACATGTCTTTTAATTACTAAGCCAGGGAGAATTTCAGAACTACCCCCTCAAAAGTGGCCAACTTCTTAACAACCAGAATACCTCATTTTTGCCTATTAGCATTGAAAAGTGGTAAAGTATATTCTCCCACATCACTCATCACCATCCCAGTACAAGGCAACTGCTCCAGTAGCAAAAATAATAGATTTGTTGATATCATTTACATTCTATTCCATTATGTGTATGTATATGTCTAAAAAAATGTTTCCGGTGCCAAAAGTTTCATCATCATGATCAGTAAGCATCAAAACAGTTGTAAAAAAAATAATACTGAAAAGCCACATCTTCTTACCCTTCCTAAATTTGGTAAGAGCAGAAACTGCTCACAGTTCTGGGGAATGTATTACATTAGGAACAATACAGGAGAATATTCTTTGTATAAGTAAAGGAACAGAGTTGTTTTTTTTTTTTTGGGGGGGGGAATTATAGCCTTTCCTATATAATTAGGAAATTATAGTCTTTCCTATATCATTGTAATAGATTGATTGGGACGAGACTGAGGTGGCTCAGTGATTAAGAAGTTCACCTTGTTAGCTGGAAGGCCGGCAAGTCGGCTGTTCAAGACCCGGGTACTGCATGAAGGAATGAGTGCCAGTCTCTGTCCCAGCTCCTGCCAACCTAGCAGTTCAAAAGCAAGAAATTTCAAGTAGATCAATAGGGACCACTTTGGTGGGAAAGGATCTTGGGGACATGAAAGGAGCCTCATTTGGGCGTCCCCTGAGCGTAATTTCTCCAACAAAAATCATTTCAACCCAGAATAATTTCTGACACAACATTATTATTATTGATTGGGAAGGCCCACTTTGGGGTCATACTCGCACCATTTTGATAGCTGGGAAATTTTAAGTCAAAATGAGTGAGAACATCTGAATATATTCTTTAAGAAACCTGGTTTAAATCATGAAGGTGATCATCGTCTCTTCCTCCCAGCATAATAAATCACCTTTGAAAGTTATTCTTTGGTTGCTGTTCGTTCATAATTCATCCTCTTCACTTTCGCCTGCTACATTATTTCTTTAAATTGTCGTAATATAGTTATTTAATATGCAGTGCTGAACTATAGTTAATTAAGACTCTGCATACTCAAAGAAACATATCTAGGTCTCGGGCAGGGATCATAATATTCAGAATTATAAATTATGGATTTTTACCCTGCTATATTACTTCAACTTTTAAACCGCATAAAGCTTAGCACAGTGAAGGTAAAGCTACGCTGCACAGTGGAGTAGGGAAACTATTTTTAGCTGATGAGGGATATTTGGATGACACCAAAAGTGTTTACGACACATACTCCCAATTTGGACTGTTTGTGGTGATTTGCTCATGTTTGCTGTTCCTCTGTGCAGCAACTTCGACAGTATTCAGAAAGATACTTTTCCCCAAACAGAAATAATTTAGCCAGCATGATAGCGTCACAACCCAATGCAGCAAATGCCACTGTTGACAAAATGAATCATGGAAAGTTTCAAGGAAGAATATGCGGTGGAGTAGCCAGAGTTGTTGGTGTTGTGCTCCCTTTCTTGATACACTTTACACTATAAACAGCGAATGAGTGTTTCAATCCATCTAAAGAGGTTTGTGTGCTCAAGAATGTCTGGTTGAAGCAGCCATGTGTCACCTAAACAGAGATGTGGTCTGTCAATACTTTTTCCCCCCAGCAGCAATGGATACCTATATTGTGAAAATGGTGTTTGGATAAATGCCAAGTTGAAAGCAGTGTGTCTTATCATCTTGTAGCATGGCTGTGAAAATAACAGTGAGTAGCTAATATATACTCACCTGATGTGGCTGTAAGTAACAGTAATTCTAGATATCAATGGTCCATACAATAGCGCTGTTTGAATATGCTGTAAAAGTGTGTGAATCTATCTAGACATGTGAGGGTTTGTTTGGTGTTTCTTTTTTCTTTTGTAGGCATAAATTCTCCACAAGCTTTAAAGAAAATCCTTTCACTGTCTGAAGAGGGAACCTTAGACCGTCCTAAAAAGCAAGCTGAGGACACTATTTCAAATGCATCGTCACAGCTATCTTCCCCTCCCACCTCCCCTCAGAGCTCTCCCCGGAAAGGTATATGTCTTAAGATATTCCTCCTGCTATTTTCTGATTAACGTGGTGAGTTACTCATCTATCCTTAAGATGTTAGATAGATCATCATGGTTCATTTTAGTAAAGGGTAAAGGTCTCCCTTGCTTGAAAGCCAGTCTTGTCTGAATCTAGGTGGCGGTGCTCATCTCCGTTTACAGCCAAAGAGCCAGAACTGTCTGCGTCTGCCGACATTTCTGTGGTTATGTGGCATTCATGACTAGATTCTATTACCTTTCCTGCCAAAGCGTTACCTATTTAGCTACTTGCATTTTCTTGCTTTCAAACTGCTAGGTTGGCAGGAGCTAGGACAGATTATGGGAGCTCACTCCATCACACAGCACTCGGGTCCCAAACTGCTGACCTGCCAGCCTTCCAGTCATTCAGTCCAGCATCTTAACCATTAAGGAGATGTTGTTCAAAAGAACTTACTGTATTATCATGTTCTATGTATGTGAACAAGTAAATTTCCTGCGATCCTTTCTTAAATGGATGGTAGAAGAAGTTGTATCAGCAGTTCACATATTTCCTTTCTTTAATGCTTTGCAGTTACATAGACTGCAAGCAGAGTTTGTTTGTTTTTTAATCTTTTGTTGCTTCTGAGTGTTTCTTGGTGTAACGTCATGCATTTTACTTGTTTTTGTAGTACATTGCAACCTGGAAATTAGAAAAGAAAAAAGTGTGTAATAAATTTCTACTCGATCCATGATTCCCAATGTGGGGCAATTTGATTTTTAAGGAGAGCAATTTGATAATGAATTAGACCAAGTTAATGACCTTTGAGGCTTCCTTCATTTGAATAGGAGTTCACTTTCTGAGTAATAAATATATGTCACCAGGGATTATGGAGATGCTTAGGGTGGGGCATGCCAAAAAATTGTTTAGAAGCCTGTACTAGACCCTTACTTTCAGCTTTATTGCTATAATGAGGTTGAGGTGCTGACATGTTCTCTACCTAGTAGGGTGAAAAGTACATTTACTCTCCTCCAGTGTTAAATGTCCAAGAGCCCACCGATTAAAATGTGCAGTGTATTAATATTGAATTCCAGCACTAATTTGGAGGATTTTAAATGTATATGTTTTTATTCAAATTTATATTTTATGCCATATTTATCTATTTTATAGTCTGTGGACTGGAAAGAAATTTATTATAAATGTCTCATGTTTATATTTGTTCTTAGGTTTTAAAAGTAATAAGATTATCAGATAAAAGGGCAGCATAGTTTGAATGTTTAAATGAATGTTTTCATATATTTGAAGTGACAGATATTCCTCTCTTCCCTGTGTAGGTTATACCCTCGCTCCCAGTGGAACAGTAGATAACTTTTCAGACTCTGGTCACAGTGAAATTTCTTCCAGATCTAGCATTGTCAGCAATTCTTCATTTGACTCTATCCCACTACATGATGAAAGGAGACAGAGGCATTCTGTCAGCATTGTGGAAACTAATCTTGGAGTGGGCAGAATTGACAGAAGAGCAATGATTGAACCAGATCAGTATAGCCTAAGGTAGGGATTTTATGCCTGTGTAATAATAATTGTTCAATGGCCACATAGGGCTTTAGGTGTCTTCCTTCTTAAGAGTAGATTTTAAGGATATATATTCTGCTGCTTGGTATCACTTCTGAATTCATATTTCCTGTAAATAATAGTGGGGCTGCGTTGGCTCAGTAGTTTAGAAGCTCGCCTTGTTATCAGATTTCAGAATTGATCTGTTATTTTAAATTTAGATATAAACAGATAGCCTGTTTAATATACAAAAATAGCGAACTATGGGTTGAGTACCCAGCTTTGTCTGGGTTGGATTAGGTTGAATCAGATTCATTTGGAAAATATTATCTGATAACAAATCTATTTTGAATATTGGATCTATCTAAATTGATCCAGTAAATTCTATGTCATAAGCCTTGTCCTCTGTCACTATCTTCATATGACTGTTGGGCTTTCAGTTGTTTAAATGGTGCTCACAATTTCAATATGATCCTGATGGGACTCAAACCTGACTCAGCTTTTCATCCTTCCAAGGTCAGTAAAATTAGTATGAAACATGTTGAGGTCAAAATGCTAATTACTCTTGAATTGCCCAGAGAGTGCTTTAAACACTATGATCTATAAATTAAATTGCTGTTGCTAAGTATCTAAGCACACTGGGATGCATGTGAAACATAGATGAGTGAAAATATACCTATATTCAAACAGGTTGAGTGCAGCACATCTCACTTACTTTCGTTGCGAAAGCAAAGGGTAAGGTTCTGCAGAAGGTCACAACACATTTACTGCTATGCATCTGACCTAATCCAAATTTCTCTGTAGGGAAGAAATGCCTGACAGATGTTTCAATCAATCTTAAAGTTCCATAGCAATTTTTGTGCAACTACAGTAAAACCTCAGATAATGCTAAAACTTGGTTCCACAAGTCTTAGTGTTATCCGATTTTTAATGTTATCCAATGCATGCATCAGATAACATTAAATCCTATGGGATGCATTGGATAACATTAAAACTCCATAGAGATACATTGCAACCGGCACAGGCTTTAGCGAACGTTATCCGATGAATCCCATAGGATTTAACATTATACTATGCAATTTTTTTCCAGATTACTTAAAGTTATGTGGTTTTAGCATTATCTGATGCAAACATTATCCAAGATATTACTGTATTGAATAATTGACCATAGAAGTATTTGACGTTAACTTTGCTGTGTAAATATGTCATAATGAAGGGTGGAAATGCTGTAGTATATACATATATATATATTTCACGTGGTCTTCTTCTTGTATGTCTTGAACATACCCTAGAGTGCCAAAATGATGCCACTTTCTTTGCTTTGTCTTTGCCTAAACTTAAGCCCTCATCGGTGCATGTTTCTGGCAGTAATCAGCAGACTAGTAAGTGAGCTGGATACTGTATCCACATTCCCACAGCATATTGATAAATACAAAAATTACCTTCTATTTGTGGTACAGCATTAAATAATAAGGGCTTTGCCATGCTAGTTGCTGCATCGTTGTATGATATCTTTTAAGTATTTCATTCTTATGTCCTTTTAGCTCCTACGCACCACTGTCAGAGAACAGAGGCTTGTATGCTGGAGCAACCATACTTTCTTCTCCCAGTACAGAAGAGTTATCCCAGGATCAGGGAGATCGAGCATCACTTGACGCAGCAGATAGTGGTCGTGGGAGTTGGACGTCTTGTTCAAGTGGTTCCCATGACAACATACAGACTATACAGCACCAGCGAAGTTGGGAAACTCTTCCTTTTGGACATGCTCATTTCGATAGTTCAGGCGATGGGGCAGAACTATGGGCCTCAGGCAGCCACATGGACCCGATGATGTTCTCCGATCATGGCACAAAGTATGGCAGGCAAAGTCAAGGTAGGGAGGGCCTTGATCAAGCACAGTCCAGAGCAAGCTGGGCCTCCTCCACAGGCTACTGGGGAGAGGACTCTGAAGGTGATACAGGTACCATAAAACGGAGGGGTGGGAAAGATGTGTCAATTGAAGCTGAAACCAGTAGCATAACGTCTATAACAGCAGAGGATTCAAAACCCGTTCCCATGCCAGCTCACATAGCTGTATCAACAAGTAATGCAAAGGGTCTTATTGGTAAGTTTAATTTTGTTTACCACAAAGTATCCTATATATTTGCTATACATATGAGTTTATTTTACAAATTATTTATCTTAAATATTTTTAAAGCAAAACATACAGCCAATTCATAGCTTTATGTACTTTTTAACAAAACTCTTTGTGCTATGAAAAATGAGACAACCTATTGCAGATACTGTTGCAAGTTTTTTGAAGTTTAATGTTGCCTTCTACTTCCCATAGCTTTGCTAAAATTTCATTCATTAATATAAGCTTTTCTTTTCCAGCTTGCTCATACAGTAATACCTCGGATAACGTTTACCTCGGATAACGCTAAAATCGCATAACGTTAAGTAATCTGGGGAGGAGAGTTGGATCGAATAACATTAAGGTCCTATGGGATGTATCGGATAACAACCGCTAAAGCCTGTGCGGTTACAATGTATCTCTATGGAGCTTTAACGTTATCCGATACATCCCATAGGATTTTAACATGCATCGGATAACACCAAAAATCAGATAACACTAAGACTTGTGGAACCAAGTCTTAGCGTTATCCGAGGTATTACTGTATATTAAAAGCAGTATCTTTGAATGTGTGTGTGTATGTGTGTGTGCATGAAGGCTTGCATGATTTACTTTTGTATGCCAGTAATAATACTGCAATATTACATGACACCAGTGATGGGCTCCAAAAATTTTTACTACTCCACTGTGGGCATGGTATGGTGGGTGTGGCCAGGGGGAAAGCCCTGGATTGCACCTGAATTAGGACAACTTTATTTCAAAACTTGGATGGGCGGGGCCAGCCATAATTTCTGCTACCAGTTCTGGCAAACAGGTGTGAACCTGCTGATGTCCACCACTGCATGACACTTGAAACATGTCTTTGTGTTTTAAAACATGGAGTTAATTATGTTAGTGATTAGAATATCACTCCTAGTGTAGTGACATCCAGATGTGTTGGACCATATATTGGTTAACACATAGAGGTTAATCTGGGAAAGATGTGACTAGAAAAAGGAAAGTTTAGAATAAATCTTGTTATAAAAAGTGAGTATATAACTTAGGGGTTCCCAAGTTTTCTGCGCCATGGACCGATCCATGCCTGCTCAGACAGCTGAGCAGGCCAGACACGTGGGTTCCCCCTGCCATAAATACTGCTGTAAACTGTGGCTTGCACATGTGCATATGTGTTTATGGCTGTTGTAAACATGTCTTCTTCTGCCTTGGGTAACTGCCGGGGGCCAGATGATTTGCCACAGTGGGCCAAGGCTGGCCCATGGGCTGTAGATTGTGAACCCCTGATATAAATGTTCTCATTACTAATGTTATACCTTCTCTGTATGTTTTCATAATCTTAAAATGTGATTGGTTAAAGAGTGTGAACAAGATCCATAGACTTTAGTAGAACTATAAGGAGGATTGGGAGGTCCTGTCTGAAACTGAAAAGCTAGATCAGGGGACACTTAAGACACATTATTCAGGAGTGGCTAACATGGATGGCACAGACTCTTTGTGTCTGGCTGTTGCAGTCATAAATTAAGAGTTGAAGGCCAAAAGTATTCAGTAATCAGAACTAACAGTTCCCTCACTTGATATTTACTAATTGTTTAAAAGACAAAACAAGCAAAGTATGAATGCCATGCACTAAAAATCTTGCATGTACCTGAAGAAAGTTACTGTACTATGTACCATATATTTTGTGTGATTTTTTGTTGTTGCTGAGAAATGGTTGAAATTCCTCCTTCTGTGCTGCATGTGATACTTGCTGTGATTTACAATTGCTGTTTTCTTCAGAATGCAGCTTTATTGACTTTAAAGGGAGACTTCTTCCTAAAGCAGTGGTGCCCAAACTTTTTGGGCCATGGGCCAGTCATGTGGCTCAGGGAGCTGGTCACTATGACCCGGGGTCCGGATGCAGCCCCCATATGGGCACATTTTCTTCCCTCCCATACGTGGTCACATCCAGAGCAGCAACATCAGAAGCAAATAGAAAATAAAATGCAGCAATAGTGAGAATTCATTATCAGTTTACAAACAATAATATTTAAATGTTGTTGTTAAATAGTTGCACAAGAAAGCAAATTAGAATATTTTATTTATTTTCATGTATATGTTGTTCTTTTCAAAGAGACCCAGAATGACACAGAACACAAAACGCTACATATAACATATATAACCTGTTTGGAACTGGCCCTATTCTACTTTAGTTTTTTAAATCCCAGATATTATAGTGTTTAAATATTGCATTTCTGTTTTTACTATTTTGAGCTTAACTTGATTCATATTTTTCACATTCCATGTTCCAAGTATACGTATTGTGTAGTATCATCTCCAGTTGTATATATTGTGGATATCAGCAATAGATATATTAGCATTCATGTACAGTGGAACCTCGGTTAACAAATAGCTCAGTTAACATAAAAATCACATAATAAAAGGAAATTGATAGAAAATAGTGGCTCAGTTTACCAATTTTTTTCAGAATTGATTAATTAGTTTCATTGCATTCCAATGGGAAACCGTATTTCTGTTAAAGTATTTTGGTTTTCAATGTATTCCTATGGGAAAATTGGTTAAAGTAATTTTTGCTGTAAGAAACGTCCTGGAGAACACATTAATTACGCTAACCGAGGTTCCACTGTGGTTGCTTTTTAAAAAATGACAATGCTATTTGTAGTCATAAAACATTCTTCCCTAATAATTGATTGAATACCTTCTTCTTTGGGAGTTCACGTCTTCCAGTACTATCTCTTACTACCATTTGGATTGTTTTGGCACACGGATTTCAAAGTACAGTCAAACCTCGCATAAAGAACGACTCGCTTAAAGAGTAACTCGCTTAAAGAGCAGAATTTTCTCTGAAAGTTTGCTTCACTTAACAAATAAAACCAAGCAAAAACTCGCTTAACAAATAAATCCAGGTTTGCAATCCCCCCTACAATTGGTCATTTACAATGGTGTTTCGCTTAAAGAGCAAACTCGCTTAAAGAGCAATTCTGTGGAACGCATTATGCTCTTTAAGCAAGGTACCACTGTACAGTAATACCCCGGATAACGTTATGACTTGGTTCCAGAAGTCATGATGTTATCCAATTTTTAGCGTTGTCCGATGCATGCATCGAACAACGCTAAAAAAAAAAAAAGCCCTGACTTCAGGGACAAACCACTTTAAAGGCAGGCAGGGAAAGAAAGAGACCTCCCTGCCTTTAAAGCCACCCCACACACACACACACACACACAGAGCGGTCTCTGCGACTGCAGTAGGGTCAGGGAAAGCACCTTTCCCCCAACCCTACTGCAGTCGCAGAGATTCTTTTTCTCTTTCCCTCCCTGTATTTAAACTACAGGGAATGGGGAAAGAGAGAGATGTGATTGGTCACGTCTCTCTCTTTCCTCCTTCCCTGTAGTTTAAATACAGGGAGGGAAAGAGAAAAGGAGTCTCTGCAACTGCAGTAGGGTCGGGGGAAAGGCAAGTGTTTTTCCCTGACCCTACTGCAGTCGCAGAGACCGCTGCGTGTGGGGGGTGGTTTGGGTTGTTCTACCCAAACCACCCCACACGTGCAGACCATTGCATCGGATAATGCTAAGAATCATTATCCAGAATCGATATCCGATGCAAGTTTTTTCCAAAAAACTTGCATCGTTATCCGATTCTAGCGTTATCCGATGCAATCGTTATCCGGGGTGTTACTGTATAAAATATTCTGAAGTGGTTTACTTTTGCCACTTCTTGTGCAATGCTAACAAATATTAGCTCAAATGTTACTGCTATTACCTATGAAAAATCCTCCACTAGTGTCTCCTTCTACTGCCCCTAAGATCCTGTAGCCACCCTTCAATATGGTAGATTCTCTCTCCCCTATCATAACTAGAACAATCAGTTCTCTTCTGCTGCTATGAACTGTTAATTCCTAAAGAGATGGCTACATCTTAATTTGATGTCTGAGTTTTGACCATTCTTCTTGGATGACTGTGGTAGGACTCCAGACATGTAACAGAGTCTGAATTCCTGACAGCATTGCTCTCAGCTTTCCTGATACACTCAAACTCTCTTGTCATCATAAGGTGTGCATTGAAGAAGGTATTGGCAATATAGACCTTTTATTGCAATATGAACTGCACTCTGTACTATAGGTAGCATAGGCATTTTAAAGACAAATTTCCACATGCAAAGAAGGAATGTATAGCTCATGTATATAAACTCCTTTTTCTTATAATAGAAATACTGATTTCTCCCACCTACTCCATATTAATTTTATTGCTGTTTCCTGAGAGAATTAAGCAAAAATGTACATTTTGTCATAATCTTAATTAAGTGAGAGAGAGCTATATGTAATGCAACCACAGCTCTGAAAAATAATTAAAAGGTACAAACTGGGTTAGTGCTATTTACCCTTTTTGGCTAAAAGGTTTTTTAAAAATCATATACTGTATTGTCTGTGCTACACTATTTCTTGTTATCAACTGTGTTCTTTAAAAATCTAAGCATTAGAATCTTTTTCAAGATGTCATCATGCTCTGCATGCATAATTTAAGTCTTGTCACAAGCTGATTTCTATAGAATTGGCTCGTTTTTTTGTAGCTTTTCTAGGTGGTTCATTTTTTCTGTTCCATAGCATTGTTGATCATGCAGTATGAATGACATGTATACAAATTTATTATCTAAAACTGACGTGTAAATGTGTTTTTACTATTAAATGTGTTTTTGTTGTGGCAGTAGTCTCTGTCCAGTCCCACAGCTGAATAGATGACGTATGCTGGCTCAATCTAACTGAAATCAAACATTTTTAGATCTTAATCTCCCATTTGAAGGGGGAAGCCTTAATATACATTCAACTCAGTTACATGAAATGTAGATTCTTACCTTTTCACCGATTCATGTCTATATTGTGTTCCATTCTGTTCTGCTCTGTTTTAAAAAGTCAGTTTTCTATGGCAACTGTAGTCTCTTGGAGGCACATCAAGATTGCCATGATTATGGTTTAATACAGTGAGATATGAGAATGTGAAATGTTTGTAACAAATATGTGTAAGGCATAGCTCATGATGTCCTATTTTACTGCAGCTCGAAAAGAGGGTCGCTATCGTGAACCACCACCAACTCCACCTGGTTATGTGGGAATACCTATTGAGTTTGGCGAAGGAGTTTCCCACCCAGTCCGAAAACCTCCAGATTACAACATAGCACTTCAGAGGTCTAGGATGGTGGCAAGGTCAAACGAAATTGCTGGAACATCAGCTTCGCAGCAGCAAACACAGAGTCATTCATCTGGCAGGCCTGTTACTAAACCTCAGTGGCACAAATCAAATGAGTCAGACCCACATCTTGCTCACTATCAGTCTCAAGGGTTTTCCACAGAGGAGGATGGTAATCATCTTATCACATTTTGAAAATAAGTAAAGGATTCATTTTTCCAAAGTGCTTTTGCATCTCTAAGAGGTGGTACAGGTCAGAGAAAGAACGTGTCCCTTTTATCAAGTTTTCCTGGGTTACCAAAATGATTTATTTATTTTCAATCACTGCAACAATTGGCTGTCCTGATAGGGGGCATGCTAAGTTTCTGTAGGTCTTTCTGTACCTAACCACATTTTAATATTTGTTTTGATATGGTGGTGTATAGCTTTGCTCTGTGATGGTGCTTCTGTGGGCAAAGCGCCAAACAGACTTCATTTAACCTAAAATTAAGAGGCTTTTAAATGCAGTGTTTTCTTTACCGATATAGTACCAAGCTTGTGCCACCACCACCAACACATTAAGATTTTTAGATTTAATAGAGTTGAGTGGAGCATACTGTTTCTAACGAATGTGTGAAGAACCTAGCTGAGTAGAATGTTTATACAAATGAAAATAATAATAATCTGATTTTAAAATATTAAAGTGTGTATGTCAGAGCACCTTTTAAAACATTCTGTATTTCCAAGCTTGGAGGTGCAATATGGTCACTATATATGGTTGAATGGAAACAAAATGAGAACAAAGACTGTAAATTCATTGGCTATTTCATTGCACAACCTTGAAATTGACTTCCCTCCTGTCCTATTGTGTTTGCAGAAGATGAACAAGTCTCTGCCGTCTAAGAACTGGGGCTTTCTGGATCCTGAGTGAGCCAACTTTAAGGAGAGCACAAGATGACGCCCTTAGTATAGGAGCCTTGGAACTCTAATTAAAGGATGGTGGACCTGTTTGCCTCCTTTCCTGCCTTAAAGCAGCATGGGGCTTCTTCTCCCCCTTCCTTCCTCACTCTTCTTCCCCTTGCATGTGAATACTGTGAAGAAATCGCCCTGGCACTTTTCAAACTGTGTTGCTTGAAATGCACAGTGCAGCATTCTCCCACATACCACTGTCACTGTCAGCCACGTCACACAGTATCTTTCCAAATTCCAAGATCAACACATCAGGATGATTAACTCTGACTGCACTTCCCCATGCCTGGAAGCATTTTTAAAAAATCTTCCTCAATCTTAATCATGATCCTAGCACTTCAGCTCTTTGGGAGAATGAAATCAACTAATTGACAAGCTACATTTGGCCTTTAGCCTCCTAAGAAAGAGATGTATTGAATTCCTTCAAGTATACAGTGCTTCTTTGCTTGTTTACAATGCTTTTGTTGCTATTCTAAATGTTGTGTTCAGAGAGGAAAAGTTACATCTGCAAATTACAGTATTATTTTATAGTTTTAAAATATGAGTTGCCAGCCTGAACTACTATTTTTTTTTTTACAAAAAGCTAAAGTGTGGCTAAGTAGAGATAGTGTGGCTGTAGGGAGGATCCAGCCTTTCCTTGACCTTTGACCCTTATTTTAAGTGTTACACTCAAAGCACGGTTGATAAATGGTAGACTTTTCTGGCATCATTGATATGTATTTATAATAATGCAGGACTGTTGACTCCTGCCAAGTAATCCATGGTGGAAAAGAATATTTGGTTTCCCTTTCCTGTGCCTTGAGGAATACAGGATGGCGAGTGAAGACATTTGCCCTGGTTGGAGGGCAAATGACAATCTCATATTTTTATTTAAAATGTTTTGTTTGTTTCCTCTCCTATTTGTACTCTAGTAATGGTTGCTGTCACAAATAAATTACACCAGTAACACTGCAGTTAGGGTAATTCAGGACACTGTAGCTTATGCAAGACCTTGATACTGATCTCATTTTTATTGGTTTGGCATTAGAAAATAATGAACCCTTTAAAAACCGTCAGTATAGATCAAGCAGCCTTTGCAATACAAAAATTATTCAATGGCTTTGTACGGAATACTGCATGTGTAGAGAAGGAGGCTGGATAGCAATCAACTGTTTACAGCTGCTATTAACCCTTGAGTGATTGAAATGAAATGACACCTCCCCCTCTTTATATTTTTGTGTTGATTTTGCACAGACTCCGGAAAAGTGAAGGCTGCCAATCTGAGTAGTACTCACATGTGAGAAACTGCCGGTCTTGGATTTTTTTCCATTGATCTCAACTGATCATATTGATCAGTAGATAAACGTAAATAGCTTCAACGTCTAAAGATCTAATTGCAGTGTTTTTTCACTGTATAACAATGTCAGTGCTTTATTTAATTATTTTCCCTGTAATCATGGCTTTTTGTCTACTTGCTTATATATCACTTTGTCAGTTATACATTTGTAATTTTACACGTGACATGCATTTGCCAGTTTCATTATGTAGGCTATGGACCTCATGTGCATATAGCAAGACGGAACAAACCTAGCTGTATCACAAGTTGCACAAATGTTATATAGGCATTGAGTAATTGTAGACCATAGGACTGCTAATCTCAGTTCACTCTGTGATGTCAAGTGCAGAATGTACAACTAACTGGTGATTTCCTCATACTTTTGATACTACTTGTACCTGTATGTCTTTTAGAAAGACATTGGTGGAGTCTGTATCCCTTTTGTATTTTTAATACAATAATTGTACATATTGGTTATATATTTTTGTTGAAAATGGTAGAAATGTACTATGTTTATGCTTCTTCCAGTTTGTATGAAGCTGGAATATAAATAAATATAACGTTAATGATCTCTCTCTTGTTCTGTGCTATTTTTTTTGCATGTTTGTTTAAGGTGTAATATCCTCATGCACACATATCTGAGAATCACAAGAATGGCTTTTTCTTGTTTATGGCATGAATCAAGAATCAAGTATTAGTGACTCAAGCAATTATTTAACTTATAACAACATGTCCCCTTTAACTAGGAGTTGTAAATTCCTATCTGTATTGACAAATAAGCTAAGATTAACTTTAAAAAAATTAAATTTTAAGCAGTGTGGTCCTTGAAATAATACAAATGCAAGGGCAGATCATACCTTTATGATCTGTTAGTTTATACTAACATCAAAGAATCAGCTAACTTTTTATAATTCATCTTTGTCAGGATAAATACCAGATTTTGTGGATGAGATTTCAAAAAATGCAGATATCCATGCCAGATTTATACTTTTTATTTTATAAGTTCTCGTCTTAGATCATTTGCTTTAATATTTTGTTCCTCAGCTCTCAGTCCAAGAAATTATCACTTTGTGAAGTATCCACCAGTCTGATATATTATAGTAGCCTATGATAAAGCCCACAATGCTGTACTACACAGTAGAGGTGAGAACAGAAGCCACTGTACAATATGCATTCTCGGAGCTAATTTTACATTGTTCTGTGTTGCATTCTTCACTTTAAAAAAGTTGCTCTGGACTACGTCTTTTAAGACTTTTGTTTTGTCTCGAAGATCTTACGTTTTACTCAATGAAATTCCAGGATACTTGTATTTTTGTGAACACAATCGACACTTTCATTTGGATCTTTAAACTTTTGGGTTTTTTTTTTAGTAATTAATCATAAAACAGAAATCTGAGAAAAAATATTTGGTTATATCGACTCTTGTGTTGTTTTAAACAAAGGACATTGAAATACTAAGAACAATTATTTTATTTTGTTTTGTTGTTCAGTCGGCAGCAACTGAGTAAAAGAAACAGCTTCATTGGGCAATCAGGATGAAAATGAGAGAGAAGAAAACACTCCCACAATTAGTGAACTAATTACCTCTTTTTAGGCTCTCAACAATTAAAAGCATAAGCAGCCACGAGTTTGGCCCCCACCCCCTGCTTGTTCATAGAGGAGACAGTACTGCATGTGAAGCTTTCCTTGACATCAAGGATCCTTATTGTTTAGGATTCTTTATTACCTGGAGAGACTCTACCTGTAGCAGACTTTTTTAATCTCTGGGATATGACTCTCCCCTTTAAGAAGGGTTCGCCTAGAACTCTCTCACTCCTCGCACTTTCAATTTAGCCCTTTTTTGAGTAGGGCTTTGGATACATACTACAATGAGAGGTTTCTAGGAAATCAAATGCATACATGCACATACAGTAATGCCTCGCATAGCGAGCATCTCACATAGCGAAAAACTCGCTTAACGAGCAGACCTTTCCCCAAAAGGTCTGCTTCGTTGAACGAGCAAAAATTCACTTAACGAGAAGCTTCGCATTTGCGGGGTGTTTCGGAACGCAACGGGGGACTCCCCCGCCGCATTCTAAAATACCCCGCAGACTAGAGCATGCTGGCTGGGTGTTTTGGAATGCAGTGGGGAGTCCCCCGTCCGCATTCCAAAACGCACAGCTGACAGGTGGCTCGGCTACAGGGTGTTTTGGAATGCGGACGGGGGCTCCCTGCTGCATTCCAAAACACCCAGCCAGCATGCTCTAATCTGTGATGGGGGCTTGGGTACCGGGTTAAACAGGCGCGTGCTCATTCAACCCGGCACCCAAGTCCTCATCGCAAAGAGTGCGATGGGGGCTTGGGTGCCGGGATAAACAGGCGCGCGCCCGTTCAACCTGGCACCCAAGCCCCCATCGCACACTTTGCGATGAGGACTTGGGTGGTGGGTTGAACGGGTGCGTGCCCATTCAACCCGCCACCCAAGTCCTCATCGCAAAGTGTGCAATGAGGACTTGGGTACCAGGTTGAACGGGTGCGCGCCTGTTAAACCCGGCACCCAAACCCCCATCGCAAAGTGTTTGAGAAGGGTAAGGGGATCTTCCCCCGTACCCTTCCCAAACACCCTGCAGGCGCGTGCACGTCAGCGGGGGTTTGGGAAGGGTACGGAGAAGATCCCCGTACCCTTTCCAAACACCCAGGTAAAGCACATGCACCGCAGGCGAAGTTACGCGAAATACATTTCTCTATGGGAAATGTGTTTCGCTTCACGAATTCCTCACATAACGAGCAAGTGTGTGGAACGCATTATGCTTGTTATGTGAGGTATTACTGTAGTAACAACAACATCAAGAACATCCAAACACTTCTGTTAGGTCAGCAGGTCAGCACCTTGAGAGCCAAGTGCAGCACGACCTAGCAACAAAATTGCAAGTTGATAAATAGGTACCACTTTGTTGGGAAGGTAAACAGTGTTCCATGCACTTCAGTATCTAGTCATGCCTGCCACATATCCACAGAAACATTGCAGACACAGAGAGTGCTGGCTCTTTGGCTATAAATGGAGATGAGCATCAAACCCTAGAGTTGGGTACAACTAGCTTTTGAGCAAAGGAGACCTTTTATTTTATTTTTTACTGTTTGAATAACAACATGCTTTCAAGACTTCTGGCAACCCTCTCCAGGATTTTTTAAATAGAATATATTCGGAAGTGGTGTACTTTTCCCTTCTGGTTGTGTTTTGAGACTGTGCAACTAGCCTTAGGCTACACAGGTTGATTCTTATCTCAGGAGGCAAAATGGTGATTCAGATACCGAACTGCTGCTTCCACAGTAAGATAGTTGATTCACTGAGCCAACACATATATTAGTAGACCATAGAAATTCAGAAATCAAATGTTGCATATTTGAATTCTAATCATGTTAATTAATTCCTGGGAAGATAAAGTGATCTTGGGGTATAATGTCTTACGGTAAAATTGTGGAGGAAGCTGCTCTTCTTTTTATAACATTTATCCAAATGATTTTATTTGACTCATCAATTATGCTGCTATGATGTAACATAATGTCTAATCATTTTCCTTACTTTTGAGAAGTTGTTGGAGATAGATTTGACCCCAGTTAGCGTAAGCATATGGGACTGCAATGGCTCAAGTGACTAAGACGCTGGCTTGGAGGCAGAAGGTCAGCAGTTCGATTTCTGAATACTACAGGACGGAATGAACTCCTGTCTTTGTCCCAAGTCCTGCCAACCTAGCAGTTCGAAAGCAAGAAATTGCAAATAGATAAATAGGGACTACTTTGGTGGGAAGGTAACAGCGTTCCGTACGCTCCGATGTCTAGTCATGCCTGCCACATGACTACGGAAATGTCTGCAGAAACAGACAGCACTGGCTCTTTGGCTTTGAAATGGAGATGAATGCTGAACCCTAGAGTTGGATATGACTGGCTTTCAAGCAAGGGAAACCTTTACCTTTACTAGCATAAACATTTTACAGCACAACATCCTCATTCAGTTCAATTGAAACAAACCTACGTACCGTATATACTCGAGTATAATCTGACCCAAATATAAGCCGAGGTACCTAATTTTGACCTGAAAACCCAGGAAAAATAGTTTGACCCAAGTATAAACCAAGGGTGGGAAATGTCTTTTTTGGGCTAAAAACCTCTGCTTATACTTGAGTATATATAGTATGCAGTTAAAATCATTGGACAGATTATTATAAGTACAGTACTCATATAATCTATGAGTAACTTGTTGGGGCTAAGTGCAGCTAGCTGATGAAGTGCCAGACTCTGACTTTAAACAGAGATGAGCACTAAACCCTAGAGTCATATACGACTGGCTTTTGAGCAAGGGCGTCCTTTACCTATTATTAGACAATTAGTATTGGACAATCAGATGTTGTTTCTCATTCCAAAAATATATTAATGTGATTTATTAATGTTAACATATGCCCTGTTTATATCTATGCAGTTCTGATGCTGTATCTTTCAGCAGCATTTTAAAAGACATTCATTTGATGAAGGTCACTTTGTTTCAGATGTGAAATATACATCAAACAAGGTGTACCAGCATTTTTAAAACGTGGACTGAATCAATACATACTCTGAAGCTTGCCAAACAATAAGTTTGTTCTTTGCAGAAATGTCCTTCGCTTATTTGTGAGGACATAACTGCAATACCTGATTAATTATGTTGCTGATAAGAGATGTTATCAACATCTAGCAAGTTATTTAAGGTGTAAGAAAAATATTTTCTACAATTAAATTGCTTCAGATTCCTTTTTGATTAACCAGTAAAAGTTCATAGAACATACTGGGGATATAGAAATATTGGTCCCATCAAAAGCATTGGCCAACAATTTGTTGTATAGCTACACTGGTGTAACACAAATGGCATAACTTTCAAATTAAGTTTTTCACATTAAGAAACCACCATATTGTATGAGTCACATAGTTCACACATTGGACCATGGCTACAGTGTTTTCTTAAGTTAAAACAATTCACCTCTGAAAGTTAGACCATTAGCATTATGTCAGCAGAACTATGCAAGAGGATTTTGGCCATTCTGTGTCAGAGTTTGAAGTACTGCACCTCTATGACACACTAGCACAGGGGTTCTCAACCATTTTGTGCCAGGGCCAGATCACGCCCCCTGAGACAGCTAAGTGGGCTGTACATGTGGTTTTCCTCTGCTGTAAAGCTGCCGTAAACTGTGGGGTGCATGTTTGTGCATGTGCATTTATGGCTGTTGTAAACATGTCCACTGCCATGGTCGCTGGCAGAGGCCGGCCTGTGGGCATCGGCTGCGAACCCCTGTGCTAGCAGTTTACTTACTATATTTGCAACCTTCCTTTCAAGGCAATCAGAATGAATCTTCTGAGGTCCATTCTACTGCCAATTAACTCTTGCTTACAAAAAGTTCTTTGTGAGTTCTTTTTCTTCTCATTTGAATCCATTCGTTTGAGTCATGCCATCTGGAGCAGCAGAAAACAAGTTTCCTCCATCTCCCCAGGTGACAGCTGTTCAGACATCTGAAGATGCCAATCATGTCATTCCTCACTCATTTCTTTTCCAAACTAAACATATCCATGCCATCTCCCTCAACCAGTCCTTTAACCACCCTTTCATGGGCATATTCTTGGTTTATGGAACTTGCAGACCATTTGGATGCTCACATGTTCGAGGTTAATGCTTCAGAGTATGACTTGAAGATACTTAGAAACGTGTCAGATAATTGTGACAGAAAGTGATACAGTTGAATTATTAAGAAGGAAAAGAACATAGAAAATGTCCATAGGAAGAGGTAGGATCAGTATACTTATAAAGTGTTTGTTAAATCACACTCTGGATTATGAGATCAATGGAATCTATTTTTCACATTTTCTCCCTCTCCCTTTATTTCAGTAAACATGTATCATTTTGAAATTGAATATTTTTCCAGCTAGGGCTCTAAAACAGTGTATTTGGACTTTAGCAATACAATAATGCAGTTGGAATAAATGATGTAGGACTAAGCAAAGGATTTTCATATAACTTGGTTAATGAAAAGTGGCAGCTAATACTACTGAAGATTTAACTAAGCAACTGTAAGCTCTTCCTATGGTCTTTCATGTGGCATCTCACTTTCCAGTAGCTATAGGCATTTTGTCCATGTGAAGGACATATTTTACTACTCTGGGTTCTTTCAATACCATCTCTACTCACTCAGCTAGAGTAAAAGTACTTTGAATGATCCAGTGCTTTGAAACAACAATCCCTTTGTGCCCTTCCTATCTCAAAGTAGCTTTATGGGCAGACTCACCATAAATATCCTCCCTCAAAAAGATAATTCTGTTATGCCTGTTACTTCTAAGCATTCACTATGGAAATCCTGAAATGTTCTGAATTTGCCTGTTTCCATGGCAATCAGCATGTGATTACAATGATGGTGGGTCAAATGAGCCCTTGGATTAATGCTAGGAAGAGGTAGTCTTCTTAAACTATTTGCAGATCCATCATTTGCTGCACAAGAATAGATGATGAAGTGTGTGTGAAAGAGATTTCTTAAATAGGAATTTATCAGGCCTGCCAAAATGATTTAAAGGGCAACCTTCACCTCTCCAAACTATGAAAAACATGTTATATTTAAGGAAAGCAACTATAGTTGTGTTGCAAAGATTTGTGTTGACTCAACATAGCAGCTTGAATGTGCTTTGGGAATAAGTTGCTATGTTTATCTGTTAATGTTTGGCAGCTTAGACCAGTTACAATGTTAGTCTCAACTAGAGGAGACCCATTGAAATAGACATGCCTTGTTAGCGACATGTAAATTCCACAGATTAAAATTGTACTATGCTGATTGGGATTTTCTGGATCAAACCTCCTTTCACTGGATGAGCAGTTTTTTAACTTGGCAGATAGGAAAGAGAGATACAAGCAGAAGAAGGAGTAGGGGTGAAGTGAAAGAACAAGCAAAAGTACAGTGGTTAGAGTCTTATTGTAACTGCTTAGTTTATTTATTTATTTAAATTTGTTTATCGCCTTCCTCCCACGAAGGGACTCAGGGCGATTCCCAACACAATCAACATGATAACTATTTAAAACCAATTTAGAAATTAAAAGTTTTAAAAGTTTTAAAAGAAGCTTATAGTTATATAATCCATACAGCCAGCCACTCAACGCCGAGTGTTGGATGGTGGTAAATAACGTGACTCCCTAAAGGGGCCAATGGCTATGGGCGGATAACCCTTTAGGTGGGGTTATTTATTTATTTATTTATCACATTTATACCGCCCTCATCCAAAGACTCAGGGCAGCTTACAAAATTAAAGAACAATTAAAACACATTGAATACATTAAAAGGTTAAAGCATTTAAAAAGTTAAAAGGATTAAAAAGTTAAAAAGATTACAGGGAGAGAGGTGGGGGTCAAAAGAGCCAGCTGGCCAAACTGACCATCTGGCCCCCACCCCACACATGCCCCACCAGCCAGGTCTTTACCCCCTTTTATGAAGGGCAGCAGCTCTGTCTGGAAACACAACCCACTTGGCAAGAGGTTCCATAGGGCGGAAACAGATTCAATAGGAGCGGAAACAGAAAAGGCTCTCCTTCTAGTCCTAGTGGCACAACCAGAGAGCCTCTCCGGTCTGCTCTGGTGGGATGGACAGATATTCTTGGGGTGACACAGTCTCTTAAGTATCCTGACCCACTACCATGTAGGGCTCAGTGGAGGAAATGCCACTGGAAATCATCATATTGGGCCCAATGGCAAAAAGAGCAGAGGAAGAACTCTGATTCCCAATGGTCATGAAGGTGGAAGAGGCCATGCCAGATGGACTGGCTGTGAAGGTGTCTTGATAGGCTGCAGCAGTCCATTGTAGT
The DNA here is from genome assembly GCA_030440675.1 of Furcifer pardalis. Taxonomy (NCBI): domain Eukaryota; kingdom Metazoa; phylum Chordata; class Lepidosauria; order Squamata; family Chamaeleonidae; genus Furcifer; species Furcifer pardalis. Next base: position 55,497,537 of record CP126892.1, on the reverse strand, counting down.
CCTGGTATTAAATCCTGCATGTCTCATTTCATATGTGCCACAGGAGATAGCTCTGTGATCACAGTGTGTGAGTCATTTCATGGCAAGCTGGGATTCACCTTAAACAAATTCATGCCAATGGCATTTTTTCTGTTCAGGGGGAAAATGTATTCTCAGATCTGAGTTGCAGCTGTCGAGACAACAAGTATAAACTAAAAGTTGCACAGCTAGAGCAATTTCCAGTGTGTTTGTGGAATCAGACAAACTTGTGTCACTCAGCTGATTGAGTACTTAGGCAGCAAGAAAATTGCCAAAACCACTTATGTGATTTCTCTTTATGCAAGGTGTTTGCCAAGTGATTACATGAGTACACAGGAGTGGAGGATTGGTACATAAATTAATTGTAATGTGAGAAAAGTCTTCTGTGCAAAGGTCTAAATTACCAAAAGGTCTTAGCAAGGGTACCTCTGCCTCTTGCTAGTGGTCTTTTGAACCCTCTTATTGTAGCCATCTTTGTTAATTGACGAAGCTCGTTGACATGAATGGAGATCCGAGTGGGAAGGCAATGAACCTGTTTTAGATTTAACATAATGTTACTCTGTAAAAATTGTAGCAAGTTTACAAGCAACAACTTGCCCTAAGATAATATTCAAACTTTGCTCTTTTCCACTTTGCGCTGCTTGTCAGCCACCTCTGTACTGTATGCTGCCTCCCCAGCCAATGTGAAGTTGTAATGGAAGAGGCACAAATGGCACTGAAGAGGACCCTTAAACTTACCATCTGTTTAGCTATTGTTCTGTTTTCTGAACCATTTCTGTACCTTGGGATGCCAAACAGATCTGCCCCTCCCTATAGTTTATCAAAGCAATGAATAGAAGCAGAGTAAAGACAAAATGGGATGAAGCAAATCTCTCCAGGAAGTGTTTGCATGCTAATTGTTTGTCATCTGCTTATATACCCAAGAAGCTTCCTTTCCACTTGTTTGTGAAGCTTCAGCCAAACAACCCTTGTTGGATCCCTTGCATTGCTACTGTCAACTACAGGATGGATTAATTCATGTGTGGTACTTGAGCCATTGGCTGGATAGACCACACACAAAGCTCTGTATGTTTGTGTGTATACACATGCTCATGCACCAGACAGTAAGTAAAGTTCCTGACCTGGACAGTATACATTGCCTACAGGATTAGAAGGTAAGTTTGGAGCAGAATTCTATATCCTCCACGCAGTCAGAAGATCATCTAGGCCAGGCCAGGGATGGTGAACCTTTTAGACACCGTGCCCAAACAGAGGGGTGGGGCAAACTGTGCTGGGTGGAGGGAGGAAGAACTCCCATTGGGAAGAGAGGCGGGGCTCTGTGCTGGGGCAATGGTGCATGTACCCACAGAGAGGACTCTTGAGTGGCTGCTCTGTCATGCATACCATAGTTTCACCACCACTGGTCTAGGGCAATTACAGTCAAACCTCACATAAAGAACGCCTCACTTAGAGACTAACTCACTTAAAGAGCAGAATTTTCTCTGAATGGTAGCCTCACTTAACAACTAAAACCAACCAAAAACTCACTTAACAACTAAATTGGGGTTCACAATACCCCCTGTCAGAAGTCACAATTGGTCACTTTCAATGGTGTTTTGCTCAAAGAGCAAACTTGCTTAAACAGCAATCCTGTGGAATGCATTATGCTCTTTAAGCAAGGTACCACTATAGTATTTGTTGCCAGTAACGGTAAAGGTTTCCCTTGCTCGAAAGCCAGTCATATCTGACTCTAGGGTTCAGTGCTCATTTCTGTTTCAAAGCTGAAGAGCCAGCACTGTCTTCTTCTGCAGACGTTTTCGTGGTCAAGTGGCAATTAGCATAATTAGTAACAAATTAAGCAACACTTCTAATGAGAGTGTTTTAACAGAAACCCAACTGCTCATTTTCTCTGTTATCTAAGCAGTCTCTATTCCCTTTTGTTTCATTGTTAAAGAATCTATGGCTTTTCCATTAGGGGGGCCTCTGGTTCCCATCAGCCTCTACCAGTCTGGCCCATGGTAGAGAATGATGGAGAGAGTAAGGCATGGGCTGGGATAGCAGGACAACAGGAGTCACCTTGGTGGGCCCTCGCCTCTAGCGCCATTGGGGCCTGCAAATAATTTTTTAAAAAAATATATTTAATTTGTTTTCATTTTTTTCCATTTTCAACCAAGAGGTGGAGCCACATGGTTTGAATCATGATTCTGACCAATGGCAGCTCTTTGGTTAAAAAAAAAAATCAGCGTGTAATGACGTAAGTGCAGTTGCACACCTCCATCGCCCTGTTAGAGGAGGCCACGTACATTTGGGAAAATTTTGGGGTGCCCGGGGGGGGGTAGGGTGCCAGTGACTCCACTGCATGTGCCTTGCCCCCTCCCTGAGCCAGCTGCAACCATCACCACCCCCTTATTCTCCACTGGACAATGGCACCTGGGCACGGAAAGGCAGTGAAGGTGGGTCCTACTCGCAGTCTCTTGTTTTCAAACTGCTAGGGCTTGGAAAAGCCCTGCTTCATCACCTTTCCGAGGCCCGGTGCCACTCACTAGTGGGGAAGAAGGACACCGGCCCCATCCGCTGCATGTGACTTGCCTCCTTCTGGGTCCCAGCTCCTGCCAACCTAGCTGTTTGTAAGCAAGATCTTGGGGACATGAAAGGAACCTCCTCACCATTTCCTGGGGCACCGTCCTTTGCACGCACCTTGTCTCCTCCCTGAGCTGGCTGCAAGGGTCACCTCTGCCTTCTTCCTCACCAGAGAGCAGCACTGATGCTCAGAAAGGCAGTGAGGGCCCTACTTGCAGTTTCTTGCTTTCAAACCCCCAGTGCTGCTCTCTGGTATTTTTGAACCACAATTGGGCATACCCTGGTAACAGCAACCTTGTGTTGCCAGCTAATCTTTCTCACACTGGGTCAGGCAGGAGGGAACTGCAGAATGAACTAACCAGGGGGTGCCTTCACTTTGGCAGTTTCATGTCTGGCCTAGACATGGAAGAAAAAGAACCACAAAACCATCACTGGAGGCAGGTCAGAATATGAAAACTGTACTATTTAGCTGCAGTAAGCAGTTGCATTCCTTGTTACACAAGAACAAACATTAACGCTATTTTGTTATATTTTGCTGTATTTGGTGTCTTGCAATATTGGTGTCTGTCTCTCATTGCCTAATGGAAGAATATAGCTTGATTGAGAAGCTGGGTTCTGCAAAAGCATTCTGTTGATTAGAAGTTAGAATACAAAAATAAACACAAGGTAGAGTAGGAAAGGAAAATAATAGTAATACATCATATAACATTAGTATCGAATAACACTAAAATCGCATAACATCAAGGAATCTGGGGGGAAGAATTGCATCAGATAACATTAAGATCCTATGGGATGCTTCAGATAACAACCGTGAAAGCCTGTGTGGTTACAATGTATCTCTATGGATCCCATAGAGGATCAGATAACACTAAAAATCATATAACACCAAGACTTGTGGAACCAGGTTTTAGTGTTATATGAGGTTTTACTGTAGTGCTATACCTTGCTTTACAAATTTAATGCGTTCCCCACGGAGTTTCATATTACAAAAAATTTGTACAGCGAAACACAATGCAGAATACACAGTTACCAGACGTGGCCACTAGAGGCCACTGTATACCATGTAATTTAAAGGGAAATTTACTTCGTATTGCGAAAAAAAATTGTCAAGTGAGGCATTATTTTCAATGGATTTTCATTTGTAAAGCAAACATTACATTAAAGCATTCGTAAAGTGAGGTACTACTGTATTCTCAAGCATATCTATGTCTATACTTGTGGCTAATTATCATTCTAAAAATTGTGCAAACATTGAATTGCCCCCTTTGGAAAGTTGCCCCTATATGTAGTTTTACTTTGCCCATATGGCCTTAAGGAGTTTTTAACTCAATGCATATTAAATAATACTCAGTAATAGAGGTCAAAGGATGTTGTAGCAGCAGAGGCGTAGCTACCGCTGTATCTGCCGTATCAATTATACGGGGCCCCCGGGCCACGGGGGCCCCCAACGAGCGTAAGCAAAACAAATCTTTACCCTTCCTAAGGGCCCCCAAACAAATTTTTATACGGGCCCCACCAAGGCACGCTACTCTTCTGTGTAGCAGTCAGTCTTGAGAGGTTCTGACCTCACCCTTCCTAGGTAGAAGACCTCATTCGTTTTCTTCTAGAATGTTCTTTGTATCTAGACAGAAGTATTTAGTAACTTTATCTTTTATATACTACTACTAGGGATAATATTCTTGTTAACAAATGCATTTATACTGTATATAAATACTCTTAAGTGAGCCTTGGAGAGGAGGAAAGGTTTGAATTTCCCCAGTATCAAAATAAGCTTTTGGAACCATTTTAAATAAATAAATAAATAAATAAATAAATAAATAAATAAAATAAAAACAACAAATATTATTATTATTTCCTGTCAGAAAATATTATGGGTTGAAAGGATTTTTGCAGAGGAAACTCCACTCAGGAAATGACCAAATGAGGCTCTTTTCATGTTCCTAAGAGCTGGGACAGAGCTAGGCGCTCAGTCTGTCATGTAGTACCCGGGTCTTGAGCTGCCAACTTGCCAGCCTTCCAGCTAACAAGGTGAGCTTCTTAACCACTGAGCCAATGCAGCTGTGGTATTAATGGAAAATAATATTTATTTAATCAGATAGTAAGGTGCCGAGATACTATGTTGTGTAATTTGTTTTTAACTTCTGTAAACAAAATTAAAATCTGGTTTGTTCTTATCTTCTTTTAATATCCCTTTGTTATTTGCTTTTGGTGTTCCAAAAAGTTTGATTGGCTAATTAGCATGATAAACTGAAAAGGAAATTCCTAAGCCTGTAGTTTGAAAAATATTGGAGAATATAAATGGGTTGAATCTTCATAAAACTTTGCTTTGCTTAAAAACTGTTTAAACCTCAGTTAACTTTTATGTTGATTGTGCTGTCATATGTTTAGAAATATACAGAATCTTTTTTGTGTGTTTTGTTTATTTCAAGCTACCACACTGACAATCTATATTTAAAACCACAACTTTTTCATGTTTACTGATTGGATTATGCCATAGAAGTAGTACACTTTACCATCTGTCTCTACAGATTTTAATTTTTTTTCTCCTCAAGTGAAATGTGTTAATGTGGCAAAATGTGTACGTATTATGAAATTTTAAAAATCACATCCACCCTTATGACCCTTTTGGGTAGCAGTCCTTTGAGCTCTTGTACTGACTGCATGATGTACGTGACATTGCTAATAAACGTTTTAAGCATATGCAGTAGAGAGGCAGAGGTTATAATGGATCTGTAATGTATTTACTAGAAAAATAAGATCTTCATATTTGAGATGGCTTTCAGCAGCTACAAATTTAACTTTGCAATAATTGATTTTAACCTTGGTCGCCAGTCATGATATTTGCTAACTCCCACCTTTCCCTTTCCCTCCCTCCCTCTCTATCTCTTAATTATTTCAAAAGGTGAGATGACCTATTTTGGAATAATGCACACAACGGCTTTGGATCCAATAATAGCTTTTCTTCTTCAGGCTGCCTAGCCCAAGGAAACAGTTTGGGAAACTGGAAGAAAGCTTTCCAATCTATGTTCGTTTGAACAGGCATGGGAACATTAGTTTAGTTGAGAAATTAAATGTTGCATCTCTTTGCCTAGTGTGTGTTACACCAGGCATTCACAATCCACAGCCCACGGGCTGGACCTGGCTCCCCAACACCAATTCATCCGCCCATCCCACCCTTCCCACTCCCAGAAGCAGAAGTAAAATGTGCCCGTGCATGCACAAAACTCATTTACAGCAGTATTTACATGACCGATCAGCTGTCTGGGGGGCATGGTCAGGCTTGCGACCTGAAAACATTGAGAACCCCTGTATTATGTTAACTCATCTTTGCTTCATCATTTCATTAAATCCAAAACAGCCGTTCAATATATTTTTGGGTCACAGAGGGACTACAGTAACATCTCAATCCTTGGTTCTGTCTTCTTCCAGCAACTATAGTAATGATCATGTGCTCATCTTCTGGGATCCTCTAGCACTGGGTAATTCTACATGAGGGAAGTTTCTGTTGCAATGTGTGTAATGTATGCATACTTAAACTTACGTTTGTAAAAGCCAAGAATACAGCAGTCAGGATGGTCTATATTGACATACAATTCACATACCAAAACAATCACACTTGTATGCCATCCCACAGTGCTTAGTGCACTCTTTGTACAGTTCACAAGTTAATTAGCATTTTGCCCCAAACATGCTGGGTACTCATTTTACTGACCTCAGAATGCTGGTCAGGATCGAACTCACAAAGTTTTGGTTGCAGAACAGCAGTTTAACCAAACAAGGGAAAAATTCCAGAACCTCACACGCACGCACGCACGCACGCACACACACACACACACACAAATCAGCTAAACAGTCATCTCCCAAATCAAAGCAATTTTCATGGCTGTTTTTTGAAAGGGTATTCTGTAGAGTTTGGAGTTCCCAACTAGCCTTGGACAAGATGCACACTCCCAGAGTGCCACCAAGAAAAAGTATTTATAAACCAATTTTGGGTATTCTATACCAAGGGAAGTCTGATCATATGTCAGAATCAACTTGACAACACACAATTATTAATTTAAATAAACTAAGAACACGCAGTCATTCAATTAAAAAACCACTTCTTCCACAGCAACTTCAGAGCCAAAAGCATTTCTTTGCACAGATAATGGGTGCATATAGAATCTACAGTCTGATACAGCTTTTGAGCAGGCTCTCTCTCGTGTCATCAGATATTTCTCTGGGAGTAATGAGTCTGTGAGAACATCTCAAATCTAGGCCTGGACCTAAGTCATATATGACTGTATAGTTCATAATGTTCCATTTGAATTATAGAAGGGTGGGGGATGATAGTAGCCTGTCAAGCTATAGTAACAAGTGATAATAAGAAAGTCATATGGAAAGCACACAGCTGTCATCATTTTGGCGTGTTTTTCTTGGCTTCAAAGCTGTTTTTGCTTTATTCTTTCACTCAGCCTAATTCACCTACTCAATCAACCTAGTCCCAAATGGACCTATTCCTACTCCTGCTAATTTTTTTTTTAAAAAGCTAGTGGAAGAGCTGTTGCTACAAAATTAATTGGATAGGGAGTTTTGCTACTCTTGGGGAGGGAGCACAGTTAAAATTGCATTTGGGGACAGTAACCACAAAAGTGCCAGTGGTTATTGGGTGTGATGGCAGCACTGTTGTCCCCCTTCTCTTGGGGGCACAGTCTATCACAGCCCTCAGAATGCTATGGGCGGGTGCCAACAAACAAAATAGCTGTTAGAGAGGATAGAATGTATTGTTGTTGTTGAGAAGAAAAGGAGAGAATTGGGAGTTCAATAGTGAGGTGCAAAGAAAATAGGAGAGTAGAGGGCAAGGATAGGGAAAAAAGAGGGAAAGCAAAAGATCAATGAATAATAAAATGGGGCTATTTGGTTACAGGGCAAATTTTCTGTGAATGTGGAGGAAATCAATGCAACATTTATGTGCATACTCTTTAGGCTTCATGATGTGTACAAGAGATCCAATAAATGGCTGAGACAGTGCTATTGAAGTAGCCTGCTTCTGGTCAAAATAGTCTTAACTATTTTATCAATATTTCATATATATCTATAATATCTATATTTCATTTATGCCCATAATTTTAAAATGTACAGTGCTGTGGTGGCACAGTGGTTAAACTGCTGTACTGCAGCTAAAAAGTTGTGATTTCGATCCTGACGAGAGCATAAGGTTGACTTCAATCCTTCCAAGGGCAGTAAAATGAGTACCCAGCATGTGTGAGGGGAAAAAATGCTAATTGTGAACCTCCCAGAAGGTGCTATGGGGTGGTATATAAGTGTGATTGCTTTGCTTTTTTCTTTGCTTCTAATACAAATAAGGAAAAGAACATTGCTAAGTTTCTTGCTTTCATATGGCAATTTTCATGTGCACACAAATCTTCAAATCTAATTGCTGGCAAGGGATGGTAGGATCTGTTTCCCAACACATCTGGAAAATGGTGGGAATTTAGTGATTAGATGACATTATATTCCTGGCAGCAGGTGTAGCAGACCAATAGTGGTGACATTTAACAATCTGTACAAATAAACATTACCACTGTTGGTCCGATGCACCTACTCTCAGAAATGTAAAACCATAGAATTATAGACCTGTAGAGTTGGAAGGGACCATCTGGATCATCAAGCCCAAACCACTTCCAAAGTAGGAAATCCACAGCTGAAGCATCCAGCATGTGTGCTGATCATTCAGCTTCTTATACAGTAATACCCTGGATAACGATTGAATCGGATAATGCTAGAATCAGATAAGGATGCAAGTTTTTTGGAAAAAACTTGCATTGGATAACAATTCTGGATAATGATTCTTAGCGTTATCCGAGGCAATGGTCTGCGGGTGTGTGTCGCGATCGCGTCTTACTCTTTTCCTCCCTGTATTTAAACTACAGGGAGAGAGAGAGACTGCTTCTGTCTCTTTGCCTCCCTGTATTTAAACTATAGGGAGGGGAAAAAGAGAGAGATGTGATTGGTTCTCTAGAGACCCAATCACGTCTCTCTCTTTCCTCCTCCCTGTAGTTTAAATACAGGGAGGAAAAGAGACACAAGCAGTCTCTGTGACTGCAGTAGGGTCGGGGAAAAGGCATGTGCTTTTCCCTGATCCTACTGCAGTCGCAGAGACCGCTGCGGGTGGGGGGTGGCTTTAAAGGCAGGGAGGTAAAGAGACCCGATTGGGTCTCTTTCTTTCCCTGCCTGCCTTTAAAGTGGTTTGTCCCTGAAGTCAGGGCTTTGTTTTTTTAGCGTTGTTCGATGCATGCATCAGACAACGCTAAAAATCGGATAACGTCATGACTTGTGGAACCAAGTCATAACGTTATCCAGGGTATTACTGTACTACAGAGTGTTAAGAAAGAATGGTGTAAACCGGGAATTCTCAACCTTTTAAAGCCAGGGCCCAGGTCACGCTCCCTCAGACAGCTTCAGGGTCTGGACAGCCATTTTGTACTTTGCCAATACTGTATCTATAAGTGGCTCACTTAGTGCAGAAGAATAGATGCCTTTGAAATATTTATTTATTTATTTATTTACAATTCTATACCGCCCTTCTTGCCAAGGCGACCCAGGGCAGTTTAACACATCATAAAACATCAGAACAACACAGGTTAAAAATTTAACAGTTCTTAAAATCTATAATTAAAATGAATTAAAAATTACAACTAAATCTTTGTTTTAATTTAAAACTTAAGGGAACGGGGGTGGGGTGGGTGGGAGGTCAAACCAACTAGCAGACTGAGATCATTGTGCCTCCAGTACCCCAGACCTGCCCTGCCAGACAGGTTTTTACACCCTTCTGAAAGGGCAGCAGCTCTGCCTGGCAGCGTGAAAGGCAAGGGTTAAATATGTTCCAGTAATTATTATTATTATTATTATTATTTCGATTTATATGCCGCCCTACTTGGCGAAAACCAACTCAGGGCGGCATGAGCATGAAGCTCAGGAACTTGACCAGGGAGATGCCCTTGTAACTGGGACTGCCGATGTCTGACAAGGCGACTGCGGTGGGATATCTCTCTGCTCCTGCAGCTGTTTTTGAGTGTGCCACGCTTGGTGGCTGCTGTGGCACGTAGCGCCTCCTGAAGCTGTTTTTTTTTGGGGGGGTGCGCACACACACTGGACTGATTCTTTGTTTTGACCTTTTAATCTACGTTTTTCCATGGACTATCCTACATGAATCTGAAGAATAAAGCAGCTGTTTCTCTCTGAAGATTGTTGTTCTTTTATTGGCACACACACACACACAAAGACACACTACCAGACGAAACCTCCCTTGTTTTGCTCTACTGCTCTATTGCCTGAGCATAGTAAGAGTTCCTTAAAGCGCCTCAGCTCTCTCAAGCGTGAAAGGTAAGGGTTAAATATGTTCCAGTAATGAGCGAATGCTCAGGAGCATAAAGGGGAGGGCCCTTACAGAGGGCCCTTACAGAGACAGCTGATGTCTGACAGAGGTGCACTTCAGTTAGCAGGAGGTTCCAAAGGTTCGGAGCGGACACAGAAAAGGCTCTCCTAGTGCTAGAGAGATGAGCCTTTCTAGCTGATGGCACAACCAGAGAGCCTCTCTGGTCCGCTCTGGTGTTGGAGGAGAGATTTGAGAGTACCCTGCACAGCGAGGAGAACAAATAGGTCAATCTTACAAGAAATCAACCCTGACTGTTCCTTGGAAAGACAAATAGCGAAGATGAAGTTAAAGTACTTTGGACATGAAATAAGAAGAAAGGATTCATTTGCAAAAGCCTTGATGCTGGAAAAGGTTGAGGGCAAGAGGAGAGGGTGGCAGAAAATGTGATGGCTAGATAGTATTGTTGATGCAATGGGTGTAGAGCTGGACAGGTTGAGGAGAACGGTGGAGGATAGAGATGCCTGGCAGGCAATGGTCCATGGGGTTGCAAAGGGTTGGAATTGACTGTGTGAATGATAATACTGAACAACAACATAAGCAAGAATGTTGTTTAGCTGACTTTTTCTTATTACAACATCAACCATGTGACTAATGTAGAAGTATTGCACCAAATGGATAAAGAACAAGAACTCTTTAAGATAATTAAGGAAAGAAAGCTCCAATACCTTGGCTATATCGTTGTGAGGAACAACATAAAATATACAATACTCCAACTCACTCTTCAAGGAAAGATCCCTGGGAAGAAAGGCCCTGATCATAGATGGACCTCACGGCTGAAGAACCTGAGAGACTGTTGTGATATGTCCTCAGAACAACTGTTCCAAGGATGTAAGAACAGGAAGACTATGACCATGATGATAGCCAATATTCGGAATCAATACGGCACCTGAAGAAGAATATCCACCATTCCAGCAGGGAACTAAAGACTGGGATAAACTCCCATATAACCAGCCTCCAACAAGATTTATGCAATTTATTTTATTCAAGAGTGAAACAGCAATAAGACTCTGGCCAACAGAAAGCAAAGAACTCAACAGCTAGAGATATGCAAAGATTAACTAGATATGCAACAGTTCTGAATGGGTTTATTGGTGAGATTCCTCTTTTCAATCTAGTGTCAGTTTTGATCATAGAATCATAGAATCACTGAATTGGATGAGGCCTTTTAAGCCATCAAGTCCAACCCCCTGCTCAGTGAAGGAATCAGAATCAAATCAGATCTGCCAGATGGTTGTCTGATTCTCTCTTGAATGCTTCCTGTGTTGGAGTACTAACAACCTCTCGAGGTAGTTGGTTCCACTGCCATACTGCTCAAACAGTTAAGAAGTTTTTCCTGATATTCACCCTATATCTGGATTCTTTTAGTTGGGCCCATTATTATGTATCCTGTACTCTGGGAAAATTGAGAACAGATCCTTCCCTTCTTCTTTATGGTTATCTTTAAGGTATTTGAAGAGTGCTCTCATCTCCCATCTCAGTCTCCTTTTCTCACGGTTAAACATGCTCAGTTCCTTCAGTCTTTCCTCACATGGCTAGGTGGTTTTGAGTCTTCTGATCATCCTTATTGTCCTTCTCTCTCCCTGCTCTAATTTTTTGCATTTTTCTTAATGTGTGATGTCCAGAATTGGACACTCCTTGTTCCATGCCATGATACATTTGGACCATGCTGAACCAGTAACTGAAGGGGGAAAATAAACCTCCAGTCTAGGCAGGGAAAACAACTTCAGGAATTAGGATCAGAGGGAGGAGATGAGCTTGCTTGAAGGAAATGCAAAAGGGATATGTTACTTTGGGTATAAAACTAAATCACTGTTATGTAATCCCAGAGTTTTACAAGCTCATGTAAGCATACCATTTATAAAAATTGTGCATCTCACATAATAAATATGGCTGGACTGTTACTGGAAAAAAATAATAGAACAGTAGTCGAAATATATACTAAGAGAGACCTCTTGTGTTTATTCTGAAGTATGACACTTAGCGTGGAATGATTTCACTGAACTTATTTTATTACATCTAAAATGAGATGGCTAGATGGTATTGTAGACACAATGGGCACAAAGCTGAGTGAGTTGAGGAGGATGGTGGAGGACAGAAGTGCCTGGCGGACAGTGGTCCATGGGGTCATAAAGGGTCAGAATCGACTGTGCGACTGAACAACAAAATTCTTTCTCAGAGATTACCCATTCAGCTTTCAAATTGTGACCTGTTTGTTGCAGCCTTACTTCAACAGTGTAATAGGTGAAAAAACCCTTTTCCCTAGACCAATTGGGAATCAGATCCGGAAGGGCCAATGTGGTGTGTAGATGTGCTCGAGTATGGAGTGCATCCACACATACAAAACAAGTTGACATCACTGTTAATTAAGCAATGCATATAGTGACAGGATGCCTCAAACCTACACAGTTGAGAAGATATATCCTCTTGTTGGTATCGCTCCATCTAAGATAAGGAGAGAAGTAGCAGAGGACGCAAAGGGAAATAAGCAAGAGAATGACCCTAATCATCTTCTGAATAGATATGAGGCTCAAGTCCACTAGCTCAGATCCAGGAAGAGTTTTATGGCAAGAAAAAACATTCTTGAGGGTACGAAAGAGCAAAACCAAATTAAAAGATGGAGAAAGGAGATCATTGGACAAGGAATAACATTAAAGGAGGATATAGCTGAGGAACTCAACCTCCCCTTTGTCACTTGGAGGAATATGAATAGGCTGAGGGTTGGACTGCCTAAATGTAAGGCTAGCATGCTCAAGTGGGGGGCTGCTGGTAGACAACAATGCACTGTGTGAATGTGGATACAAAATTTGACTCATTTACTGGCCTGCCGATTACTGCCTGAAACATGCACCGATGAGGACTTAAGTTTGGCCAACAACAAAGTAAAGAAGGTGTCTTCATTTTGGCAGTCCAGGTTTTGATCAGGACAAGAAAGAAGAAGAATTTTTTTTTGAATATTCTTTATCCAGATCATTTAGGAGAAAGACATTTTCATTGAATTAATGTGCTGCCTTGGAGTTTTCAAAAAGATTCTAAGAGGAGTAGAATAAAGATGTATCACAGAATGCTCAGGGATAATGGCAGCTGACTTATACATGAAGAAGCTATCATCGGTAGAAGATGTAGCATAAGGCCAAGAATAGTGGTGAAAAATAGTTTTGTTGGGTTCAACAGTCTTGGTACCTCTAAATACATCCTCCCTAAAAACACTTGTGTTTTTGTTGTTGTTGTTGTTGTTGTTGTTGTTGTTCAGTTGTGTTGTTGATTTTTAGCATTTAAAAATCATGAAACATTATTGACTTTGTGCTATTCCGGTATTTTTATGGGTTGTGAATTTTTTTGGTATTTTTATGGGTTTCCATATATGTATGGAGTAGGGAAATGGATTTAAATTTTCATAAACCAAGATGCAAGAATCTACATCCAGCTTTTAATTATACAGTAGAACCTTGATGATTTGGCAGCTGTGGGAGAAAATCACAAAGAAAATCAACTCATCAAAGGATGGGAAAAGACAATAAGAAAGATATGGGAAAGGTTTCTGGGAAAAAGATGAGCATCAACTGTTATTTTGTTAGGAATGGGGCTGAAACTAAACAATGGTACATATGTTTTTAAAAAGTCAGTGAAAAAGTATTCAAATGTCAATGTGCATGATCACACTGTAGAAAACTTCACACTCTAAAGGCAGTTTAATTTCTTGTAGATTAAACCAAAGGGACTAGCATTTTAATTATAGTTTATGAACACACTAGGCCATGATCTTTCACCTGTCTGTGGTGGCAGCCCTCTGCACCTCTGGAAATTAAAGGTCACAGAATAACACTAGAATTATGAAATTCTACTTGTCCTACCTCTTGCAATAGTTTTCCAGAAATACAATATCCAATACAGTACCTTTAAAATTCTAGCTCACTATAGGAAAAGTATTTTGCCTCTCAGAACTTCTTGTAGTAAGAGATACATCTTTCCTATATGACTCTCATAATTATTGAGGCTTTTACAGATGAGATTTAGAGATGTAGAATCCTGTTTTTGTATTGTTGATATTTTATCTATTGGACTAGCCAGAGTGGGGGTATATATCAGATAGGTGATTGACAAGTGTGATAGACAGACAAATAGACAGGCAGGCAGACAAGCAGGCTTTGGCTAAGTATCTGTCTATTTTAATTTGATTGATAACAATTTAAAATTATTCACCATTATCAGAGAAGACCATAACTGGAAGACACAGATTTAAGGTGACAGAACAGCCTTCAATAGTAATAATTGTTCTTGGGGCAGACCCTGGCCATAATCTTATAGCTGATTTATATTTATCTGGCCACGCAGAATAATTTCTGACATGAAATTTATTTTATCCTGCTATGCTAATAGAGTAGACCATATTGCCAGCAACTCAACGCCAAATGTCAGGTGGTGGTTAACTAACCTGACAACCCTGAGGACTAACACCCTTGGGTGCCAAAGTCCACAGGGAAGGGGGATGGTCCCCAAGTGGGTTAAATCCCACTTGAATTCATCTTGATGGAGGGCAGCAGCTGTGGCCGATGAGGGCTTTGTGTGCCAAAAGGGCTCAGGACCAGAAATTGTCTTGCAGAACTGGATCAGTGGTACGGGTGTCATGCTGTGATATGGAAAGCAGATGAAAGGTCATTGCATTATATTCTCAGGACAGTCTTCGTGATGATTGTCAATATTTGGATTTGGAAGAAGAAGAAGAAGAAGAAGAAGAAGAAGAAGAAGAAGAAGAAGAAGAAGAAGAAGAAGAAGAAGAAGAAGCAGCAAATCAGAAGTCATGGGCCATTGAGGTTATTAAATTAAAATTTATGGAAGACCAACAGTCCCACTCCACACCTAGAACAATCTTAGACAGTAATGGTGGGAGAGTAGCATTAGGAAAAGTCATTGCCTGAAAACTTGGAGAGATGCTGTCATTTCTGAATGGATGACTTAAAAAAAACACCCTGATATGACAGCATTATTTGTACAAATGGCATGATAATGTTCTATTTAAATGGTTGTTATTTGGTTTCATAGATGGCCATAGAAATGGAAATTATAGGAGGAAATGAGTATTTTTTTACTTATGCTCACTGCTCTTCAACCTCTTGTTCATACATCTTTTTCGTCTTGCCTCCACCTTCAAAATGGTGCCCCTCTCATATGTACCATTTCATCAGAAAAGCAGAAGAGTAATGCTCTATTTCTTTTCAGAGTGGCAGGACTTTAAAATAAATGTTTTAAAGCCTTCCTTTTTATATGTATATTGCTTTGTATGGTGGCTAGATGGCAATGTATCTTAAGGAAAGCTTTACTGCAGGGGATAGATTTATGTCAGTCATGTGTTATTGGAATTGCTGCTTTGATTCAAAATATCAGTGCCTAATTAGGTTTTGGCTGGATTTTATGTTTGTTGAAGTGTGTACACACACAAGGAGAGGGAGGGGGGGGGGAGAGAGAGACAGGACAGAAAGAGACTGAGAACCAAACACAGAAAGAAAACTATTTTTGTTGCATGGTGGGAGGGATGGAAATCCCCCAGAAATGCTATCAGAAAGGAATTAAATCATAATCTGATTGGCTTCTTTTAGCTTTATCTGTACCATCTGTTGCTGCTGCTTCATCCCAGTGTGAAGGAGGGAAAATTATAGAGAATAATCCAATTATACACCTAAAATCACAGGCAGACTGGCGTGAAAGACGTAATGCTGACCATCTTCCAAGCTCTCTGCACAAACCAGTCTGACAAATGGCTTCAACAACCATGCCCCGATTTGTGAGATGGAATCTACTTATAGCCACAGCATACAGCAGATAGATCAGTTACACAGTGGCATAAAATTGAAATACTGTACTACTTTCACCATTGACATGTATCTCCATACATGCACAGCCTTAATCATCTTGTTTATTGGTCATTAATGGAGTCTTCTAAGACTTCTTCACACAACTCATTGTTACTTTGTGGTTACACATTTTTTCAGATGCTACTTGTGTTTCACGTAGGTGTAGTTATTAGATAATCTGAAATATCTGCTGTTACCCATTAGGTGTTCATTTAGGGGAAAAAACTCTTTCTTGTATGTGAAAATGTTCTGAGGCTACTGCCAAAATAAGACCTTGTCTAGCTTTTCTTACTTATTTTTATATTTTATTTATTTATTACATTTTCATACCGCACATCTGGGATATTTCCCACTCTGGGCAGTATACGGACAAATAACATTGACATAATAAAACAAACAACAAAATAAAATAAACACCAAAACAGAAACCTAATAGCATCTGAAGGCAAGTAGTTCAAACCTACCCTGGGTTTTCATGTTGGAAGTTGTTAGGGCAAACTAGAAACTGAGATGGAGTGATGTAGAACTAAGAAAAATAAGTTACAGTATGATTTGGAGATAAAAATAATCACAAGTGCCTACCTAGGCATCTAACCATTGCAATTTGTAAGATTTCTGCTCTCATACAGAATCTATGGAAAAGTATGAATGGACCATTTTAGATGAAGTGCTGAAATCATGTCTCCTAATAGATGAGCTGTCTGATTAGCTCAGGTATCTGGCTGGGGAGCCAGAAGTTGGATGTTCAATTCTCCACTGTGATTCCAGAGAGAAGAGCTAGCCCATGTGACCAGTGGTGGGGTCCAAAAAATTGCTACCACACTGTGGGCATGGTATGGTGGGTGTAGCCAGGGGGAAAGTCCTGCATTGCACCTGAATTAGGACTACTTTATTTCAAAACTTGCATGGGCGGGGCCAGGCAGAAATTCTGCTACTGGTTCAGGTGAACTGGTGTGAACCTGCTGATGCCCACCACTGCATGTGACTATTGGCAAACTATTCATTCCCAGTGCATCCCTAAAAAAATGGGACTAATAAGCCACATTTGTATTTTCTCTACCTAGAGAATTGTGGAAATTGTCGACACAAGGCAAAACTAACTTGATGGTATGCAGCTATTACTAACTAACAGACTGACTCTTAAAAAGTCCAGGATCTCTTCCAATGGCAAGAAGGCCTTTGGCTTCTTCTATGCTATCTCCATAAGTTGCATGGCTTCATGAAAGACTGATTCTCATGTGGCAAAGCTGCATTAACAGCACCAATACCAGTGCACGAGAAAGAGTACTTGAAAACCAATGGAAATCTAGCAATTTTTTTTTGTTTAAACAATGTCACACTAAGTTATAATATTGTTCCATAAATTTTGGAGAAAATAAAATCAATGAAAAAGAAGTCAGATGAACAGCTGAGCAGTGGGATTTGGAAGGATATTTGGAAGAATCCTATCTTTCTTGTTTGTGCACTTCTTGCTTGGCACATAGGACCCTTGATTCATCCTTTTTGACTTTTACCCACTAGCTATAAGCTCAGAAATGGCATTCCCTCACATATTATATTATTCCTTTGAAGGTTTTAAAACATGAAACAAGCTGCAGGAATGCAGCTCTCTCGGTATCCCTTTTCATCTCCTGTTCCAGGTCAAACTATACACTGTGTAAAAGTTCCATCCTTTTCTTCTGAGAGCTTCATGAATCATCACGCCATGCCATATCACATAATGCCATGGGACTTATGTGGAAGGCCTTGCTGAAAAGAACTCCCATCGCAAACAATTTGGTTTTAATATGGGGATGAGTGGCCTCCAAATAACATATTATTTACTTCTCTTGTGGTTGAGAATCAAAGGAAAACTCCTTCAGAGAAATATTTTAGTTGTCATTGTCACGAGGGCAGTTATGACGAAAACAAAGAGGATCGTCAAGTGTAAAGATCTGTTACTGGAGACCAAGGCCAAGATCAACACTTTGATTGTATTCCTGATTACTCTTCATGGATAGACAGTGAAGAAAGCTGAGAAGAACAAAATTAATTTTTTGAAATATGGTTCTGAAAGAGAGCATTGCAGATACCTTGGAATGACTGACAGATAAATAATTGACTCCTAAATTGAACCAAGTCTGAACTTTCTCTGAAAGCAGAAATGATAAAACTGAGGCTGTCATATTTTGGGCACATCATGAGAAGACAAAACTTACTGGAGACTACTGTAATGCTAATAAAAGTTTATAGCAGCAGGAAAAGAGAACCAAACATGAAATGGATTGACTCCACTAAGGAAGCCACAGCCTTGAGTTTACAGGAGCAGAGCAAAGTTCTTGAGGACAGAACATTCATTCCTAGGGTCACCGTAATTTGGAGCTGACTTGACAGCATATAACAGTAATGGTGAACCTTGGGACTCTAGATGTTCTTGAATTTCAATTCCCAGAAGCCCTGATCAGCAGGAGTGCTGACTTGGGCTTGTGGGAATTGAAGTCCAAGAACACCTGGAGTGCCAAGGGCCACCATCGCTGGCATATAACAACCTTGAGCATACTTTGCTCAACAGAATGGCCCAATATGCAACTATAAAGACAGAGTTGATCTCTGGTGGCTCATCATTCACTACCAATAACACTTCATCAAGGGGAAGTTCTTGGCAAGCCATGCAAGGGTGTTTAAAGATAGATACCCTGCTTGATTGGTTTTAGTGTCTTTCCCAACAAGACTGAATTTTTCTTTTGCACAGACAAGTCTTCCTTCTCAACATATCATTCTTTAATTATTTTTAAATTTCCACAATGTCTTGAGCAAAACATATCACAATTTTTTTTTGTGGGTGGGGGGGAAATTACCACCTATCTTGCTCTTCTGACTAGGTTTGTTGTTGTTCAGTTGCACAGTCGATTCTGACCCTTTGCGACCCTATGGACCGTTGCCCGCCAGGCACCTCTGTCTTCCACCATCCTCCATAGACCGCAAGGTTTTGTGCCCATTGTGTCTACAATACCATCTAGCCATCTCATTTTTGGCTGCCTCCTTCTTCTTTTGCCCTCCACCTTTCCCAGCATCAAGGCCTTCTCAAGTGAATCCTCTCTTCTCATTTGATGTCCAAAGTACTTTAGCTTCATCTTTATTATTTGACCTTCTAAGGAGCAGTCAGGGGTGATTTCTTCTAAGATTGACCTATTTGTTCTCCTCGCTGTCCAGGGGACTCTCAAAACTCTCCTCCAACACCACATCTCAAAGGCGTCTATTCTTCTGCGCTCAGCTTTCCTAATGGTCCAGCTCTCACAACCATACATTGCCACAGGGAATACCATTGCACTGACTATGCAAATTTTGGTTTGCAAGGTGATGACTCGACTTTTAACTACCGGTATGTTCCCCAGGTTTCACATAGCTTGCCTCCCAAGCATCAGTTGCCTTTTTTTTTTCATGGCTGCAATCACCATCTGCAGTGATCTTTGATCCAAGGAAAGTAAAATCTGCCACTGCTTCTACTTCTTCCCTATCTATTTTCTAGGGACTGATAGGGCCTGTTGCCATTATTTTGGTTTTCTTGATATTAAGTCTCAAGCCAGCTTTTGCGCTCTCTTCTTTCAACCTAAGTAGAAGCTTCTTTAGGTCTTCCTCACTTTCTGCCATTAGGGTAGTATCATCTGCATATCTCAAGTTGTTGTTATTTATCTCAGCAATTCTGATCCCAACTTGTGATTCGTCCAACCCTGCATTTTGTATTATGTACTTTGTCTACATAAGTTGAATAAGCAGGTTGACAAAATGCAGTCTTGTCTTACTCCCTTTTCTATTCCAAACTACCCTGACTTTCTGTATTATGTCCTAACTGTTGCTTCTTGATCATTCTTTGTCATTACCCATTTTTGGGATTGGAACGTATACTGATCTTTTCCAATCCTGTGGCCATTGTTGTGTTTTCCAAATCTGCTGGCATATAGAATGCAATAATTTGATTCCATCATCTTTTAGGGTTTTGAAAAATTCAGTTGGGATACCATCATCTCCACTGGCTTTGTTGTTTGCAGTGCTTTTTAGGGCCTTTCTGACTTCACTCTCTAGGATGTCTGGCTCAAGTTCAATGTTCTCATCATTGTGGTTATCAGGGGTGTTGAGGTCCTTTTTGTAGAGTTCCTCTTTGTACTCTTGCTATCTTTCTTAATCTCTTCTGCATCAGCTTACTCCTTGCCTTTTTTGTCCCTTATCATGATCATTTTTGCTTTAAAAATGATTTGATTTCCCCAATTTTTTTAAAAAAGATCTCTAGTCCTACCCTTATGTTGTTTTCCTCTATTTATTTGCATTGTTCATTTAGGTAGGTTTCCTTATCTTTCCTTGCTTTTCTTTGAAATTCTGTATTCAATTGATTGAATTTTTTCCTTTCTCCTTTGTCTTTTGGATTCTTTCTTTCATCTGCTATTATAAGAGCCTCATCAGACAACCACTTTGCTTTCTTACACTTCTTTTCTTTTGGTATGGTTTTCCTTGCTGCCTCCTGTATGATGTCCCATGCCTCTGTCCATAATTCTTCTGGTACTATGTCTATCAAGTCTAAGCCATTAAATCTATTCCACACCTCCACTGTGTATTCCTTAGGGATGTTGTCTAGGTCATACCAAAACCTGTCTGGCCTAATTGTTTCCCCTATTTTCTTTAGTCTAAGCCTGAATTTTGCAATCAATAGATTATAATCTGAGCCACAGTCTTTTCCAGGTCTAGTTTTTGCTGACTGTATGGAGGTTCTTCATCTTTGGCTGCAGATTATGTAATCAATCTGGTTTCGATGTTGGCCATCTGGTGATGTCCATGTGTAAAGCCTCCTCTTGTGTTGCTGGAAAAAGGTCTTTGCTATGACCAGTGCATTCTCTTGGCAGCACTCTATTAGCCTTTGCCCTGCTTCATTCTGTGTTCCAAGACTAAACTTCCTGTTATTCCATTTACTTTTTGATATCTTACTTTGGCATTTCCTTGCTGTCGAAGGAAAACAGCTCCCTGCTCCATCTTATCGCTTTATCTTTCTACAAATTACAAAAATGATTATGGTTGAAAGAAGCTGCAGTGTACATTGTTGGTCAGTAGAGCGCGCTCTAGCCTGTGTCAAAAGAATCAGCTGTTAAGGCAGCGGTAGATTCGCCAATTGCTGTGTACTTCAACCCTGGTAAACCTCATACTCTATAGATATACGATAGTGTATGTATGTGTGTGTGTGAGAGATTGTGTAGCCATCTGTCCACCCCACCCACAAAGCAGGGAACAGACAGGAACAGTCTCCTTTATCGCATCTGTGAAGAAAGTAAATTCACAAAAGGAATTGCTTTATAGTTCTGCCTTCCCTCACCCAGTCCTGTTTTACAAAACTTTGTTTGGTAGAAAAAGTCCCGGGTACAGCTGTGACCTGCAGTACACCCTGCTGTTGCATTATCTCCTTGTTCCATTGCCAGATATTGCCTGTATGTGCAGTTTCCTCCTATTATACCTGCTCTTGAGTGCAGCTTTGATGACGTGAAGTACAACAGATGCTCTATCCATTTTGCTGCTTTTAAAAAAAACCCCTCATGTATTTCCCTCCTGTTTATTAAAATCTGGCAGATGAAATTAAGCATTTTTCATTTCTTTTAAACATTTGTAAGTGGTGTACAGGGCTATTAATGACAAGAGGCCTTTGCTTCAATTGAGTTGTTATACGTTTGAAGTGATGGACAGCATGTAAGAACAACACAGTATTTCAGGTATTCACAAAAGAGCTGATTGTGATGGTATCTGACTGGTGCTCCACCTCTGTGGCTGAATTTTGGCTTGCTTACAGATCAGACAAGAACAATTGTAAAGTGTTTCTAGTTATTGCAATATAAAGTCCTTTTGTCCACATAAATATCTCATGAGCCTGTACAGTTGACAAAGGTTGTTTTGGACCCAACTGCTGGTTAAATTCTGCCTTTCCTTGGTCACATATTTTACACCTAATTAGAAATACTTTCAACTGCTATTCATTTTCTCTTAATGGTGATGAATCCACTACAGCATTAAGACCTGATCATAGAATGGTAGCTATGTTATAGACTATAGGTCTAATTTCTAATGGCATTGATTTATGTCTTTAATTTTACTTTAGAAGTAATATACAGAGGGAGAAATGTATGTTTCTTTTCTTTGTCCTATGCTACCTTTTTAGAGCTCATGTCCTTGGAGATGTGTAATCAGTTTACTCTGTTTTTCATTTCTGTGATGCCATAACAGAATATTAGATTAGAGTGGCATAACATCAAACATTATAATAAGAAAACATGAAAAGCCTAAAGCTTGTCCTATTTTGATATTATGGTTTCACTTTTAAAATCCAAATTTCATCTTTATTCCAGAGGAGACTGCATCCCTGTTTAAATCATTTGGTGAAAAATTAATTATAACAGCAGGCCTGTTCAACAGTATGCCATGGTTGCATTACATGGAGCATGATGTACTATTTTATTTCAAAGAATATTCAAATAATTACATTGAAACCCCCACCCCTTAAATTTGTTCTTAAGATTCAACAGAACATACTTGTACTCTGTTAATCCATGTAACCATTCTATAAGTGAGCCTATAAATCAATGGCTACAATCCTGTTGCTTAGTGTAATAAATCCAGTGATGGGATGACACCGGTTCTGACCGGATCCACAGAACCGTTTTAAGGATTTCCGGAGGGCTCTCCGTGGGGGTAAAACCGTTTTTGAGGCGTCCGGATCGGACGCCTCACCGGGAGGAAAATTTAAAAAAAAATTGGAGCAAAAATGGCTCCAATTTAGTGCACATGCGCAGAAACTCAATCTGACACATGCGCACTAAATTGGAGCCATTTTTTTCTCCGATTTAAAAATAATTGGATCCGGCCGCCCCTGACTGGAGCCTCCTGTGGAGCCGCTTGCCGCCGTTTGCTGCTGCCTGGTGCTTCTATCACCACTGCCACCTCCTGCCATCGCTGCTGCCGTTGCCGTCCCCATCGCCGCCGGAACCGAGGAGGAGGCGGGGCGCTCCATGTCCATGTTGGCTCCAATTTTTAAAAAACCGGACCCGGAGCCACTGCCTGCTGCTACTGTCGCCGCTGCTGCCGCCTCCCGCCATCGCCATCGCCGCCGTTGCCGTCATCGCCCCAGGCCAGCGGAGCGCGCCTCCTCCTCCTCCGGTTCCAGCAGCGGCGGCGGCAACGAAGAAGACGGGATGGGAGCCGATCAACGGGCAAGGCGGGGAAGAGAAAGCTCCGGAACGAAAAGGAAGGAGGGAAAAAGCAAATGCATCTACCCGGATCAATTACAGAAACGCTCCCGGCACTCCAGTCCCCTCCCTCTCCTCCTTCCACCCCCCCGGCGATGGCGATGGCGGGAGGCGGCAGCAGCGGCGACAGTAGCAGCAGGCAGTGGCTCCGGGTCCGGTTTTTTAAAAATTGGAGCCAACATGGAGCGCCCCGCCTCCTCCTCGGTTCCGGCGGCGATGGGGCGTGCCTTGCCATGTGGCCCCGGGCCATGGGGGTCGTCGGCCCCAAGAAGGGTAAGTGAGGGTTTTGTGTTTGGGGTGGGTGGGTGGTTTATGGTGTTTTGGGTGGGTGGGTGTACTTTTATTTAATTTTTATTTTATTTATTTATTTATTTTATTTCTTTAAGTTATTTACGGGTCTGTGTGCATGTTTATTTTTTTTATTATTATTATTATTTTTGGCCTTGCCCACAACGTCATGACGTCATGACGTTGGCTCCGCCCATGACGTCATGACGTCATGACATTGGCCACGCCCATGACGTCCATGACGTCATGGTGTGGTAGTAGAATTTTTGACATCCCATCACTGAATAAATCATACTAGAGTAGGCCCATTGAATCAGTGGGGATTTATTGAGTCAACTCATCTGTAAGTTCTATTGATTCAGTGATTTACTGTGTTAGGGTTTCAGCTACTGTATGGTCTAATATTCTCAATGAAATCTCTCACACCATTTCCTCCTTATAGAGATGCTGCTTCCAATTGATGTTTACATTATGTAGACTCTAATGGTAACACTTTCCCTTGACTACCATTTTAAGAGGAAAGTAATTTTCAATGTTAATGTTCACATTACCTAGAAATATATATATATTTTTAAAAAATAGCATGTCAGGAAAAAATAAATAAAGTAGGTTGATGAACTTTTTTCTAATATGGTATTTTTTTTTCTACACATGAAGAAATCACCTCACTAGAAATACTCAAATATGCAATATGTCTCCCCTTCTCATTCCCACCAAGTCTGGAGACTTGGTAAAGACCAAGAATGCTACATTCAGTTCTTTCATTGTTCCATAACTAAAATTGAAATATTTTAAAATACCAATAAATGAAGAAGGAAAACCATGGATATTGCAAAATCCTGAAAATATGCTCAAAGACATGAAGAAAGCCATGTAAAATGTGTAACTTATCTGAAGAAGTACTTAATTGCTCTTTGAAAAAAGCAACAAACCTCTGGATCCCATTCCATAGTTTAAGTAAAAGCCCTTTCAGCAGATGGTCACTGGCTGGCCTAACAGATGGTCCACTCTGCTAAAGTAGGGGTTCTCAACCTTTTCAAGCTGAGGGCTGGGTCACACTCTCTCAGTCAGCTTCAAGGGCCAGATGGCCATTTTGCCCTGCCTGCATGATGGGGGCGGCGGCGGCATTTTGTTCCAACAGCTTCAAAGAAAGGGTGGGGGCACGTGAAATGGCACTGCAGGCTATATCCAGCCGACGGGCCTTAGGCTGGGGACCCCTGTGCTAAAGTTTCTGTGCTGCTGTATTTGCATTTCCCCATATGGTCTTCAATGCGGGCAAGAGGCTCTTCTTTCAGTGGACAACTACCAGATTTTGAATAAGAGCAAATCTTCTTTAGAGAGCAGGTCTGCAAATAAACAAAATCTTGAACAACAGTCAAGGACCAGGACCGAAGGCTTACAAGATGTATATTCTACTAGAGTACACATCTGCTTCTCTTTGACTGTTGTGCAAGATTTCATTTACTTGCAGGCCTGTTCTCTAAAGAAGATTTGTCTTCAAAAGCAACCATCTTTTAGTTCTGAATTCATCAGAGAGTAACATCTGCTCCAGCTGTCCCTGTAGTTTGGAATCTCATTTAACCAAATGTAAGACTTCAATTTTCTTTCTGACTAGATCGGGCTTCACCTGGTGCATTTGATTTTAGAATGACATGGACAAACTGGAGAGGTTGCCCAGAGAAAGGCAAGAAAGATAATGAGATTGTTTTGAAAATGAAAACCAACTCCTGCAAGGAAAGCTTAAACCCGCTGCTTTTCTTTAGCCTGTAGAAAGGGAAATTAGTAGAGAACATGTTTAAGAGTTTAAAATACTTGAAGGATTGTCATACAGAAAATAGAGTAGATGTGATGAAAAAGAATAGCGCCAATGGGTGGAAACTGTAAGAAAATAGATCTTGGTTAAGCAGTAGAACTCTAATGATGAAAGTTGTTTGATAGTAGAACAGACTGCTGTGAAACATGGTGAACACAAGTTCTCTGAACCATAAACAAAGTCAGCCATGCAATCCATTTCATTTACAAAACAAATGCAGGAGAAGGCGATACTTTTTTTTGGACCACTAAACACAAAAACATTCATTGTGAGCTTTTGTGATTCAAGATTAGTTCTTCAGGCATTCTTGTGGTTAAGGCAGGGAAATTATCAATGAAAGTCCAAATGTTCATGGCATGATGGTCTGTTTGCCAGGCTCTGTTCTTAAAAATGAATGCGGAGAAGTAGCAATTCATTTGATATCCCACCCCATTTGACAAACACAGGAGACTAAAATCTCTGGCTATATTGAAATGGTAACTGAAAGGCCAACTGCCAGGGATGCTGAAGTTACATTGTGCATTCCAGATGCTGTAGATTCCAAGGTTTTTAAACTAGATGGTTTAATTACTGATTACAGATACAGGTACATCTGATAGAATACAGCGTGCAGTCATGTTTAGAAATTACTTGCACAATGAATCTTGGTATGACAATAAAGATGGCACAGTGTGTTCCTGTTTTCTCCTGGGAAGGAGAAGTGTATTTCATCAAACTCTTGTTTGAATTCTCGGGGTGACATTCAGTTGTCTATCCTCAGTAGAGTGGACCCATTGAATTTGTATCACTTACAGATGGGCTGAATTAGTAAGTCCATCCATTCATTGTGTCAACTACTGTTGAGAATAACTATTGTATTTACTGCTCCATCATTTTTCTCCTTATTTTTGAGTCAACAACTACTACCATCTACCTGATTAAACTTAGCAAAATTGACTAACTGAATTTGATGTTTCTTGGGTATCTTGAAATCAAGTACTTAGCACAAATGATTTGGAAGTACCAAACAGTGTCAGTATGAATTGCAATAGGAGATGAAATTTTGCAATTGCCTTTTTATCATCTCACAGTTTTTATATTGCAGAAAGAGTTCTATCTATCATGGGAAACACTGCGGAAAGCCCATTGATTGTTGCTTGCAGCCCCGGGGTTTAATTTGAACTGACATTCACCAGAGTTTAGTTTTGGCTTCCAAATGAAAGGACTTCCCTGTTCATTTCTGTGGAGATAGGCTAGAGCGGAGACCATTCCTTTGCACTTATTTTACTTCAGGCTCCTGTCTCATATTCGGCTTTTTCTTGAAACTTGACAGGAAGGAAAATAAGTTGCTGCCCACAAGGTCTTGGCTTTTTCATACTTTATTTTTATCAGTGGATCAGTAAAAAGACAGAAAGCACTGGGTTACCATGCCTGAATCATAAATGTGACTGGCTAGCAAATCTTGTTTGCCCAGTGACTTCAGTGGCATCCTGGCTACTAAGAAAAAAACACTCTGACTTCCAGGAATTTTACTCCAAGTTCTAGATCAAACACAGCAAAGTTTGGCATTATGGATATATGAATACGGTGCCCTACTTTTTTTAATCCATGCATACAAACAAAACTTGGAGCACAAGGAACAGACCTTCTTAAAACAAGTTACCAGCTTTTACAGAGCTCTGCTCAAGGGGCACTGTATAATCTGCAGGTCCCTGCATGTTCTCCCAGCCAGTTTTGTGATCTATGTGAGTTTGATACAGTTAATTAGCAGCTTTGGGAGAGAAGATATGCTGAATACAGATGCACCTGTAGACTGACTAAGAAAGATAGTCTCCAGCGACATCATTTGCACATGCAAACATGTGAAACCAGGTGGCTGTTGCAAATAAATATCTTGTCTCTGAGAGATTTGGGGCATTTCTTTGCATCAAGTAAACCCACCTGTCCCCATGATCTGCACTGAAACATGGGAAGCAACATGGTAGTGTACAAAATTGGTAGATCCTGATGGGATAGAGAAGGGCTTCTATTTCATCAGGTGGCATGGTTTCCAGAAAGTGACTGCTGTCACTTTAACAGTTAATTAGCAACAACCCAGTTCAGAAACACAGCTCTGTCTCATATTACCTCACTGGTGTGGCATCTGGGCAATTATCTTGGAGATAATGAGCCTCTTCATCCAAAACTGAACAACAACATCTCACTTGGAATGCAGAAGATGAGACGCAAGCTGCCACTCATCTCAGGGACCGCCATCTCCTTTGTATTACACCTTACTTCAAAAATAACCTTTCACATCCTGAATTAATTAAGTCTTTGAGATTAAAATTTAATGTACAGTGGTACCTTGCTTAAAGAGCATAATGTGTTCTACGGGATTGCTCTTTAAGCAAGTTTCCTCTTTAAGCGAAACACCATTGCAAGTGACCAATTGTGGCTTCTGGTAGGGGTGATTGCGAACCTTGATTTAGTTGTTAAATGAGTTTTTGGTTGGTTTTAGTTGTTAAGCGAGGTGACCATTCAGAGAAAATTCTACTCTTTAAATGAGTTACTCTCTAAGCAAGGCACTCTTTATGCGAGGTTTTACTGTACTCTTTTTTTAAAGCTGCATCTTACAGTTTGGGAGGGAGACACACAGAAGTGTATGGGAGGAGGTGCAAAATATCAACAGAATAATCACCTGGATTTTAATATTCTAGTTTGTGGTGGGAGGTATAAACACTGAAACAAATTTCCATCTTGGGTGTGAAATCCTATTTCCATCTTGGGTGTGAAATCCTATTTCCATCTTGGGTGTGAAATCCTATTAAGGAACCTAATTAGCACAACATCTGATTCTACAACCATATTGGACGGAATATACTATGATTGCCTACTAGTCATTTGCTTATGTACAGTAATTAGAGTCAAATGTGAAGAATGGTTGCTTCACATGACTCTTTTCTTTCCTGTCCCTGCAAGCTGTTTGCAACTTTTCCCATTAGGTCAGTTGGTTGTCTCTTTTTAAAATACTTTTGTCCTGCCTAAACTCCCAGTCTCCACTTATCATTGGGCCAGATTTCTGTTCTGTGTCTACAGGTATGGCAGTTATTATTTCTCTCCACTTTTATGGGACTTCACAAGCTCTTGTCAGTCATTAAGAAAATTGTGTAAAGTGGTAGTAATGACTCATAGTAGGAAAATAGTGCTATGAAATAATGTTAGGAAAAATTGAAGGCAGCAAAAAAAGAGGAAGACCAAATATGAGATGGATTGACTCCAGAAAGGAATTCTTAACCTTGAATTTATAAGAGTTGAGCCAGGCTGTTAAGAAGAGAGGACATTTTGAAGGTTACTTATACATAGGATTGACAGTCTGGCTAGACATCCTCCTATGGTAATGGAGGAGACAGTGCAGCCAGCACCCCAACACCCAGTGTTGGGCGGCAGTAAATAACCTGACTCCCTAAGGAGGCCAACGGCTATGAGCAGATGAGCCCCATTAGGTGGGATGATGGAGGAAATGCAACTGGAAACCATCATATTGGGCCCAATGGCAAAATGAGCACAGGAGGAACCACTTCATTTTTCTGATTCCCAACAGTCATGGAGGTGGAAGAGGCCATGGCAGATGGACTGGCTGTGAAGGTACACCTTGTCAATATCTTTAAGACTGTGGCAGTCCATTGCAGCCCCAGTGTTAAATCTTGCATGTCTCATTTCATACGTGTCGCTGGAGATGGCTTCGTGATCATAGTGAGTGGATCACTTTATGGCAAGTTGGGATCCACCTTAAACAAATTTACGCCAGTGGCATTTCTCCTGTTCATCATTCTTCTTAACTGTGAAAATGAATACCAGGAAAAATGTATGCTCAGGTACGAGTAGCAGCCACTACTGCTACTGCTGATGATACATAGGATCACTGTAAGTCAGAGGTGACCTGGTGGCACAAAACAACAACAGCATCTCCAAGTAAGATTAGATGAAGCAAGTGTGTTGCCTGAGATACAGCAGCAACTGGTGCTCCTTCATTTAATTAGGTCAAAGTGCAAGCATCTGAGAATGGCCAATTTATTGTAATGCCTAAGGCAGAAGATCCCACAAGCAGCTCCCCTTTCCAATAAATTAAATAGCAATACAATGTCCTTCCATTGTACTCAAAATCTGATACCTTCTTTTGTCTAATATTGAGGCCAGTTCTGTCTCTACATGGACAGCTGGGTACAATATGCACAACTATTTGGAATTATGTGTGCAGTTTACATGGATACTTGTAAACCAATGTGAACAATTTCAGAAGCAGATTTAGTTGGCATTGCCCTGCTTATATTTTGCTTTAAGCACTAGACATAGTCTGTTATGTTTTAAAGAGTTGGAGCCCACACAGGTTAAAGAGAATGTGCTAGTCTCACTTCCTCTATCATATCTTTAATTATGGAAACAAACAATATAGATCCCATAAGTCTAACATCTGGTTGCACTGTGCTCATCAAAAGTGAAACCGAGAGAATTTTCTACCTGGTAATCTTATTTTAAATGCCATTTGCAATTAGCCTGAAAAACTTCAGCCCCTCTTCATATTCTTAGGTTGTCAACTAATTTTCTTTTATGTCCATTGAGCTGTAAGACTGCTTTTGTTTTTTAGAAGCATCTTTGAACTATGTTGTTTTTATATTCCTTTCAAATTGTTTTCTTTCTTTCCCTTTGGAGCTAGCTAATCAAACACAAGTAATTAATTTGCATCACTTGAAACCTGGAGACATTTCATTACCATGTTGCAAAGGTGAGAAAAGTATTAATATTCATAAGATCATTGCCTAAGAATGTCAGAAGGTATTTTGTTCTGAAACAACAACAACAAAAACAACCACCCACCTTTCTTAGTCTTCCTGAAAATAGTTCTCTCCTGGGATTGAGAATGTTAGGGATTTCAGCTGTTTAATTTTCAAGAACCCTTGAAACCTGATGGGGTAAAAGAGGGAGTAAAGAAGAAGAAGAATCTTCATGAATGCTGTAATCTCTAAAATTTGGGTTGTCAACCACCTCATTCTACATTCCATATATAATGTGCTGGATATCCTTTTTTACCTCCTTCCTGACTACATCAGTAATATATTTGGATAGAACATGCCTTATTAGCTGTTGCAATGTGAAAAAAAATATACAGTTGTACCTCACTTAAAGAGCATAATGCGTTCCACAGGATTGTTCTTTAAGCGAGTTTGCTCTTTAAGCAAAACACCATTGTAAGTGACCAATTGTGAGGGGGGATTGTGAACCCCGATTTATTTGTTAAGCGAATTTTTGGTTGGTTTTATTTGTTAAACGAAGCAAACATTCAGATAAAATTCTGTTTTTTAAGCGAGTTACTCTTTAAGTTAGGTGCTCTTTATGCGAGGTTTGACTGTATTAAATTCTCATTCTTCAGTTGCTTTGTTTGAAATGTTAGGGGAAATTACCACATTTTAACCTGGTCATTAGTAAGGTTAAACAACGGCACCACAAGGGCTTTCTGGGCTAATATCATCCAATAGCCCAGTCCATCTAATGGCTAATTAAAATGCTGTCTTCCCTGTCGATGCAAGATCAACATTGCCCAGCGTTTATTTGGTAGGTAAGAAATTGGATTTTCAGACATTTTGACAGCTATT
This sequence comes from Furcifer pardalis, assembly GCA_030440675.1. Taxonomy (NCBI): domain Eukaryota; kingdom Metazoa; phylum Chordata; class Lepidosauria; order Squamata; family Chamaeleonidae; genus Furcifer; species Furcifer pardalis. Next base: position 55,466,725 of record CP126892.1, on the reverse strand, counting down.
TCCTTGTCTCCATAGGTCAAAACACAGCAGAGGGGAGGAAGAAGTAAAACACATACCCCTCCTCTTAAAAAACAGGAAAGGGAAACATGCAGATAAAATAAAAATAAAACACCCAAACCAAAACCAACAGATTTCTCTCTTCTTACCACTTGATAGCTCCTATGGTCTTCTCTTGTCTGAGTCTAGTACAGTACTGTAGTTGGATCAAAAATGACTTAAGAAATGAAAGGAGAAACAAGCAAAAAAAAAAAAAACCCCAAACAAATACCTCCCCCCAAAGATATCTCCATAGAATTTTTTTAAATCCCATGGAGACATGCTGGAACAAATAGGGTGCCTAGCAGCAGCAAAATTAGTGCAAAGAAATGGGACCCCCAAAGCTGACTGGCAGTAATTAGAAATGCTCTTAATTTTATTTCTTTTGGAGAGAAATTATGTTATTCGTTATCTATGTAACACCTAAATTTTAACATAAATGTGAGAATTAGGTTGACTTTGGAGAATCAGAATATTACAAATTTTAAGTTAAATTCTTTAGTTGTGCTATGGAAACACTTTTGTTTAGAATGACAAAGTACTGAATTTTCCTGATTCTTTCTCACTCTCATTATGGCACACCTTTACAACAAAATCCAAAAGAGTTAATGGACACAAATCAGACATCTGGAAAAACCTGTTTCAAACCATTTCAATCTACCTGGACTCTATCCAAGACCTGAAAGTTGCAATTCTGGAACAGAGAAATTACAAGACTATGATCCAGAGAGAGACAGCAGAAATCAAATACATCCATCTGTTGGACACTCACCACAAAAGTTTGAATATTAGCCAAGGGTTTATGGGACTTTATCAAATTTGATACACAGATTGTTATATTCTACATGACTACAGAAACGTCTGCAGAAGCAGACAGTGCTGGCTCTTCAGTTATGAAACAGAGATGAGCACTGAATCCTAGAGTCAAATATGACTGGCTTTTGAGCAAGGGTAACCTTTACCTTTACCTTATATTATACTACCTTCATAACTTTCCTGTAATATTCTCTTTCACAACATGTCTAATAGAATGGGGTATGTGCTCACACAGCAACACAGAGGTTAAATTCATTAGCATAAGTTCAATGCCAGGTATTTGTTTTGTATTTCCCCACATTTAAAATTGAATATAATACTTTAGAGTTGATCCAAATAACAGCAACTGCCACTGCCAACTGTGGGAAGCTGTATTGATTTGCATGATTATCTGTCATTCTGATTTAATAAATCTATGACTCTGTATCTGATGTATATAAGCTCATGCCTTGCAGTTTCACTCCTATCTATGTCTGATGAAGTAGACTTGATCTATGAAAGCTCACATTAAAAATATAGCAGTTAGTCTTTAAAGTGCTGCAGTGTTTTTTGTTTCTTTGTTTTTGCTTTCTGATATGCCTGAAACACAGACTAACACGGCTACTATTTCAAAACAAAATCTCTGTGATAGATTGAAGATCTTGTGCCTGACCACAAATATCAAGTAGCCTTTGTCTTATAGGAAACTAACAAACAGTACAGTTTTAAACCAAGAACAATAATGTGTAGAATGTTTTTGCCTCCTTGTTCTTCTGTACTTTGATACACACCAAAGGAATGAGAAAAGCTAAGTGTGAGCTTGAAAAATCTTGTTTGTAATCATGTTAAATGCAGACACAACTAAATAAAGCACTCTGAGATCACAAACCTGGAAATATGAAGCAACATGTTTCACTCACACATTGTTGTTTTTATTTTGCATGTAGGAGCTTTTACACTGTGCTAATAGCAGCCTTAGAATAGTGAGGAAAGCAGGAAGTCACAGACTGTTTAATGCCATCTTCTTTTGGTGAATGTTTTAGTGTCATTTCAGAACAATTGCTACCATGTTAGCAGTCTTGTTACTGTGAAGAAGAAAAAAATATCATGAGAAAACATTACAGAAAAAAGGTTATCTGGACTTCCGAGGGTGCTGCAAGATTCTAGCAATGTAGAGTTAAAAATACTTGCTTATTTTGGAAGGAAAAAAAGAAGAAAAGAAGGAACCTAAATACTATCCTAGAAGAACAAGAGAAGGTCATCTGGGCCACTTGCTCCCTGTAATCTTGTACTTAAGGTTTTGATGTTCTGTTTGTGTTGCTGCCATGGTACTCTTTAAGCAGGGTCAGAGTGTTTTGAGTGCAGTGTGTATGCTTGCATTTCTGTCTCATTCGCTTTATTGAAAAGTCTATTCAAATTTATTGATTCAGAGCCTTAGGGCCTCATGAAGAGAAGTATGATAGGAGTTTTGCATTAAAAAATGCAAATGCACTGCATCTCATCATTCCCTTTCCTCCTTTTTATGAATATCGCTACAGACGCTACTGAGGCTAGAGGTTTGGGCATTCTGTTTTCCTTCATTTTGAGTTATGTTAATCACAAGCATTTGTGACATCTGGCAGCCAGAGTTCAAAGCGAAGCATTAATAATTGTGGCTGCAGTCCAGAACCTTCCTTAGATGGAGCATAAGATTACAACCCCCTGGAAATATGGCACAGGAAAGCTCCGGCAGTGATAAGAAATTCTCATCAGTGTGGTACATTACTCTTTGGTGTGCATATATGGAAGGGATGGCTGCATTTCCCCTGTAAAACTCAGTCATGGGCATCTGTAGATGGTGGCAATTTCAACTTGAGTCTGAATCTTCCTTATGAAGCATATGTAGGCTTCAACATGTTTTTAGAGAGGTATTCATATTAGCCTGCTTCAACATATATAATGAAAACCAAAAACCAGGTGAAACAACAACAACAACATTGTGGCATTTTTAACATTAACAGATTGAAGTCAGTGTGAGCTTTCTTGGATACCATCTGTTTGGTGAGAGTACAATATCTAGACCACAGGTTTATATACACAGGCTTTTCCTTGTCATGGGTGAAATAAAAAGGCAAAACACCTTCAAGGTTTTGGACAAAGGCTTGGGCCACAACTTTATTTAAATTAATTAACCCCTAACCTGTGGGGAGAGACTACGGTTGCTCAAGTGGTTAAGATGCTGAACTTTATGACTGGAAGGTCAGCAGGTCAAGACCCAAGTACTGCATGATGGAATGAGCTGCAATCTCTGTCTCAGCTCCTGCTAGTTCCAAAGCAAGAAATTGCAAGTAGATAAATAGGTACCACTTTGGTGGAAAGGTAAACAGCACCCTGTGTACTCTGGTGTCTAGTCATGCTTGCCACATGTCCATGGAAACATCTGCAAATGCAGACAGTATTGGCTCTTTGGCTAGAAACAGAGATGAGCACTGAACCCTAGAGTCGTGGTGTGCCCTGTATGCCCAACTGATTTGTAAAAATAGTGCTAGGTGGCAATCAATAGAAGCCCTAAAGCAGGGGTGGTCAACCTTGGTGCCCCAGGAGTTCTTGGACTTCAATTCCCAGAAGCTCAGGTAAGCACACTTGCTGATCAGGGCTTCGGGGAATTGAAGTCCAAGAACTCCTGAGGTACCAAGGTTGGCCACCTCTACCCTAAAAGATTCACTGCTAACTCCATCCACCCAGCACTACCTGCCACCAGAGAGGGCTAGTGCCAGCTTGGTTCCTCTCACTCCACTATGCTCTTAAAGGACAGAGGAAAGGCCCATCTATAGGTTGTTGGTAAACCAATGTCTCCCACTGGCAGATGAACCCCATCCTTCCAACTGCACTTTGGAATGATCCAATATGACACCTCTAAACAGGAAAATCTGGGCCTCCAACTCATGAATGAACCCTCATATGATGCCAACCAACTTCCAGGTTCCCTAGCACCCTTCCTTTCCATCATACCCAGGATGACTATGCCCAGTCATCTGTTGAATGTGCTCCAGGTCCTTCATCATTTATAGGACAAAACCTATGCTCTTTTGATGCTATTGCCTCCCTCACGGAGCAGCAATACATCAGGAGGAATTCCTCAACCTGTGTGCAAGAGGTAGGTGAGAAGCCATCTCACCATATGCCATGTCTAGCTCTCCATGCCAAACTGGCCTGGCCTCGCACCTACCAGTCAGATACTGTGGCTGTTCCTGAAGGCCCTCCTGGCCAACTGAGTGTGGCCTCATTGCAAGGGAGCACATGCCTCCTACCTGTGGCTTGAACTCTTGCCATCAAAATTCAGAAGACTGCACTAAAGCGAACATTATGCTTATGGCAAGATGAAAGCCACCTACTTAACCTAGCTATTAACTCTCCATCTGTCCCTAAAAACTGCAGCTGCACATGTTGCCTTATTTATTTATTTATTTATTTATTTAAAAATCTTATTTTATTTAACTTACCCCGAACCTTCCTCTAGAACTAGTATCTACCATATTGTTTCGCCCACTACTACAGCCAAACTATTCCAGTTGGACTAGGGTCCTGTCTGCATGTCACCTCCCCCCGGGACGGTTCTTAGTTTGATTTGGGAATTTAGAAGTCTTGCCTCTATTACATAATGCGAATGGATGTTGTCCCTTACAGACTGAGCAGCCGTGCTCAAATCTACATGAGTGGCATATGCACGCTACTTTTGCACTGTATTCCCAACACACTGGGTGGGAGTGAGCCACATGTCCCAGTGATGCTTGATCTGGCATTGCTGTCACAGATTTTCATATATGATGCCCGCTATCTGTGTGAGCTCTTTGTAAGGGATGTGATGGCATCATAAATTGTAGCCGTAGCTCTTGATGGTGTTTTTGCAGTGCAATGACTAAAGGGCTTCATCATAGCAGTCTAAAGCTGGACCTGTGTAATCAATGTAGTCCCAGAAGATTAAATCAGCATACTGAAATAACTCAGATGCCCCTTCCTGACATGATAGATCAGGGTTCCTCATTGGCTCTCCAGGTGTTGAATTTCAATTCCTCCCCCACCCCCAAGCCGTGATCAGCAGGTATGCTGACTTGGGCTTCTGGTATTTGAAGTCCAAGAACTTCAGGAGAGCAAAGTCTGAGGAACCCTGTGCTAGATCTTTGACTTGATTGTAATGTTTGGAACAATATACAGTGTATTTACTCCAGTGTTGGATATACCTACTTTGTTTGCTTCCTAGTAGGACTCTGGGCATGTGATCCCTGCTCCAACCTTGCCTCTTTGGTTGCCTTTGCTTAATTAGCCTACTCTTGCTGGCTTAAACTTTTGGCCATTGAAATTCCACTACTAACACTTGCTGGACACAATTCAGTCTCTGAGTTCGACTTGTCCAAAAATTACACTAAACCAGTTAGTTTCTTTAAAATAGTCATCTAAATGAAAAGCAGGCACTTCTTATAATCTCAGGAAGCTCTTCATTATTTCAATCACATTTGTATCCAGCCAAATTTATAAAGAGAGATCATGCTCTGGACATTTTAAAATATTCTTCTTGTAAAAGTATAAGTGGGAAGAAAATAGTTTGAAGTTTTACTTTCTGTTGAATTGTGTAATACTTGTACATGCTGCTGGCTCCTGTAAGGGCAATATTTCCATTTACATGGTAATGAACTGCTTTAAAAGGTGGCATGTCAAATCATCAACAGTAAAAAGGGGAAGCTGATGGGTATGTCTGGAAAACTAACAAGAGCATTGTTGACTACAGGGGAAGGAGAAGGTATGAAAAATTGGTTCCAAAATGCATTTGCATTTTAATAGCTTGTTAGAAGAAATGATGGACAGTTTGTTTTTAAAAACAAGTTGTGGAGTGGCAAGTCCCTCCCAGGTTGTTTAAGAACATATTGTGTTGGTGACCAATCAATACTGTTTAATTTTTTAACTCTGTTAATGTCATTGTTAATGCTGACTGTCACCATGGACCCACTTTTAGATACTTCTTCTACTCAGGGCTCAATCAGACAGGCACTTGTCCAGATGTATGGTTTGATGTGGGGATTGCTGATTTGCTCCTTTTCTAATTATAAGATAACACAATTGCTGAAGCAAACCAGCCTGTCCCTAGAGTGATCATACTTGCATTGGGTCCATGTCAAGGGCATCTTTCTTTTTATCTTCTATTTTTGATGTGGGTAGGATTGTTTGTTTTTGTTCATTTCTACTATATGTGATAACTTGGATGAAACCAAAGTAAACTCCTTTAATGTCCCAACTGGTTTCAGAATCACCATATCATTAGTGGACTAAAGAGACATCTTAAGTACTTAGTGATGTATGGACGTTGTTCCACCACAGGAGGAATTTTTTTTTTAAATAAACTGTTCCCTGTGAAAATGGGAGGAGATGGGGGGGCAAGAATGGGGATCCCCCCGTCTTTGCTTCCTTAAAAGGGCTAGACAAAATAGGGTTGCACATGTCATTTGGATGAAGTGATTGCACCAAATGATATACCAGACCGATGGTACAATAAACAATATATGTCACATTTTAATTTTGTTTCTGTTGCCCTGACAGTAATCCTGGTCCTCTGTTCAGGAGAAGAGGTGCTTCAAATGTGTCCAGGTCACAGTTTAGAAAGCTAAAAGACAACTTTCAAAAAAAAAAGGTGACTTTCCCCATTTCTGATCTAAACCAAGTAATTCAAAGAAGATGAAGGTTAAAATATTGAAATATGTCACAAAAGTTACTTACATTAGTACAGTAGATTCCACAAGTCTTAGTGTTATCCGATTTTTAATGTTATCCAATGCATGCATCGAATAACATTAAAATCCTATGGGATGCATCAGATAACATTAAAACTCCATTGAGATACATTTTAACTGGCACAGGCTTTAGTGAACATTATCCGATTCATCCCATAGGATTTTAACGTTATGCAATGCAAGTTCCCCCAAGATTACTTAATGTTATGTGATTTTAGCATTATCTGATGCAAACATTATCCGAGGTATTACTGTATTGAAATCCTCGCATAAAGTCAAACCTTGCATAATGAGCGCCTTGCTTAAAGAGAAACTCGCTTAAAGAGCAGAATTTTCTCTGAATGTTCACTTCACTTAACAAATAAAACCAACCAAAAACTCGCTTAACAAATAAATCAGGGTTTGCAATCCCCCCCCACCCACAATTGGTCATTTACAATGGTGTTTCGCTTAAAGAGCAAACTCGCTTAAAGAGCAATCCTGTGGAACGCATTATGCTCTTTAAGCGAGGTACAACTGTACAGGCATTTCAATAGGAGAATGCCATCGTTTCCTTAGAACAAAGCTACTTATTGTCCATCTTTTTCTCTTCTACCAGTTTTCCTGTTTTCACTGCCTTAGAATCTTCTCTTCTCTATTCTGTTTCTCATTCTTTCCCAAAGAACGAACCTCATGGATTTCAATCCCATTCCAAACCATTCCATCTTTTAAAAGAAAGGATTGCTACTGAAACAGTGAACAGTATCATTTAAAAGGATGTCATCTTCAGAACAGTGATTACAGAGGTGAAGTTACCTGCTGTTTCAAGCTGTTTGCTTGGAGCAACAGGAAGATTCAGCTGTAGAGGAAGTGCTGCATGGCTATGTATGCAGTCTGCCCCATTTATTTTGAAACAAGGGCAGAGCTGTGTGTGTTTTGCAGATCTTTATCTTTCAACAAGGTGCCCAGAATGATCCTTGCTGATGGAGAGTTCCAGATCTGTGCTATAAGCCTTCTCATCCCAGTAAACATCAAAGCCCCCTGTGTCTATATTAATTTTTCACAGCAAAGATTAAATTTGTGGTTGATCATATTTTGACAACTAAAAGCTTAGACAATAAATTATTTGGCAAAGTCACCCAAGCCCCTACAAGGATACCAGATGCTTAACACATCTGCTGAGTGTCCCACTTTTATGGAAAATTGAATAAAATCATCTCTGAAATTGTTCCAGATGCTATACACTGAGTCAAGACATAGCAGCCATGGAGATATATAGAGAGGGAAGGAAATTGAGGTAACTGATGAGGAAGGAACTCTGTATTGCCAGCACAGAAAAGGAGAGCTGATAAAACCTTTCCCTCCCCCTCAGTGAAATAATGAGGCTTGGGCCACAATTTATTTAAAATGATTAACCCCTAACCTGCAGGGGGTCTGGTAGTGCTAATACCTGGTACTGAAGTAGAAGAAGCTCAGAAGCTTCTCCAGTCCAGATGGGCAAATCTTTGCTCCTGTGTAGTGCTAACCCTTGTTAGCTAATGCCCAAGCTGGCTATTAGTTAGGGAAACAACTTTGAGGTTGTTTCCAACTCAGTTTGCGCGGGCCAATGTTGGTCATATCCCAAAGTTGCCTCATGGTGTGCCCTGTATGTCCAAGTGATTCACATCAATCCAGTGGTGGGCTGCAAAAATTTTTGCTACCACACTGTGGGCATGGTATGGTGGGCATGGCCAGGGGGAAAGCCCTGCATTGCACCCAAATTAGGACTACTTTATTGCAAAATGTGGATGGACAGGGCTAGCCAGAATTTCTGGTACCGGTTCTGGTGAACTGGTGCGAACCTGCTGATGCCCACCACTGCATGAATCGCACCAGGCAATCAATCCCACCTTGTCAATAGATGCTCTAAAGAATTCACAGGTAATCCAACCCAGCACTACCCATCAGCTATTGTGACTTGCTTAATAGTCATGCCCACCTCCACTAATGGGCAGTGAATAAATCAGAGTAGGATAGGTTGATTGATTGATTGATTGGACTTGTATGCCACCCAATTGGCTATGACTCAGGGCAGCTAACAACAATCACAATACTATCTAGTCACAATACATCTCATAATTACAATATTACAGTACAACAGAATACAATGGAATCAAACAATATCATATCATCATCACAAATCACACTATCAAAAAAGCATTATAAAAGAGAAAAATATTCATTTGAGAAGTCCCACAGCAGCAACACAAAAGTCAAAGGTGAAAAACTATCTAGCTTCCTGCAGCCAATTTGGAAGTGAGGCTAAAAAATTCCTTTCAGGCCCCTCAATGGCAACCCTCTACGTCAGGGGTTCCCAACCTACGACCCATGGGCTGGCCCTGGCCCACAGCACCAATTAATCTGGCCCATAGTAGGGATCCCACCGCCACTACTGGAAGCCCCAAAAAATGTGCCAGAAGCACCACAAACTTGGCAAAAATGTGCCAGAAGTGCTGCAGATGCACCAAAACATGCCAGAAACCCCATAGATATGGCAAAAATGCACCAGAAGCACCACAGATGTGGCAAAACAGCTGGAAATGTGACAGAAACATGCCACCCTCACTTCCACTGCCACAAGAAGTGGCAGGAGGAACCACGCCTCTGGCCTACATATCTGTCTGAGGGTGTGTTGTCCAACCCACATCGCACAAAGGTTGGCGACCCCTGCTCTAGGGACTCTGGATGATAGGGTGTCTGGCTGGGTCGTCATTGTTCTGCCAGGCAAAGAGACTGCGACCAAGGTGCGACCAGCCTAAATAGGCTCTGCCACTTGCCCATTGCACCTTGCTAGGTGACAAAATAATTCATCCAACTCCTCACATGTCTCCCCTTCGCCTCAGGAAGGAAAAAGCACCCCTATTGCTCAGGCTGGTAAACAGCCCGCCTCTAGGAGTGCACACTCTTATTCTACCTTGTGTGTGTGTGTGTGTGTGTGTGTGTGTGTGTGTGTGTGTGTGTGTGTGTGTGTGTGTGTGTGTGTGTGTGTGTGTGTGTGTGTGTGTGTGTGTGTGTGTGTGTGTGTGTGAATAAGATTGCTATCTGTTTTGGTCCATTTCCAGCATATCTGATCATTGTGAATGAAAACAAAAGCTATCCTTTTTTGATTTGGCAATGTTCCAAAGTAGCTTAATAGAGCCATTTCAGAATACTGGCTAATTAAGCACTTCCATGCTTCTTGGAGAAGCAAAGGAAATGAATTATTTTAGCCTCCATTAGAGTGGGGAAAAATGCTCTGCATCACTTATAAAAAAATTCTTTTCTTTGTCTTAAAGGGTTAGTCATGAAACTTCCTGCAGCTGAATCTGCTGCTATGGCAGTTTCTCAGCTATCCCTTCGAGACAAGGGAAAGAAGTATATTTATGTATTAGACTACAGCAGACTATTGACCAGATCGTTAAATAAATGCATTAGGTTTGTGTATTAGGTACCTTTGTTAAAGATCACTTGTAACACACACACACATTTAAAGAAAGCAGATCAGATAGAGTGGTTCGAGGTCTGTATAGAATTTGGATGTGAGGATCATATAGTGGATCTCCTAGTGACCTATTTTTCCTAGTGACCTATTTCACTTGCCCAAGATTGCTCCAACCCAGTCATGTAGACAAGTTCTTAGTCTAGATCCTATGGTCCTGGAAAACTGATAGTATTAACCATGTATTTTTGAATAAGATTGTCTTGGAGTATCCAGTACGTTCTGATATCAGTCCCAGACATTGAGTGGAAATGGCCATAGAAGTCTGACGAATTGACTCACATTGTGTGTGTGTGTGTTACGGTTGGAGGAATTTATCCCTATTCTACTGGACTTCTTTGTGGTGTAAACCATTGTATCTTTATGAATTGATAGCATCATTCTAGTCCTTCTGCATGAAGCTCTTAGAAAGTGGCATGTGGCACTTTGTCATATGTTCTCTGGCCTATGAGATGTGCTATTTTGTTCCTCATATTGTTTAACCTTTACATGGAAACATGGAACTCTGATTCCCAACAGTCATGGAGGTGGAAGAGGCCATGTCACATGGACTGGCTGTGAAGGCTCATCTTGATAATATCCTCAAGGCTGTGGCAGTCCATTGAAGTCCCGGTGTTAAATCCTGCATGTCTCATTTCATATGTGCTGCAGGAGATGGCTCTGTGGTCATAGTGTGGGTCACTTCATGGCAAGCTGGGATCCACCGTGAACAAATTCAAACCAATGGCATTTTTTCCTGCTTCAGGAAAAATGTATTCTTGGATATAAGTTGCAGCTGACAACAACATGGAAACATTAGGGAAGGTCATACAGAGTTTGGTCTTTGGTGTCATCAGTGTGTTGAATACATACAGCTCTATCAAAAATCTCAGAAAGGCAACAGATTTCTTGAATTGTTAGAAGGCAATTTTGGGATCAATGAAGCTGAACAAACTGAAGCTTAATCTAGTCAAGATGGAGGTTTTTCAGACAGAGGAAACTGGGTGGCCACAAATACAGGTTCAACATTGTTCTTCTTTCTAAATGTCTGTACAATAGATGTACAAACAGTATGATGCCAACGTAACTACAAAAGCCACATATTTTAACATACATATTTTGTGCGAGTTTTGTTTTTCTCATTTACTATGCATGTCATGTCTCTGTATAAGCACTTCTGCTCATGTAACCCTGGCAATGTAAAATGAAGTAAGGTTGGACCCTTTGTAGCGTAATAGGCTGTTAAGTTAAGGCCTAGGAGAAGAAATGTCTTGCTCTTAGATATCATTTTCTTTGCCGCCTCATCTATTACATTACAGGGAGAGTTCAAGTTTCCAAATGAATCAAAGGCTCCTGCTACATTGGCTTTTCAATAGATAAATAACACCAACAAATAAAAATGCCATGGGTTCCCAAGCAGCAAAGCCATGCTGGAAGATGGTAATATGCGTGGCTACTAAATCAACCTGTCCTGTGGAATGTATTTTAAAAGCCTCCCCTTATGACTAAATAAAACCCTTTTTATGAGAAACTGATCCATGAGGTGCCAATTTTCCATACTGGCCTGTTAAAATATGGAAACTAGTTGTGTGCAGAAGACGCTCCTGTGATTAATCTTGTTACAGCTTCCTTTGTGACCTTGATATTCCAAATTAAATTTACAAATTACCTTTAACATTTCAAATTTGCTCTTTTCTGCACAGCAGATGCAAGAAGCAGCCTGCAGTCACCCAGTCTGTGTTTCACTTCTTTAATTACTCCCAGTATTAAACAGAGAATCCTCCAAGCTTTTGGTGCTGTTTGCTGAAAGCCGAATAAGATATAGCAAGTTCTAATGAGCCCGCATGAGTACACTGAGATTTCCTCCTCTCGTTTTTAGCACTTCATTTCCATCCTCCTCCCAGATTGCCTTAGCTTCTTTTTTCTTTATTGCAACAAAGCATCAAGCACCATAGCTCAGATTCCTGTTAGAGAGAGAATTCTGCGCTATTAAAAGAGAGATTGTCTTTTTTTTTCTCTGTGAGGAGTTTTGTTTTATTTCCCTAATGGAGGAGCTGGCTGTTGAACTGCCAAACTGTTTAAGCCATAACGTTTAATTTTCAACTTTTGTCCTTTACAGCCTATTAACTCAGATGCTGTTTCTTTCCTTTTCCTCATTTGCAGATGTGAATTGAACTCATTGTGCTAAAATGAATAAATAGTCCTAGAGTCCAAAGTATTTGCTCAAATATTGAGACTGTAAATTAGTCCTTCCTTCCTTCCTTCCCTCCTATGATATGGAAGTGGAAAGTATGACATAGTCATAGAGCATGTCTCAGTGAGTATCTAGTGTGTGCTTTCAAGCTTTAGGGGGTTATTCTGGGTGTGCAGCATCCATATTCTATGAATGCTGGAGTGTTCCAACTTTTCCCTCAGTTGTTCTTTTAGAACCTCTATTAAGGATTTCTACTTTTTAAGATCACTGAGAAAAATGTGTTCCAAGCATTTCTGGATGTTTGAGATGCTGTTTAAGTTAGACAACAGCATTCAAAGGCTGGTTCTTCTGTCAACATTGGGTTTACTGACAGACCTAACAAGCCCTGCCAGCATACCAGATGTTTTCATTTTTCAGTTTCCCTGCTGCTTTATACAGAGCAAAAAAGGTGTAAATGTTCTTCTTTCCACTCCTCCTTGCCAACCCATCATAGTGTTAGATTGGTAAGGGGGAAAATATTTTTTCTCTGACAGTGGAGAGCCATGGCTTCAGTTGGTGATCAGAGAAAAGGGGAAAAAAAAAACATTTTCCTCGCTCCTTGATGATTCAGAAGTAGAAATTTACAATTTCTCTGCCTTCTGTAAAGAAGCAGGGAAAGTATATTATTTGACCATATGGTGAGGTGACTATCTCACCATACCAGCAAATGGGTCACTTCAGGTGTTCACATTGAACTTATAGGAAGCCAACCCATCATGCTTTGTGCTTGTTTTGCATACTAAGATGGAGACTGGAAAGGCCAGAAATTAACAAACATAGTCCTTGCCCGATTTGAATAAAAACAGCCAACCAGCAAGCTAAATGTTTCTTCCCTCTAAAAGACAATGCTTTCCACTCTGTATATATGCTGACCTCTTTGTGTAGCTTAGTCTGTCTATTCCAGGAGTTCTTAACCTTTCAAGCTGAGGGCTGAGTCACGCTCCCTCAGAAAGTTTCAGGAGCCAGATGACCATTTTGTCCTGCCTGCCACACATAGCACTTCCAGGTGTGACAGAGGCGGTGGGGGCCCACATGAAATAGTGTCATGGGCTGCATCTGGCTCCCAGGCTGTAGGCTGAGAACTCCTGGTCTATTCTATCTGAGTGGTTCAGTTGTTTAGCCTAGTTCAGTCTCTTTCTGACACAAAACATGTTAGTCTCAGAAAGTTAGTAACTCAGTACGCTCTTTTCTTTCTACTTTTTGCAATTAAGATGAAGTGAATTGCTATATTATATTTTTTGCCATCTACCTGACAACTTTAGCCTTGTAAGTCAACAATTATTTTTTCTTTTTTCTTTTCTTTTTACTAAAGCTGTATCTGAGCATTTCTTCAATAGTTGCACTAAGAGAAAAGAAAGGGGTAATTGAGGAGGGCTTGCACAGTATTCAAAAGTATTCAGCCCTAATCCTTGACTACATGTTTGCTGCATCACCCTGCAAAGATTATCAAACAATTCAGACAAGGAGGCAGGGAGGTAAGTGAAATTTAGACCCTCCCCATCCCTTAGTGACCTGAAAATGAGATAGCCCATATAGTCTCATAAGTAACAGTCTGGATATGTTCACAGTAAAAGTTTTGAATCAATCACATTTAAATGGATCTGAGTGGATCCCATTCTGGCCATCTAGTTTGGGCCTTTGATAGTAAATAGTATCTTATGTGACTAGAATCCTACTGGGGTGGTTGGTTACACCAGACTAAAAAACTGTGGTGTAAATTACAAAGGTGAATTGGTGATAATTAATGAATTTCTATTGAATTGCTTATCATATGCCACAATATACAGTATTTGCTGGTGTATAAGACCTACAGTTCCACTCCCCTCCCCTTAAAATACACTGAAAAATGGAGTGTGTCTTGTATTGTATATAGTGGTCTCTAGTGGGCTATTTTGGTAAGGTGTGCATACTCCAATGCATCTTATATGCTGGCAAATATGGTGATAACAAACTTAAAACTGCAGAGCTGAAAGGGAAACTATTGATAATTGAATCCAGCCCAGTCAACCTTTGCAGCCAAATACCAAAAGCATTAAGCTATCCAGAAGTTCATACCAAGTGTCAGGAACAAAGCCTCTCTTAGAATATAATGAACTATCAAATGAGTATAACCATGATTTATGTAAGGGGAAAGCTATCCCTTGAATACAATGATAAGTTTTTATTATATGCTGTATAATTTGTAAATGAACTTCTGTTATTCTCCTTTTGAGTAACACCCTAGGATTCTGGGAAGATTTTGCTTTCTTGACTTGCATTTCAATATCAATTTAACCATTCACCTCATTAGATATAAGATATAAGATAAATGTAATGCCGCTGTAGCTTCCAGCTAATTAAAAAAATATCCCTTACAATGGGTCCTTGTATCATTTAGGATAAACTCCAGGAACTTTTGAATGCAAAAAGGGTGGTGGCTTCAACTGTGACAAAAGTATGCCAATAATAAGACACTAAGAATATTATTTACTGTATCAGAGCTTTCTGTATATTTTTCATTATAATATCTGTCTTGTCTTAAAATTAGATTATGTACTTAGATGATTCCATCTGTTCTTTGAAAAGGAACTATCAGTTTCTTGTTATATATATATATATATAGCAGATGTGAATTATGTTATCTGTGGTTAGCAAGAAACAAGAGAGAAACAGGATGGGATGTGCTTTTTGATGAGCTTCAAGTGCAGTATAGCTAGGAGTTTGCTAGCTTTTGCTAGAATGCCGAATGAATAACAATAAATAAAGCCATTCACGTGTCTATTTATATGTATGTGTTGTGTCACATAGCTCATTTGGGGGAATAATCTTCAGTATAAGACAAATAAGAGAAAAGGCTAGGTTGGAGTCATTTTAGATTCCCCTGACAGTGAGATGTGCAGAGAGATTTTACTATGAGGGATAATTCATACATCATGTGATTTACTCACTGCCAGTTTATGATGATACATTTGAGGAACCAGTCTAGTATCTCATCTGCCATTTGGACTAGTTCTATAGAGGAATGAGAGCCTTGTGTGTACTATATCAGGACAGCTATTTTCAGAACAGTGCAGCAATCTCCTAATTGAGTCTCTCTGTATTCTCTTGGACATGGGGATGCCATTTTAAGTCAGTTCAAGAGACCAGAGGTGTTGCTAATTACAAGGCTGGTCTGAAAAGGGACAGGAAAGTGCTATTCATGATACAGCCAAACTTACACTTAAAATGCTCAGCACTGCAAACTGCAAGAGATATCTTAACGTCCACAAAATCAAGATCCTTAATATGACAGCAGTTGTGTCTCACTAGGTTATTACTTTCTCTTAATCAATAGAAAGAAAAGCCTTTAGTTTTGGCAGTGTATTTTAGTGAGCTGAAACTTCTTCCACCAGCTCTTCATTTGAGTGCATCCAGATGGAAAATGCATGGTCTACCCAGTGGTGTCGCGTGGGTTTCAGCCGCCCGGGGCACAAGCCAAACTTGCTGCCCCCCATCTAGCCCCCCTCCCCGTGGGACTCAGTTAATCCCTCGCTGACCGTGCAAAGGGCTTTGGGACCTGGACCCAAGGCGGGGAGAGCCCCTGATGGCGACGGCTTTGCTTGTGAGCATGCATGTCACATGTTTTCTCTGCTTGTGGGTGGGTGTTCATGTGCTCACATGCGCACTCCTGCTGCTGGGCTGTATATAAAGCTGCTATAACAATGCTTTAACCCAGAAGAGGCAGGCTCAGATCTGAATGGGACTTCCTGCTGATAAACCATTGCTTCAAATCCTCTCCCTATGGCCCAATCTTTTACGTACCTTTCCAAGAGCTTGAGAAGCAAAAGTGTTACTTTTTTTTTACTGCTAACTGCTGGGAACCCCCTGCTAACCTGGGGCAGCTGATGGTATTTGGAGCCCAAATGCATGTTTCGTTTCCTCGATCAGATTCAAGGCTATGGATACTTCCTGTCAAAAACTCTCTTTAGCTGTAGCAAACGTCCTTGTGGTTGTTTTTATGGGGTGGGTGGGAGGGGTTGGTTAGGGCAGCAGGGGTGCAAGCACTATCTGCAAATGAAATATTTGATTCATAGAAAACAGGGCTTCCCTATTTCCCCCTCCCTAATTAGTCCCACATGTACAAATGGATGAAATCAATTAGCCTGCTGGCTTGGCAAATGACTGCATTAAATACAGACCCGCTCAACTCTGGATGTTGGGGAGGGGGAGATGGAGAAAGAAGGCAACCTGCTCTGCGGTTCGAGGCTTGGGTTTGTTAAAGTAACCATTCTGGAGGTGTCACTTTGCGAAGAGTGTGTAATAATTGTTTTGTTCTCCAAGTTCAAAGGAAAGGAAGAAGGAGACCCAGTCCTCTTAAAGCCCAGGATCAGGTTCAGTTGACAACCTGGCGCTTGGCTGCGGCTCATCTGGGCTCCTTGCGGGAGGCAAGGGTAGAGTTGAACCAGCAGAAGGAAAATTAGGGAGGAGGGAATCTCCACAGCTGCTCTCAGAGTCCGGAGATCACGGAGGCGCCATTCCAAGGACCAAGCCTGCCCCGGAGCTCTCCACTGGCAGGGCTCCTTGGAGGATGGAACATTTTGCCACCCCCTGGAAAGCACCGCCCGGGGCAGCCCCCCTGACTCCCCCATGCTACACTGCTGGGCCTACCACAGGCACTGCTCCAATGAATTGACAGAAATCACAGTTCAACAACTTGTAGAAGGCCATAAATTTGCTATCTGTGCTGATAATGTATCCTGGAAGGTGGAACAGCACCATTCTGGATTTGGCTCATCTGAGAGGCTCATCTCAATGAGATCATTCGATTTAATTTCCAGCTGAGAAAGGACTGTAGCCAAAATCAGCTTCTTTGAAGCAATTGCCCACATTTATCTAAATATCTGCATGTTCCAGTATTGTCAATGAGTGAGATCACATAGAACTGATATTTGGACAATTTATTGGACAGAGACCAGTTAAGGGATTCTTCAGTCTATGTTTTCACTCCAGAAAGAGGTTTGGACATACAGTATTTAAAAAGAAAAGATGACGAAGAGGGGTTTTTTGGTGTCATCACAACTAGTAAGAGAATCGTAGCAGCAAAGCTCAAAAAGGAGTGCTACCAAATGAATTCTTCTTGCTCTTGCACTGTCTATGTACTTTAGAGGTCACTGCTACACTTCAAGTGTTTCAAAGGTGGTGAATTTAAAATGAAAAATGAGGTCTGCTGATATTAAGTGCTGTAGCTAATGATGTGAGGCTAATGAATTGTGACCTGTGTTATTACAGTGAAATATTTACAGCCATTGGAAATCTCAATTAGATTGCAGGCTTTCTGCATGATGGATTACAGGGGAGAAATGGTACCTTGGGAGGCCCATAAGAAATTCTAAAACTTGCTGGAAAACTGCCCAAGAGACTCTGAGAAATAGTTTTAAGGGGAACTGTGCTCTTTAGTGGGACTGCAGTGGCTAGGGGCTAAGATGCTGAACTTGATGACTGGAAGGTCGATAAGACAGCAGTTCTGAGACCTGAGTGTTACACGATGGAATGAGCCCCAGTCTCTGTCCCAGTTCCTGCCAACCTAGCAGTTTGAAAGCAAGAAATTGCAAGTAGATAAGTGGTCCCCACTTTGGTGGGAAGATAAAGAGTGTTCTGTGCACTTCGGTGTCTAGCCTTGCCTGCCACATAACCATGGAAACATCTGCACATACAGACAGTGCTGGCTCTTTGGCAGTAAATGGAGATGAGCACTGTACCCTAGAGTCAAATACAGCTGGCTTTTTAGTAAGGGTGACCTTTATCTTTATCTTCATTGTTTACATTTTGGATCTGGATTCGGATATGAGTCTGAGCAGTAAACTGTGTGTATAAGGCTGGAGCAGGGAAAGAGAGTTGGTCAGGAGAGAAATTTATATCTGATTGTGTTGCATGTGTGAGTGCAGAACGATCGTTTATTATCCCTATAACACAGTTTGGAGCAAATAATAATTCAGTTATTGTGGCTCTTCTTCCCTAACATAAAAATAATGTGGAACTACTACAGATACATCTCTTTCTGCTATCATTTTGGTCTGAGGTTCTTATTTTTAATCCCAGCCATACTCCACAGTACTTGAGGTTTGGCAACAGCAGGGATGGGAAATGGAGGGTACTCCTGATGTTGTTAGACATTAACTTCCATTATTATCCATCAGTTGCTATGCTGATCAAAGCTGAGGAAAGTTGCAGCTAAACATCCCCTGGATGGCTGCCTCAAGAACTCAGAAAAGTTACTTTTGTAGCTAAGGCAACCCAAAAGTTAGGGATTCTGGGGCTTGTAGTTGAACAATAACTCTTTTTTGCTTTGCCTGATAAACGTAGCTAATCTATTTCTTCTTCTTCTTATTATTCTTTTTTTTTTGAGGGGGAGGTAATTTTTCTCAAATATAAAAATGGAAATCTATTGAGTTTCCTATAATTATAGAGCAGTGATGGTGAATCTTTTAGAGACTGAGTGCCCAAACTGCAACCCAAAATTCACTTATTAATCGCAAAGTGCCAACACGGCAACAGGGGAGGGAGGAAACTCTCCCATTGGTCTGCTGGGTAGAGGGGTGGGCAAACTATGTGCTGGAGCAATAGCATGGGTGCCCACAGAGAGGGCTCTGATATAGAGCTAAGAGCAGTGGTGGGCTCCAAAAATTTTTACTACCACACTGTGGGCATGGTATGGTGGACATGGCCAGGGGGAAAGCCGTGTGTTGTGCCTGAATTAGGTCTACTTTATTTCAAAACTTGGATGGGCAGGGCCAGCCAGAATTTCTGCTACCAGTTCTGGTGAACTGGTGCGAACCTGCTGATGCCCACAACTGGCTAAGAAATATAATTAAACCCCTTGATTCATTTGGGGTGGGCTTTGGAAAATATTGTCTGGTTGTATCCTAGAATTAACCCTTTATGTGGGATAAATACCAGTTGTAATGAACATAGGCTTCTGATTTTTCCCTAAAGGTCTATAAAGTTTTATAGGATGCTTGTGGAACAGAATCTCTGACCTGATAATCATATTGCACCTGATAATTTGGGAATATTTATCTAAGTTATCACACAATTATTTTATCCAACTGTACCATTTTACATAGCAGTTGGATGGATAGCTCAGTGGTTTAGGTATTTGGCTGTGGAACCAGAGGTTGAGAGTTCAATTCCCCACTGTGCCTCTGGGGAAAAGAAGCAGGCTGTGTGTAGTCATGAGGAAACTGCCCATTCCCAAAATAGCCCCTGAAGAAGGAAATGGCAAGCTAATTCTGTGTGTTCTTAACTTAGAAACTCCTGGAAAGGGTCATTATATCTCAGAATTGACTTGATGACACACCCACCCACTATTTTGTTGTGAGACTGCTGAGGTCTTTTCACATCCTTCTGACAGAGCTTTGATTGAAGGGGTAGGAAAAATATTTTGGAATACCAAATGATGGGTTTTAAATCCCCCAAAACAGAAGATGATGCTTTGTTTGACTTTCGCTCAAGCAAAAGTATAGCAAAGTAACAGCTTTGAAATTGGTTTGCAGCTTGATGTGTTAGAAGAGCATCTTCATTCATGCTTGGGAAGACAGAATATTGATGTCAAGTGGCATCGGGCTATTCAGTGGGAAAAACCTACTCCTGTATTAGGATGACCTTTTGCGACCTACATTTGTGAAATACATTTTCATCATGCCAAAAGTACCTGACAGGGGAAAAAAAGATACGTAGATGGTTCCCTGCCCAAGCCCTTAAGTATTGAAGGTTTATAATTCTGTCATATTTTGACCTTGAGATGACTGTATTGAGAATACTGCAGAATGCCTGTTTAAACTTGTGGCATGCTACACAGTGCTGAAAAGCCACAAAACAGTGCAAGCTGAGGGCAAACAAGTTTGTTGTTGCTGTCTGTTTCTATGACCGTATGAGTAGCTCAAATGCTAGATGAAGATATCAGCCTTTAACAAGCGGCAGAGAATTTACTGAGGAAATGGTGTGTTATATTTGTAGCTCTGAGTGACATATTAGCAAAGAAAGTAAAAAAAAAAGGAAATGAATGTTTATTTTGTTTATGATGCATGAGCATTTCTTTTTAACTGATAGCCTTAATGGGGTGGGTGGGTAGGACAGGGATTTCTATTTAGGACTTTTTCATTGGTTTAGATGGGTTGTGGTGGTTCCCCCCTTTTTTCTCTCTTTCTTCTCCTAGGGCAATGCCCAAACCCAAGAGGAGTACTTGGGAATCGAACTCCAACCTTCCAGTCATTGAGTTCAGCATCTTAGCCACTTGAGCCAACACAGCCCTGATGTTAACATATCAAGCCCTTAAAATGTTTTAGGACCACACTATCTGTGAGAGTGCCTCTTCCTAAGAAATTGTACCTGGAGCACTCAAGATCTTAAATTATGTATTGTGCAAGAAGACAAAAAAGTTGTGACAAGAGCAAGATCTCTCTCTGCCGTGGCTCCCTTGTCATGGAATGATTTGCCAGTGGAAATTAAATCTACTTCCATACTAATGACCTTTTAGAAACCATTAAAAATATTCCTTCCCCATCAAGCATTTGCCTCGTTAGCAAATTGATTATATACCTGCAATATCCTCCTTCATAAATTTGATTTAAATTTGATTGGGATCTGATTTATTTTTTATTTAGATTTAGATGTTTTAGCTGTGTATAAGAGAATGAATGTTTTGAAGTATTGTAAGGTTTTAATTTACTTATGGATTCTATCTAGGTAGGTATTTTACTATTGTCGTATGGTTTTATTCTTGATAGTGTTGGATGATGTTATTTGTTTTTCCTGTGTTTTCTGCTTATTTATTGTTAAGAGTTGTCCAGAGTGGTGCTTCCACCAGTTGGGTGGGATACAGGTTAAACAAACAGACAGACAGGCAGACAGACAAATACATTGCTCAATATTTGCTAAAGCGACTAAACCACTGCTTTGTGCACAGTGTAATTTTTATTGTCCTATATGCTTCAAATTGTAAAAAAAAAATTATGATATGAAATGCAATCAGTTATGCAGCCTCTTTCTGTATTTTTTATTTTTATTTTTTGCATATAGGGACTGCACAATTGCTAGCTAGGCAAAGTCAAGCACATAAGAGTTATTATCTCTTTATTTTGCCTTTGAACTGATTTTGGTTGAACAACTCTCACATGTGGCCTCTTGCCTAACCCCTTCTGTACACTTGGGCATATGTCACTGGTTGTGTGTTTGGTATCTGCAAGGAGTGCAGAGACTTGGGTTACTGTGATATTGAATTGTTTGCATTGGATTTGATTAAGATCATTATGTTGTTTGTGGTTAGACTGCTGTATTGCAGCAAAAACATTGTAAGTTTGATCAAGGTTGACTCAGTCTTCCATCCTTCCGATGTCAGTAAAATGAATCACCTTCTTACAACATGTGCCATGCTACAGAGTGGTGTTAGGGACACACCAAGCCAGGTGGTGGAGAAAAGGACAGCGACAGTGGGAGTGAGAGCTTGGGCTAGATGGAATGGTGCTGCAGGCCGTAGGTTGAGAACCCCTGCTCTGGATGGTTCACAAGGTAATTAGCATTTTGCCTCCAACATGTTCTCAACCTACAGTCTGCAGCATCATTCCATTTAGCCCAAGCCCTCGCTCCCACTGCCACTGTCCCTTTCTCCACCACCTGGCTTGGTATGTCCCTAACACCACTCCATAGCAGAGCAGATGTTGTAAGAAGGCTTACAACATCTGCCCTGCTATGGAGTGGCATTAGGGACATACCAAGCAAGGTGGAGGGCACAAGGGTGCCACTGCCACCAACAGAAGCAGAAGTGGCAGATGCATGTGGTTCCCCACGTCTTTCCCAGGTGCTGCTCTGTCTGAGTGTTAGCAAGGACAGGCAAGATCCCTCCTTTACCCCTGGCAGGCCAAGATCCCTCCTTTACCCCTGGCAGGGAAGCGGTGGTGGTGTGGGGGGGAGTGGTGGCAGTGGTGGTGTGTGTGGGAGTGTTGGTGGGGTGGCATAAGGGGAGTGTTGCAGGCCAGACTGATGATGTGTGTGTGTGGGGGGAGTGTTGATGGTGGTGGCAGGTGGGTGGGGAGTGGTGGCAGTGGCATGGGGGAAAGTGCTGGTGGGCCAGACAGGTGTTCCTCCCTGCCACGGCCAAAGGCGGTGCTGCTGGTGGGAATGGTGGGAGCTCAGGGCAGTGTGTGTGTGTGTGTGTGTGTGTGTGTGTGTGTGTGTGTGTGTGTGTGTGTGTGTGTGTGTGTGTGTGTGTGTGTGTGTGTGTGTGTGTGTGTGTGTGACCACAGTCTGAGGGGGCCTGATCCAGCCAGTGGCTTAAAAAGGTTGAGCACCCCTAGTCTAGTGAGTGCACTCAGCACTATGGGGTGGCATAAATGTAATTGCTGTTTCTATTTCTATTACTGCTTTCTTCACTCTTTCATTGAGTATAAAGGCCACTTCATTTCTTCTAAGGGATTCTTGCCCACAACAGTAGATATAATGATCCACTGAGTTAAATCCTCCCATCCCATTCCTGTCCACTTTAATTCAATGATTCCAAGGATGTCAATGTTCAGTCTTGCCATCTAATGTTTGACCATGTCCAGCTTACCTTGACTCATTTACCCACAGGCATTCACTCAGATACTCCTTCACACCATCCCATTCATTTACCGGTACTCGACAATTCACCCGAAAATTAGAAATGTTCTTACCTGCTGCTGCTTCTCTCGAGTCCTGGTTTCAAAGCTGGACATTTGGCTTATTCGGTCTCATTCCTTCTCTCATTTCAACTGCCACTCCCTATTCATTGGAAAAGAGTGTAGCAGCACCATGGATAAGAGAGGTTCTCTCCCTTGCTCAGGTATGAACCAGGGGGGAAAGACAGGTTAAAAAGAAAACATTATAGACATCTGAACTCCTATGGAATCTTTTCTCTGCACTTTCAAGAGAAACCAGTGAAAGAAAATTATGATTTGGGGAGGGGAAGGAAAAGGGAGACAGAAAGAGATTAAAACAAAGATTGAGGAGGCTATTTCCCCTCTTCCCAAGAAGAAAAATACCGTACAGGAAAAGATATGAGAAAAGACAAGGAGGAAAAACAAAATTTGTTTGTCTGCAAAGCTACAAACCTATACAAATGTTCATAGAAATGAAAACCAAGCTGTAGGATTTGCTTCTGATAAAATGACACAATTACAAGTTTCATTTTTTAAACAAACATTTTCTCCTATTCCTGTCTGTCCAAATCCAATCAAGCCCATTGGCAAAAGCAGCACCCATTCTTCTCAGCTAGTTATCCTTTCCTCTAAAAAGTGGCAACCAGGTATTGGCTGGGGAAAGATATTCCACTTAAGCTACTGAATGAAAGTCACCTCCACCCTTTCACACACTGAACATGCCAATCCACCTTGGACTTGGCAATGGTCCAAAGAGTTCAAAATAACCACAAAGATCGGCATCAGGAAGCAAGATGCCTACTTTGGAAGCATAATGCTGCCACTACATCCAATAAAAAGAACAAAATCTCCAGTAGTTGGTCAAAGTGACACCTCGATTTCAGTACCACAAACAATGTGAGCCAAAAATCCAGGCAGTTGTTTGAAAGGGTTTGAAAGGCCCTGGGACAGTGGATTTAAGGGCTCATTATCAGCCTATTTTCCACTGATCTTTCAGTTTCAATTGACAGGAAAAAATAAATAAAACAGACAGGGTCTTGAATTAGGAAACGTTTAAGGAACAGTAAAAAAGCACATATACAAAAATGTGATAGAACTAATAATTACAGATTGCTCTGAAGCATGTAATGAGTACACAAAAAACCTACTAAAGGTGTTGAGAAAGTAGCCTTAAAAATGAAAGCTGGTTTCAAACTACAACCTAGAACAGTGATGGCTAACTTTGGCATTCCAGGTGTTCTTGGACTTCAGTTCCCAGAAGCCTTGATCATCAGGAATGCTGACTTGGGCTTCTGGAAATTGAAGTCCAAGAACACCTGGAGTGCCAAGGTTAGCCATCACTGGCCTAGAAGGTTATCTCATTGTTCTGTCAAGTGAGGCCACAGAGATCAAAACAGTTTGCTATCCAGAAGTGTTTATCTCAATTTTCCTATGTTTTCCTATGTTTTCCTGTTTACTATGGAATGCACAAACAATAAGTACATGAAAGGGTAAATGAAAAAAGCTCTGGTGATGCAGCGGTTAAACTGTTGTACTACAGCCAAAACTGCTGACATTGTAAGTTTGATCATGACTGGGCTCAAGGTTGATTCAGCCTTCTATTCTTCCAGGGTCGGTAAAATAAATACCCAGCCTGTAATCTATGGAGAAAAAAAAACTGCCTTGCCTTCTACATGATGCCATTGGTGATGATATCAGCAGTCTTGCCTCCTTGCTGTTCCTGATCCATTTGTTGGGGGCAAAATGCTAATTATCTTATGAACCACACAGGAATACACTAAGCACTATGGAGTGGTATATAAATGTAACTGCTGTTGCTATTAGGACAGATTGGGCTGGGTGATCTTTAAATGTAATTTTTCAGTGTGTTCTTTTAAAGAATGCTTATGGCTTAAGCACTTAGCAGTTTACTTTTCAATTCCTTAGTATTTTAGAGTTTTTTAAACAGTGATGGGAAGAAACAGGTTCTCACCAGTTCCCCAGAACCGGTAGTAACTTTCCCCAGTGTCCCAGAGAACCGGTGGCAGCTTTTGGGGAGGAACCACCTCTGGGGCTTACCCTTTCAGTGGTTCCCCCACTGCGCATCCGCGCCAAACACTTGGTGTGCATTCACAGCCTCCTTGCTGTCCTCCCAAGCAGGGAGGAGGAAGAGAAGCTGCTAGCCTGAAGCTCCCTATAGCCTGCTCCCCAGGGTAAGTGACTCACCTTTCAGTGTGGTGTGTCTGTGTGTATTTTAATGTGTATTTAATACCTTTACCTATATTGATGTACTACCACAGTTTCTAAAAAGGCCTGGCGGCCGGCAGGCCTGGCTTGGGGTTTTTAAGCAAAGTCTTGGAGTTACCTCATCAATAAGCTACACCTGTGCTGTTCCAATTGCTGTTCCAATTGGAGAAGCCTTAAGAAGGTACAGCTGTTTTACATTAAGGCACATTATCCTAGAGAAATGGTACAATAACTATATCCATCTTGCAACATGGTTCTGTCCAGGCACTTATACTAACAGGTAAGTGACGGATTTATGTATGGTGTGTGTGTGGGTGGGTTGATTTATTTTTGGGGTGCGTGGATGGGTGTATTTTAATGTAATATTTATTTATTTATTTAATTTACGGGTTTGTGTTGTGGGTGGGTGGGTGGGTGGGTTGAGGGGTGTGTGTGTATGCTTATTTTTATTTTATTATTATTATTTTATTTGTCTTTGCCCCATCCACAATGCCATGATGTCATGACATTAGCTACGCCCACACTGTGATGACATCACGGTGGGGTAGTAAAATTTTTGACACCCCACCACTGTTTTTAAATGTATTTTTCCTGCTAAAGATCTTTCTGCTTAAATGTTTTAAGACACACACCCCCGGTGCCTTTTCACACTGTAAACGCTTGTATTTCACAACACAACTGAGGTATAGTAAAACACCGGATAGCGATTGGATCAGATAATGCTAAAATCGCATAACGTTAAGTAATCTGGGGAGGAGAATTGGATCAAATAACATTAAGGTCCTATGGGATGGATCGGATAACAACTGCTAAAGCCTGTGCAGTTACAATGTATCTCTATGGAGGTTTAATGTTAACCGATCCATCCCATAGGATTTTAACATGGATCAGATAACACTAAAAATCAGATAACACCAAGACTTGTGGAACCAAGTTTTAGCATTATCCGGTGTTTTACTGTATTATTCCAGGTTGGATTTATATACAAAGCATTTTTATATTCTTATTTTCAGTTTCCTGTGTTTACCTTTCATATTTTTAAGTATATGTCTGCAGTTCCTCATTATTATAAGATGATAAGACTTTTGAAATCACATACTTATTATATGTTTTAAACAACATTGAAGTATCCTTTTAACTTAAAAGCAATGTAGATAAATAAAGTTTGTAGAATAGACAAGCTGATATTTGCCTTGCATTATTGTAATATTGACACAGAACTAAAGTGGCTCAAAACCCCATGGGGTTCAACTTTTTTTGAAAAAATATCTTTGCCATATTGACAAAAAAAATAATAATCAAAGTTTCTAAGTTTTCAGTAGGAGGTCCACTATTCTTCTGTAGGACTCCTATGACTTATGCTCAGAGCACATCTAAAAAATCTCCCTGAGGCCTTTCAAAATTCAACTAAGTAACATGATAGACAAGCAAGGAATTATACAGAAGAACCAAAAATATATCCTTTCTATGTGGAGTTTTCAGGTGGTAGCTGTGTTAGTCTGTGCAAGTATACCAGACAAGAAACCAAACAAAAGCAATAAAAGAAGACAGAACATTGTGGCACTTTAAAGATGACTGCTTTATTTTAATGTGCATTTTGTTGGATTGAGACCACTGCTTCAGGCATAAGGCTAAGAGTACATGGCACATATTTATACATTTATACATTGCCTCAAAATTGTAGGACAAAAATCCAGAGGGACACAGGTGAGGTAAAATATACAGTCAGTTTGAATATTTGTCAAGAGTTTTTGGGCCATTACCAAATGTGAAATGTCACAATAATTTATATTGTCTTCTGCTTTAATTTTCCAAAAGTGCAGGCTCTTTTTCATTTCCAACTAACCATAGTCACCTTTACAGGACAAATTTCAAAGGAGAATTAGTAATTTTAACTCATTATCATATATTGTCTCTACTGTTATCTACAACTTGGGGTACTTATAGCCACTAACCATTGTTGCTGTTTATAGAATGTAAACTTTAAAGTAAAAGAATAGAATATCAAACAGGGGTCTTAAGCAGTGGTGGGATTCATTTTTTTTTACTACCTACTCTGTGAGCGTGGTATGGTGGGCATGGCCAGGGGAAAGCCCTGAATTGCTCCCAAATTAGGACTACTTTATTTAAAAACTTGGATGGGTGGGGGCAGCCAGAATTTCTGCTACCGGCTCTGGCTAACTGGTGCGAACCTGCTGATGCCCACCACTGGTTTTTAAGTCACTAGCAGGTGTGAAGTACCACAAGTTTGCTACTTGTATTTACAAACCAACCCATATCTCTTTATTTTGAAGCCATATACTGTATAAGCATTTGCCATATAGTCTCACTCTTATATCTGAAGAAGTAGACTTGGTTCATGAAAACTTCCATTAAGCTAGAGGAATAATGATTTTATTATGATTGTTGTTTCTGCTTACATACAGCTCTGGTGGTTCACAAAATAATTATGCAAACTACAGTTTGTCCCTAGCAGGTTGGGTACTCATTTTACTGACTCCAGAAGGATAGAAGGCTGAGTTAACCTTGAGTCCATTGTTACTGAACTCAGATTGTCAAATCATATTTAAGATGCCTCAAAGTTTTTGCCTTCTTTTTTTCTTTTGTTTATTTGTTTGCATTTCTGAACATAATTCCTAATACAATCCAAAATCACAAACCTAATGAGATGGAAAGAGTGGTCCCTAAAGCACTGAAAAATGTGCATATTGAGTGTTGCTCATGGCATTACACTAGACTTAATAGAAATGCATCTCTTTTATGCAACTGGAGAAGGCAGACATATCTTACAAATTGAAAGATATTATTACAAAGCCTGTCTCCTCCTATGGGAATGAACCCAAATGGAAACAGCCAATGAATTTACTCTCCAGTATATATTTCCCCTGCAAGATGAAGACTAAAATCCTTTTATCAAGCAGGATTTTTTCTCTCAGCTGGTCAGTCACAGATCTTTCTTTCTTATTTGTACAAATAATCTTATGATCTTTTCAGAATGCTGCTTCTCAGTGGGTTCTAAAAGGTACAGAGATAGAAAGGCCAAAACAAGATAAGCTTTGCTTCTTTGCTTTCTTCCTTTCCCTTTGCCTGTCCCCCACAGGCAAATATTCCTTAACTGATCACATTTGCCTAGGACATTCTCCCACTGTAAGAGTTATCTTAAATCCCAAGAGCTTTGATATATCAAATCCTAAGAAAAGTACTCAAGCATGCTTCTGTAATCTTTCATATTTCTCTTGATAGCATGGCCAAATGAGACATGAGATGGGAGATCCATTGCGATGTACTCTCCCAATGTGTGTGTTTAGATCAGGAGCTCTCAACCTTTTAAAGCTGGGGGCCGGGTCATGCTCCCTCAGACAGCTTTGGCTGGATGGCCATTTCGCCCTTCCTAGACCACATGTCACTTCCTGGTGTGGTGGAGGTGTTGGTGGCCACATGAAATGGTGCGGTGGGCCACATCTAGCCCATGAGCCACAGGTTGAGACTCCCTGGTTTAGATTAACAGCAACAGCCTCTACAGCAGGGGTTTGCAACCTATGATTCGTGGACCGGCCCACAATGCCATTCCATCTGGGCCATAGCAATGACCCCAAACGTGGAAGTGGACACATTTATGACATCCATAAATGTGCCCGTGCATGTGCAAATACACCCACCATGGTTTATGGCAGTGTTTGCGGCAGGGGAAAACCACGTGTCCAGCCTGCTCAGCTGTCTGAGGTGGAGTTGTCCAGCCTGTGGTGCAAAATGGTTGAGAACCCCCGGTCTATAGTTTGTCATGCCTTGGGATTTTCCTAATTCATTGCTACTATTCCTGTTTCATCCCACCCCAAGGAAAAACAGACAGGATAACTGTGCAGAATTGAATTATGTGGACACAAACAGAATCCAGTCTGGTTCTCTTGAGGTTGCCATTATTTTGTGAATAGTAATTTTTAACAAGTACACACAATTCTGATCAAGATCTTCTATATCACAACCGGAGCTGCAACCTCAGAGAGAGTACTCCAAAATGTGTTATAGTGTCTGTTCTGAAGCTTTCTTGCTGCATTTAAATGGTGCAGTAGGAAAAGCTCTACAATGCACTTCTGTCTAAACACCGCATTCAAATACTGCACACAGATGCTTTCCTAGATTAAGAGGACCCAAGAGAGCCTTTGCCATTTTGAAAGCACTGGAATTAAGAAGGCTGCAATCAGAAGAGCTGATGACACCATTTCTGTTGAAATTCTAAAAACAAAACAATAGTTTTTTGAACTCAGACTAACAGTTCATCTCAACACCATGGAGAGATGCTCAAAGCTAGAAAGGAAAGCTCTTGCCACTCCCTGCTATTTGCCCATCAACACCTGGTGTTTAGAATGCCACTAGAAATTCCATTTAAATACTAGGACTTCAATGTGAATGCAAGACTTTTTGCCACCTGAGGCACCCAATATGATTTCATTCCTTCCATTTGATGGGAAATGCCTGACTGGATAGGAAACTGAGACTTCCTTCAATGCTGACAAGAGGATAGCATGCTTGCTTACCACATGTGAATACAGCAGATTAGTTCAAGGAAAGCAGTAACTCTATGGTAGGGGTGCCCAAACTATGGCCTGTGGCCCGGATCCAACCTCTGATACCAATTCACCTGACCCATGCTCTCCTTATACGGGAGCATTTTACTTCTACTTCCAGGAGAGACAAGGAAGGAGAGACAAAGTTGGCCATCACTGTCCTTGACTGTTTAGCTAAGTTGTTAATATGCTTGTGCTTTCCAGTGCCACAGAAGCCTTGCTTTTCCATAGCTGAAAGTACTACCAAATGGCAGTTAATTTAGCACTTGTCCATCAGTATTCTAAAATGGCTGAGATGTTTCTATAATGTTTATATAATTTTTCTTCTTCTCTGCTTTCCGTCTATAGATAATAGGGATAAAATGGAAGCAAAATTCTCTAAACATTGTAGAGACATCATAGACATCTATGGAAAGCAGCCTGGATGCCTTTAATGTTAGCTTATACAGTCAAACCTTGCATAAAGAGCGTCTCGCTTAAAGAGTAACTTGCTTAAAGAGCAGAATTTTCTCTAAATGTTCACTTTGCTTAACAAATAAAAAAACAAAAACAAAAACTTGCTTAACAACTGAATTGGGTTCACAATCCCTCCCCACCAGAAGTCACAATTGGTCACTTACAATGGTGTTTTGCTTAAAGAGAAAACTTGCTTAAAGAGCAATCCTGTGGAACACATTATTCTCTTTAAGTGAGGTACAACTGTAATGGGTATCGTAGATGATATGACTGTGACTGAATGTCAAGAAGGTCAACAATATAGTTTACATTATTAGAAGCAAAACTCCCTAAAGAAATGACAGTTGTCTGTTTATCTCAAAACAGGTTTTTCTAACGTCCCATGTTGCAGGTTGCCTTGCTTTAGATTTTTTTTTGATTGATCGCCAGAAAGTAACAAATGAACCTCTTTTCCAAATCTGATTGCTCAGGAATGGAATTTCAAGGAATATCATACATGGAGGGAAAATGTTCTAATAGCAGAAAATATATACCTTTCCTTCTTTCCCTTCTTCAATTTCTCACGTGTCTCCTCTTGCAAATATTTCTGTCCTTGTCTTTTTATTCTTTTCTGCATTATATTCCTGTTGGGTTATTTGAGTAACACTCTGACTGCTTAGAAACACATTAACTGGTCACTCTGTTAAAGTCTACACAGTCTCAGAATGGAATAAAGGTGCAATTTCTCCTGCAATTTCAAACACAGATCTGGACAGACTATTGTGTGACCTCAATGGGTGGCTGGTGTGCCATGTTTTTGTCAAGACAGCTAGGGAGAGTCCTACTCTTCATTACAAGAAACTTCTTTTCATTTTGGTTCCTGTTACCATAGCCCATTGATGGCTAACCTTGGTACCCAGGTGTTCTTGGACTTCAAATACCAGAAGCTCAAGTCATACTCTTGCTGATCAGGGCTTCTGGGAACTGAAGTTCAAGAACACCCAGAGCACCAAAGTTATCCATCACTGCTACAGTATTGCCTTTCAGAAGTTGCATATCCTCCTTAATTGCTAAGAAGGCAGCAAAGCAATTTCTGTAAAATTAGCCAGTGAAACAGTAGCTTCAGCAGTGGGATTATTGGCCCCTGAAGACCTACCTTCTGACCAGTAAAGCTCATCTTTTCAAAAGAGAAGCGGAAAATAGAAATGCTTACTGATCTCCCTCTGTACTTACACATGGTAAATGGCAAGATATATCCACATAATCCCATTTCTTAGACAAGAGAGAAGACCATAATGCCCTGATTTATTTTAATAAGCACAGGGGCAGAGGAATTATCATCCTGAATGGCCACTAGGTTGGTACTCTGTTCTTAACCTTTAAAAAAATTAAGAGTGTATGTGTGTACTTGAGTATGAAATGCTATGTGCTATAATAATTTAATAAACATTACATATTTGCATACCTTTGTTTTTCTATTCCCAAATACCTTCTCTCTTGAATGATATCAATAAAAAGCAGAACTGTAAGACATATGAAATATGCATCTATTCAGCTCTTTTCTAGACAGATTCTTCCAAATATATGATAGAGAAACATGGGGAAGAGACTCCTGCAAACTTAATAACTGTATGGAAGCTTGTTCTCAACTTTTGTCCTGCAGGATGAGAAATATGGCTATAACAAGTACATGCAAAATTCATTTTCCTCAGTGAAAAATGGTGTCTCAACACATCAACTTACCCAATGGGGAAAAATTGAATAAGAGCAGCAAAACCTTTTGCTCCTACATTCAGATAAAAAGATGAATAATTTTTCTGAGTCAGCACAGTATTCAAGAAAAACATCTGTGATTTTGGAGTGAAAAACAAAATGGAAATATTTCTGTGCAAAATACATGCTGAAACCTTACTGTAAATTGTGTGGGGAAAATATGCAGAAGTATGAAAAATACATAAAACTATTGTAGTCTTGATATTGGTAGCTTAAAACAAAAGGGGGTTGGGGGTTGAGAGAGGAACTGAAATTTTTGACTTCATGTAATCTTACAGCTGATTTGTGAAGGTTTTGCAATACTGAATTAGGTATACAATTGAATCCATATTCAGAGGCGTAGCTACCGCCGTATCAGCCGTATCAATTATATGGGGCCCCCGGGCTACGGGGGCCCCCAACGGCAAAAAATAAAAATAAAAATAAAAAAGAGCAAAAATTTACTGCGCAGGCGGAGAAACTCAATCTGATGCATTGTGCATGCGTCAGATTGAGTTTCTGCGCATGCGCACTTTATTGGAGCCATTTTTGGCTCCAATTTTAAAAAATAAAATTTCGGAGTCGGAGCCGCAGCTTCTCGGAGCGGCTCCGATGGTGGCCCTCAGAGGATGGCACCTCCCCTGGGGCCGCCCAGAGTCCCATGGGCAGGTTGAGGCCTGCCCGGGCTGTCTGCTGCTGCCGAACCCCCATGGCCTGGGGACGCCTGGCAGAGTGCGCCACCGCCTCCTCCGGAGGATGCACTGCTGCTGCCCGTCCTTCGTCCGCAGCGGGTCCGGAGAAGCTCAGCCCACTCGCGAGCAGCGGCAGCGGGCGGGGAAGGCGGGACCGCGCCCGGCACGTCAGGAGCGCGCACCTTGCCCCCTCCCCCAGCCGGCTGCCGGGCTCTCCGCCTTCTTCCCTGCCCGCTCACGCGCCTCCTGCCTCCCGGGAGCGTGGCTGCCTCGGAGCCCGGCGCCGTCGGAAGGCACCGCGGTCGGGGTGGGAAGGCGCGCCTCGGAGCCCGGGGCAGAGAGCGAGGATGGAGCCGGGAGGGTAAGTGAGGGTTTTGTGTTTCGGGTGGGTGGGTGGGTGGTTTATGTGTGTGTTGGGTGGGTGGGTGGATTTTTATTTTATTTCTTTATTTATTTTAATTATTTAAGTTATTTACGGGTTTGTGTTGTGGTTGTTTGGGTGGGTGGGTGGGTTGAGGTGTGTGTGTGTGTTTATTTTAATTCTATTCTATTCTATTTTATTTATTTATTTATTTTATTTTTATTTTTGGCCCCGCCCACGACGTCATGACGTCATGACGTTGGCTCCCCCCACGACGTCATGATGTCATGACATTAGCTCCGCCCCGCAAATAAAGGGCCCCCAAACAATTTTTATACGGGGCCCCGCCAAGGTAAGCTACGCTTCTGTCCATATTACTTGTTAGAAAGCAATACTCCAACTTGTTATTTATGTTGGGGAAATGAAATTTATTTTTGTTGCATTAATCAATAAATCAAAAACCTAAAAAGAAATTAAGACATTTATAGGCAACATCATGTTTGGTCTCACTGCTGACTTCTAGTTGAACATTTTGTTACCAGCATCTTCAAAAAGTGCTGCTTTTATAATCTTTATGTTGCTTTCTCAAACTTGGCATTTGCAGATTACACAATCTGATCTATAGCTGGGAAATGTGGGATTGGTATTGCAAACCAACTGCATATCCTATCTTAAAGGATGGGATGTAGCAATCTAACCAGTTATGTTTTACCATTGTTCTGCTCTTGCCTTTTTTTCCATTCCCACAAACTTGTTATTTATACTCAACCTCTCTTTAAACACTGTGGATAATTTGTCTGAATGAGGAAAATAAGGAATAAGGAGAAATATGTTCATTTCACTGAAAGAACTCTGAAATGCAGCAATGTGGCTACAAAGATAAGTGTTGGAGAATAAAAATATTTTGAGTACAGTACCTTTGTGCCCATGAAGAATATTTGTCTTCACTTTTGAATAACTTCATCTGCTACCAATCAACAACAACAACAACAGCAACAGCAACAGCAACAGCAACAGCAACAGCAACAGCAACAGCAACAGCAACAATTTCATGTCAAAAATTATTCTGGGTTGAAAGGATTTTTGCAGAAGAAACTCTGCTCCGGGCCCACCCAAATGAGGCTCCTTTCATGTCCCCAAGAGCTGGGAGAACATGCCTTTTGCATCCAGGGCCAGTGATCTTGAATTCCATGCCCATTCTTTCCCAGCATTTCTTTCTTTCCTTGCTCTCCTTCTCCTAGGCTCCTACAAAGTCCTTTGGATGTTGTCTCCAGATATTTGTCTTCTTCCTCCCAGTAGGCAAGCAGACAAAACTCTTTTCAGTGTTCAGCCAGCACTGAACCACGAGATCCTTCTCAACCTTTTGAGGCCACCCTGTGGAGAAAATAATGAAGCATCATCTTTTATCTGATGTACCACAGGGATATTGAGATGGGAGTCACTAACAAAATATAATTGTTTCCAGGGTCTAGGTTTGTGCAAAATCTCCTTTGCCTGCTTTTTCATGAGAAATAAAACATAGTTCTGTTATCCTTTAAGAAAGTACAAGGTATCCAACAGAGGAGAGAGAAGGCTTTCTTCCTCCTGAACTAAACCAGCCGTTGGCTTTTGCTGCATCCTTGTCTTTTAATGAGGTAAAAAAAAAAATCTAAATATATTTGTGAGAGCTGCCTGGAAAAAAAAACCCCTCTCCAAGGTGGATGAACATGAGAAGCACTTGGTAGGAGAAGTCTCCACCCCATATTACCTTTTCCTTGATACGGCTCATTAGTTAATTAACAGAAATTCTTTCCTTCCTTTTTATCTACAATTTCAGTCTCTACATACCCATTTTAAGAGCAAGCCTTCAATAACAAGCTGAGGGGATAGTGAGTAGTAGATCTTCTCATGAATTCTGAGGAGTGCCAAGGGCTTTCCAGAATATAGAATTCTCAAAAGCCATTTTGAGCTTTGAACTGTTTGTTAGAATTGCACATATGTCCATGAATTCTATTTTGAAGTTGTGATATGCTTGTGTTCAAGTTTTAGCCAAGCTTCTTATGGAGCTTTGGGGCTGTCCTGATGAAGGATTTGTGAAATCTCTACAGTAACATTCTCTTAAGTCACTGTGGGAGCCAAATGAAGCTCTTGAAGCTCAACAGAAAGAGGTTGACTTGTAAATTGCTTTGTATCTATCTATATGTATTTATTTGGATTTGACTGGAACTCCTCAGTAATCTGCTATGTCTATGGCTATGGGGAAATGTTGTTGAAAAACATCCCTCAAATTGCTGCAGGTTGAAGGTAGCTTTTTTGTTTTCTCCCCCTTCTCTTCCCCAAAGTCAAGGTTTGCTGAATCTTTGAGAAGGGAGTGGCCAAAAATGAGATGGCTAGATGGTATTGTAGTTGCAATGGGCACAGAGCTGGGTGGGTTGAGGAAGATGGTGGAGGACAGGTGTGCCTGGCATGGTGCATGGGGTCGCAAAGGATCGGAATCGACTGTGGGACTGAACAACAACAACAAATTACTCAGGCACTCTAACTCTAACCATTACCAAATTTGGCAAGTGTTGAGAAGAGAGTCAGAAGAAGCCTCCCGTACGCCTGTGCCCACTCCAACATATTGTAATGTAATGTAATGTATTGTCTGTAAGCCGCCCTGAGTCACCATGGCGAGTGGGCGGCAATATAAATTTGAACTAATAAATAAATAATAAATAAAGCCTACCTCCAATTTTGGAGTGTCTAGGTAGTTGAGGAGCTAAGGTATGCCCTCTCAAATCACTCATTTAATTTCCCCCAAACCAGCTAGTGGTGGCCTAAGATTTTTGTACAGGTGTGTGTGTGTGTGTGTGTGTGTGTGTGTGTGTGTGTGTGTGTGTGTGTGTGTGTGTGTGTGTATGTGTAGCATATGTCAATATTTGAACTTTCTGAGTGGAGAAATGATTTTTATATTGAATTAACACTCTTATATTTTCAAGGAAAATGTCTCAAAAATGATACATGAAGACTTTCCTCAAACAAAAACATGTGTATAAACATGGTTGAGTGCACACACATAAACAGAAAGTGTAATGGCACACTGGCTGTATACAACTCCCTTTTGCCAATGCATTAGTGATGGATCTGACCATGACTGACAGATAATGAAGATACTGTTTTGGATTTGCCCCTTTTGACTTGATAGCTTCACAAACATATGGGGAAAATTAATTTGCTATTTCAATTACCATGGTAATTAAGTTGATCAAAAACAACCCATATAAATTACTTAATTGGAATGTGATTGATTTCTTAGTTCCTTGAAGAGGATAGAATCATGTCAGCTATATAGAATAATGTTAGAATAAACTGCTTACAATTCAGAATTTAACTAGCAGAACAACAGAAAGATGTTAAACAAACAAACAA
Source organism: Furcifer pardalis (assembly GCA_030440675.1). Taxonomy (NCBI): domain Eukaryota; kingdom Metazoa; phylum Chordata; class Lepidosauria; order Squamata; family Chamaeleonidae; genus Furcifer; species Furcifer pardalis. The sequence goes on along the minus strand of CP126892.1, from coordinate 55,430,372 downwards.
ACAAACAAACAAACAAACAAACAAACAAACAAACAAACAAACAAACAAACAAACAAACAAACAAACAAACAAACAAACAAACAAACAAACAAACAAACAAACAAACAAACAAACAAACAAACAAACAAAGAGTTGTGTGATCCATACACAAAATAAATGCAGGAGGGAGGCAATACCTTTGTAGGATCGCTTAAAAATCAAACATGGCAGGAGCTTTCATGATTCAAGATCAGTTCTTCAGGCATGCATCAAATTCTTGTGGTTAGGGTAGGAAAAGTACCTAAAGTTCATGACATGATGTTCAGCCAGGATTTGTCTCTTAGTTGTGTTGTTGTTGGGGGGGGGGGAGGGGGACAGCAGGCTGCATCTTTTATCACAGCAGCTCCCTGATGGCTCAATGGGTAAAAGCACTGTTCTTGGAGACTGAAAGGATGGGGTTTGATTCCCTGAGAGCTGCACGATAGGGGACATGAAAGGAGCCTCATTCAAGTGTCCCCTGAAAAAAATTCTCTCAACTCAGAGTAATATCTGCCACGAAAACAACATATTTTATCACCCCCATTCAACAATCACAAGAAGCCAGGTACCTGTATCTACATATTACCTTCCCATAAGGCCTTTGTGTGTGTGTGAAACTGAAGCTTCCTTTGTGGCCAGCGGAAGGAGCAATCAAAAACCCAGGGCCCCCCATCAAGAAATTAGGGAACAAATTTTGTTTACCCATTCGGTGCACCAATTGTAGACAAATCAAAGTCAATTAGGAATATTACCTAGGAATCAGAACAGGGGTTGGCAACCTATGGCCCATGGCTGAATCTGGCCCATGGTGTCAACTAATCTGGCCCCCGCCCTTGCTCCAACCACTGTTGCCATGACCACTGCTGGAAGCAAATGCAGACATATTTATGGCAGTGTTTACAGAAGGGGGACCACCAGTCTGGCCCCCTCAACTGACCCAGCCCCTGACGTAAAAAGGTTGACCCATGGGTTAGAAATTTCTTCAATTCGTAGTGCTGCTGTGTTGATATTAAAGTCCATGTAGCATTCTTGATGGCTTTTTTTTGTGATATCCTCAGTAGTTTTGTAAACAAGCAAACAAAGTTATTTTCTGAATCTTAGATACGTTCCCTTCTATTCCATATATTTCTGTTTTCTTTTTGCATTTTAGAAATCTGTTTTCTGATTTAATTCTTTACTCAGGAATTTGTACTTAGGAAGTCCTGCACTTTTATTTCCAATTGCACCGCATATGCCAGAACAAATTTGTTAATCTTTAAGGTGCTACAAGTCTTATTGTTTCTTATTCCTTCTTTTTTCAGCCAGAAGCAACAGGACTTGTTGGACCTTCAGGGCCAACAAATTTATTATGGCACATCCTTTCATGGATTAGAGTCAACAAAAGCTCAAGCCATAATAAATTTGTTAGTTTCTAGGGTGCTGCAAGTCTCCTCGCTGTTTTTGCTGCTGACACAGCTACCCCTCTGGAAGCTTTTTTCATCTAAAAGTGTAATTCTTTTTCTGGCAATATGTAGGCCACAATCCTGTTGGGTTTACACAACATAAACCCAAAATTGTGTAATTTGTGTTTGTGATCATTCCAGCTGCATGGAAAGTTCTGGGGTACACAGAAAGAGCAGGCTTGAAGATTGTGGCATTTTTGAACCAACAATCGGGTGTACCCTAGTAATGGTAAGCTTATGTTGCCAGCTAATCTTTCTCACACGAGGCCAGGTGAAAGAAACTGCAGAATAAACTCATGAAAGCTGCCTTCATTTTGGCAGTTTCACATCTGGCCTAGACACGGAAGAAAACATTCCCAGTACACACAGCCATTGGTACATTTGGTTTGGGTTTACATCTGGTATTGTGACAAATGACTAGACGATTGCAGAACTGCTTTCATAATATCCCTTATACATACAGCATTTTGAAACAGAATTCTGGCTGTAATGCATTCAAACAAAATGAGTTCAAAAATATAGGTACATATAGGTACACTCATATAGGTAGACTCATCGGAACACAGAATTATTAGTATTTTCACCCCTTTTGGTTGTAGTAAAAGGAGGTCATGTAATATATGGAATCTTGTTCATTTTTTAAAAATTTTACCTTTGTTTTAGGAAGTAATAATATATTTATCCAAGAGAGATTGAATCACCAGGTGTTACCCCAAGAACTTGGACAATAGCCAGACTTTAGAGGCTGGAAGCAAAGAGATCTGAAAACAGAGAGCATCTTCAGAGCTGAGGCACAGGATTTTTCAACAGGTCATCAGCTGGAGAGCATAGCATGCTTCCTTATCAGAAGAAGGTTGAGTCAGTGTCAATCATTTATTTAAGACATGACACTACAGTAATAGACTTTTCAGCCCCATTGTGTCTGTCTTCTGTTTTAAGTTTTTGACAGCTTGTCTGTTCTTGAATGTAAAAAGAACTGTCTTTCAAGTTAGCTAGCTTTCAGATTTTACTTCTATACTTATTGTATGCCCAGCTCTGATCTAAAGTACAAGGTTCAGGGCAGTTTTTAGCAGGACAAGTTTTAGTAATATAATTAGAACTAAAGGGTGAGTATATCACTGACCCCTCAGATAATGCTGAAGCTTATCCAGGGTATCACATCACTATATATTTAGCAATGTTCTTGTGTGAAAACAAGTGTACTACCTGTATTAATATTTAAATATTATGCAGCTTTCATGAAAGTGGCAAAAGTCACAATTCCCATTGAAATTGGAAACTGCCTCTTATGTTTGTTGTTTGCCAAAAGGAGATTGGAAACCTACACCAGTTCTGCAAAGAACAGATTTTGTATCTTTACGTTTATGCAACTTTCAGGCAATGTTTTTGTGACTAGAATCTGTTGGCTGTTACTGCTGTCTGGAAGACAGATTACTGATGATTAAACATTTTTAAGTAGAATTTGTCATAAAATGTTGCAGTACATCCTCATCTCATAAGATTTTGGAAAGCTGTCTCATAGTGCAAGCTATGATAGTATATAATAATTATTAGAAGTTATACTATTAGAAGTTACAACAAGATAGCTTCTACCTCACAGTGAAGGCTCCAAGCTTGGGAAGCTTGTGACAGTAGAGTCCTCAGGCAATAATTCCATGAACTCCAGCTTGTGTTAATTTTTTAAAGGAAATAGCATGAACCTCAATTACCTCTTTTCCCTTGTCCTCAGAAGGTTCAGTTTTGGACAGCAACCCTCTGAATGAGTCCTCCATTAGCTGCACTGGGGTCCTCAAAAGACCTGGCCCAGGGAAGTGAGCAGATTGTGTGAGTCCAGTTCCTAGATATGGTCATTTTAGAGGCATCCTAGAAAGTCACTGGTTTCTGTGACACTGCTCCTCTCAGAGAATTCCTGTAGTTTGCCAATTGCTATTGGCATATCTAGAGTTGAAGCTGGGTGAGGAGCCGAAACTCCTATTGGACAGTGTAAAGGATGAAACTGAGGTGGTTCTGAATCAGCTGGCAGTGGCAGTACTGAAGCTATAAGTTTCCCCTGTCTTCTGCAGCTGACAGAGCTGGGTGAAGAAGCACAAAAAATGGGTCCCAGTCCTCTGTTTCTTCATCTCATGTCACCTCCTCATCTGATGTGTTTAACAGCATACCTGAGCCCTGCAACTCCCACCTTCTTATCCTTCCCATCACATTATCCTCCAGTTACCCTGCATCAGGAGACACTACTTTATCCAGGTGTATTAATGCCTTCTCACTGCCTATAGGCTCTGAATCTTTGTTCCCTTCCTGGCTCCCCAGGCTTATTGGCTGTGGGAAATGGCCTGCTGAATGTATAGAAGGCAACTCCCTCATACACACTTTTTTTGTTCTTTTTCAATTGGCACCCTATATTAAGAACATGAGAAAATCTATGCTGAATCTGATTAAAGCTTCCAGCTCAGCATCCTAGCACTTAAGAGTGCAGTAGCTCTCTTCTGCTTGTGTTCCTCCTAGAAACTGATAGACAAAGCCATGCTGCCCATAGTAATGAAGGGAGTATATAATTATCATAGCTAGTAGCCACTGATTGCCCCAGATTCATTGGATTTGTTCAGTGCAAAAAAAAATCACTTCTCCTGATTGCCCCCAGACAGTCAGGGGAAGTATTCAATTTCTGAAGCAGCTCATTAGAATCCCCTGGTGGCTGCTCAATATGACACACCTTGGGGCAGATTGTCCCACACCAGTAGACCATCAATCAATCACTTTATTATCATCTATGACCAGCGCAGTAAAATGAGAGGTTAAATTTTCAGTTAAATGCAGTTAAAATATATTATTTAAAACATATTCAGGTAAATTTTTAAAATTTAAATGCTTTAAATGTAGTTAAAATATATTATTTAAAGCATATCCATTTAAAGTTAAAGAAAATAGAATAAAGTCAGTTTTTAAAATTAGTGCTACAGTAAGTGCTACCGCAATATAGCATTTATGGTTTGTGCCACTAAGGGGCCTGCAAGAATTGTTCTTCTAATCCTGATCGCAATAGCACAAAGCTTGGTGGTATTACGGATAAAAGTAGGACTTCCATCTGATAGTAGCCAGTGAGTGTAAGTGTTGTTTGATTGCCCAGGATATTTGCAGAGCAGTGGGAATACGAGTTTGTTTCAGATATCCCTATAGAAAGGGCAGATGCATAAAATATGTTCTGTAAGATTCAGCTTCTCCTGTATCACTAAATGAGTGCTAGAGAAATTATTCCAGCCTCTTAATTATCTAGGGTACCATTTTCTGCACAGAGGCTGAGAGGACAGGGACAGACCAATCTATGCATTCTATGCAGGACAATCCCTAATATGAAGCAGAGCATGCTGCCTAAGGTAGCAGATTTCAAATATCATGAAAGGACTATCAAACAAAAGCTGCTCATGCAATGGCAACTGCATGCAATTTTCCAATTTTGTTGAGCCATCCTTTGTATAATCAGTTACATGAAAGTGAGCTAGTGGGAGAGAAAGTGGGTAGAGAAATTTGTATGATTGTTATTTTGTGACTGTCCCAGTGCTCTCAATCTGGCCTACATGTCTTGACTGGACTAACAGAAAGTTGAAACATTTTACTTCTTAATAGATTTTAATTGTGTCTGCTGCTTTTCATTTTCTGCTCTTATAGTTTTCATTTCCAAATAGTGTTTACTCATTGTGTACTCTTGGCAGCTATTTTCTTTGTAATAGCTCCACTTCAATCCCCAAAGTTCCTGATTCAATTCTTTCCCCCCCAATGCCAGGTTGTTAGTAGTCATATGAACACATTTCATGAAAATAGGGACTGAGGATGGCTTGCTAATTTCCAATAACAGTTAACTCTGTAGACCAGGAAAGTCAGAAGTACTTTTGGTGGTGTCACTATGCTGCATGTTTGTCTTGCAATGTGGTATCAAGCAATTTCTCACTTGTAGCATCCCCACCGCAGCCAGTATATCTTTGAATCTGAATTGAGTTGTCATTTATAAAGCATCTGGTAGTAGATTATTTATCACACAAGAAATGCAGTCATCTATGAACATATGAGCAAAAACTGCTCACCTTTTAAACCAAACCACTAGATGGCACACTAACCATTTTTTATTATTTTCCCTGGATCTATAGTTTTTATCAGCCCCTTAAAAATATAACCTTCTGAAAATATAAATCCATTTTCAGTTCAGTTTTTAGACTATCTCTGTTGCTCTTCTATAAGTTCCATGTTGTGGATCTTAGGGAACAGTTTAACTTTTGAAGAGAAGTATGAACATTAAGGAAAGCCTAAGATGTCACATTAAAAGGTCCGTGTTAGTTGAGCATCCAGTTGCACACAGTGGCTAGCAACTCCCACTTCATGTATTTTCTGATTTCAGAGATCTTTGCTTCTTAGAAGGTTGAAAATACAAAGTTCCCATATACTTGTCAATCTATGACTCATCTGAGCCAGTACCATCTACTCTGACTAACTGATACACTTATTTCACCTGTTAAGAGTTCTCTTACACCCTAGAACAATGATGGTGAATCATGGCACTCAAGATGTTCTTGGATATCAATTACCAGAAGCCCAAGTCAGCAATCCTGCTGATCAGGGTTTCTGGGAATTGAAATTCAAGAAATTCACGCATGCACGCATGCATGCAAGCAATATTGAAAACTAGCTTCACAACAGTGCAATTCCACACATTTGCAGGGATTTCCATTGGATCCATGTCTCTTGCATTCACGAAAGCACTTATTACACGAACATGAAGACACTTTTGTATTAATCCCATTATATCCATCATGCACTTACCATGCTTCCCCTTTAGATATTAGTGCAAATGCAGAAGAATTATCTTATATAAAATTGCTAATTGCACTTTCAGTTGCCCAGGTACTGACGTATTTCACTTAGATGGGGCTATTTCCTGATGGATTTTTCTTTAAAAAAGGGTAATTGGATATAGCTATGATGAGTTTTCAACTACCTAAGTGAACCTTGGTAGTCCAGGTGTTCTTGGACTTCCATTACCAAAAACCCAAGTCAGCACTCCTGCTGATCAGGGCTTCTGGGAATTGAAGTTCAAGAACACATGGAGTGCCAAGGTTGGCCATCACTGACCTAAGACATTTCATGAAAAGATTTCGTTTTTAAAAATGCAGGTGTAATCCACAGAAGACTCTGCAATCTTGTGTTCAGTTTTTTAACACATAAGTATTAATAGACCAGCATGAATCAGCATTCCCAGTGAGATTTGTATGAAAAAGTCACTGAAATGATGATCTGTGTCATAATAATAATTTAACATCAGAAATTATTCTGGGTTAAAAGGTTTTTTTTGCTGGAGAAGCTCCACTCAGGAAGCATCCGAATGAGGCAACTTTCATGTCCCCAAGAGCTGGGAAAGAGATGGGCGCTCAGTCAATCATGCAGCAGCTGGGTCTCGAAATGCCAACTTGCCAGCCTTCCAGCTAACAAGGCAAGCTTCATGATCTGTGTTCTGATTTCAAGAGATCTGGGGAAAATGTAAACAAAGCATATGTAAACATCTACTACCATGTCTGAAGGCATTAAAAGTCTGATGTAAACAGTGAAGCACAGGATTCTTTTACAGTATGCTTGTAAAGAGGAATTCTTTCACAAAACATAAAATAGCATTATGGGGGGGGGGACAACAACATTGTTGACTTTTAGAGGTGGGTCTGATGATGTACCACATGATAAATAGTTATATAAGCAAGCATCCACTGGAAATTGTTATTTCCATTGTTTTGTTATTTCCCCACAGTTTTTTTATATCCAAGCACAGTGTTCCAGATCTAAGCAATTAGCAAATGAAACATTATGTATTTTCTATTTGAAGGACAAAATAATATGCTCATTTTGCAGCTGTATATGTAGATGTGAGCAAAAATAGCAACATATGTAAAGATGAGAAAGAGATCAGCAAGGTGACCCAAATTATCCCAGTGACTGAAGCTGCAAGAGATGTCCTGTTGCCTTCACTATTGTGTCTACTTTCTAACTTCTGATACTCCACCAGTACTTTCCCTTCCTAGATTTTTCTCCCTCTTCCTACTTTCTGTGTTGAGCTTACACATCATGTTTTGAAATCATTGGGCAGTTCTGGTAATCAGTACTACATCATCTGCAAACCTAAGACATAAACATGTTTATGATAGCCATGGATGCATTTAATGGCAGCATTTACAATGGGGGGAACCACCAGTCTGGCCCGTGGGGTGCATTTATCGTTGTTGTATATGTGTCCATTTCCGCTTCTGGTGGTGGTGGTGGCAACATGGGCCTGATCTGGCCCACAGGTTGAAAACCTCTGTATTAAACCAAGTATGTTCCAGCTTGTCACGGTTTTTCCCTCCCAGGCATAGAACTTTGCACTTATCTCTGTTACATTTCAATGTGTTTTTAGCCCAGTGTTTGAGCTTTTTAAATTTTGTTTCTTTCTTGCAATGTATTAGCTATTCCATGCAATTCTGCATCATATCCACAACTCTGATAAGCATTCCCTGTACCCCTCATCCAAGTCATTAATAAATATGTTGATCAATATATTCTGTCAAGTAAATAGCACTATTGAATACGAAGGCATGTCTATGCTGCCTAAACCACCCAGTAGGGAAACAAACCTGAGCCAATTAAAGTTGTCTATCAAACGGAAGTTTCATTCTACTGAATTTACTAGTGCCAAGGGATGTATAGTGTATATGTTTCTTCAGAATATTGAGAGGTTTCAAGACTTCTAGCATTTGTCCAGAATTCATCAGGGCTGAATGAATCACAAGCTGGAATTAAAATTGCTGGGAGAAACATCAACAACCTGAGATATGCAGATGACACCAACCTTATGGCAGAAAGTGAAGAAGCCCTGAACAACTTATTGATTAAGGTGAAAGAAGAGAGTCCAAAAGCTGGCCTGAGACTCAACAACACCCCCCTCCCCCATGCAAGATAATAGCAACCGGCCCTATCACTCCCTGGGAAATAGAAGGGGAAGAAATGGAAGTAGTGACAGACTTTACCTTTTTAGGATCCAAGATCACTTCAGATGATGACTGCAGTCATGAAATAAAAAAGACGATTAATTCTTGGGAGGCAAGTTATGAGAAACCTAGGCAACATAATAAAAAGTAGAGACATCACCTTGCCAACAAAAGTCTGCATAGTCAAAGCAATGGTATTCTCAGCAGTAATGTATGGTTGTGAGAGCTGGAACATAAGGAAGGGTGAGCGCAGAAGAATAGACACCTTTGAAATGTGGTGCTAGAGGACAGCAAAGAGATCAAATAAGTTGACCCTGAAGGAAATTAACCCTGACCGCTCCTTGGAAGGACAGATATTGAAGATGAAGCTCAAGTATTTTGGCCACCAATTGAGAAGAGAGGACTCACTCAAGAAGGCCTTGATGCTGGGGAAAATCAAAGGGAAAAGGGGAAGGGGCGGCAGAGGATGAGATAGCTAGATGGCATTGTTGATGCAATGGGAATAGAGCTGAGCGGACTGTGGAGGATGGTGGAGGATAGGGGTGTCTGGTGTACAGTGGTCCATGGGGTCACAAAGGGTCAGACTCGACTATGCAGCTGAACAACAACAGAAAAGAAGTCACTGTGAGATTTATGCTGTTATGTTATAGCAAGGTTTCTTTATACATATAAACATAAGACAAATATTCACAATAGTAGCACTCATAAAATTCTGCATAGAATTTTCAGCAGAAATAAAGTCAACTCTCAGCATCCCTCTCTCACTTATATCCAGTATATAATGTTCACTTCCTCTCCTGATTTCTTAGTCTTTAGAACAGACCCTGTTAGCACTTTCTGGAACAGAATGTTGTGGGAAAATCTAACACTCATAAAACTATAGATAGTATGGCTAAACGTATTGCTAAGTTTGACCCATTCAGACAGGTTCACCACAAACACAGAAATATCAGATATGGGATCATCAAGAAGTCACTGAGGCTTTCCTCATGATCTCACTGCAATATGCTCTGCTTTGAGTGGATTGAATCTATGGATGCTATTTATTGTTCCAATCAAAACCTAGCTACTTTTTAAATGGTTTCTGTTATTATAGAAAGCAATGTTGCAAATACTTCTGGAAAGTGCAAGGAAGGGAAGTCTAGGGAACTTGTGCTTCCTCTGCACTTGCTTTCAGAATATCTCCCAGGGGAAAGCAATATGTTCATTTGTGCATGGGTAAATATGTCTTCTTCTTTGGACTGGATCAGAAATTGTGAGGAGAAAAGGCATAAGGTGGTAAAATGTCCATTCATCTTTCACCTCAAGCTGCTCTCATAGTCAGTTACCCAGTTTCTTGGGCAGATGAGGGGATCAAAAACTACCATGCCAATTCTCCAGGCTGTAACTGTATGAAAGCAGAGTGGGAATCTGAATCCTGACATGAAGTTCTGGCAGAACTATGTGTGCACTCTCATAATGCTGAAATGGCTTTCCATTAAGACTATAGAAACAATGCTAGACAGAATATGTTATGTGGAATTTATAACTGAATGGAAGTTATATGGAGACAGAAGTACACACTATTTAAATAAAAAGGCAGATGTCTTCCTCTTTCCAACACTAAGAAAACTTTCTGAGTGGTCATCAAATATGCTTCTTCATATGAAAGCCAAAAATGTACTCCTAAGCTTTAAAATTTTTTATGTATAGTCAAACCTCGCATAAGGAGCATTTTGCTTAGCGAAAAGCTCACATAATGAGCAAGTTTTTCACTAAGCGGTCTGACTCGCACAACGAATTTTTCGCTACGCGAGTCAGACTTTTCCCTATTGAAAAACTCGCATAACGAGCATTTCTATGGGGAAAACTCACATAGCGATTTTTTTCGCTATGCGAGTTTTCCCCATAGAAACGCTTGATATGTGAGTTTTTCCATAAGGAAAAGTCCGACTCACATAGAGAAAAATTCGTAATGCTAGTCAGACTCACATAGCGAATTTTTCGCATAGTGAGCAACCTCTTAGAACGAATTAAATTCATTATGCGAGGTATTACTGTATTGAATTTTTTGTGTGTGTCAGAAGCACACAAAAGTGCTTTCTGGGTTGAAAGGATTTTTACTCGAGGAACTCTGCTCAAGGGATGGCTGAATGAGGCTCTTTTCATGTTCTCAAGATATTTTCCCACCAAAGTGGTCCCTATTTATCTACTTGCAATTTCTTGCTTTCAAACTGCAAGGTTGGCAGGAGCTGCGACAGGGACGGGTGCTCAAACTATCATCCAGTACTCAGGTCTTGAACTGCTGACTTTTTGACCTTCCAGCTAACAAGGCAAACTTTTTAACCACTGAGCCACTGCAGTCCTACTATGTATTGAAATAAGGTCCATACTTGAGTCAGCAGCCACAGAAATATTTAATGGGTTTTTTTCTTTATATAAATGCATTAGGGGTAAGACATGATAATGAAAAGTTGAAAGCAATACTTTCTGAGAAAAAATTGAAATCTGTACCATTGTGAGGATCATAAGAAGTTAGATATCATCAGCATTTGAAGGAACCTATAAAATCATCCATCCATGTTCATTGCACCTCATTCTTTTTCTGCTCAGAAACTTCAGTGTGGTGACATTTATTAAATGAATATGCAGAGTAAGAGTGCTGGAATCTGATTAGTCAGAAAAGGCAACAAAACTTGTGTGTTGGGATTTTTCTATTGAATGATGATAAGTAATATTAAACAGACAGGGCAGATAACTCCCTGGTAAACAGTTGTGTGTTATATTGTGATTCATTATTTCAAGACCTTCTAATACCACTTTGCCCCAAGCTGTATAAACTATGAAATTACATTGTTTTGAAAGAGTGAGTGTTCTAATTTCTTTTCTTCTCAAAATCAAATTAAGAAAACAAGAGGTTATGTTTCAAGATTACCATCCAGACAGCTAATGGAGATGAACATGAATATGAATATACTGTGATCAACAATCTCGTTTTAAAAGTTGGCTGCAATATTTATGGTTTTTATTTATAAAGCTCAAAAATATCTTATCATTGTGGCAACATTATCTGATAGCATATTAGCATTCAAAGTACTGGCATTTTTGAAGAATGACAGGTCGGGGAGTTGGTGCTGCTTCAGTATGTAGGAAAGCAAAGCTTGGACTTGCTTCTCTGCACTAGGTTTGAGAAACCAAATGCATAGAATCATCACATTCAGGAGAGACTGTGACTTAGAAAGCAGTTCGTATGGCTACTTTACATTGTTCGCTGTAGAAAGCAAAGATTTGTGAAATCAAGCTATTTTCTAACTCAAAGTAGGAATGTCCTGTTATTAGATCATGACAAATGAAGAATATATATTCTAAGAATTCAATTACTCAAACTTGAGCAAGGATGAAAAAAAGATGCATAACTCCACTTAGGGTTTCCAGTTCCTAAAAGGTGTGGCAGCAGGAAAATGATCATCCTGATTCAATTTATACACAAAATTTTTCATTTATATTCAATATTTGTATAAATATGATACTTTCTTGTACCCCTCTTCCAAGAATACATCAGCGCTCTTAATGTTTAAAATCATGCCTACTGTCTAGAAACTGACCTTAACAGAAATAACTGCATTGGCTACTCAGCTACTATACCCCAAAATGTTCCTGGAGTGGGAGATTTCCAGAAAGGAAATTTCCTTGTCAGGTCTTTCTCCCATACTCTGAGTGCTCAGATATCTTAGTGGAGGGGTGACCAAACTTTTCAGGCTGTGTGCTGGTCATGTGGTTGAGTGTGCAAGTCACATGGTTGCTCCCACCAAAAGAGGAAGTAAAACATGCATGTGTGGGTGCATAATGCACCTGCACATGTGCAGAACGCTGCCATAAATTATCAGCAGCTGTCATAAATGCATGTACGACAGCCATGGGTCATTTATGGCAGCATTCTGGGCATGTGTGGGTGTGTTGTATGGCCATGTGTGTTGTATGCTTTACTTCCACACAACTGTATTTGAGCTTTTGAAGGTGCTGAATTCAATCCAAAAAAATATGTTCAGTACCTTAGAGACATCTTTTAAAATTCAGAGTAAAATCTGGAATAACTCCAACCACACAAAAATTAAGTTGCTAGTCTCCATGGCTCTTCCTCTTTTCAAAGTAGGTTGTAGGAACACCTGCCAGTGGTCTGTTTGAGTTATTGTGTTACGTGTTAGAAATCTTTCATGAGTAATTTGGTCTTCTTTATAGATCTGTTGCTTTCTGAGCACACAATCTATCTTTTAAATTTTTTCCCTATCTAACAGTCTGCAGGCAATGTATTCTTTGCCATATAGCTGCATGGAAGCTGCATTTGCCAGATCAAACAAGATCCTTGGATTGAGTTCCCTTGAAATCAAAAGCCAAAACAAAAACCTGTTTCTCTATACTCCTGTGTGACAGGTCTTGATATTTGGAAAATGTACACAACATCATTCTATACATACTACTGCTGGTTTCATCTGTCCAGGATTTAACACAAGCAGCCAGGACTGTCCAAATCATTAAACAGAGTTGGGGGGCGGGGAGGAAGGCTACCTCACCCAGGTGGTTTTCAGCATCATGAAGGGGCAACTCCATAATTTATTATTAGTTTATATTTTTAATGGCAAGGAGGAGGAGAAGTACAGGATTCTGTGTCAGATACTTTTGTCTGGTTGAGACAAGAGGACCCTACAATTGCTGCTGTGTCTCAAGAAGTAAAATGCCTGATCCTGTGCATCATAGAACAAGGTGGTTGAAAGCTGAGTAAGTAGAGTGCAGTTGTATCATCTCAAAGCTGACGGTGATAGGGCGAGCTCTTCTGAAATACAAATGAACCCGCTTCATGGATGAAGTGCAGAAATGGGGCACTTGTAGGACTGGACTGCAGATGCCTGTTTGTCTTCCATTCCCCAATAGGCATATATTAGAATTGGATGCATTCAAAAGGGGTAGTTTACTTATGTCAAAAATACAAAATCTTTGACTTGAAAGTATGTACAACCAACACATAGATGTCGGGAATAAAGCATAGCCCTCCAACTCAATTTTTCTGTGAATTCATTTTATGGGATATATCTGTGAAAAAGAATAGGCAATACATCAAGGATGTTCATATCCTGCTATTTGCCTCTTAGGCAGGTTTTCTATTTGCATTATGTTTGGATGAGTAGCATGAAATGACTAAAAGACTTAATTTGTATCTTGCTTCAACAATTTGAAAGCAACCCTATTCAGTTGCCTCAGGTTCAAATCTTCAGGGAGTTCTAGAAATTCCCCATTGACTGTCATGGGAATATCATCAGATAAGTTTCATTATTTTGCTTTTTTGCAAACTAAAAAACATTCACAAACGTAACAACCTCTTCCAATGTGAAGAAGCATGTAAACTGGCAGATATTTTTCCAAGGGTGTGTAGGGAAATACACCATATCACTTAAATAGAAAAGAGAGAGATCTGTTGGTTTAAAAAAAGTTTTGTCAGAATTGCTTGAAATTTATAGTTTTACCTTCTAGGAATATATCTGTCAGATTTCAGATACACATCAGCAGGGGATTTTGTTTAAGGATGTTAAAATATTGAATTTACCAGATCCCCCATGTTTTGAGTGGATGTAAATCATATGAACTAAGGGCAATGGTGACTTAGTGGTTAATATACCGAACTTGATGACTGGAAGGATGGCAGGGGAGCAGCTCAAGACCCAAGTGCTGCACGACGAAGTGAGAAATCTTTAATATGTATGAAACAGAATATATCTGTATTTGTATTTGTATTTTCGACTTATATGCCGCCCCACTCGCAGAGCGACTCTGGGCGGCTTACAGAAGAAACAGCTACAATTACATAGTACATACCAAAGCACAAGAGCAATTACAGATATCAAATACTAAATTACAAATATTACGTATACAGTATATATGTGTCCAATATCAGTTACAATTACAAAACATTAGATTAGAACATCCTAAGAAATAATCAAAGATGCTGTAATATAATATATCACAGAGAGGAAAGCCATATAATGTAATTTCAGAAGGATGGGGTTTAGGAGTTGTTTTTTTGTGTTCCGCACTTTTAAAGCTGATTTTGAGGAAGTTGAAATAGAGATTCATTTTACCCGTCTCATTGTCAATAATACATAAATTGCAGAGGTACCTCTCAGTAATTTGCAAAGTCTTGGAAGAAAATACACAACTGTGCTTTGCTTTCTTAGTTCTGTGTGATAGCAGACATTGCAATTAAGAGATCTTTGTACAGGGCTAGTTTATCCTCATATATTTCTTCATGGGGCCCTGGAATTTTAGAAACAAAATATACTCCAGTTTTAGAAAATAACCACATTATCTTCTTTGCTTCAAATGCTTCAATCTTATGGCATTATGCAATTGGATTGTGCAGAATAGTCAATAGAAAGAAGGTAGTCAAGGTACAGCCTGGGCAACTTGTGTTTGACTTCAAAATGAGAAGGCCTCACTGCAAATTTAGTTTTATTGCCAATTGATTTTTTTTCTCTTTCCCATACCTTCCAGTAGAGAACGCACAGGGAAATGTGATTTACCATACAATACTTGCCAAATCATCTCAAAAAGGCATAGGCCTTGAAAATATATTATATCCTAATCTTATTTTAAGTTGAAAGTGGCCTTTTAAAAAGTGTCTGTATTCAATATGAGATCCTGCTGTCTGATAAATAGAAACAGTCAAACCTTGCATAAAGAGCACCTCGCTTAAAGAGTAACTCATTTAAAGAGCAGAATTTTCTTTGAATGTTCACTTTGCTTAATAAATAAAACCAAACAAAAACTCACTTAACAAATAAATCAGGGTTCTCAACCCCCCCCCCCCATCACAATTGATCATTTACAATGGTGTTTCATTTAAAGAGCAAACTCGCTTAAAGAACAATCCTGTGGAAAACATCATGCTCTTCAAGCGAGGTACAACTGTACTCTGACATATGTTACTGTGCAAATAAAATACAAGAAAAGGGGCAAAAGAGATAGAATAGAGAAAAAAGACAAATATGACAGCTTGCAGTGGGGCAATGCTTCAACATTCTCTTTGCTGACAGATATGTCCACACTTTTTTAAAAATACATTTTGCAAGAATAAATGCTTTGTTTGAATTTCATCCCACCTCACTCTCCTATTCTAACATTAACCATACTTTTACTTAGAAGGAAAAATAACAGAACTCTTA
This sequence comes from Furcifer pardalis, assembly GCA_030440675.1. NCBI lineage: Eukaryota > Metazoa > Chordata > Lepidosauria > Squamata > Chamaeleonidae > Furcifer > Furcifer pardalis. The sequence goes on along the minus strand of CP126892.1, from coordinate 55,414,721 downwards.
AGGGCATTTAAAAAAAATTTTTTTCTTAGTTCTGTTACAGGTTTTCCCCTCCCATTTTATGTTACGAAACTGCTCCTTTTGCCCCAGCATCAAAATTAAGATGGATGTACTAATTAAATAACTTGACTGAATAATTCAGTGGTTTACTTATGGTAGCAGAGTCTGTGGCTCAGTGGTTAAGACACTGAGCTTGATGACTGGAAGGTCAGAAGGTCTGTAGTTCGACACACAAGTGCTGCCAACCTAGCTCCTGCCAACCAAGAAATTGCAAGTAGATAAAAAGGGACCACTATGGTGGGAAGGTAAACAGCTTTCCATGTAGTCCAGTGTCAAATTGTTCCTCCAACATGTCCACAGAAACATCTGCAGACGCAGACAGCGATGGCTCTTTAGCTATAAACAGAGATGAACACTGAATCCTAGAGTCAGATATGACTAGTTTCAAGCAAGGGTGACCTTACATATCTGTGAAGCCAGAGGTTGGGAGTTCCATTCCCCACTTTACTGCCCTAGAAGTGCCAGGCTCTCTGGCCTTGGGAAAGCTGCGCAGTTCCAGGTCATCTCCAGATGAAGGGAATGGTAAATCATTTCTATGTACTATGTAACTACAAAACCCTTGAAAGCATGCAGTTATTGGTATCCAGTGTAACATAGTGGATAGACTCAGGAGACCTGGGATTGATTCCCCAGCTCTGCTGGGGGTGGGAGTGGAACTGGTAAAACCACTCCTTAGATAGTGTTTCTATAGTCCCATTTTGGGTGGAGATGGAGGCCTCATATATAGAGCTTTCTTTGCTGAGGTTGCAGTTATAAGTAAGAGCAAATGATATACTGCTTTCGATAGGATAGGCTTTTTCTCAAATCTGATTCTCAGTAGGTAGAAAAGGAGCTACCATTGTAGATTATTTACAAAAGTATGTGTATTGTCCATCTGTTTAATATCTGTTCTTAGGGTCCAGAGTCCTTTTTTTGAGAGAAATGCATGGTAGTGCTGACAAAGTTAAGCAGTTGTTTATCTGGACAGTATCTGGACAGGAAGCTGCCCACAAAGTTTGTCTTGTATTCCATGGAAGCAAGGTGGGGTGGAAACATGCTTTAAAAATACATATTTAAAAATTAAAAAGTTGCCTTCCTACAAGTAATCCATGTTCTCCTATTACTACCCTCAGAGCTTGGACAAATTACTTCTTGCAACGACATTAGCCCCACAAATCCCACAATACACAACTTCAAGCTCTAAATAAAAATTGCTGATGGTGCTGGATTATGCTTTTGATTTTGTGCATTAAAAATAGTGCTCCCTTAAAAATTATTTGCCTGCACAGTTTGCTTGTGTTTGTTTTTCAGTGGCAGACTGGATGAGCAGAGATGTGGGTCCTCAATGCATGGATGGAGGAGCCAATATACTCAAAGGTACAGAGGTAAAGAGAACATGAAGCCAAGTATCTAATCCCAATTCCCTCTCAGATACTTTTTAAAATGGCAGGGGAGCACTGGACATGCCAGAGAGATGATCTTAGAAACTGCAATCATCCTCAGAGTACTTTTATATTGGAAGGAAGAAGCTTAAAAAATGTAGAGAGAAGAACAGATGGCAGGAAGGGGCAGAACAGGCAATTAGTCTTGTTCTCCTATAAGCCCCCTCCAGACTTTTAAAACAAAGATAAAAAACTTGCAGCCCTCTGCATTGGCATTAGGGTTGATGAGAATTGTATTATAATACTATTTGGAAGGTCAACACTTCTCCCAAACTCTGCTTAAGGAGAAGATTTCTTTACAAAATAAAAAAGCATTGGGGATATCAAATGAGAACCGAGGCATACTCTTGTGTGTGAGTGTTGTCTTCCTTACATTGCTTCCATGCATGTACTGTATATGGGATACAACTGAGCATTATGCTAGAAGCAATCCACTACTGTCCACACTTGGTTATTCATTTGATTTATCCACTGCAGACGTCAAGAATTGCCCACTGCTGTGTACCTTTGTGAAAATATATATTAAAAACAACATAAACATTTTTCATTCTTTAGTCACCATGCAGATTTTTAGATTTATTGACTGCTACTCCTGCACACAGCAGTGATGATGGCAGTTAATAATTTACAGCTTTTCATACAAACAAAGGCTTTGTATCACCACTTCTCATTTCCTTGATGGGTTAACATTAAGATTGAAAACCACTTTACAAAACTCAACTAGTTTTGAGAGTTTTCTTTAAAATGTCCATACTTTTGGAAAATTTAAGGCAGGGATTCTCAACCTGTGGGCTGTGGGCTGGATGCAGCCTGTGACACCATTTCATGTGCTTCCCCCCACTGCCTCCACCACACCAGTAAGTGCCATGTGGTGGAGGAAAGGCAAAATGGTCATCTGCCCCCCGGAGCTGTCTGAGGGAGTGTGACCTAGCCCCTGGCTTTAAAAGGTTGAGAACTCCTGAATTAAGGGAACAGAAAGAGAATGCAGATGATGAAAAATTTTGCTTGAACATTTAGTGAAATAAATGGTTTGTCTGTTTGTGTAGGCAGCTGTGTTGTAATAGTTCTTGGTTCTGGCACATATAATACTGAAAATTTGCAAAAATAAAAACAATTTTGGTAGTTCTTTCATGTTTGCTGTTTTCTCTCAAAAAGGCACTGTGTGTCTCATTTATAGTTTTCCATTGGAAATGCTAAATAAATTACTAGGAAATGGGATTTCATGTTTCTTTTCTGTTGCTTGGAAATTATACATTTTTACCTGCAAAAGCTCACAACATTATTGTGTCTTATAGCCACCAACAGTATATATAGCACATGTATTAATTTAGAAATAATTAAGAACCTGTGAAGCTCAGATTAATGTAGTCTTTTTAAGCACATTTCATTGTGGCGCAGGTTGAAGACTGGAAGGTCAGGATTCGATACCCGAGTGCCGCACGATGGATCTTGGGGGCATGAAAGGTGTCCCTTGAGTGGAGTTTCTTCAGCAAAAATCCTTTCAACCCAGAGTAATTTCTGACACGAAATGTATTTATTTTGTTGTAGACTTCTTCAAATAACTCCCCTCTCCAAATCTTTAAAAATGTTGCCCTTAGGTATGGTAGCTGGATACCCTGGCCTTCATGCTACATTTTGAAACTTGTTGTTAGGGTAGAACAAGGCAATGTGTGTCAGTTTTTATAGTTCTTAGTCCAAAAAATTCACCTTGGGAAGTTAGAACATTTCCATGTCCTTTAGTCACAGTGGTAATCACTTAACCCTTTGATTGTCTTGCAACATTTTGAGATTCTGCCATATATTTTGCTAAAATTTACTGTTTTTGGATGTTAGAAAAGGAAATTAAATAAGAGAGAGAGAGAAAGAGAAAATGACTTGATTGCACCATTGTATGAATACCTAATGTGTAATCAATGTTACAATAACATTTGAGTCTCTAGATTATAAATATGTAGTGGAATTATTCTTGTTAATTACAATTTCCAGGACTCCAGACTTTCTTCTTACTTTTTTTGTACTTTCCTTGAGTCCAGTGAGGGGTGGGGGAAAGATTTGTAGATAGCTTGTGGTAAGAAAAAAATCTTTAGCTAATGTTGATTTACCTGCTTTTGGCTGAACTATCAGTCTATTATGAAAAAGACACAACTTTCAGCAATTAATTACTGTAAATTAGGAAATCTCCATAGACATTTCTCTCTTGTCCATCAAAGTTTTTCATATTTTAATTATAGTTGCAAGAAATTTTGCACAAGTAGCTGTAATCTGAAGATTAAAACCTATAAGCAGTTTAAGAAAAATCTCGGGGTCAGAACTGCCCTGAAATCGATTAAGTAGAGGAAGAATAAGCTTGATACATAGTTCATGATGAAACTGGCAATGAAACATGACATGAGTGATTGTCTCTATTTCACCATTACTACAGAGAAAAGCCCTTTGCCATTGGAATATTTGTATACCTTCCCTTGGTAATCTCTGTAGGGAAGGCATGCCATCGAGATAGTGAAAAGGCTCTAGAGTGAATCAGCAGCTCCAGAAGGAAAAAGTAAGCACCCGGAGTTTCAAAATATCAGAAATTATCTGTTACAAGGAAGTTAGGGGCTCTATTTACCATATTTGCTGGCATATAAAACACATCTCATTTTTAATAAACATTTTAAAGGAAAAAGTAATTTTCTACATTTTTTCATGCATTTCCAAAATTAACTCTAGGAGCTTAGGAGGGTGGGATGAGGAGGTGGGATGAGGGGTCCTTTGGCTGGTACATGACCATGAAAACATCTGCAGATGCAGACAGTGCTGGCTCTTTGGCTATAAATGGAGATGAGCACTGTACCCTAGAGTCAGATACGCCTGGCTTTTGAGCATGGACAACGATTGCATCTAACACTTATAGTATGTTTCAGAGTACTGTATAAGATTTTTATTATGTGGAGGAGTCCTCTAGACTCCCCCACAATTTATCTCATGATAGAGAATTGAAGGCAAACTTTAAATCTATAAAAGCAGCATATAAAGACACTGTATTACCAGTCATATATTCATCAATAAGATGTTGCTTAATTAGGGTATGGCCTTGGGTTGATCTACTTTCCCTGAATCCTGTCTACTTTCCACCCAGTATATTTTTGTTGGCTGGACAGGTTTTAAATTTGTTCCGAAGATGACTGGCATATAATTTACCCAGAGCCTATGGAGGCTAATAGGTCTGTAATTGCTTGCATCATCCCTCCTTTTCTTGAAGGATGGGACCATTATATTTTGCTTCTATGCTTCAAGGATATATCCTATGCTGGCTATATAGGTAACTAATGTAGCTAAAGATGAAGCCTACCAATTAACATTATCCAGTATTTCTATAAGACTTCTTTTCCATTCTTAGATTGATTAATACACAAATTTATTTCATCCTCCAAAACAGGAAGTCATTGGAGAGAAATTTCAAGCTTCTGGGCCAGAGGGCCATGTAGAGCTACTGCGTATATGCTCTGAACATATGCTTTCCAAACATCCCTTATAATTTGTTAGCCTAGAGTAGCAATGTCTTTAAATGGCAATTTTGAGATTAGTTTCCAAAATACAGTGGGGATATTTTCCTCTTTGGCTTCAAGTATTAGGGTTGATTTTTTCTTCTGTTCCAGTGTTTGTTTACAACGTTCCCTTTTCTTTTGTAAGGGTAACTATAATTTTTGGGTATCATGTCCATTTATTTTTTGGCTAGAGTTTGTCTTGCTTGGAAAGAGATTATCCTGGGTAGGAAAAAAATGCATTGTGGACATAGAGCTGCACCCATTGGTGGGATGTCAAAAATTTTACTACCCCTCCATGATGTCATCACAGTGTGGGCAGAGCTAACATCATGACATCATTATGTTGTGGGCGGGGACAAAGAAAAAATAAAATAAAATAAAATAAAAATAAGCACACACACACACACACACACACACACACACACACACACACACACACACACACACACACACCCCTCAACCCACCCACCCACTCACAACACAAACCCGTAAATAAATTAAATAAATAAATTAAATAAATAAATTAAATAAAAATTACATTAAAATACACCCACCCACCAAAACACACACCCACCCACCCACACCCAAAACATAAATCAACCTGCCCACCCACCCACCCCAAACACAAAACCGTCACTTACCTGTTAGGATAAGTGCCTGGGCAGCACGATGTTGCAAGATGGATATGGTCATCGTACCGGCTATCTAGGATAATATGCCTTAATGTAAATGTAAAACAGCTGTACCTCCTTAAGGGTTCTCCAATTAGAACAGCAATTGGAACAGCACAGGTGTAGCTTATTGATGAGGTAACTCTAAGACTTTGCTTAAAAAACCCAAGCCAGGCCTGCAGGCCGCCCGGCCTTTTTAGGAACTGTGGTAGTACGTCAATATAAGTAAAGGTATTAAATACACATTAAAATACACACAGACTCACCACATCCAAAGGTGAGTCACTTACCCTGGGGAACAGGCTATAGGGAGCTTCAGGCTAGCAGCTTCTCTTCCTCCTCCCCACTTGGGAGGACAGCAAGGAGGCCGTACATACACGCCAAGCACTGTAGGCATGCATGCACACCAAGTGCTTGGCGTACCAGTGAAAAGGTAAGCCCCAAAGGTGGTTCCCCCCAAAAGCTGCTACTGATTTTCCAGTACACTGGGGAAAGTTACTACCGGTTCTGGCGAACTGGTGAGAACCTGTTACATCCCATCACTGGCTGCACCTATCAAATTACAAAATATGCAAATGGATGAATCCCTGATTTGTGTGTGTGTGTGTGTGTGTGTGTGTGAGAGAGAGAGAGAGAGAGAGAGAGACAGACAGACAGACAGACAGACAGTTTTACATTGTGCAATCAAAGAAAGTCCATGCTAACAAAAATCTGTTAATATTAAAATTATTTCTTGTTTCCTCCTGCTCATAGGAAATATGTCAATTTTCTCCTACTTCTCTCAGCCCAACTATGAAACCAACTACTTTGTCAAGGACAAAGGTAGAGCTAAGAAAGGTATTTTAAGTTTCTTAAAAGGGACTGATCAACTTTTTCATTATCCCAGAAATCTTTGTATTACAGTACTTGATAATCTGCAGCATTTTGAAGAGACAAATCTATCCAGTCTGCAGTGTTCATCTGGCCCGTCTAGGCTATCCCCACCATTTTAAAATATCCTAACATCTTTTATGTTCATATCTTCCCCTCATATACAATTAATAATTTAGCATTTTTATCATATTTCACTTTTTACTTTTTACAGCTAATGATTGCTTTCCTTCTGTATAGTATTTAATTAGACCTGACAGCTAGATAGGTTAGGAGGGCAAAAAAAAAATTTTTTTTTCCTTGATTTTTAATTTTAGTGTTAATTGAAATGGCAGTTTCTTGACTGATGCTGCATGGAAAAATGAAGGAAAAAATATTTTCTACCCTTCTAGCTGATGCAGCACTGTGATGATCAGCTAGGAGGAGGGAAATAATTACACTTTCCCTGCCCTCTACTGAGTAGCAGGAAAGTGTTTAATGACAATATGCAAAGTTCCCATACACACTGTTCCCACAGGCATTTGGAAATGCATATATATTAGAGCACTGAAAAACAGTAAAAACCCTTGCTGAGAATTTTAAAAAGAGTACTTGAGGCAAGGTTGGGACAGTCCAATGTCAAGGCATCTCAGAAAACAAAACAAAACAAAATAAATAAAATAAAATAAAATAAAAAACACAGTAGCACTTTAAAGACTAACTGCTATATTTTTATTGTTAGCTTTCATGGATCAAGTCCACTTCATCAGACAAAGAATGAAACTTACAGGCATGTTCTTTATATACCAAATTCAGGGGCTCGACGGGAGAAGGGGTATGGTCAAGCAAGATGACAGACGAGTGAGCACAAGATTGCAGTTTCACCCAGCCATTAGCAACAACAGATTATTCAGATAAACTCTAAATAACTCCCTTTCAATTTCAAAGTTGCTGAGTAAGCCCACAACAGTATCTGATCAACTTGTGACCTGCATGTCAGGGGAAAAACAAACAAACACCTGTACCTGGTTTCTTTCTGGAAAGAAAGTTGTAATATAAAATCATATAGCAATCTGTGTATCAAATTTGATAATGTCCCAGAAACCCTTCACTACTATTTAGCCCCCTGTGATGGGTATCTAACAGATGGATGTATTTGATTTCTGCTGTCTTCCTTTCAATCCTAGTTTTGTAATTTATCTGTTCCAGAATTGCAACTTTCAAGTTTCATTGAACTTGAAAGTTGCAATTTCAACTTCACCTGTAAGTTTCATTCTTTGTCTGATGAAGTGGACTTGATCCACGAAAGCTAACAATAATAATATAGCAGTTAGTCTTTAAAGTGCTACTGTGTTTTTTATTTTATTTTGTTTATTTTGTTTTGTTTTGTTTTCTGAGATCCCTGAACCACAGACTAACACAGCTACTATTCCAAAAAATCCAATGTCAAGGTATGTAGAACTGTAGGCAGGACTGATTCCTGAGAGCCCTAGTGGGTGAGCTAAATGCCCTGTCTGGACATGCTCTCAGTTAGACTCTCTACATTTTTCAGAGTGTGCATTACTAGGTTTGTTTCTTGTTCCAGATATTTTCCTTTCTACTTTCAGTGAATGGTTTGAGTGAAATATAAGATCAGTAACAATGGTTTTATAGGAAACCTTCATTTACCCTTAATTATATGATGAGATGTTTAGAGCTTTTATATAGTAAGAATGTTTTAGTATTCAAAAGGGAGCTGACCTTTTTGCCTAATGATTCCTATCCCCTAATGAGCTCTTGCTTTTAAGAGTCTTTCTAAAACAAATAATAAAAGAAAATTAAAACACATTAAATGGATGTATTTCAAATCAAAGCTATTTCTCTTTCTTTTGCTTTCATTTAAAGGAAAAGAAAAACTTATTTTCATTAGTGTTGTATATATTAGCCGGAATGTCAACAAAGACCATTTGGAAGCTGCAGGCTTACATCCATACCTTATGCTTGAATCCCAAATGGCCCCTCCCCCAGCTGTTAGTATTTCTCTGCCTCATAGAATAGCTCCCAGATCTCCATCAGTACTAGCTGATGGGAATAATACAGCAGGATAAACTGATGACTCAAGCAAACTTTAGGGATCTGTCAGCACCACCAGCAGAATACAGGAAGATCTGCACTCTATACAGCTGTCAAAATTAAGAGCCTTTAGAAATCCTAATGAAAGTCATGATAACTTCACTGAGTTGGAGTTACAGGTTATGTAACTATTATAGAGAGATGTTTGTTAAGCAACAAAGATACTCTTTTGTGTTTCAGCTGACAGGTGCATGTTTATGGGTGGCCAGCAGAGCTTTATGGTATCTCAGCCCAAAACTCTATAGATACATGTCTCCTAGTAATATACTGGGCCACATACTACACTATGTCTAAACTCTTGCAATGTGCTATTTGCTCTCTGACCTCTGAAAAGTGTTACATGTTTTGAATGAGGACATCATAAATTATCATAGAAGTAAAACTACTAAAGTCCATGAGAATGTTAAGATGATGGAAAAATCTTTCCCAACTCCATTATAACTCTGGAAGAGAGTGATTTTAGTCCTGGACAGGCAAATGATATCTGGACAGGTTTCATGTTTATCTGAAAATAGATAAAGCTCCATGAGACTAAACTAAATGCAAATTAAGTGAAAGGTCAGGGCAGCCCAATCATTCCAGATGGTCCATCCAGAATCTTGTCCTGGTGGGAGATACTCTTCAGCATTCATCCAGGACAAGACTCTTGTTTAACCATCTGGAAGTCATTCAATAGATGTGAAAGCTAAGTAGAAAGATAAAAGAATAATCAAGTAAAATGGGGCAACTTGGGCACAGGACAAATTTTCTGTTGATGTGGAGAAATGCAGTCCCTTCAGCATTTATGTTCATGCAAAGTATTCCCTACGAAGTATACCAAAGAGGAACTAGTAAATGGCTGATATAATGCTATTGAAGTAGCTTGATTCTGGTTAACAATAGTCTAATTATTTTAACATTTTAACTTGTGTTGAATTTTACCTATACAGTACCTGTATTTCATTTTTTCAATCCAATCGAGGAGAGCCAAAATGGTGCCTGTACAGCTGTATCAGTAAAAGCTGCTTGCATACTAACCATTTTTTTAATTCCTTCTCTTCTTCTTTGAGATGTTGCTGTTTTTGTTTTGCCTCTACTCAGTATAGACCAGACTCAATCTGTGCAAGGCTTTGGACAATTTAGCTTGTTTTTGGAAGCAATTACTTCTTGGGAAGAGACACTGACATTGCTGTGGGAGTAACTACCTATAAATATTTCATATACTGTATGTTAATAATTTTTAATTGTGCAACACTCTGATATGATTTTAAAAAAGGAATTCTCAACCTTTTAAAGTTGGGGACTGGGTCATGCTCTTTCAGATAACTTCAGGAGGCCAAATGGCCCTCTCTCTACCATATGGCACTTCCTGGTGTGATGGAGGCAGTGGAGGCCACATGAAATAGTGCCACAGGCTTCATCTGGCCCACAGGTGGCAGGTTGAGAATCCCAGATTTAAAAAGTAAGGCTGATTATTAGGTAGTCTGATGGAGTGGCCTCAGGCAATAGATGCTGGAGGTGAGTAAGAGCAGTGAGTATTGGAGAACACAGCTGTGACTGATAAAACATCTTGTCCAGCACCTCCTAAGTTAGCCTGTTTTCCTCCTGTGTTGAAACAGTGTTAAAACACCATTCTATTATCAGTCTAGTTAGCCACAATGACAGTGGATGTTGTTTTACCCTTTGCCCAAGGCAAAAAATGTTTTTGACTCATTCTGTCAGAGATATAATGCACATGGTATTTGCTCTTTCTATAGATGCAACACTAGAATCACTAGTTGAAGTAAAATCTAGAAACAGGCAAATCTGCTTCAAACTTTTCCTTGTGCAATGTATTTATAAGAATAGCTTCTTATTTAAATAAATAAATAAATAAATAAATAAATAAATAAATAAATAAATAAATAAATAAATAAACAAGATTGTGTAAGAATGTGTGCTGGTGCCTTAATCATGGATGCTTAATGGATTGTACTGGTTGTGACAGAAATAGCCAGACTGCTTTTTCAACTGAAACAACAGCAGTATCTGGAAGATTTCAATCTTTTTCTGAGAATTATCTTATCTGACATTGCTAGTGATGGGCTACTTCTACATGACAGCCTTTTAGCTCTCCTGAATTTAATAGCAATAAAATAGTTGTTCCTGAACAAAGTATTGCTTTCCTCAGGGAATGTTTAATGCCTGCCCACACAGCAATAGGATCCCATTTTAAAAACAAGTCACAGATAAAATGGACCACATTTTGAATGTTTTAAAATGTTGATTACTATGATCTCAACTTTGCTTCAGTGTGTAATGATTTTTTAAAAAATTCTAACAAGAATCCTGGATCTCAGGTTGAAAGGCTATCCTGTTCACCTACTATACTCCTGTGGAATAGTGAAGAGTTGCAAAGTCTAAGTGTCTTTTTTGTTCCATGAATGTGGTTGAACATATCTTCCTTCTTACTTCTGCTCTCCTTTTCAGTGAACAGGTTGCTGTGGCTTGCCTCCTCCCCACCCAAGTCAATCCTGTGATCTTCCCACTTTCCAGAATTAGCTACTGTTTTAGGCTATTCACAAGGTGGATGAAACTAGTGTAAGCCAAAGGTAAGAAACTCTTCTGTCATAACCATTCTTGAAGCCTAATCCTATGAATGTAAAGTGGAAAGAAAATTCTGATGCATTCAACCAATCTAGTAGAACATACATATAATTTGGGAATTAAGAATAGTTAAACGTCATGGTGTTTATATCTACATAAATCTAGGGTCACAATTCTGGGGAAAAGATGACATATAAATAGAACATAAGAGAACAGAGTAGAGTAGAGAAGAGTAGAGTAACCCTGCACAGGATGGAACTGCTTGTCTACAAAAAGGCTAAGAATGCAAGCTTCCTAATTATGCAGCTTCAAAGCTCGGAAAAGTTACTCTTTGAGCTACAACACCCAGAATTATTTACCCACCATGATCAGTAGCTGTCTAGCCAATTAGAATTATGCAGTTTGACTGTAGTCATGTGGTTCCTGTTTCAATTGATTGTGTTATACACTTGAGAAAGGACTGCATGCATAGGACTCCTGTCTTGGTTTCCTGGCTTCAGATTATGGCTGCAATCATGCTGAGAAACTACGCTTGAATGATGCAAGCAGTATTGCTCATTGTGCCAATTGGCCTACTCTAGTTGTAATTTACTACAGTAAGCAGGCGATATGTCAGCCATTCTAGCATAACTATTATGGTTTTATCTCCTTTGCATGTGTATGTTCTGTGTGTTTATGTAAGAAAATTACATGGGGAAGTGGTTTGTCAGAGGATGAAAAAGTAAAATCAATAAAAAGAAAGTTCTCAGACATGGAGATCGTGCTTTGTGATTATAAAACACCAAATGGTTCAGCAGTCCTAGGTGAATATATGACTAACACCTCAGCTAAAGCTCATTTCAGTGTGAAATGCTCTGGAAATGGAGTGAGGATTGCTGCAATAATAGATAGTCAGGAAGTCGCTCCTTGAATGAAATAAGTTGTTTGAAATTAATTATTTGGGGAAGTGCTTTCCAAAGCAAAACTGCTAAAGAAGATTAAATCTTCCCCTGGCCCATTAAAGTGTAGGAACTCTTTATTCATCAGTGAATCAGTGATTAATGTCCCATTTCACTTTCATATAAAGCACAGTGCAACAAAGTACTAAATAACATATCCCAGTTGGTGTAGCCGGCTTACACCAAGCAGAGGCATACAGAGTTTACTCTACTTCTCTACCTATAATGCCTTTTACTAGAATAGTGAGCTACCAGCTTTGACTGTGGTGCTTCACAGAAAGTACATGGTTAAGCATCCTGGAATTTCTCAGTGCTTCAATTAGTGCTAAAACCATTCTGATTCAAGTTTAACAGCTACATTCATATGGCACTGTTGAAAAAGGACTGATGTGTATCTTAAGTACTGTAACGGGAAGTAACATTAAAGTTACATATAACAAGTCACTTTAGGTGTAATAGAATGGGGGTACACAGAAAGAGCCTCTTTGACTAATGTGATAGTTTTAAATTACAATTGGGTGTATCCTAGACAACAGAAACCTTATCATGCCAGCTAATCTTTCTCACACTAGGTCAGGCAAAAGGAACTACAGAATGAATTAACTAAATTTGGCTTGATTTTGGCAGTTTAACATCTATCTGACCCAGACAAGGAAGAAGTAATAGAATTATTATTTAGAAGGCTAATTTTTAGGTACTGTATTATTAGTGATACATGAAATGAGCAACACTCAAATACTTTCTAAAATTACTTTCTAAAATCATTTGATGGCTTTTTAGAAACATTTTGACAGGATTTTTTTCAGGATTTATGACATCCTCTTATTAAGCCCACATGAGTTTACTCTGCACTTAGGAGCTTCAGAAGATGCCCTACTCTCAGTCCCATTGTCAACAGAGGTAGGCTTGATGGAGACATGGGAAAGGACCTTTTCTGTGGCAACTCTCAGTTTATAGAATGCACTCCTTATGGAAGTTAGATCAGTCTAACTTTTATCCTTCTGTAGACAGCTGAAGACCCATCTCTTCAGGCAGGCTTTTAATAATTATAAATGAGTCCCTGGATGCTGGATTTTTAAGCTAAGTTTATTATCTGCTTTAATGTTTTGTTTGTATTTAAAGTATTTAATATCTTAATCCCCTTTTAATTATTAAATATATTTTAATTATCATGGAATTTTAAATCTTTTTAGCTGTACATTGTGTTTAAACCTTTATATATGCATCCACCATGAGGAGAAAGGTGGCCTATAGAACCAACCAACCAACCAAGCTACAAACAAACAAACAAACAAATTATGGCAGTTTACTTATTCTGTTTAGGTTATCCTCTTGCTAATCCAGAGTGACAAGGAATTTTTTTGTGGTTTTAGAAATATTTCCAAGGTACAAAATCATATTTGGCCAAATTCTTTCTTAGTATTTTTCTGGCATGTTGGTAATGACAATGCACTCATATTTAACTGTATGCAGAATAAGAACATTGATAATATCACTCTGGCTACTAAGTGGTAATGAGTAAGGGAACAAGCTCCATTTAAAAGTTAATGTTGCAAGGTCTGCTATTTACCACAGTCTGCAGCAGCTCAATTTCATCCCCAACTCCCATGCATCTGTCAGTCTATGCTACCCAGGATAGTGACTGGTTTAACTTTGTGTTGCTAATAGATGCTTTCCACTATTTTCCAACTAGTTTTTGTACAGAAACAAATTATGTGAAGATTATGGTATGGTTCATATTTTTGATTCTAGCTTTTTGGAAAACAGACAGTAAAAATACAAATATTCATAACAGTCTTCTAAACCCTGTTTCTGAATTTGGTAAAGGTAAAGGTTTGCCCTTGCTTGAAAGCCAGTCGTTTCTAACTCTAGGGTTCAGTGCTCATCTCTGTTTACAGCCAAAGAGCCAGCACTGTCTGTGTCTGAAATTTGGGTACTCTGAATGTGGGTACTCTGGCAATACAGCATTTGTTAATTTCTCAACTAAATAGGTCCATATCATGTTTTCTTCTCATATTTAGAAATGTGGGAATTGCCACAGGGACCAAAGCTGCTGACGGGGCAAGAAAGAAAGTTTATTCCTGCTATAAATCTCTAACTCAAATCTAAAATAAAAGTCCATACTGCAAACCAGAAAATGAATTTTACCTTAAATTGAAATAGGGATCAGTTGCTTTAGCCTGGGATTTGTGGATGATTAAGTGTAAGATTCAGTTAAGAAGTTTCACCTCTCAAGAAAATATAAAGCAAATATGCCTATTCCTGACCTATATAGCTCTGTGGTGTGTTCAGCATAATAAGAAGAGTAGATGGATCATGAACTTATACCATCATTCTGAAAACTGATTTAAACAAGAGCACCAGGACCAGAGGTATAATAGATTTGTTTTGAGAAACAAATATTTTTTACATTTACAGTATGTCAGTATAGAAAACCATGGTGAACATGTGATAAAAAGAGTTAATTCCCCTTCCCCATTGCCACATCATTTTTCTATAATAAGTGAAAATTCTGGTAAGGAATGAGTATAAACATTCATGACTCCCTTCCCCACCAGGGCCACTGATATTTCATTCCTGACATTTTTTATTTTACGTCATTCTCTATATTATGACCCACCTAAAACACTTTTATACCAGTACTTTATCCTTTGGTTTATAGCTAAGACTGTACAGGGATGAAGAACTAGATTTTGAAAAGCAAAATGGTAGCCAATTTTTCAGTAAGATGACTACAGGAAAAAAAAGTCTTAGATCTTATTTTTATTTTTTACTTTTTATTTGTTACTTCCAGTAACCTGATACCTATATGTAGAAACACTGCAAGGCATGCACTGTCTCCCAAACCCTTCACGAAGTCCAGATATCCAAAATAATTTAAGCAGTCAGTTTCCAGATCCATGCAAGTGTCCTGTAAATTTCTTCACAAGCTGTTTGGCTTTTGCCATCTTTAGGCTGCTGCTTTTAAATATTAGTAAGTAAAACCAACAGCAAATCAACTTCTACCTTCTGCTTTCCCTTTCGTGCAGCCCTCTATGGCACCAAAACCTGCACCAGATCATTTCCCTCACCATTCAGAGAGGGTTTGTAGGATGTTTGGGGTGCTGCGAGAAAGGACATCACAGGTTTTGAGAGAAGCAGTGGAATACATCAGATGTATAAAATGGATCTATCCATACATATATAAACTAGACCACATAGTTAAGGCAATGGTCTTCCCATTAATAATGTATGGCTGTGAGAGGTGGACCATGAGGAAGGATGAGCAAAGAAGAATAGACGCCTTTGAACTGTGTGCTGGAGAATACTTTGGAGACTCTTCTGTACTACAAGAAGTTCAAACCAGTCAATCTTAAAGGAAATCAACCCTGGTTGCTTCTTGAAGGACAGATACTAAAGGAAATCAACCCTGTTGCTTCTTGAAGGAGAGATACTGAAGCTGAAGCTCAAATACTTTGGTCACCAAATGAGAAGAGAGGTCCTGGTTCTAGGAAAGATTGAAGGCAAAAGGAGAAGGAAGCAGCAGAAGTTGAGATGATTAAGCACTATCATTGACATGGTGGCTGTGGATGGGCTTTGGAGGATAGCGGATGTCAGAGGAACCTGGAGTCCTGTGGCCCATGGGGTCACAAAAGACCGATGTAGATCATTCTCACAAGGGAAGAAGCTTTGATCAGTGTGGATAGAAAGATTTATCAAGTGAGAGGGAAAATAGATTACACTGAAGAAAAGAACCTTTAAGAAATGATCCAGACTGTTCCAAACTGGCTTGTATGGACCCATAACTAAGCTCTAAGAACCCTCCAAACCCTCAAGTGACCCATAACAAAGCTCTAAGAACAGGGAGCAGTAGCACTTATTGATGAGAGGTGTTCCTTGCATAACCTTTAGAATACAGTATATGTACTCTTTGAGATCTAGACTTATGAAATGCAAAATGGTAGCAATGTATGTCAGCGAAAAGGAGATCTCAGGACAAAAAAAAAATAGTTGTACATTTCTTCCTGAGAATGAGCTCTGTCAGCCTATCTCAGCATGCTGGTAAATTTAAAGGAAACCAGAAAAAGAGAATGGGACAAGAGAGGGGCAAAATACGGTTGATTTTCATCCACTAAAGTTTACATTGAAATAAATTTATTATTCCTTGGAGTGCCACCATATTTTGCCTTCTTTTCTATCAGTAGCTCTCTTTTCCCTTTTCTCTCCTTCCGTTGGTCTTTGGTTTCTGTGATGCCCAAGTTCATCCATCCATTCTTCAGTGCAGCTTTACTCTTTTACCCATGAATGGGTCTTATTAAGGCTATCTGGAGAAAGGCAACCATATTATTTGAAGGCCTAGAGATAAGATCCATTTATAGATGAGAAAATATAACCACTACCAGCCCATCAATCATGCAGCTAGTCATTCCTAATATTAAGGTCTATGGAGTATGTTGAAATAACTAGCCATCTGCTCTTGTAATGGAACAGGTGTTGCATGGGAATTTAACTTCACATTTGAAGTTATAGGCAAAAATAGGGAGTAACAGAAATACAACAGTAAAAAAAGAGAGAAAAGTAATAGAAATGACAGTACAATTAGAACAGGCAGTGTTGATTTGAGAACAGAATTAGAACTGGCACCAGTCCAGTAGGTCCCCCCACCCTGCCTCAACCTATGTTTTGGGTTTTATGTGAAACCATCTGCTGTTTGGCTTCTGATGTTCTGAGATTGGTGAAGACAGCATGTGAGGGTCAGGGAAATTACAAGGCAGAGAGTAAACAGTGATTAGAGAAGATAAGTGCAAAGACATGACCAGAATTGGGTTGAACTGCAGAGCTGGAGAGACAATGCTAATTTATTCTGCCTCTGCAGGATCAGCCACATTATAAAATACATGATTCTGGCTTATTCTCTGTAATGCATAGGAGGCATTACTGAATTTTTAATCAGGATGAGCAACATATTTCCACTCTTTTTCTACAATTGTTTTCTCCAGGGATTAGTCATTCCTCTTCCTCTTCATGCTCTTGCCATACAATTGCAGTTGCTTTATGAGTTGGTATTTCCTTTACTGCACCTCTGTGACATGTGGCTGGATCAGTGGTGCTGTGATCTTTAAACAGTGAAACAAGCTTACTCAGACCTGTAGACGGCACTCACTTTTGGCTGCTCTGGTGCTGCTTCGTGCTCAGATTGGTAGATCTGTCGGACAGTCATTAAATTTATCATGGGCCTGTGTATGAGATATCCCCTCTCTTGTGGGCTGTTCACCTTTATATGACATTTTCCTAATCTAGAAACAGTGACCAGTTGTGGTATACCACGAAAATAAAAAGAATATGAAAACAGCCTAATTTAGTCTGCTGCGGCTTTTCTGGTGATGTATGGTACCTATCACACAGGGGCTTGTGCCATCTCTAATAAGGCTGAGTAATGCAGCTTCTTCTGCTGTCAATGCCATTGTGCTGACCTGTACTTTGAATACTAATAAATCGAAAGATTTGTTGAATAGATCAGAAGGTTTGCAGTGCTCAGTGCAGAGCATTATCATACATACGGGATAGCACAAGGACTGAAAAAACGAAGGAGTGGAAATAAGAAATTTAAATGTAGAATTTAATAGGAGGAAGACATATACTAAATACAATTCAAGATAACAGTGGAACCTCATACAACAATCACCCCGTATAGCAACGAAATTGCATAACAATTAGGTTTTGGGGGGAAATGGCATCCCACATAACAATTTTCCCTATGGAAACAACCATACAACATTTTTTTCACTTAGTGAAAAAAATTGTGGTATGATGCATCCCACAGGGAGAATCACTATATGATGCATGCATCGTATAGCAATTGTTTTGTACAACAACGAGCCCCGTGGAACATATTAAAATCATTGTATGAGGTACCACTGTACTATCAAGTGGTGTAGGTGAGCACTTGGTGATTCAAATATTCTTGAACTTTTGGCCAAACTGAATAATGGCCAGGCTCCTAGTGGAGTTAGGTAAGGGTTGTGTAACTTCCCAAAGGTATTTGCAGCTAATGGATGAGTTACTTGAGCATGTCTTTGTTGTGTGTTTCATCGTGCAGCCAATCAGGCAATCACATTGTGCCCCATCTATTAGCTGCAATTAACCACATAAAGTTATGCAAACATTATGCAAACACCAACAGGATTCCAGCCAAGATGAGGAAATTGTATTGACATTTTGTGTATCTTGTTTTTAAATGAATAACAGGCATTGGGAAGGGTCAGGCAAGATCAGGATTTTTGGTGCACGGGAAGGGGTGTTAATGACCCCTTAGTGTTGTAGCATTGATAAAGATTGCCCCAAAGAGACTAATATGCCATAACGTTAAAAAGAGTCTGGTGCAAAAATATTTTTTGACATGAATTCGATGAATGTCTTATGTTTCGGTTGGGTGGTCTGGCAGCTCTTGCGATGTAACGAAAATCATGTACTTTCGATGAGCTGCCACTACAAAACTAAAGCACCCACGAAAATAATGATTACATCAACTGAAAGCTCATCTAGGTGACTTTCAGAAATGTAAAGAGCCATTGGCCAAAAATACAAAGCGATGATGTCATTGCTTCCAAAAGTTGCCTTGAAAAAATGCAATCTTTGCAGGGGGATTGGTTTTTGGTAGCCCAACAACCAAACTACACAACTGATTCAGGTAACCCAAAGTGCATTTGAAAGAGAAAAGAAAAGTCTTTGTGGTGACACTTTTACATTTGAAATTGGACTTCTGGGAAAAAACTATGAATCATTTTTAAAAAATCCACTCAAATAAGGTCACAAAAACACAAAAATAAAAGGGAAAAACATGTTAGAAACTGAATATGACAACTTCTTGAGGTGGATACAGTTCAAATACAACATGTGGAGAAGAATGATGCTGAAGCAGGAATCAACAACAAAGATATTAAGGAAAACTTTGGTTCGTAAAAATAACATTGGGGGGGGGGAGGCTGGCGGTGAGCCAGTGACCAAACTGATAAACCGATTGAAGTGATCCAAAGTGAAGTTGATAGAGGACATAATAACCTTTCTTGTCACACTTATACAATTTGGTTTGGACTTCAGAAACATTTTCTATGAAGGCTTGAAACAAAAACAACAACAACAACACTTTCTTTCTAACCTTCCTTCCTTCAAAAAAAAAGTATCTCTTCAACCCTTGCCTTCTCGCTGGATGTGGAAGTAAAGAGTCTGTCAACATGTTCATTTCGTGAAGGAATGAAGGTAAAAATGAAAGTAAAAATGAAAGGTGGGTGGTGGGGTCAGGACGCACCCAGCAGCGAAGAGGCAAGCAAGAACTTTAAAAAGCGGCAAGTAGAGCCTAAGGACACTACCTTCAGGGATTTAGTTCATGAATTCGATTTCTTGAATTATGTTCATTAGTTCATTTATTTATTTTGATCTGAATGAAATAAAAGAAATAAACGAACTAATGAGCATAGTTCAACACATCGAATTCATGAACTAAATCACTGATGGTAGTGTCCTTAGACTCCACCTCTCACTTTTTAAAAAAAAATCAGGATTGTCATGGTTATTCTTTCGACTTTCTATGTGCCAGTCTTGGTTCTGATTGTTTTCTCTGTGCCTGACATTTATTATTAAAAAGCAAAGCATATGCTGGGTGGTAATGCATTTCTTTTATTGCCTGGTTTGACCTTTTGTTACCAAAATGTACATTTGGAAAAGCAGAAGGATAACTAAATCAGATCATGCTGCCAAATTAATGAAAATGAAACATCATTCCTTCTGTCAAGCTAGAACACTAGTGTAGTTAACTAAACAAAAGTTTCTGTTTTACAATGAAAGAACATCTATTATGCAGTGAACACTTTACAAAGCAAAGGGTTTAGTACAGGGGTGCCCAAACTTTTTGCGCTGCAGGCCTGACCACGCTCCCAGAATAGCTGAGTGGGCCTGACCATGGCCCCAAAATTGGGTGCATTTGCACATGTGCACCCTCAACCACTTCTGGGAGTGGTGCGGATGTGTTTGGGCATGTCCAGGTGTGTCCTCATCCACTTCTGGGAGTGGTGTGGTTGCATTTGCATATGCACGGGTGTGTGTGGCCATGTGCAGGCATGTCCCCATCCACTTCTGGGAGTGGTACAGAAGCACATCCCCAATCACTTCTGTCAGCGGCACTGGTGTGCATGTGCATTGGCAGGCACGTTCCCATCCACTTCCAGGAGCAGCAAGGGCTGCATGGGTCGTATGTTTGGTGTTGGGGCTGGATCCGACCCATGGGCCATAGTTTGGACACCCCTGGTTTAGTATGACAGCCAGTATAGCAGAGCAAATAGAGGATCAGAAGAAGAGTATGTCTAGACTAGCGCTTAGAAGCAATGATGACTAACACTGTCCTAGGTGAGCCAGAGTTCTATCTATAAAAATTTCATTCCTCTTTACTGCTATCATTTATAGAATCACAACAATAAAATCAGCACATTGTCAAAATAACTTCCTGTTCTTGAGACACTGGATGTGTCAAGAGGAAGTGGGAAAGCCTTTGGGTTTTGAACAGAGAAGTTCCTGGACTTTGCTTTAATTTATATGTTAAAAGTTCAAGTCATTTGTAATCTTTGTTTCCTTGTTAAAAATTACCACCACAATAAGTTCTTTCCATAGCTAGTCTAGACCCCTATGATGATTAAAGTGTTTGTCAAAGATTTAATTTTAGAGGTACATTTACCCATGATTTCCCTCCTCCTTCTCTAAAGCACTAATCAATAAAATGGGAAGACCTTTCTCTTCATTTCACTGGACAGTTGATGTACTACAAGGATTGTAACTTCAAATAACTACTGAACAAAAAGGGAGATGCACAAACGTAGCCAATATAACCCATATTATCAAAACTACTTTGGCATTCATGATGTGCTGAAGCACAGAAGAATTCTGCAACAAATATCACACTGGGGACCAATGTGAAAGCATTTTTCTAGCTAGGTGAGAAAGAAAGCCCATTTCCTAGTTTACAGCTGTTGTTTAAATCATCACAAAGAACATTTTCTAGATGTATCTTGTGCTATTGACTTGTTATTGCATATGTACCATTTACAGTAAATTCAGATTCGGTGTATCCTTTATTAATATTTCCAATGTGTTACAAGAGCACAATCTGGGTGTATGTTAACAGGGGGCATACTGATAGGTGCCCTCCTGAATGTTCTTATAGGCATTTTCTGGCTGGGTGTTTGAGTCTAAAAGTCTGAAGTGAAAAGAAATGAAGGGGGGAAAGGGCTGTGTGAGTAAAATGAAGAGAAACTGCCTTTTGGCTCTGTGCATTGGTTACCTTTTCTCTGCAGATCTGATGTGTATTCCTTTATAAATGGGCAATATCCATTTTGGGTAGACATATTTTTCATATCCACAGTTTTGCTTGAAAGATTTGTGTTAATAAAACATTCATTTAAATCAGGGGTTCTGAACGTTTTCAGGTTGCGTGCCTAACCATGCACCCCAGACAGCTGATCAGGCTGATCATGTGGTTCCTCCCACTGGAAGCGGAAGTAAAATACACCCGCACCTGCACATGTGCAGAATGCAGCTGTAAATGAATTTTCACATTCACAGGCACTTTTTACTTCCACTTCCAGGAGTGGTGATGGCAGCGTAGGCTGGATGAAGTGGTGTTGGGAACCGGGTCCAGCTCATGGGCTATAGGTTGTGAATGCCTGATTTAAATCTTTTTAACAGCATTCTTCACTATTCCAGGCGACTATGCAGCATAGCTGTAACTCCTAGTTTTAATATTTTAATCTTCTTTTTAACTTGTAATCTTTTAATTGGCTTTAAACTGTTTGATTGTCATTGATGAGATGTTGTAAATCGCCCTGAGTCGCTTCAGGGAGGAGGGCGATAAACAAGCGTGAATACTAAATAAATAAACAAACAAACAAACAAACAAACAAACAAACAAAACAAAACAAATTCGGTACAACCCCCCTGCCCCATAAACAAGAAGTAGCAGTTAAAATATTAAAACCATCTAAACTTCACCAGCGGAATCAGTACAACATTTTCTTTTCTTTTTCTCCTTTTTCTGTCTGTGAAGTTATGAAGTGAAAGTATGGAAATATTTGATGGATTGGTCTTGACCACTGTGACTGGTATTTACTTAGTTAAGATTTTGTTTAAGCCTCTAAGTATAAAACTCTTAAAGAGGAACACAAGACACAAGCAATACAAAAGCCAATGAAATTTCAGTAAATATTCATTGTTTGAATGTTTATGTTATATTATAAAATTAAATCTCCAAGCTCTATTTCTTCACTTCCTGGTAAATGTTACAAATGTACAGTAACACAAGAGGGGGACATATAATTATGTATGTTTGAGGAATGAGAAGAGAGGACTCACTGGAGAAAGCCCTGATGCTGGAAAGACTGAAGATAAAAGGAGAAGGGGGCAACAGAGGATGAGATGACTAGATAGCATCATTGACACAGTGGGTGTTGATCTGGGCAGACGACAGAGGATGGCAGATGACAGAGGAGCCTGGCAAGCTATGGGGTCTCAATGGGTCAGACTTAACTGTGTAATGGAGTAGACCGTACAGCCAGTGACTCAACGCTGAGTGTCATGCGGTGGTTAACTAAGCTGACTCCCTAAAGGGGCCAAAGGCTATGGGTGGATGAGCCCCTTTAGGTGGGGTGATGGTCCCCCTCAGTGGAGGAAATGCCACTGGAAACCATCATATTGGGCCCAATGGCAAAATGAGCGGAGGAGGGACTCTGATTCCCAATGGTAATATAGGTGGAAGAGGCCATGCCAGATGGCCTGGCTGTGAAGGCGCACCTTGTCCATATCCTCAAGGCTGTGGCAGTCCATTGCAGTCCTAGTGCTAATTTCTGCATGTCTCTTTTCATATGTGCTGCAAGAGATGGCTTCGTGATCATAGTGTGTGGGTCATTTCATGTCAAGCTGGGATCCACCTTAAACAAATTCACGCCAATGGCATTTTTCCTGCTTCAGGAAAAAGTGCATTCTCCGATATGAGTTGTAGTCGACGATTCCAAAGACCAAAAAGCCAATTGAAGATGTCTTCACTATATGAATTGACCCTGACAGGTATGTCTGAAAAGTGTGGAAATGGCAACTAGGAGGAGAACTCTGTTCAATCATTTTGTAATCCACAAGAAAATTACAATGAAAAAAGGAGCCATACACCTTCACTCATTGTATAAACATGAGGGCTGTACTCTTCAGATACATATGGTCAGTGTGAGCAAAATGACAAGAGGAATGGGAAACCCCTCTTCTGTAATCATGATGGATTATGATTAACTGAATACAGTTTAAGCTTATGGATTAGGCAGTTAATTTAATATTGTTCTTAAATGAAGCAATGAATGTCACATTCTTGTATCTTTGCAATCTTGTACAATTCTTATGGCCTGTATGCTAAGTGGTGAATGGAAGTCACAAATGGAACCTTCTTTGAGCCATTTTTGGGAAACAACAGAAAGATTACTGTCGTGGTTTTAAATTTTATTTTCTATTTATCTCAAAATTGGAAAGACTATGAAGACCTTCACAAATTGGCTCATAATCCAAAGGAGCAAATCATCTACAATCTAAAATATTAAATATCAAATAAAAATTAAGAAAAAAGGACTTCTTCATAGGTGCTGCAAAATTGTTGGACTCTTGTCAAAGGAGCCTAAACTGATTGCTGCCATCCTATGAGCAAATAAAAACTATTAGAAACTATTCACTGTGTTTTAAAAAGAGCTTGTTATTGAACTTTTATATTTATGAACTTTTAGTTGGTTTTTAATTTTTAATGGTATTCAATTATGTTTTCAAAACTTTCTGTGTTTCTTCTTCTTGTGAGATATTCTGATCCCCAGCTTTTACTTTACAGGTAAGGAAAGATACAATTTGTATTAATAATGTGATATAAAAGTTATGTCATCTTGGCAACTAATTATGGCTTAGTTGGTGGGGGCTTCTTCTTTGCTACCCCTTAGAAGCATATTTTAATTTCAAAGCACCCAGAAATACTAAATTATACTGTGGCAGTTTTGTTATTGTCAGTTATGTCTTTAATATTGAGACATGCTTTTGATGTCAGAAAAGTATTTTTATTATTAATATAAACCAAGGGACTGAACAGCATGTGTCTGACTCAGTGGCCTTTCTTGTTTTCTTCCTGGCAAATAACTATTGTTTGGCCTAATCTCCTTTTCTGAATAAATCAATGTATGCCATTCCACTGTCTGGCTTGAAACCAGCTTCATGATAGATGGTGTATATTTTAAATGGATGTCTTGAAGTGAATTTGTTTTCCCTTTCTGTGTTCAACCTGGCTTGAAATCAGACTGTTCATCAGTTTTATCTGGATTACTTAGAAAGAGCTGGACAGGATATTATATAGACCTTTTTCATTGGTACCAAGATGTCTCTACACTTTGTAATTATGGGTCCCAATGTAGCGTGTGTGTTCCTAGGCAAAGTAGCCTGTGGCAATTATCATTTCAAGTAGTTGGTTATTATGAAAATACATTGCTGTATACTTTTGTTTTTAAGGGTCAAACAGCTTCTGTTTCCCCAGGAAAAAACTAGAAATAATATGCTCAAGTTAGATATTGGTGATTTTCTGCTTAATTTTCTATTCTTAAAATTTGCAGGATATGTGAAAGCCCTTCATATTCTCCCAAACCATGATTGTTTATTATATGGTAGATTTTTTTTACCAGCTTCTTCCTTCTAAAATAAGGATCAATTCAGAAGAGTTATTAAAATAATAATTATAAAACTAATTTGCAAAGCATAAGTCTATTGATAAGCATTGAGAAGTATAAGTTGTGCTCTTTACTTTATTTCTCACATTGTAAAATCCTAGAGCAGGGATGGCTAACCTTGGCATTCCAGATGTTCTTGAACTTCAATTCTCAGAAACACTGATCCCCAGGTGTACTGACTTGGGGTTCTGGGGATTGAAGTCCAAGAATGAAGGTTGGCCATGATTCCCCTAGAGGATATTATTAATTTTTGTTTCATTTTAAATAATTGGAAAGTTTGAATCTAAAGGGTGAATTCTACTCAGCTACTCAGTGTAATGATTGCTAAATTGGGATTTGGACTCAGGCAACCTACAAATCTAAGTCCAGTTGTTTGCTGAATTATCCATGTAAGACAGGGATTCTCATTTCCTGTGGCTCTCCACTGCCTCCACCACACCAGGAAGTGTCATGTAGTAGAGGAAGAGCAAAATAGCCACCCGGCCCTGGAAGCTGTCTGAGGGAGTGTGACCTGTTTTAAAAAGGCTTAGAACTCCTGATGTAAAATCACAGAGTCCCTTGATTTGCTATTGGATTAATTATGAACAACATATATTTACTGTAGAAGTTCCAATATTAGTTTAGATTCTGATTCATATGTATAAATGTTTTTGAAAGTCCTGAGTAAAGAGCAAGGGATTGAAATTAATGACCTGTAGGAAAGGAAAGGCTGTCACATTAATAACATTAGGAACAAATAGGAGGTAATAAATAAATAAATAAATAAGAAGAAATGCTGTTGATGTGGCCTAATATTGGGTGGATTTCATTTAGCTTTTAAAATTCTGTTTTGTTTTAGATGTGTTAATCTTAGTTTTGTATGTTATTATATCCTGGTGGTGCAACTGACACAAATAAAGAAAAGAACCAAGAGCTAAGTTTCATAGAATCACAGAATCACTGTGGTAGAAGGACCTTTTAGGCCATTGAGCTCAAGGCAGGAATCTGAAGTTAGTTTTTTTGCTTGACAATGGACAATATGTTACAAACCCACTCTTTCTGCTTACCCTGGACATTAATGGATTCCCAGGCTCACATCTTCCAGCAGTGCTAGTGTGTCTCTTATTTTGCTGAAACTCAGTCAGAAGAATGGAAACAAGGAAACAAGTGACAGGACTTCCATAGCTGAAGCCAACAATGTATGGTATACAGCAGTGGTGGGCAGAAAACATTTTCACTACCACACTGTGGGCGGAGCCTATGTCGTGGGCAGTGCCTATGTCGTGGGCAGAGCCTATGATGTAGGTGGAGCCTATGCCATGGGCGATCTAGTCATTCCTGCCATATGACCACGTATACATCTGCAAACACAGGCAGCACTGGCTCTTTGGCTGTAAATAGAGATGAGCACTGTCCCCTAGAGTTGGATATGACTGGTTTATGAGCAAGGGAGACCTTGAACCACTTGCAGGGACAAAACCTCCCCGAAGGCCACCCAAATTCACCCCCCCTGCCCAGAGGCTACCCAATTTTGCTACCCCCCCTTAGGGGGTGCGAACCTGTTGCTGCCCACCACTGGTATACAGACAGTGATGGGCAGCAACAGGTTTGCACCAGTTCACCAGAACTGGTAGTAACTTTTCCCAGTGTCCTGGAGAACCGATATTGGCTTTTGGGGGGAACCACTTCGGGGGCTTACCTTTTCGACGGTTCCCCCACTGCACATGTGTGCCAAGCACTTGGTATGCATGCGCACCTACAGTGCTTGGCGCACATGCGTGGCCTCCTTGCTGTCCTCCCAAGTTGCTAGCCTGAAGCTCTCTATAGCTTGCACCCCAGGGTAAGTGATTCACCTTTGGCTGTGGGTATGTATTTTAATGTGTATTTAATGTGTATTTTTTAATGTGTGTTTTATGTATTTTATGTGTATTTAATTTGTATGTTTATGTCTATTTAATGTGTATTTATTTTAACGTGTACCGTATTTTAATGTGTTTTATGTCTATTTAATTTGTATTTTAATGTGTTTTATGTCTATTTAATGTGTATTTATTTTAATGTCTATTTTATGTGTTTTATGTGTATTTTTATGTCTATTTAATTTGTATTTTTATGTGTACTTATGTTTATGGGTTTTTTACATTGACTCAGCCCATAAAGTTGGCTCCAACCATGATGTCATGACATTGGCTCTGCCCATGATGTCATGACATTGGCTCGGCCCATGATATTGGCTCCACCCACAGTGTGGTAGTAAAAAATTTGGCTGCCCACCACTGTATACAGATGCTACCAAATTGATGGAATGTGGATATTTTTTGGCTTGGTGCATCAGTCCCCTATAATCTGGAGGGAAAGCTGAATGTTGTTATGTTATCCTACTCAGTAGCTGCTATTCTGGACTATTTGTAGAGAAATGGTTATTTACCCAGAACAGTGATCGGAATGCAGTTCCTCAGGATGTTATACCACAACAGCTCTGTCTATTAAAAATATATGCCATGAATTTAGTTGGTTTATTCTACTTGAAAGTTGCTGTTCCAGATAATTGGGCAGAATATCTTTTTGTGCCTGGCATAATCACTGGAATGTGACGCCTAGAGATGTGTTGAGATTTGTTTCATCAGTGCCCACTACTCTGTTGTAACAAGTGAATTTTGTTGTGTTGTCCTCTTCAGAATTTGCTGTTCCAGTTTGCTCTGTGGATATACATTCAACTTACACACAGAGCACATAATGTGCAATGCAGGGATGGAGGAATCACAAATTGGGATCAAAATTGCTGGGAGAAACATTAACAATTTGAGATATGCAGATGATACCACCCTAATGGCAGAAAGTGAGGAGGACCTAAAGAAGCTCCTGATTAGGTTGAAAGAAGAGAGTGAAAAAGCTGGCTTGAGACTCAATATAAAGAAAACTAAGATCATGGCAACAGGCTCTATCAGTCCCTGGAAAATAGATGGGGAAGAAGTAGAAGCAGTGACAGATTTTACTTTCTTGGGATCAAAGCTCACTGCAG
Organism: Furcifer pardalis; assembly: GCA_030440675.1. Classification (NCBI taxonomy): domain Eukaryota; kingdom Metazoa; phylum Chordata; class Lepidosauria; order Squamata; family Chamaeleonidae; genus Furcifer; species Furcifer pardalis. Next base: position 55,386,816 of record CP126892.1, on the reverse strand, counting down.
ATGGTGATTGCAGCCATGAAATAAAAAGGTGACTGATTCTTGGGAGGCAAGCTATGAGAAACCTGGGGAGCATAGTGAAAAGTAGAGACATCACATTGCAAACAAAAATTTGTATAGTCAAAGCAATGGTATTCCCGGTGGCAATGTATGGCTGTGAGAGCTGGACCATTAGGAAAGCTGAGCACAGAAGAATAGATACCTTTGAGATGTGGTGTTGGAGGAGAGTTTTGAGAGTCCCCAGGACAGCAAGGAGAACAAGTAGGTTAATCTTAGAAGAAATCAACCCTGACTGCTTCTTAGAAGGTCAAATAATAAAGATGAAGCTAAAGTACTTTGGTCATCAAATGAGAAGAGAAGACTCACTTGAGAAAGCCTTGATGCTTGGAAAGGTTGAGGGCAAAAGAAGAAGGGGGTGGCCAAAAATGAGATGGCTAGATTTTATTTTTTATTTTTTTTATTTTGTGGATTTCTATACCGCCCTACTTGGTGCGACCAACTCAGGGCAGTGTACAAAATAATTAGCATACAATCAACCAATAAAGTCCAACAATAAGGTGAACAAGGCTATGAAAGGACACCACACAAAAAACAGCAACAATGTGGCGACACGATCATGCAACAATATATCAGTACAAAAGAAACACAATGTAGGAATACAATCCCGAAGTACAAAATAACATACAATATGAAAATATAACAATATAATGACACAAAATCATTATAGATGGTATTGTGGACACAATGGGCACAGAGCTGAGCGAGTTGAGGTGGATGGTGGAGGACAGGAGTGCCTGGCGGACAGTTGTCTATGGGGTCGCAAAGGGTCGGAATCAACTGTGTGATTGAACAACAAAATACAGTATTATATACATATAGTATATTTATGCCTGTTTCATCAATCCAGCTTTGTCTAGTTTTTGTCAAGTGTATTAATCCATGAATGATGAAATAAGATGTTGAAAGGAGACCCTAAATAGAATAGCTGAAATATTATTGCTTAATACAGTAAAGTTGCACTAGAGTAGGCCCGTTGAATCCATGGAGATTTAGTGACTCAACTTCTCCTTAGGTTTTGGTGATTCAAACAGGTTTACTTACCGGTACTTTAGTATACTATGGGTGTGCCTTGACTGTCAAAAGAATGGGGTTTTCAATTTTATTAAATATAAAAAAACTGGGTTAAGGTCACATGGTTCTTATAACAATTTGTGAAGCTTTGCCCAAACATTTTTTTTACCTTGCACCTGCTGGTGCCAAACAACCCCTGATTTCACCTTCCCATCCAGTCCCCAAAATGTTTTTCTTTTTCTACATACAGTATCTCTGATGCTGTTGTCTGCCAGCTTTTAGGCATCTGACCTCCATATCTGTTGCCACATTATTCACTGCCTCTACCTCCATTTATGTTGCAGAGTTGTTCATGGCTTCAGCACCCTTGGGCATAGCCCTTCTCAACCCTTGCTTTGCACCCATCAGGTGGTACAAATTGGGATATCATGAATCATAGCTAATTTTCAGTTTTTCAGCTTGTTATTGTTGTAATTTACCACTAGGTATAGCAACAGCTACTTGGAGGATTTTTAATCTCCTCTGTTAAAACGATTTACTGGATTTGCACTGTATGTTCTTTATTGAGTGGGTACTACACCTCAGGCAGACAAATGTCGTGGCCCATCTCTGTGTATCCTAGTACTAATTTCATAGAAGGGATCTACTGGTGTTTAACTTTTTTAATCAGTAAAAAGGCATGATGAATGGTGACCATAATTAAAATCAATAATGGAAATTATGTGTCATAATACTTGACTCAGAAGATGCTACCTGCTTAAAAATATCAAGGACTTCTGGAGAATTATGCAGTTGCCCTCCTGGCTTGTGCCTTCTGAGAGATTTTACTGCAATGCTAAATCAATGGGCTTGATATTTTTTATTACTCTTCAGCAACTTTACTGATTTACAGCTGGAGAAATGTGAGCATGTCCATATCATATAGGAGAAAAAGCTATGCATTTGGAATAAAGAATTAAAATTAAGTAAATAAGTTTGGAAACTGAAATTAACAACTTCCATTATTATAATTTTTTCCCTTTTAGTGAGAATAAAGTAACTGTTTCTTCAGCATTTCTTGTATTCTAATGCTAATATGGCTACTTTCCACATGGTCTTCTCCCTACTTCCATGCTTCTCTCTGCACATCTGGGCAATAGTGGAGTGGGAAGCAAGCACATTCTTCTCACATTCTTTGGCTTCTGGGAGTGGCAAGGGCAGCACAGGCTGGATGAATTGGGGTCAGGGGCCAGATCCATAGTTTGGGCACCCATGGTTTAAGCAGAAAAAATGGCAGCCTAAAATCTATCTCATCCTGTTGCAAAACAGACCTGTTGCAAAACAGATTGCAAGACATGTTTTACTTTCACTTTCGGTGGGAGGAATCATGTGACCGGCCCACTGAACCACATGATCATCCCACAGCCTGAAAAGTTTGGGCACCCCGTCCTAGATTCATATGTTACCAGAGCTTCCTAGGGGAAATAATTATACTAAACCTGCAAACATTTCTATCTTGTCATGGCTGATGGCACAAATGGCTCTTCAGTTTTCTTCTGAAATAGTTGCCTAAGTTTAATCATTGTTTCAGCAAATGTAAATGTACTTTCAGCATGAAAGTAATTTGAATTATTGTAAAAAAAAAAGCTATATTTTTGTCTCTGATTTATTCATAACTGACAGAATATCTTTTGCAAATTAATTGGCAAGTTTAATAGGATGGCAGCAGGTGACCTCATCGGCACAATGCAGAAATAGGGTAGTATTATACATATAAACCAACTTTTTAGAAATATAATATTTGAATTATGGTTTATAGTTAACCTGCCATTATTATTATTATTATTAATTAAAATTCAATTTATATGCCGCTCTCCTTGCCGAAGCAACCCAGAGTGGCTAACAATGTTACAAAAAACATAATATACATACAATATAACACATATAATACAATCAATGTGGTCAATAAATCCTTCATAAAAATAATAAAAATATAAATAGGGTACAATCAAAGAAATACAAAAACAGTCAAGGATATACAGTACAGAGCAATAGGGAAAATCCTCATCCCTTATACATATTTCAATTACATATTTCAATTAGTAACAATATACATTTATCCAGAGAAGTGGCTGACCGTGGTAAAGCTGTGGTGGTACTAGCGGAGCTGGCATCCTTAGTTGGCTGGCCCTCATCCAGTTGGTCCTTATTCTCCCCGCCCGGCCGGCAGGGGAGAGCGTCCGAGCGTCCGGGGTTGGTCTTGCGGCGGCGGCGGCAGGAAAGTTCTTTTTAAAGCCGCCCGCCCGGAGCCCCCAGGTGTTCCTCATTCTCCCTGCCTGGCCGGCAGGGGAGAGCATCCGAGCGCCATTAAAGTTCTGTCCGGCGGTAGCGGCAGTGGGGCAAGATGGTCCTGCCGCCTCCAGTTTTTGAAGTTTCCCGCTCGGGCGGGGCTCCCCTCCAGATGCCGGCAGCCCGGGCGCTGTGGGGGATGGTGGCCCCGGCGGCTTCCCAGCCTGGCCACAGGTGTTCCTCAGGCGGCGAGGCAGGCAGAGCCAGCAGCCCAGTCAGCCCGGGGCTTTTAAAGTACCTGCTGCTGGAGAGAGTGCTGGCCCTCGGCGTCTTCCCCTCTGCCTCACCACAGGTGTTCCTCAGGCGGCGAGGCAGGCAGAGCCAGCAGCCCAGTCAGCCCAGGGCTTTTAAAGTACCTGCTGCTGGAGAGAGTGCTGGCCCTCGGCGTCTTCCCCTCTGCCTCACCACAGGTGTTCCTCAGGCAGCGAGGCAGGCAGAGCCAGCAGCCCAGTCAGCCCGGGGCTTTTAAAGAACCTGCTGCTGGAGAGAGTGCTGGCCCTCGGCGTCTTCCCCTCTGCCTCACCACAGGTGTTCCTCAGGCGGCGAGGCAGGCAGAGCCAGCAGCCCAGTCAGCCCGGGGCTTTTAAAGTACCTGCTGCTGGAGAGAGTGCTGGCCCTCGGCGTCTTCCCCTCTGCCTCACCACAGGTGTTCCTCAGGCGGTGAGGCAGGCAGCATATATCTTTAGCTTTTATTGGGGTATGGTATGCTTTGGTATGGAAGATGTGTGATAACATCTCTTAACTTCTTACCAGACTCAGTGAGTTGCCCTTGGAGAGACTGAAGTTGAATCACTGGGTAGAGAAATCAACTTCCTCTTGCTTTGATTGTATCCATCCCCCCCCCCCCCCGGGCAGTTAGCTATGGAAGTGGAGGTTACAAGGCAGTGTAATATGAACACTGAAGGACAAAGACTTTTTGCTATCTAAATCAGAGTGGCAAGTGGTGCCCCTCATCAGCTAGTTAAGGTACACAAACATATAATGCCAGAATATTTTGAAGCTCTCTCACTCTGTCTAATGTGTGTGAAGAGGAATGACTATGAATTGGAAAACAGACTTTTAATACTACCCTTGCCTGCAGTGGATCAAGTGGTTAAGACACTGACTGAAGGTTGTAGGTCAGCAGTTCGATATCTGAGTACTGCGTGACAGATTGAGCCCCTGTTTCTCTCCCAGCTCCTGCCAACCTAGCGGTTCAAAAGCAAGAAATTGCAAGTAGATAAATAAGGACCACTTTGGTTGAAAGGTAAACAGCCTTCTGTGCAATCCGAAGTCTAATCATGCCTGTCACATGTCCATGGAAACGTCTGCAGATGCAGACAGCACTGGCACTTCAGCTATGAAACAGAGATGAGCACTGAACCCTAGAGTCGGATACAACTGGTTTTTACCTTTACTAAAATAATCTTCCCAGTCAATGCTGAATTTGCACCAAGTAAAAGTGGATAGCTCAGTGGTTTAGGTATATCACTGCAGAGCCAGATATTCAGAGCTTGATTCCCCACTGTGAGAAGAGCCTGCCTGTATAGTAATGGGCAAGCTGTGTAGTACAGTAATACCCCGGATAACGCGAGTACCAAATAGCGTGAAAACCGCATAACGTGACAAGATTTTCGGGAAAATCTTGTATCAAATAACATGATTTTGAGTCCCTGGCTGAGTGACTCTGCCCAGCTCCTTCGCCTCCTCCGCTCTTTGCGGATGTTTGGGGGGGGGGTTTGGATTGGGTACCCAATCCAAACCCTCCCAAACATCCGCAAAGAGCGGAGGAGGCATTTCGCCCCCCCCGCCGCCACAGAACACACCTGCGGCGGGGGAAGGGGCTACCGCCGCACCCAGCCAGGACTCCCTCCACCTGTTCTGGAGGGTTAAAAGTCCAGCCGCCGCCGCGGCTTTTAACCCTCCAGAACAGGTGGAGGCAGTCCCGGCTGGGCGTGGCGGTAGCCCCTTCCCTCGGCCGCAGGTGTGTTCCATGGCGGCAGGGGGCGAAATGCTCTGCCCAGCTCCTTCGCCTCCTCCGCTCTTCGCGGATGTTGGGGGGGGTTGGATTGGGTACCCAATCCAACCCCCCCAAACATCTGCGAAGAGCGGAGGAGGCGAAGGGTGAAATGCTCTGCCCAGCTCCTTTGCCTCCTCCACTCTTCGTGGATGTTTGGGGGGGGTTGGATTGGGGACCCAATCCAACCCCCCCAAACATCCGTGAAGAGCGGAGGAGGCATTTCGCCACCCCGCCGCCATGGAACACACCTGCAGCGGGAGGAAGGGGCTACCGCCACGCCCAGCCAGGACTCCCTCCACCTGTTCTGGAGGGTTAAAAGTTCAGCTGCCGCTGTGGCTTTTAACCCTCCGGAACAGGTGGAGGGAGTCCCGGCTGGGTGCAGCGGTAGCCCCTTCCCCCCACCGCAGGTGTGTTCCGTGGTGTCAGGGGGGGCGACGACGATGATGAAATGTTCTGCCCAGTTCCTTCACCTCCTCAGCTCTTTGCGGATGTTTGGGGGGGGGCTTGGATTGGGTACCCAATCCAACCCCCCCAACATCCGCGAAGAGCGGAAGAGGCGAAGGAGCTGGGCAGAGCATTTTGCCCCCCGCTGCCACGGAACACAATCCAACCCCCCCCAGCGCCAGCCCACCGCCCATGGTTCCAAAGTGGTAAGGATCAGATCCTTACCCTCTCGGGACCTCGGGCGGCTTGTAGGCTTGCGCGCCTCTGCGGGGCTTAGCCGGGGATCTGAGGGTTTCCCCTGGATCCTCGGCTAAGCCCCGCAGGCGTGGGCATGCTTGAAGTTTCAAAAGTGTAAGGATCTTTACCCTTTCGCAACTTCGGGCAGCTTGTAGGCTTGTGCGCCTCTGCAGGGCTTAGCCGGGGATCCGAGGGTTTCCCCCGGATCCTCGGCTAAGCCCCGCAGGCACGCGCTCACTCGAAGTTGCAAAAGTGTAAGGATCTTTACCCTTTCGCAACTTCGGGTGGCTTGTAGGCTTGCGTGCCTCAGCGGGGTTAGGCGAGGATACGGGGGTCTTCCCCGTATCTTGCCCTAACCCTGACCCCCCCGGGCAGGGGAATTTCGGACAAGCCGAGCCTTGTCTTGGCGTGGTTTGTCCCTGACGTCAGGGCATTTTTTTTAGCGTTGTTTGATCAATGTATCGAACAACGTTAAAAATCGGATAACGTGATGACTTGTGGAACCAAGTCATCACGTTGTCCGGGGTTCTAGTGTACTGAATATTCTCTATTTAGGAACCCTGGAAAGGGTTGCTAAAAGTCAGAATTAACTTAAAAGCCCACAATTATTATGATAAGAGATCAAGATTATGTCCACTTAACATGTTTAAAACATTTTTCTGCTATCTTTGGCTGGATTTGGTAAGACAACTCCACTGTTTCAAAAGGGTTTACTCTGGTTTCAATTTCCTGCTATATTTCAGTCAGTAAATTTATTGAGCAGGAAGGCTTATCATACTCATTACACTCTGAAAAGAACTTTCTCATGCTTATTAACTGCATTTACAGTTCCTTTTCATTTTATGACAGCTTTCTTTTCACTTCTTGAGACACACTAGACCACATCTTTTTGCAGACTAGAAGTGAACAGGTTTTTTTTTAAAGTATGCTATAGTTGTTTTAAACTGCAAACTTTGCTAAAACAGAAAAAAAATCTTGTTGAAAGCAGTAAGTTTTGCAAATGTCACTTAAGCATTTAGGTCTCTCATCAGTATACAACATTACACTATAATTCAGTCCATTGAGTATAGTCATGATTGGATGACATTCAGGAGTGCATGAGATTCTGCCCATAAACACATAATGCCAAATGATTTATTATACTCTAGCAATGCATGCATGAATAAACCACTGTTCAGGGTCTGTTTGTCTTTCCTCAAGCATTGGCTCCTTAGTATTGTTCAACAGTGCAAAGCAGCCAACCGTCTGAACAAGTTGTCTGCTAATTACTCTTGCACAAGGAGACTCATTAGCTGGCCCATGAGTCTATAGAGTCAGCTTCATTTAGAAGGGAGGGTATATTGAAATATGCAAAAATGGTTCATGTATTTTTGGGCTAAAATTCACAGTCTTGTACCACGTTGGCTTTGAAGAAGGGGTGACTTAAGAAATGCAGAATTTGCTGTTGCCTTCTATCTTTATACCAAAAGGATTTTGAAATATGTGCAGCAAATTGCTATGTAACTAACAAGGTGCCTACTGCAAAAAGGACAATTTTCAAATGAGTTGCCATGTCAGTCTGTTTCAGCGTGTGTAACAAAATATAAATGAAACACTTTTAGTACCTTAAAGACTAATAAATTTATTTCAGTTCAAACTTCTGTTGTGTGCAATCCATTTCCACAGAAACATGGAACATGACCACAGTTTTGGTCACAGGTTTATATAGCAACAAAATGAGCTGGAAAAAAGAGGACAACAAATTGCTGATATAGTCAGCACTTTGATCATTACTAATGCTAAGAATACCACTCTCATTCTCTTATACTGAAAAGTCAGTAGTAGTGTAACTTCAAGATCTGGTTAAAAAGTTAATTTTCCAAATCTCTGGATATGTCTCCTCTGAAAAAAAAATGACAAGAGAAAAATACGTGTATCTTCAAATGGTAACACAAGCAAAAAGTTATACTGATCTAAACATCTTTTGATCATAAATCTTTATTGCAGAAGAACAGCATTCATTGAGCCCTTTCTTATCTCCTAGCAACAGCAACCAATAATCATATTTACAACAAAGAATATCACCTGGTTGTTTTTGGAAAGGATTCTAAGTAAGAGATTGCTTCTTCGTTCTCTTACCTGGGCTGGAACTCTAACATAGTGCTTTCATCAATTGTGGGTCTCACTCCCTTTCATCAGAGGTCCTGCTTCGAAGGAAGCACTAAAAGGATCATGGCCAAAAGGATCATGGTTCTACCTTAGAAACCATTTTGTCCCACTCTTAATACCTCCTTTGAAATATTTGTATTGAAGTTACTGTTGATACTTACCATGATTAAGTTATAAGATTATGAATGATTTAGGTTAGATTTATATTATCATTTTATTATAACCAATAGGACTTTGAACAAACTGAGTTTAAATTTCCAGTCTGTCACAGAACTCACTGACTGAACTTGGAGTATTCTTCAGCCTAACCTACAGCACTAAGTTACCATAAAGAGAAAGTATAAACATCAGAAATGAGTTGCTTGAGTAGTGTATGTTGTTGATCAAAAATATTTTTCCAAGGACTGCTTTCCTACAGACATATATAAATCTTTCTCAGTGCTTTAGGATTCATCCCAGCAGCAATTAGCATACAGTACTTCAAACAGTGATTTAAACTAACCAGTTTAAGAAATTAAATTGGTTAAAAACAAACCCCAACAATACAAGTTCACAATATACTGTATCATATATCATTTTTACCTGAAACTAAAACATAAATCAAAGATCAACCAAATCTAAATTAATGAAACAAAAATATTTTACCAAATTTAATTAATCCTTGTTAATTCCCTGCATTATTGAATCAAAGGTTGATTCATACGTAAATGCACAAATAATGTTTTTGCTCAAGCTAGGTAAAATGTGATGGGGACTCCAGAGAGCATTGCAAATGTATCTTTGATAATAGTGTGAGTATACTTCATGGAAGTGTCCCACAGCTCTTAAAATGTTGAAGGAAAGTCTAACTCAACTCTACATTATACATATTTAGAGCGAGATGTCATCATATTTGGAAGAAGGACAGCCTCCCCAGTGATGGAAGGTAACAGGTTCTCACCAGTTCGCCAGAACCGGTAGTAACTTTCCCCAGTGTCCCAGAGAACCGGTAGCAGCTTTTGGAGGGAACCACCTCTGGGGCTTACCTTTTCACTGGTTCCCCCACTGTACATGCATGCCAAGCACTTGGTGTGCATGCATGCCTACTTGCTGTCGTCCCAAGCGGGGAGGAGGAAGAGAAGCTGCTAGCCTGAAGCTCCTTATAGCCTGAAGCTCCCCAGGGTAAGTGACTCACCTTTGGATGTGGTGTGTCTGTGTGTATTTTAATGTGTATTTAATACCTTTATCTATATTGACGTACTACCACAGTTTCTAAAAAGGCCTGGCGGCCAGGCTTAGGGTTTTTAAGCAAAGTCTTAGAAGGGTGTGTGTGTGTGTGCTTATTGTTATTTTATTTTTTATTTTTTTCTTTGGCCCCACCCACAACATCATGACATTGGCTCCACCCATGATGTCATGATGTCATGACGTTAGCTCCGCCCACACTGTGATGACATCACGGTGGGGTAGTAATTTTTTTGACATCCCACCACTGAGCCTCCCTCAATCTGCTATCATTCCTGTTTATTGGAAAACATCAGTTAAGATTGATGGAACTATCAACCAAAATTATCATATGGACTGCCACTTAGAGAAGGCTGGTTTAATCTCTTTAGTGTGAAGTATAGTCAGTTTGCCCAAGATGACAGCATTTAGTCTAATTAGGAATCCCAAACTGCAATTAATTATATCATATTATAGAACACTGGTTAAATATTTCAGGAACTCTCTGGGACACATCCTCTTTGCAAAGTTACACCTGTGTAAATGTGTCAGGCATCAGGCCTAGAGATAGGGAATTGTACAATATGATTGCAGAATTGGTTGTGTGATTCCTATTGTAATGTCCCAAAGTCGGTTCATGGATAGAACCTCTGCATTGGCACTAGTGTGGCTAACACAGATATAATGTCAAGATCTGTGTAGCTATAGAAGAGGTGTTTACCTCCTCCTACTTAATATTTTAGAAGAAATGTGCCGTTCTCAATGTTGTTGTTGTTGTTGTTAGCTGCCCAGAGTAGGAAATCTCCTAGATGGGTTGGGTATAAGTATAATAAATAAATAAATAAAATATTTTTTTGTTAACAACAGTCTCAGGATTTTGCCTCTAAGCTTGTATTGAATATTCAAATCAACCATCATGCAGCAAGATACAAAATTATTTCCTAGTCATTTTGCACTGCCCAGTTCGTTGTGATTCTATGCTCAGAGCAGTTCTAACTAATGACTGATTTACTGAGTAACTAATACATTTGTCTTATTAACATGTTGGATTATGATTGCATCATTATACACTATGCTTAATTGTTAATACTGTATTTGTGCAGAAACTAACCTTAAGTTTCCCTTGCTCAATAGCCAGTTGTATCTGACTCTAGTATGTGGTGTTCATCTCTGTTTACAGCCAAAGAGCCAGCGTTGTCTCTGTCTGCAGACGTTTCTGTGGTCATGTGGCAGCCCTGACAAGACTGTTACCTTTCCTGCCAACGTAGTACCTATTTATCTACTTGCAATCTAATTTCTTTTGAATTGCTAGATTGCCAGGAGGTGGGACAGAGACAGGAGCTCACTCCATCATGTAGCACTTGGGTCTCAAACGGCTGACCTGCTGACCTTCTTGTTTTCAAGTTCAGCATCTTAACCACTGAGCCACTGCAGTCCAGAAACCAGCCTTGGGTGACTTCAAATGAACTTCACTGAAAGTGACCTTTTGTATGAGTGTTTTTTTAATCAACCAGATTCTCTCAAATTATTCTCAGAAGAGTTCAATCTTATGTAGTGTCAGATATTACTAGAGAGGAATATAAAGAAATTATTTTATCTATACTTTTTGTTAGTGATTCATTCATATGGAAACGATCAGTCAAGCTTCAATGTGTATCCCAGGGTATTAACAGGTATTTTATCTCCTGATGCTTTATACATTCACTTTGACATATATTTAAATAAAGAGGAATCTAGTCCCAATTTGAGTAATTTCAGTTTTTAAAACACTCAGCTATATAACTAAAGTACTGTATGGCTGATTAGTAAATGTTTTGCAGATTACGTTCTTGTGATGGTTTCAAAGTACTGTACATGTAAATGTAATATAACAGACATGACAGAACTACTGAATTTTAATAACACACTCTAAGTATTTTGTTATTGTTCTGTTATTTCAATGACCTTTAGAGGAAGATACAAGAAAAGAGAATAAATGTTTGAGATTGAAAGGGAGACATTTAGAGCTAATCTGAATAATCTATTGTTGTTGATGGCTGTGGGAAGCTGTATTGTGCTTGCTTGTCTGTCATTTTGCTTGAACATAACCTTCTCCCTTTGACCCCTGAATTTGGTGTATAAAAACCATGCCTGTAAGTTTCACTCCTTGTCCGAAGAAGTGGACTTGATCCACGAAAGCTAACAATAAAAATATATCAGTTAGTCTTTAAAGTGCTACAGTGTTTTTTATTTTGTTTTTTATTTTATTTTGTTTTCTGATATGCCTAATGTTTTATAAATTACCCTTCTCAATCTACTTTGTAGAACTTTGGTTCCACTACATCAAGCAAAGCAATCACACTTTTATACTGCTCCGTAGCACTAGTGCACTCTCTGGGCGGTTCACAAGTTAATTAGCATTTTGCCTCCAACATGCTGGGGACTCATTATACTGACCTTGGAAGTCTGGAAGTCTGAGTAAACCTTGACCCCTGGTCAGAATTGAACTCACACCCTTTTGGTTGTAGTGCAGTAATTTAACCACTGTGCCTGGGGTTGCAGTAGCTCAGTGGTTAAGAAGTTCACTTTGTTAGCTGGAAAGCTGGCAAATTGACAGTTTGATACCCAGGTATTACATGATGGATTGAGTGCCCATCTCTGTCCCAGCTCTTTGGGACATGAAAGGAGCCTCATTTGGGTGGTCCCTGAGTGGAGTTTCTTCCGCAAAAATCCTTTCAACCCAAAATAATTTCTGACATGAGATTATTATTATTATGCCTCTGTGCCACCATGTGAAGGCAACATGTGACCGTCAAATATTATTGGACTGATGACTCTCATTAGCTGTAATAGTAGCCAGAAGCAAAACCTGCTGCTGTCCACAAGCTGTCATTTCTGCACTGCAAAATATGGATGCAATCATTTACCATACTCTTTATCAAGTGATAATTGCATCACCATAGTCAGCCATTCATATGTGGTGACTGGCCATTATTCACAGAGTATGATTACATGAGGAAATAGATTGTAATTTAGAGCAGTTCAGTAGAATCTGTTTCCCAGCATTCACACAACATAGAGGAAAATGCACTCTAGCCCAACCCTTATCTGTTCCCAAAAGATCCAGATTAAGCAAAGATCAGGGTTCAACTGGAGTCCACTTCCCCATACAGATTGGAATCACCGGGAAACAAAAAACACTGGACCTCTCCACAAGTGGTCCAAGTTGCAATCTATTTCTCCATGTGATCACACCATTAATGAAGTTTATGACTCAGTGGAGACCAGAAATTCTTCCCAAGTCTTGGTGTTTTAAACACTCTCCAAACATTAGCAGGTTTCTTTCTGAATTAAGAATGATTCTCCTTCCCTGCCCCAGAACACTTTTAAAACATGTGATCCCTCTCTGAAATATAGCAATATTTTATTTTAACTCAGCCAGTAATGAAAAACATCACCAGTCTCTTGCAGTGCAACCATATGTACATGTTTATACACAAATAAGCCCCGTTGTGTTTGCTTATGTCTGAGAAAATGCCTTTAGGCTTGCAGCCTTCTTTCGTTTTCTCTATATATGCAAATGATAATAACAAATTTCTCACACAATTATCATATAGATTACAGCTGATTGTTACCACCAGTATTTAAATTTACAGCCATTCCTATGTAAATAGGTTGCTAGAAATCTGTTAAAATCTCCTCATTCTGCTCTAATCATTATTTCATCTCTTGTTGGTAAGGAGGAACAAGACCAAGGTGACAGTGTTTTATTGAGTGTCACCATGAGTTTGATTCCCCCATCCCCAAGGATTGTCTGCCAAAAGCGGAGTCAGATTCTGACAGTGAAGGACCTTTGGATCCCCATGATCATGATCTGTCAATTGCTGAGTCAGCCTCCAACAGCCTCAAAGCATCATCGGCAACAGCAGTGCTATGATTTACAGTGTGCTGATTTACAGCACAGCAAGAGTGCATGGGCGCACACAGACAGCCCCCAGCTGAGGACCCTTGACTGAAGTGTATTGTACAGTGCTCTCTTTAACCATCATTTCATCCCCTAGTGCTGTTTGAAAAGTTTTCAGCATTGTTAGTAAATAATGAACATTGGAAACAATTTCCCATTGCTTACTGTGCATTCTCCTGAGCTTTAAATGTTTCAAATTATATGATTATGATTCTATATTTATCTCTTGATGGATCTTAGACTGGAAGTGAGCCAATAATGCTCATAGAATCTAAAATTGTAGAAAAATAATGCTGGAAGGGACCTATAAGGCCATTGAATCCAACTCCTTTCTCAATGTAGCAATCCAAATCAAAGTGCCGTATATCTGACAGATGGTTGTTCAACTTTCTCTTGAATGTCTCCAGAATTGTGATCAGTTCCATTATCATGCTGCTCTAAAAGTTAGGAAGTTTATCTGACCACTAGTTGTCCCTTTTATTCCTCAACCTAAACCCCTCACAAGCATAATGAAAGAGCTCCAATCCATCTTGGACAAGAATACTTTACTCTCCGAAGCCCTTGGTGACACACCTCTGCTTGCTTATAGACAACCCTCCAATCTCAAACAACAATTGACACACAACAGACAACACAAAAGTAAAACAGAGATGGGAACTAAACCCTGCTGCAAACCCAGATGTCCGCTTTGCCCCCACATTTACTCAACGGCACCACAAACAACATTAAAAACAATTTTACTTGTTCTTTTGCCAATGTGATTTATACCATCTCTTGCCAAAAATGCCCTTCTGTGTTCTATATAGGACAAACAGATCAATCTGGAATGGCAACACAAAGATACCATTTCAAACCATTTCAATATACCTGGACACTCTATCCAAGATGTGAAAGTTGCAATTTTGGAACAGAGAAATTATAAGAATAGGATCCAGAGAGAGACAGTAGAAATAAAATACATCTATCGGTTGGACACCCATTGCAAAAGTTTGAGTATTAGCCAAGATTTCTGGGACATTATCAAATTTGATACACAGATGGTTATATGCTGCTATATATTTTGTATATTATATTTTGTTATATTATACCACCTTCACAAACTTTCCTGTAAATTTTCTTTTACAACATAGGCTGTCTCACAGGAAAAAAAGATGTGCTCAAACAGTAACACAAAGGTTAAACTCATTAGCAAATGTTCAGTGCCAGTGTTTATTTTGTATCTTCCCACTATTTGCACTTGAAAAGGGGACATTTGGAGTTAATCAGAATAACAGCCATTGATCATCTTGATTTGTATACTTATATACAGATCACATTAAAATATAACAGTTAGTCTTTAAAGTGCTACAGCTTTTTTGTTTTTCTTCTCTGATAGTACTTCATGGTGTTTGGAGACTATACTTCTGTTAATGCAGGTAGAACAAGATTTGCTTTGTCCTATCACACTTTTGGTTCATATTCAGTTTATGATCTACAACTATTCCAAGATCCTTCTAACTCATAGTATTTCAGAGCCAAGTATCTTCCATCTTGTATCTCTCTTTCCACCCTAGGTGTAGAACCTTGCACTTATCCCTGTTAAATTCCATTCAGTTGATTTCATCCCTACGTTCTAGTGCTCACACCTATCAAGATTTTTTTGAATTTTGTTTCTGTCTTCCAGGATGTTAGCTATTTCACCTCATTTTCTGTCATCCTCACCTTTGATATGCATTGCCCTTCATCCCCTCATCCAATTCATTAATAAATATGTTGAAGAGCACCAAAACTGACCCTTGTGGTACCCCACTTGCAACTTCCTCCTAGTTTGGGAAGAAGCCATTGATGATCAAGGAAGGTATCAATAGAAAAAGGAGTTAACCTCCCCTCTGTACTTCATATCACTTTTGCAAAGCTTTCATTTAAAAAATTATACATGGTAAGATTCTCAACTAGCCTATAGATTGCTATATAAAGTTATTTTTAAACTGTTCAATATTATTAATCTTTCACATTTATAGGTCCCTAGGTCATATTAAAGGAAAGAGTAATGATGGCTGTTAAATTACGCTGTTACAAGAACTGCAGATACTGTTTAAAATACCTAACTTTATATGGTTAATTTTATTTATCAAGATAGAAGCTCAGTGGTTTATGTATCTGGCTGTGGAACCAGAGATTGGCAGCTCTACTTTCTAGGCTATTTCCTTGATAGGGCTGGACGTGATAACCCTCAGGGTTCCATTCAGCTCTGCAGATCATTGTTGTTGTCGTTGTCATCGTTGTCGTCGTCGTCGAGCCAGTAAAAATATTTTAGAACATATGGAAGGAAATAAGAAATATGAAAGGAAATAAGAACAATAAGTAGAGGGTTGATGTGAAGAACTTGCCATACAGTGTTAAAATGTATAATAAAAAGGAACAAGAGTGGAGACCTAAACACCTTGAGTTGCTAAAATGGTAGCCATCAGAGCACTGGAAAACCTTATCTCCTTTTCATCCCAGGACCAGACTTGGAACTTTGAACAGTATAATCATCCCCTGGAACAGAAGCGTAGCATGCCTTAACGGGGCCCCATATAAAAATTTGTTTGGGGGGCCCTTGTGAAATAAAAAAATTTGGGAAGTTTTTATTAATTTTTGCTGTAGGGGCCCCCCGGGGCCCGGGGCCCCCGTATAATTGATACGGCAGATACGGCGGTAGCTACGCCCCTGCCCTGGAACAGATGGAGGTTGGTGAAGATTTTGGCTTTCCTGCACTGTATCCCTGAATGGGTCAGGTCGGCCCAAGGTGCAGCTGAATTTCTCGTAAGGGTTGCTCTGTAGAGTACATGAGAGATTAGTTTTGTTAATCCTTAGGTGGAAGTTTGATGCACTAACCAGATGCAAGAAAGTTTGAGGTTCCACTCTTTTGATCCTTTTGAGTTGGGAGAGTTTTTGTGTGGAGAAAAATGTTTGTTACAGCTTTGGCTTGAGACTGGGCCATTTTATTATTATTAATTATTAAATTAGATTTATATGCCACTCTCCTCTCCTCACTGAGGCAACTCAGAGTGGCTCACATAACATAAGCAACATATACAGTATCACAATCGCAAATATAAATACAGCATAATATAAAAATATAACAACAGATGCAGCACAGATAATGCAATCAATAATTTTTACATAAAAAGAAAAAACAATAAAACAATACAATAAAATACAGTGTAAAAATACAGTACAGTCAAGAGAGACAGCAGTCTTGGGCCAGCTGGCCCTCATTCCCCCTGTCCAACAGACAGGGAGAGTTCTGTGATGTTCCTGGGGTGGTCATGGAGGCAGCAACAGCAGCAAGGTCTTTTATGGCTGGGCTAGCCAGTCCACACAGCTGGCCCTCATTCCCCCTGTCCAACAGGCATTTTACTTCCCATCACTGAGCCCATGTGTGGGTGAAGGTTCTTTTCTTTTGGTTGTGTGTGCCTCCTGTCAAGCCTTATTTTTATGTCCTGTTTTGTTTTATTTTTAAATGATAATATTTTCTTGTCAAGCCAACTTTGGTGCCAAGACATTCACTGGCCTCTCTGGGGTGCTGATTTGAGTTCCTCTTTCTCACACATCCGGCTGCAGAGAGACAGTAGGAACCACTCAGGTTAGCTACCAAAAGATGGGGCAGATGTGTTAAGATCTTGATCAAACTTTTCTTTCATTTTGAGCATGTGCTCCAGGCTCGGAGCAGAAAAGAGTGGTGTTGGTCAGCTTTAGAATTAGATACTCACAGAATAACTAAATGGGAAGGGGCCTTTTAGGCCATTGAGTCCAGGCCGCAGTGATGGGATGATAAAAAATTTAGTACCCCACCCTGACGTCATCAGAGTGGGGGCGGAGCTAACGTCATGACGTCATGGGTGGAGCCAACGTCATGACATCATGACGTTGTAGGCGGGGCCAAAAATAAAATAAATAAAATAAAAATAAAACACACACACACACCTCTCAAACCCCCCCCACAAAACCGTTAATAAAATAAATAAATAAAATAATAATTAAATAAAAATACACCCAAACACCCACCCACCCCAAACACAAACCCCTCTTACAATGGGGACCGTTGGGGCTGGCCCCGAGCCTTGGTGCCCGGCGGCGCGCCTAGCCGGGCGGCCCTGCGCTCCCGGCTGCAACTCTCCATGGGCGGCCCCGAGCCTTGGCGCCCCGCGGCGCGCCTAGCCGGGCGGCCCAGCGCTCCCGTCCGCAACTCTCCACGGGCGGCCCCTAGCCTCGGCGCTCCGCGGCGCGCCTAGCCGGGCGGCCCCGAGCTGCCCATGGAGAGTTGCGGCCGGGAGCGCTGGGCCGCCCGGCTAGGCACACCGCCGAGCGCCGAGGCTTGGGGCGCCCGTGGAGAGTTGCGGCTGGGAGCGCTGGTCCGCCCGGCTAGGCCCGCCGCCGAGCGCCGAGGCTTGGGGCGCCCGTGGAGAGTTGCGGCCGGGAGCGCTGGGCCGCCGGGCTAGGCACGGCTCCTCCTCCTAAGCCCTCCGCCACTGCCAGAGCCACTTCAAAATGGTCCGGCTCCGGCAAAAACAAGTGCGCATGCGCAGAAACAGAATCTGACGCATGCGCAATTTAAAATTGCAGCACGCATGCGTCAGATTGACTTCTGCGCATGCGCACTGAATTGGAGCCATTTTGGGTCCAATTAAAAAAATTTTTTTTTTCTTTTTTTCAGGCGTCCGGAAGCGGACGCCTTAAAAATGGGTTACCCTCTCGGAGAACCCTCCGAAATTGTTCTTACCGGTTCCAGGGAACCGTCTGGAACCGGGGACATCCCATCACTGCCAGGCCACTGTTCAATGTAGGAGTCCAAATCAAACTAGATCTGACAGATGGTTGTCTAATTCTCTCTTGAATGCCTCCAGTGTTGGAATGCTCACCACTTCTCAAAGCAGTTGGTTCCACTGTCGTATTGCTTTAACCATTAAGACGTTTCTGCTAATATTCAGCCTATATCTGGCTTCCTGTAGTTTCAGTCCATTAATATATACCCTTAACTCTAGGATGACCAAGAACAGACACTGCCCTTCCTCTTTTTTAAATTATCTTTTCAAGTATTTGAAAAGTGTTATTATATCACCTCTCAGACTCCTTTTCTGAAGGCTAAACATGCTTCAGTCTTTCCTAATATGGTGCGGTTTCCAGTCCTCTGATCATCCTTGTTGCCCATCTCTGTAACTGCTTTAGTTTGTTTGCATCGTTCTTAAAGCGTGGTGCCCAGAATTAGACACAGTACTCTAGATGTGGTCTAACTAGTGCTGAGTAGAGGGGGGACTAGTACCTCACAGGCTTTGGAGACTATACTTCTGTTAATGCAACCTAAGAGAGTGTTGGCCTACTCTCCTACTACAACTAATATTCTATTTGTAGAGTGTGGATTCAGCACCTGTGTTTTCTTGAGCTTCAGGCTTTCTCATGTCCTCTTGGGGGATCTCTTGTTTGTCTTCTTATGCGAGCTGTCCACTAGACTGCTCTTCAAGAACCTGAAAGTGGTTTTGCATTTCCACTGGTGAGATGTCTCTTCTCCTTCAATTGCTTCTAACTACGACACCTCTCCATGGCATTTTCTGCACTGTGTTTGTTCTTTCATCAGCTTTCTCTTCTTCTGTTTTGCCTTGTTTTTCTTCAGCCTCTATTGTCTAACTTGACTGTTGCAGCTCAAGAGTTCCATCTATGTATTCTCAATCTTCTCATATAACATTAAGTGTGGCAACTTGCTTCTCCAGTTCTTTTACTTTTTCTTCCAAGAGTGCTACCAATTTACACTTACTACATGTGTAAACATTGTACATGTCTTGCAGGTCATCACCACTGAAGAGTCTCTTCCCTTCATAATTTCTGTATTTAATTCTTTCTATTTTAATCTTAAGACCCTTTTCTTTGTATTCCTATGGTTGGAGCACGAGGCAGGACAAATCAATTTTGGGTGCTTGGAAGTGCCTCTGCCAAAAGCCAGTGGAGATACTCCTCACTACCCCTGAGGTCCATCTTTTCAAATATGACTTTGTTTAACTTTACTGAAATTTTTATTAGGCACTTCTTTATATTTGAGAGGATAAATAATTAGATCTGTGCTTGGATGAGCTCCAGGTATTTTCCAAAACTATTGCGAACAAAAGTCTTGGGATTGATTTGCGTTCAAATTATCTTATTCCTTTCTGCTTATTCTACACCTTATTACTAACCCTCATGTACTAGAATGGGATATTTTAGAGTCATGGAGTCACTTTTTATAGTACAAACTATAAGAGCTAGACCTACGATGTGGGCATTACATTGTGCAGCAAATAATTATTCCAAAAGCAGAAATGACATACTTACTGGTTGACAGGAGGAATGCTCCACTTCAGAGGTCAGGAGAGCATATAGTAATTCTGGGAAGCTAACAAATATGAGAAGTGCACATTAATTCTTTTCTTAACTGGAAGCATAACACTAATCCAACCACTCAAAACTTATTTCATATATCTGAGAAGACAGATATTTTCATAATCCTTTATATGTTAGAATTTTCATGATACTGTAAAATATCCTAGAACTCACTTACTTCAAGGTTTGTTTTGATTAAAAAAATAATAAATCCTGGAACAAGAAAATTGAAAAGCTATACATTTATCTGAAAATAAAACACCATTGACATCAATTGATTTTTTTTAAAAAGTAGACAGGTATGAAACTTTCTTATGAGCATGATAAAAGGACTTCTTTCTACTCATAGTGTTCATTATTATATTATGTTGCAGCTATACAGCCCCAGTACAGTATAAATATCTTTATAAGTTCCAGCAGAGTACTTCTGGAAAATCACCTTCTATTGCATCTTTGGTTTAAAAAAACGTAAATGTCACCCTTGATCAAAAGTCTGGGGTATCTGACTCTAGGATGTGGTGCTCATCTCCATTTACAGCCAAAGAGCCAGTGTCTGCAGATGTTTCTGTGGGAGTCATGACTAGACATTGGAGCGCACAGAATGCTGTTACCTTTCCTGCTGAAGTGGTAGCTATTTATCAACTTGCATTTTCTTGCTTTCGAACTGCTAGGTTGGCAGGAGCTGAGACAGAGACAGGACCCCACTCCATTGTGTAGCACTGAGGTCTTGAACCTGCTCACCTTCTAGCCATCAAGTTCAGCATCTTAACCCCTAAGCCACCACAGTCCCAGTGGCTGGAAAATACAACATTATTATTTTCCCAAGAACACCACTTCAGAGAAGCTTCCCTGGCTTTTAAAATCATCTGGGAGGTTCTTCTCTTGGTGCCAACATCATCACAGGCTCATTGTAAGGCATGACTTTTTCAGTGATTGTTCCATGGTTGTGATGAACTCTTCTGGGAATAACAACCAGAGATCTACCACTACCACATTGATTTGTATGCTAATCTGTTATGCTAACCTACATGACATGTATAAATTGATGCTATGAAGCCAGTGATGGGATGTTGCCAGTTCCGAATGGTTCCATAGAGCTGGTAGGAACAATCCTGGAGGGTTCTCCAGGAGGGTAAACCTTTTTTTTGAGGTGTCCGGTTCTGATGCCTCAAAAAAAGATTTTTTAAAAAAATTGGAGCCAAAATGGCTCCAATTGAGTGTGCATGTGCAGAAATCAATCTGATGCATGAGCACTGCAATTTAGAATCACGTGTGTGCAGATTGAATTTCTGCGCATGCATGATTAGAGGCAGCCATTTGCTGCCTAGTATTTGTCGGAGCCAGACCTTTTATTATTATTATATTTCAGAAAGGCTCCAGTGGCTCCAGCGGCAATGGTGGTGGCGGTGGAAGTGGTGGCAGCGGTGGTGACAGCAGAGGCAGGCGGTGATGGAAGGAGGCGATGGTGGCAGGCAGCAGTGGCGGCAAATGGTGGGCAGTGGCAGGCGGTGAAAGCAGTGGCAGGCGGCGATGGGAGGCGGCAAGCGGCGGGCGGTGGCAAGCAACAGGTGGCGACAGCAGCGGCAGGCAGCGGTAGCAAGGGGCGGCGGGCGGCGGCAGGCAGCAGCAGGTGACGGTGGGCAGCAACAGGCGACAGCCGCAATGACAGCAGCGGCAAGCGGTGGCAGGTGGCAGCAGCGGTGTTGGCAGTGGAAGGCGGCGACGGCAGCAAGCAGCGGCGTCTCCGGAGGAGGAGAAGGAGGCCGCAGTCGGGCCAAGGAGGGTAAGTAAGTGAGGTTATGTGTTTGGGTGGGTGGGTGGTTTATTTGTGTTTTGGGTGGGCAGGTGTATTTTTATTTAATTTTAATTTTTATTTCTTTCTTTCTTTTATTTAAGTTATTTGCAGGTTTGTGTTGTGGTTGTTTGGGTGGGTGGGTGAGTTGAGGTGTGTGTGTGTGATTATTTTAATTTTTTTTATTTTTATTATTGGGCCCGCCCACAACGTCATGACGTCTTGACGTTGGCTCCGCCCATGATGTCATGACATCATGATGTCATAAAGTTAGCTCCACCCCACTGTGATGATGTCATGGTGGGGTAGAAATTTTTTTGTCATCCCATCACTGTATGAAGCCTCACTACCATGTCTGATGAAATGGACTTGATCCACAAAAGCTCACATTGAAATATAACAGTTAGTCTTTAAAGTGCTGTGGGATTTTTGTTTTGTTTATTCTTTGATACACCTGAAACACAGACTTTATTCTCTGATATGCCTGAAACACAGACTAACATGGCTACTATTTCAAAAAATTCTTGTGGGAAGTGGCCTTGATTCTTGTGGGAAGTGGCCTTCTTGTGGCCTTGATTCTTATCATTGCCCTGGCAAACAAAATTCTTCTTGTTAGGCAGGCTTTTTATTGACTTGGACAAGTGGGAATATTATGGAATGCTGTATTTATTGAAATCAGGGTGTTTGTGAATTTTTAAATGATCATTTTTGATATTGCTGTTTAATTGGTTTTTTAAAAATATTGTATCTGTTGTAGCTTGTCATGGTGTTTATATATATTTTTTAATTGATTGTGAACCATCATAAGTCACCCATGTGGGGGAAAGTGTGGCATATTAAACAAAGACAGACAGACAAACAGACAGTACCTGCCTCCCTGCAGTGTAGCAGATTCCCTGCCTGAGCTCCTTGATGCGGTCTCGATGTTGGTGTTGGAGCTCCCCAGACTTATGATTCTGGGGGACTTCAGTTTGTCATCATTAGGGACTGGCTCAGAAGAGGCACGGGAGTTCATGGCTTCCATGTGCAGCTGTGGGCCTGACCCAGGTAATTCAGGGCCCTACCAGGAGCAGTGGCCACACCTGGGATTTAATTTTCTTATCGGAGCTGTGGCAGAGTGATCTGAAACCACAGAATTTAGACATTACCCCTGTGCCATGGTCAGATCACTATCTGGTGACTCTAGACTTTCTGGGGACGAGGCTTCACCGCAGGGAGGTAGGGCCAGTTAAATGGGCCCGTCCCCCGGCGACTAATGGATCCGGAAGGATTTCAGAGGGAACTGAGGTGTTTTCCTCTTGACCTGCAATGCGATTTGTTGGATATTTAAAAGTATAAGCGGCGGGAAAATCGCTGTCTCCAATTGGTCAGTGGGCTGGGTCAAGCAGGGTATTTAAACCCTTGCTGACCCAGCCGTTGTTGTTGTTGTTACCAGCGGTCACAATAAACATACGTGTTGTTTGGTTCACCATCAATGGCGTCCGTGTCCTCACTCCCGCGCAAGGATCTCCGGATCTAACACTGGCGACGAAGGTGGGATCCTGAGGAACGGACAGAACCAACACACGCCAGAGCCACCACTCTCGAAGCCACCTCGCCATGGCTACTTACGTCCCTCCGGCACCCTTCCAGCCGAAGGACGAGAGATGGAAGAGCTATATGGACAGGTTTGAATTCTCCCTCATGGCTGCAGAGCTGGGAGAGATCGCACCGGAGCGGAAGAAAGCGTTCTTCCTGACCCATTGCGGGCCCAAAGTTTACGAAGTGGCCCAGTCCCTGGTGGACCCCACGTCAATTCTGGACGTCTCGTGGGAAGCACTACAGCGGGCCCTCAAGAATCACTACGCGCCGGAGCCCTCGAGATTTGTGTTCAGACTTCAGTTCCGGGACCGATTCCAGATGTCGGGGGAAACCATCGGCGAGTACGTGGCCGCCCTAAGGACAGCAGCCGTTCCGGCGGTCTTCGGGGCATTTCTCGAGGACTCCCTAACCGAGCAGCTCATCAGGGGAGTCCGCGGCAACAAACTTCGCAAGAGACTATTGGCCCGGAGAGACCTGACCCTGGCCGCGGCCATCGAGGAAGCCAGAGCCTTCGAACTCTCGACGACAACAACATCCTCCTTCAACCGGCCCCCGTCGGCGCCCCGCCAAGCCTCCACTCATCATCAAGAGGTCGTTCCCGATGAGGACGAAGATGAAGAAGCGGAGGTGTGTGCGACCGACGGGGGAAACTCGGGCAGGAGCGGTCAGCGCTGCCCTAGCTGCGGAGGGCCACACCAGCGGGCACATTGCCGCTTCAGGGACGCCATCTGCCGTTTTTGCGAAAAGAGGGGACACATTGAAAAGGTCTGCCGGGCCAGGCAAGCGGAGAGCCACGCTGACCGGCACATTCAAAAGTTCCCGCCGGGCAAGATGGCCGCCAACCAGAGGGCGAATCAGAGGCGTCAAGGACGACACAGCGGCAAATTCGAAGATGCCGAGATGCACACGGTAACGATAAGCCACACCGCCACACAGAAAGGAGGAAAGTACCACACCACAGTCACGATCGACGGGGCTGAGTGTCCCATGGAGGTCGACTCTGGGGCCGCCATATCCATCATCCCGTGGCGGTGGATGAAGAAGGCATTCCCGTCTCTGAAAGTAGCGGACCTCCAGACTCAGCGGATCCGGATCAAGGACTGCCAGGGCAGATTCCTCTCCGTCGCAGGGCAGAAGTGGGTCCAAGTGAAGTACGGACCAAAGGAGGAACGCCTCCCACTGACCATCGTCCACGGCAACATTCCAACGCTGCTAGGCACAAACTGGTTCCCCGCCCTGGGACTGTCCATCGCCGGCATCCACAACACCGCGACGGACCAGCCCGGAGACGCCTCGCTGAGAAACGACCTGATGACCGAATTCCAAGACGTTTTCGGGGAAGGCTTAGGCAGGTATGTGGGGTCCCCTATTTCTTTTGCGCTCAACCCAAGCGTCGCCCCCATTAGACTCAAGGCTCGGAGGGTTCCGCTGGCACTTAAACCCAGGGTCGAGAAGGAACTCGACAAACTGGTGGCCCAAGGAATCCTCGTTCCCGTGGACCATGCTAGGTGGGAGACCCCCATAGTGACCCCCATCAAGCCGGACGGGTCAGTGCGCATCTGTGCAGACTACAAATGCACGATCAACAAGGCACTAGAGCCGAGCGCGTACCCGGTTCCCGTCATAGACCACTTACTCCATTCGCTGGGCCCGGGCAAGATCTTTGCCAAGTTAGACCTGGCCCAAGCCTACCAACAGCTTCCGGTGGACGACGCCACGGCCGAAGCCCAAACCATTGTCACACACCGGGGGGCATTCAAGTGCACGAGGCTGCAGTTTGGGGTCAGCATAGCTCCGGGGCTGTTTCAGAGCACGATGGAACGGCTCCTCCAAGGACTCCCGGGGGTGGTCCCATATTTTGACGACGTACTGATAATTGCAGGGGATTCCGGACAGCTAAAGGACAGGGTCGCCGCTGTCCTGGCTAAATTCAGAGCCGCTGGGCTCAAGGTAAAAAAGGACAAGTGCCTGCTGGGGGTCCCCTCCGTGGATTTCTTGGGATTCCGCATTGACGCCAAGGGCATCCACCCGACAAAGGGGAAGGTAGAGGCAATCCGGAACGCCCCGGCCCCAAAAAACAAGCAGGAGCTGCAGGCGTTCCTGGGTCTCCTGAATTTCTACGCGGCCTTCCTGAAAGGGAAGGCCACGGCGGCTGAACCCCTACACAGACTGTTAGCGGCAAGGGCAGAGTGGGTGTGGGGTCCCGAACAAAAGTCGGCCTTCGCCACTGTAAAAAATCTCCTCTCCCAGGACAGTTTCCTGATACAGTACAACGCGACCCTGCCACTGGTCCTCGCCTGCGACGCGTCTCCCTACGGCGTCGGCGCGGTCCTGGCCCAACGTCTACCCAACGGCCTCGAGGCGCCCATCGCCTATTATTCCAGGACCATGTCGCTGACCGAGAGAAACTACGGCCAGATCGATAAGGAGGCGCTGGCGGCAGTGGCAGGGGTAAGGAAATTTCATGATTAATTATATGGCCGGGACTTTGAACTCGTGACTGATCATAAACCCTTGTTGG
Source organism: Furcifer pardalis (assembly GCA_030440675.1). Classification (NCBI taxonomy): domain Eukaryota; kingdom Metazoa; phylum Chordata; class Lepidosauria; order Squamata; family Chamaeleonidae; genus Furcifer; species Furcifer pardalis. Next base: position 55,361,177 of record CP126892.1, on the reverse strand, counting down.
GACTTCTGGCTGGTGACCGGCCTACACCCTCTGCCTTGTCTCCCCGGATGCAACGTTGGGCCCTTTTCCTGTCGGGGTACTCATACACCTTGGTCTACCGCCCCGGGAAACACATGGGCAACGCTGACGCCTTAAGCAGATGCCCCCTTCCAACCCAGGAAGGCGCGGAAAAGGGGGAGGCGTCGGTTCTTGCCCTAGACGTCCTGGGTTCTTCTCCCACTACATCGGCCGAGGTTGCCAGGGAAACGGCGAGAGACGCCGACCTCCGGACTGTGTCCAGCTGGGTTCACCGGGGTTGGCCGGACAAGGGGGAAGGGGAATTCAAGGTATTTCACGACAAAAGGAACGAGATGTGTTACGTGGGGGGTTGCTTGCTGTGGGGGGACCGGGTAGTGATTCCCAGGAAACTCCGTCCCAAGGTATTAGACACTCTGCACACCAGCCACCCGGGAATAGTAAAAATGAAAGGATTGGCCCGAAGTTACGTGTGGTGGCCTGGCATCGACAAAGACATAGAGTCATGGGTGGCCAAATGTACACCTTGTCAATCATCACGGCCCAATCCCCCGGCAGCCCCGATCAGGGAATGGGAACAACCCTCGGGCCCATGGCAGAGGATTCACATTGACCTCGCCGGCCCATTCCATGGCCAAACGTTCCTGATTGTCGTGGATGCATACTCAAAATGGTTGGAAGTCCGACTCTTGAGTAGCACCACAGCTAGAACAATAATCAGGCAACTCAGACAAATCTTTGCCACGCACGGCATCCCCGACACACTCGTCTCCGATAACGGGCCTCAGTTCACGGCCACGGAGTTCGAGCAGTACCTGGCATCCCTGGGAACCAGACACGCTCTCACATCCCCGTTCAGGGCACAAGGGAACGGGCAGGCAGAGAGGTTTGTACGAAGCGCAAAGGAAGCCCTGGGAAGGCTAGGTCCGGGGGACTGGCAGGAACGCGTGGACACGTTCTTGTTGGCCCAACACAACCTTCCCTGCGCTACCACAGGAAGGGCCCCCGCGGAGTTGCTCATGGGTAGGAGACTCCGCTGTCATCTCGATCGGTTACATCCCAGGTACTCCCCAGACAAATTCAAGGGAGATCAACCACAGGGCAGGACACTAGCCATTGACTCACCAATCTTTGCCAGGAACTATGCGCCCGGCCCACCGTGGGAAGAGGGAACTGTCAGCGAGATGCTTGGTCCCTACACCTACACGGTTCGCCTCGCTGATGGTCGGACATGGAAACGCCATGTCGACCAACTCAGGAGGCGAACAAGTCCCGACACGGATAGCAACCTTCCCCAGGGAGTGCAGACCGGCGCTGAGCCAGACATGCACCCGATGGACGAACTGGTCACCGACCCGGTTCGGCCAGAAGACACCCCCAGTTACGTGGCACCACCACCAGTCCACTTACCGTGTGGAGCAGGCTCACCCCCGGTCACCGCGGAGCCCGACGGTCGCATCCCGGAACCGCCAACGGCCCAACCGGGGCAGAGCGAGAGCGACAGGTCCGCTCTGCTCGATGCCCCAGGGCCGACTGAACTGCGCAGGTCCGATCGGGTAAGGACACGCCCCCGTCACCTGAACGATTATATATGTAAATAGCGGACTAAGGCATTCTGGGGGGAAGGGGTGTTGGATATTTAAAAGTATAAGCGGCGGGAAAATCGCTGTCTCCAATTGGTCAGTGGGCTGGGTCAAGCAGGGTATTTAAACCCTTGCTGACCCAGCCGTTGTTGTTGTTGTTACCAGCGGTCACAATAAACATACGTGTTGTTTGGTTCACCATCAATGGCGTCCGTGTCCTCACTCCCGCGCAAGGATCTCCGGATCTAACACGATTCGTCTGAGGCGCTTGTCAATTCATGGAACGAGAGAGTAGCGGCAGCTTTGGACGTGATCGCTGCCATTAAAGCCTACCTAGTGGTGATGGGGGTGGTGAAACGACAATATTTCACCACCCTTATTGCCTCCGCGGATAATCGCCCAGCGACCTTGTTCTGGGTGACCAGGTCCCTCCTTGGTAGTGGGGGGTCTGGCCCTGGTTGGCAGGGATCGGCTGAGGCTTTTGCTGATTATCTGGTGGAGAAAATCGCTCAGATTTGCTTGAAGTTTAATCCCGGCGTGGAAGATATAGAACTGGGGTTGACCAGAGTGCAGTCTGGCCATGTTATCTGGGATCCGTTTGATCCAGTTGGACCTGAGGAAGTGGACAGGCTTCTTGGATCTGTTTGCGCCACTGCCTGTGAATTGGATCCATGCCCTGCCTGGCTAGTCAAGGCATCTAAGGCTGTGTCAGGTGGTTGGGTCGAGGCAATTATAAATTCATCTCTGCAGGAGGGGTTTTTTCCAGCACCCTTAAAACATGCTTTGGTGCGTCCCCTCCTGAAAAAGCCATCCCTCGACCCTACGGTACTTACCAACTACCGACCAGTATCCAACCTACCCTTTTTGGGTAAGTTCTTGGAGAAGACAGTGGCGTGGCAGCTACAGGAAGTCCTGGATGAAGTGGATTATCTGGACCCTTTCCAGTCAGGATTCAGGCCCGGATATGGTACTGAAACTGCATTGGTCGCATTGGTGGATGATCTCTGGTGAGAACAGGATGGTGGTCATCCATCCGTCCTGGCTCTTCTTGACCTCTCAGCGGCTTTCTATACCGTCGACCACGGTATCCTTCTGGGAAGGCACCATGGATTGGGGATCCAGGGCACTGTGTTGGCCTGGTTTTCCTCATTTCTGAGGGGCCGGACCCAGTCGGTGTGGCAGGAAGGCGAGAGGTCCAGCCCTAGGCCCCTGCAATATGGGGTGCCTCAGGGCTCGGTACTCTTGCCTCTCCTATTTAACATCTACATGAAAATACTGGGTGAGATCATCCGTTCCCACAGTAAGGTATCACCAATACGCAGATGACACCCAGCTGTATATCTCAGCCCGTGGAGATCCAATTGATGCAGTGGAAGTCCTATCCAGGTGCCTGGAGGCTGTCAGGGTCTGGATGGGGGACAACGGGCTACAACTGAATCCCGGCAAGACTGAGTGGCTATGGGTCAGGGGTTCTGCGCTATCTCGGGAGTTGCCATCTTAAGTTCTGGATGGGGCAGCTTTGCCCCAAACAGACCCGGTGCGTAATCTGGGGGTCCTCTTGGACTTGCGACTACTGTTCGAGGAACAGGTGGCAGTCGTAGCCAGGAGGGCTTTTGCACAACTTCATGTAATACGCCAGCTATGCCTGCTCCTAGACCGGGACTCCTTGCACATGATCACACATGCTTTGGTCACCTCCAGACTTGATTACTGTAATGCTGTCTACATGGGGCTGCCTTTGGTGACCATTCGGAGGCTGCAACTGGTCCAGAATGCGGCTGCTCGGGTAGTGGTGGGGTGCAGGCATTATGCTTGTGCCTCACCGCTGCTTCAGGAGCTGCACTGGTTGCCAATATGTCTCTGGGTGCAATTCAAGGTGCTGGTTATTACCTTTAAAGCCCTACATGGTAGTGGGCCAGGATACTTAAGAGACTGCGTCACCCCAAGAACATCTGTCTGTCCCACTAGGACAGATCGGAGAGGCTCTCTTATCATTCCATCGGCTAGAGAGGCGCATCTCTCTAGCACCAGAAGGAGGGCCTTCTCCATGGCCGCCCCGGCCCTCTGGAACCTCCTGCCAACTGAGTTACGTCTACAGACAGAGCTCCTGCCCTTTCGGAAGGGCCTAAAAACCTGGCTGGCAGGGCAGGTGTGGGGCTCCAGGAATATGGGGTACCATGTTGGGTGGTTGATCTGATAGGACAGCCACCCCTCCCTCACTCTTTTAAACTTTTTAAACCTTTTAAAACCTTTTAACTTTTTAAATCTTTTAGATTTTTGTAAATTCATAGTTTAATTCTTTTTAAATTGATTTTTAAGTATTTTTGAACCTTAAGGTTTTAATTTATGTATTTGTAGGGGGATTGTTTAATTGTTTTGCATTATTATAGTCTCTCCCCCTTTTCTGTAAGCTGCCTAGAGTCAGGTTCGCCTGATTGGGGTGGGATAATAAATAAATAAATAAATAAATAAATAAATAAATAAGCACAAATAGATGCAGACCAGCCTTTAGTACATTTTCCAGATACAAAGGGATTCAGTGTGGGTTAATATCAAGTTTAAGGGGTAAAGGTAAAAGGTTGCCCTTGTTTGAAAACCAGTTGTATCCAACTCTAGGGTTTGGTGCTCATCTCTGTTTATAGTCAAAGAGCCAGCGCTGTCTGCGTCCACAGACGTCTCCATGGGTCATGTGGTAGGCATGACTGTACACCGAAGTGGTCCCTATTTATCTACTTGCAATTTATTGCTTTTGAACTCCTAGGTTGGCAGGATCTGTGACAAAGACAGGAGCTCATTCCATCATGCAGTACTCAAGAATTGAACGCTGATCTTCCAGTCATCGAGTTCAGTGCCTTAACCACTTGAGCCACCACAGCCCCTTAGTTTAAGGTGTACATGGCAAGTAATCCCAAGTCAAAGAATTGTGTTCAAACAGAGCTCTTCCACAATATGGAATTTTGTTGAGAAATTAATCAAATTTGCACTTTAATGATTAATCACAGAAAACTATCCAATAACAATTTCTTATCATGGATTACTCTGGGTTGAAAGGATTTTTAGGGGATGCCGGAATGAGGCTCCTTTCATGTCCCCAAGTACAGCTCTCAGGTATTGAAACCCGACCTTCCAGTCTCCAGCTCAGTGCTTTGCAGATTGTAAGACAATGAACAGAGAGCAAGCTCCCAGACTTGGTAGGTATATAGGGATTGGTGGTTATTGTCTCTGGAAAAACAGACAAGAAAGAGAAGAAATTGAACAGCTGAGGGTGAGAAAGAGAATTAGTTTCTTTCTGATTTATGTGCTAATTAAAGGTTTCTAGCGACTGTGGTCCATGAACATCTGTGGCCCCAAGGTTAGGAGCTGCTGCCTTAGTGTTAGGATAGATCTCAGAAGAGGAGGAAAAAAGAGAATTTCCCCAGTAATGCTGAGGTTTTATCTGGTGGTGTTCAGCAGAAATTGAAAAACAGAAATAAAATCTTGAAACCGGGTTTGCAGACTGAGCCAGACAGCACTTGAGGGTTTGTTCTAAGGGTCCAGTGGTACAAGCACTGGCATTCACATGAGAATTACAAAAACTAATGGCTCTGCATTCAATTGTGGCCAGGAATGATGTTTCTAAGGCAGGGGTTCCCAACCTTTTCAAGCCAGGGGTCGGGTCACACTCTTTCAGTCAGTTTTGAGGGTTGGATGGCCATTTTGTACTGCCTTCATGATGGGGTGGCCATTTTGTCCCAACATCCTCAAAGGGGAGGCCATTTTGTTTCTCAAATGTGCTTGGAGAGGTGGGTGTGGCCACATGAAATGGCCCCATGGGCTTTAGGCTGGGAACCCCTGTTCTAAGGTCACATCAATTGTGTGACACTATTGGGTGTTTTGAGCACTCACTGCTGTATTAGGATCTTCTTCTTTCGTGTCTGGATCAAACCCTGGACTGCCAAAATGAAGCCACTTTCTTTGCTTTGTCATTGCCCAAAACCCAAGTCCTCATTGTTGCATGTCTCTGGTAGCAATCAGCAGACGAGTAAATGAGCTGGATTCTGTGTCTCTCCACATTCACACGGTGTTGTTGTCCACCAACAGCCCCCACTTGATCATGTTGGTTTTGCATTTAGGAACTCCAACCATCACCCTATTAAAGGTCCTCCAAGTGATGTAAGAAAGGTTGACTCTTCAGCTTTATCCTCCTTTCATGTTGCTCCCTGTCAGACGAACTCCAAGGTTTTGGGATCAAACCCAGGTATAGTCTTTAAAACCATTAGCAAAAAAAAGTAGAATAATTTGAAAAGAGTAATTTTCAGGTGTGTGTGCATGCACATCCACACACACTCTTTTTACGAAATAATAAAGGGGCAAGTGAGAATCTCTTCCCACCTCCCACCCATTATGTATTTTGAACAGAATTTGGCAAACTCAGGGTCAGATCATATTATCAGGGTAAAGTATTTTTCTTCCTCTTATTGGTGGCTACCAACATGGGCACTTAAAATGTCCTTGGACTAATATTCCCAGAACCCTTCACCCCTGGGTGTACTGGCCAAGATTTCTGACAGCTGGAGTCCCACAAAATCTGGACCTTGAAGGTTGGGAGCAGTGGTGGGATGTCAAAAAATTTACTACCCCACCGTGATGTCATCACAGTGTGGGCGGAGCTAACGTCATGACATCATGACATTATGGCCGGAGCCAATGTCATGATGTTGTGGGCAGGGCCAAAGAAAAAAATAACAATAAGCACGCACGCACACACACACACACACACACACACACACACACACACACACACACACACACACACACACACACACACACACACACACACACACACACACACACACACACACACACACACACACACCCCTCTAAGACTTTGCTTAAAAACCCTAACCCTGGCCACCAGGCCTTTTTAGAAACTGTGGTAGTACGTCAATATAGATAAAGGTATTAAATACACATTAAAATACACACAGACACACCACATCCAAAGGTGAGTCACTTACCCTGGGGAGCTTCAGGTTATAGGGAGCTTCAGGCTAGCAGCTTCTCTTCCTCCTCTCCACTTGGGATGACAGCAAGGAGGCCGTGCATACACGCCAAGCACTGTAGGCATGCATGCACACCAAGTGCTTGGCATGCATGCGCAGTGGGGGAACCAGTGAAAAGGTAAGCCCCGGAGGTGGTTCCCTCCAAAAGCTGCTACCGGTTCTCTGGGACATTGGGAAAAGTTACTACCGGTTCTGGAGAACTGGTGAGAACCTGTTACATTCCATCACTGGTTGGGAGCCACTGTGTTATAATGTCATTCCTCCAGGCAATGTAAAATTTCAGTGCTTAAGACTTGACATATGCAAACAAAGCCGCTGGAGTTTTCAGTGGACTAGTTACAAAACAAAATTAGGTTAAGCTGCAAAGTGGAGATAGAGATCAATTCATGTAAAAGAACTGAGTGTTCCTTCCTTTTATGGGTGCAGTGGTTTTAGATATGGGTCATCATCTCTTCCAGTGAGGCCCTCACAGTTTGAATCAATGTACTCACTTGAACACAGTGTTCATTATGCACACTTCTCGGAATTTTCTAATACTGTCCTCTTAAGAAAAAGATATATTAAAAATGTGTATATTGAAAGAAAATGTCCAGAGAAATCCATATATCCCTGAAAAGTATTACAAATACTGTAAATCCAGCACTATACAAAGGAAAACTACTTCTCAAAATGTGTACATTAGGCAAGATTGTACTCAAACAATATTTTTGTTTGAAAGAAATTGCAGACTGTCCATGAGATAGGGTTCCTAGTCTTAAGAAAAATGCTGCAGAATTTGTCAATACCTGTAAATGTAAATATAACCTATGTGATGAATAGACAAAAATGTGAGTTTGCTTCTGACTATGAGAAGTGTACATGTTTACGGCTTTTATGTGCATCCTCGGGAGTGTGGTGATCTTTGCAGCCTAATGCTATCACTGGCTCTGCATTCAATAGGATTAATCATAAACACTGCACACACTCTCAATCACTCATTCTGTTTACTGGGTGAAAAATTCTCTTCTTCCTTCCAGGCGCTGCAAATTCAGGGTCAGTCTGGAAATATCCAGGTCACATCCTTCTTTCTTGTGTACATCTTTGCCAGCTTGTGAAGTGAAATGATCAGCCTGCCTTGGAAATGCTTGACATCTCAAAAATTAGACTGCTCACTGGCTGAATAATGCAAAGTGCAAGCTGTCATTCAGTTTCCATGTTTCAATGTACTAGAGATGTTTCTTCTTTCATTTTTCTTCAGAACTTTTCACTTATTTCAATATTACTAAAGGGTTATTGCAGAACTTCTATTTCTGCATTTTCATTTCATTTAGTTTTATTTCATTTTATCAGATGACAGGGAGGGAATTGAGGAAGTTTTTAAAATTAGCTGCAGAATAAATGAGAATAAATGCACTTATTGCTCCAGTTTTGTGCTGAATGGCTGTTGGTATCAAACGCCTAGCCATGGATGCACAAAAATAATATATTTGAGGGAAAGAGTACATATTGCTTAGTATTGTGCTTGGCATCATGAATCAGCAATCCTGATTTTCCAAGGTTTCAATAGTTCTAAATCATATGGAGAGCTAGTTTCTCCTCCCACATGTTTATGTAGAGAGTGAGTAGGATTTACAGCAGTAGTAGATCTCCATCTGCCTTGTTTCCCATTTTGGCAAAAACTCCTGGGCTAGTAGAAAAAATATTGTTGTGTATAGGAGATGAAGGGTGCATGTATAAACAAGAGCAAATATAAAAACTAGACAAATATGGAAGAAATTAATATGAGAAAAAGAGGGTTTTTTTGTATTTGAGAGATATATGATGTGTCTTGATACAATCACCACCATGTGTATTTTCAGTATGTGGAGGTAGGACATAGAATATGCAAAATGACATATGTTAGTTGTACTACTGTACTGATCTCAGATGTACATACATTTACAACATGGCTGAAAGAACAGCCTATGTATGTATCTTTGTTACAGTAAGTGAACTGAACATTGAGGTACCAAGGGTAGAGGCACTAAAGGACATACCAGTTGGTATGTTGCTCCCTCTATGCGTGGAACATACATATGGGTAGAGTTAGCTAGGCACTGATAATGATTGTGTGCCTTTGAGTGAACTCTGACTTATGCCAACACTCTCTAAGTTTTGTTTAACGTACAGATTAATCAGAATTGATCAATCAGTGGCCCTGTGTATGGGGACACTGTGGAACAGTGCAGCCTGCTCAAGACCATCGTCTTTGCTTCTTTTCCAAGAAAACATAGTGGGGAATTGAACTCCTGACTCTGTAGCTCCAATCTAATAAGCCGTGCAGCCTGCCATTTAAGAATATGAATGTGTAATCTCATTTAAATGGTAGATATGGACCAGAAATAAGTAAAGTTTGTTTTTACTTGCTGGGCATGAAACAATAAATAAAATAGCAATCAACAAAACAAAACAAATCATAATAGTTGAAAGTCTGAGATTGTATGACATATAAATAAGAAGACATAGAGAACTCCAACCCTTTTATTCAAGAACACAGATTGCAGTCTGAACTCCTGGTTGGATTCCTTGCTGCAGGTAGCAGCTGCAACCAAATTAAATTTCATCTGTGATGGATGACTAGGAAGTCCCACCTGTTCATTTTGGATGTGAACCTGCATATTGTCCACTTTGTCCTTTCAGTGTATGGTTGACAGTTCATGGCTAGAATCTGAGCAGCCCTTATTTAATGCCAGGAGCAGATAGATTGCTGCAGGCTGATCACAGCCCTTTGTAAAAACCTTTCCTGCAGGAATATTTATTTGCAGGGGGAGGGGGGAATCTTAACTAGTGAAATTTGCCTCATTGTTCATAAAACATAACACAGCAAGCCATTCTGCTCTATATTTTCACCAAAATTCACAATAAGGAAACACCAATAGTAGGTATCCTTATCTGGCAAAATGTTTTTTTAAAAGATCAAAATTTCCTTGTTATTTATTGGGTAGGGTTCATTCCCTATTAAAGCTGCAATAGGTATGCAGGATTGTTTTTGAGGAAGCCCAATTAAAATTAGTGGACTTCTGAGGAGAAACACATTTGTTAGTATTGTATGTACGTATATTCAGGATTACAACTATATATTGTCATGCTCTATTCAGTTTGGAGTAAGTCCCCTTGGCTGAAATTCTGTTGCTATAACTAATCCAATGTAAAACAGGTGATAGGCAGTGGGAATTGCAGTTTTTTCAGAAATTAAATGTTTCCAAACTTCTCCCTAGAAGCTCCTGAGGCAACACTGGGCAGTTATTCTCTATGAGTAAAAGAATAACTTGATCTTGCTTAACAATATGAAATCTGTTTTCCCCTGCTATGAATCCCCAGTGTACTCCATTCATCTTTTTCTCCACTGTGAATTTTTACCTTCATTTCTTATAGGTATGACCATAAACCTTTCAGTTTTGTGTATTTCGCAGATATCTCTTTGGAACAAAAATGTGTAAGAACTGCCAGAGGAGAAAAGGTATAATGTTAAAATAAGACATTTGCCTGCAAAATCTAGTGCATACATTCTTTGAGGACTAGTTGATTCCTGGTTATCGTTAAATGTATTAACTACACAAAGTAGGACTGTTGTTATTTTATATCTGAAGGTCATGTTTAAATGTCATTTAGGCCCAGTCCTAGAAGATAAATGTATTGACAAATACAGGATAAATATGTCAAATGGGGGGGGGGGGGAGGTGTTCAAACATTTGTCATAATGAACATGGGATATGTCAAAGCTGAACACCAGTCTTGTGAAGTAAATATTGGAAATAATAGTTCACAAAACTCAGAGTCTCAAGTAACTATTCCTCAAGTTATAGATACCATCTGCTTTGGACTAATCAATGTAGCCATCCCTGAGCATAGGGAAAACACAGACACTGATCTTAGGGGAAAGCATAACTCCTTCTCAATGTAAAAAATCTCACAAATTCTATCACCTCCTTCATTGAAAAGAGAGTGGATAAATTCCCAGCTGCTGGCATTTAGCTTTAGCTCTCCCACCTCAAAAAACTTTTGATTACAAACATAGGAAATATTTTTTAAACTTATTTCTTCTACCAGTACAAGACGGATTATGTTGTGTGATCCTGTGTTGTGATCCCTTTGGCAGCTTCACCCACACTATTCTAATACTGTAAGCATTACAACATTAAGCATAATTCCCCTCCAGAATGAACATTCTCCTCCTGAAAGAACATTAACTTCATGTTCTTTCTGGAATATCAGTCTAACGACAAGAATGGGCTAAAAAAGAGAAGAGTGGTGACTGGAATAAAATATGAAGTCTATTCCTTGGAGGTATAACCTTTTCCAAATACCAATTAACTTGAACTTCAACATGAAGTTAATTTAAGGGCTTTATTTCTCCATGGGAAAAGGAGGATATATGACTACTTCCAACTGAATGAACACCAAGTTGCATTGAAGGGCATTATTCTAGGTCTGTTCCTGTGAAATTTAAAATGGAAGTCCATGTAATTAATAGACAAAAACTAATATTGAAATTGTTAGTCATAATACTGGTAACTCGTTGGTTAATCTTAAATTATAGCAAAACACTGCTGTATCAAATTTGTAATATTATACAAATGTGCAAAAGCTCCACCATCATCTGTTTCTGAATAAATGGTGTGCATACTGGGGCCAACTAATTCTATATCTTTTAGGAGACCTTCACACTGTTTCTTATTTAGGTTTGTGTGTTATTTAAATATTTCTGGATCTTCACAAAAAAGAATGGGGAGATATAAACTGATATAGGACAGGGGTTTGCAACTTATGGCCCATCACCCTCAGTCCTGCTACTGCCACTGCCAAAAGTGGCAAAAACAGCCAAAAATGCAGCACCCACACTCCCACCACTGCCTTTACCAGAAGCAGCAGAAGTGGTGAAAACAGCCAAAAACATGCTGTAAATGCACCCGTGACTGTCATCAATGTGTTTATGACAGCCATGGATTAATTTTATGGCATGTTTACATCAGGGGGAACCCTCTGTCTGGCCTGCTCAGCTGTATGAGGGGGTGTGGTCTGGCTTGTATCAGGGAAACATTGAGAACCCCAATATAGGATCATCATTTTGAAAGACATGGCGGACCTTAAACACTGAGCTGAAGCATCTGCTGTGATGGAGTTGGGAGTCAGTCTAAATGACCTTACAGGGAATCCCTTAGGTAAAAGGGACCAACTGCCCAAAACAATCCCTCCTTCTCTCATTTCCCATCCTCCACTCATTCTTACTTGTTAATCAGCATCTAGCACCAATAATGAAAATTCTAACAGACACCCTGTCAATTATTCGAGCACTCTTCCCATGCCTGCAGTCCTAACATGTGTACAACTACACAAACATCAACATAAAGGTAAAGTTAATGCTCACCCTTGCTTGAAAGCCAGTTGCATCCAACTCTAGGGTTTGGTGCTCATCTGTGTTTATAGTGAAAGAGCCAGCACTATCTGTGTCTGCAGACATTTTTGTGGACATGTGGCAGGCATAACTAGATACTGGAATGCATGGAACGCTGCTACCTTCCCACCAAAGTGGTACCTATTTACCTCCTTGCAAATTCTTGCTTTTGAACGGCTAGGTTGGCAGGAGCTGGGACAGAGACAGGAACTGCCAGTCGTCAAGTTCAGCATCTTACCCACTAAGCCACTGCAGTCCCTTAAGAAATCCATTATGATCCACTAAAACACTAAAAGAGACAGATTAAAACAAAATAACTGACTCCACTAGATCTCTGTCAACATGTCCTGTGTCAAAAGTGTGGTGGTGTCATTAAATCAACCCTCTCTTTATAAAATGCCCAAAATCCCAAACTGCAGGATAAGTCAGATATTTATTTTTATCCCAACCCCACTCCATGATTATACAAAGTGGGTCACAATAGAACCATTAAACTATTTAATTTATGAATATATTCTGTTCATTTCTATGAAATATACTAATCGAGTCTGGGGAATACAACAGAGTCTCTGGTAAGAAAAATCAAGCAGCTTGAGTCTGACAGTTCTGTGACTGAGCCTGGGAGAGGTATGCTTATTCTCTTTGAGAATACAAAGGGATATAATTGGATATTCCCCTAGAAATCTGGGGGAGAATAATAGCTACCAGAATGAATGCTGTGAAATCCCATTTTATGCTTAGCTTGTCTATTTCTATATATATATAAATCTTATATGACAGAAACACTTTAAGTCTCCCATGACCTTCCTTCAAAAGAAGTTTCAGTTTTAATGAGTCCTGTGTCCCAGTCACTTCTCACTTGTTGGAGATATACTACTGCATAGGAAAAATACTATTCTTGTAGGATTCCTTCCTGAATTCATCCATGTAACCCAAGAAAACATACACCCATTTTTTAAAATAATTAGGCTGTACAAGAAACCTAGACTAGCAACTTTTATATTTATCCCTGCATAACAGTGCCATACATAGATCCCTGGGAACTGAAACTATACAGCTATTTGAGCCTTAGACTAGTCTGTCTATATTGTATTGTGATTCCTATTTTTAAAGGGTTATTTACCTGTAAAGATTCAAGCAAGGACTATTAGGTAGCAAAAGAACACTGCCTAATGCTTTTGATTATGTTTCAACAAATATAATTAAATCCTGCCCTTGGTTTGTTTGTGTCTCACTAAACTAATTGCATTTAGTCCAACACTTGCTTGAGGACTGCACAAAATTAAATTAATTTCCTCAGCATTGAACTGTAGGGGTACAACTTATATTAAATTGCTTAACTATTCAGTCTATTGGATCTGAAGTCAGGGTTACATAAGAGGTGTTTGTACATTCAATAAAAGAAACAATTAAACCAATTATATCTCACTTACAGGTACACATAACATTAGCAGTACATCACTTGATTGCAATGCTACAGTTCAATTAATGTAAGTTGTCCTTAGATTTCTAGGAATGAATAGGAGAGAAATACTAAAGAATTATTCAGGCACTTTTTATTTGAATTTTACAAATATGTCTATTTATGTTGCTGACATGGAGAAGGAAACTTGGAAAGGTAAAGAATGAAAGAGGAAGATGCTATGGTTGATCCAAACAAGTCACAGTATCCTTACTTAGATTGCATCTCAGACATAAAGTTAATTGTTATTGATCTTAAAAAGGCTGTCTTCTAAGGGGAAAAAATTGAGAAATTGCATACTGTTTCTTAATTTGCCTATCAGCTGTTCCACAACCAGATGGAACCTTTTGTTGTTGTTCATTCGCACAGTCGATTCTGACCCTTTGTGACCCCATGGACCACTGTTCACCAGGCACTTCTGTCCTCCATCATCCTCAACTCACTCAGCTCTGTGCCCACTGTGTCTACAATACCATCTAGCCATCTCATTTTTGGCCACCCCCTTCTTCTTTTGCCCTTGACCTTTCCAAGCATCAAGGCTTTCTCAAGCAAATCCTCTCTTCTCATTTGATGTCCAAAGTACTTTAGCTTCATCTTTACTATTTGACCTTCTAAGGAGCAGTCAGGGTTGATTTCTTATAAGATTGACCTATTTGTTTTCCTCACTGTCCAGGAGACTCTCAAAACTCTCCTCCAACACCACATTTCAAAGGCATCTATTCTTCTGTGCTCAGCTTTCCTAATGGTCCAGCTCTCACAACCACACATTGCAACTGGGAATACCATTGCTTTGACTAGATGAATTTTTGTTTGCAATGTGATGTCTCTACTTTTCACTATGTTCCCCAGGTTTCTCATCGCTTGCCTCCCAAGAATCAGTTGCCTTTTTATTTCACGGCTGCAATCACCATCTGCAGTGAGCTTTGATCCTAAGAAAGTAAAATCTATCACTGCTTCTACTTCTTCCCCATCTATTTTCCAAGGACTGATAGGGCCTGTTGCCATGATCTTGGTTTTCTTGATGTTGAGATGGAACCTATGGGTCTTTTAACAGTTTTCACGTAAAGTGATCTAGATGGGCTCTGAAACCCTCCTGAACCACAAAATGTGGTTGTTGTCACTCCACCTCATCAAAGAGGCTCTTCTTCCTGCCAAAGGAGAGACTCAGAGGCTTCTAAGTCAAAGCTGAAGAAGAAAGAGTGAAATGTAAATTAGCAAATTCTGAGAGGTGATTTTTCTTTGTAAACATGGTGGGAAAAAGTGAATTCTATTTTCCCACTTTACATCTCATGGTCCAGAGGATGTTCTGCATCCCCATAATTAATATGCATAAAAACATAACTTTTCGTGGCTGCATTTATGCCTTAACATTATAGCTAATTTGTCTCTCGCAGCCTGAGGTGAGGATGGGGAACCTTTGGTCTCCCACATATCTCTACAGTCCTTTGCCATGGCCAAGATACTCAAGGCTGTAGGGAGTTGAATGCAAAAACACCTTGTGAGCAGGAGTTTCTTGACTTAAAGAGTGAGTACAGAGATTTATTTATTATTTATCTCATGCATTTACATCCAGCTTATCATCCAAAGTTGGAACTCAGTGCAGCTAGCAGTTAAATGGAAAATTTGGAATTCAAAACTAGATAACCAGATTAAAACAGAATTAGCCTAAATTTTAAACATGATTTATAAGAATTGTATGAGTAGCTGGATGGTAAGGGAAATGGTGATGATGGGGAAATTTGCAACGGGTAATGGTATAAGAGTGGGATTGCAGTGGCTCAAGTGGCTAAGACACTGACTGGAACATGGCAGGTCAGCAGTTCGATACTCAAATACTGCAGGATGAAATGAGCTCCTGTCTTTGTCCCAGTTCCTGCCAACCTAGCAGTTCAAAAGCAAGAAATTGCAAGTACTGTAGATAAATAGGGACTATTTCTGTGGGAAGGTAAACAGTGTTCTGTGCACTCTGGTGTCTAGTTGTGCCTGCTACATGACCATGGAAACGACTGAAGAAGCAGACAGTGCTGGCTCTTTGGCTTTGAAACAGAGGTGAGCACTGAACCGTAGAGTTGAATATGACTGGCTTTCGAGCAAGGGTGACCTTTATAAGAGTGGTACGGGGATCATGCTGCAATGCAGAAGGGAGATTAAAGGCCACTGCATTATATCCTCAGGACAGTCTTCGTGGCTGATCACCATGATGATTGCTTAAATTCAGATTTGGATATGACGGAACAAGAAGAATGGTATAAGAAGGTATGTATTTGCCAAAATACTTGCACTATGAAGGAAATCTCTGTGAGGCAGATATGCTGCTTATTGAGAAGAAGCTGTAAGGGATGTGTGAATCACTGGATACCAAGGTCATCCACACTACTCATTTCCCAATCGCTATGTACAGATGTGAAAACTAGACAGTAGAGAACACTGATAGGGAAAAAATTGATTTGCTGGAGGAGAGCTTTGCAGATACCCTGGACTGCTGGAAAGATGAGCATGGGTGCTAGAGCAGATGAAATCACAACTATCTCTGGAAGCAATGAATGATAATCCTAATCCTCTCCTTTTTTGGGTTCATCATGAGAAGGGAAGATTTTCTGGGAAAGACAAACAGTTAAGGGCAGCAGGAAAAGACAAAGACCAAAAATGATGTGGATTTATTCCCTAAAGTAGGGATTCTCAACCTATGGCCCGTGGCACCATTTTATGTGGCACCCCACTGCCTCCACCACACCCAGAAGTGCCATCTGGTGAAAGAAGGGCAAAATGGCCATCCATTCCTGGAAGCTGTCTGAGGGAGTGTGACCTGGCCCCTGGCTTAAAAAGGTTGAGAACTCCGGCCCAAAAGGAAGTCAAAGCCTTGAGTTTACAAATGCTGAGCAGGCTTGTTGAGGAAAGGACATTTTGGAGATCACATTTGAGTCACCATAAGTCAGGCAATTTGACAGCAACTAAGAACAACAGCAACAAGATGTATGAAATATCAATTGCTTGCTTTCTTAAAGGACACATGTATTTTCCAGTGTTTGGTTCATGAAAATTAGAAATACTTGCCTTTTCCCATAATAACTATTTGACTTAAATGTTAACTTTGGTTTCATATGCTCTTTGAACACATTACCCACATCCTTGCATTCGGGGAGGATGAAGTCATTACAATTACTTTATGAAAACACAGTTTTTAATGTTAGCAAGAAATATATTCACAGTAGCTTAGGTATAATTGAAGACCATCTTCCAATCATAATCATGATGTTATTATGATGTGATGTTTTCATAGCTGCAGTTTAGTGTCTCTCTGGAAACCTTTGTTTTTGTCTCTTTCTCTGCCAAACTTTCTAATTACTAATTGCTAACTCTAAACTAATTTCTGCGGTCATCTGTGTAAAAGAACAAGACACAAAACTGGTGTACAAAATATGAAAATTAATATACTGTATTACCAATTCTAAATGTAGAACCTTCAGGTTTATTTCACCATTTTTAACCAATCAAATTGGGATGACCATTTTGGACGATGCAATGAGAATATAGTAATACACCAGATAACGTAATGACTTGGTTCCACAAGTCATGACGTTATCCGATTTTTAGCGGTGTCCGATGCATGCATTGAACAACGCTAAAAAAAAAAAAGCCCTGACTTCAGGGACAAACCGCTTTAAAGGCAGGCAGGGAAAGAAAGAGACCTCACTGCCTTTAAAGACACCCCCCACCCGCAACGGTCTCTGTGACTGCAGTAGGGTCGGGAAAAGCACCCGCCTTTTCCCCGACCCTACTGCAGTCGCAGAGACTGCTTTTTTCTTTATTTCCCTCCCTGTATTTAAACTACAGGGAAGGGGGAAATAGAGAGACGTGATTGGTTCTCTAGAGAACCAATCACGTCTCTCTCTTTTCCCCCTCCCTGTAGTTTACATACAGGGAAGGAAAGAAAGAAAAAAGCAGTTCTCTCTCTCCCTGTAGTTTAAATACAGGGAGGGAAAGAAAGAAAAAAGCAGTCTCTGCGACTACAGTAGGGTTGGGGGAAAAGGCAGGTGCTTTTCCCCGACCCTACTGCAGTCGCAGAGACTACTGCAGGTGGGGGGTGGATTGGGTAGTTCTAACCAAACCACCCCACACCCACAGACCATTGCATCGTTATCCGATTCTAGCTTTATCTGATGCAATCATTATCCGGGGTATTACTGTACTTCACATTGTCAGTATATTAGGTAGAAGTTCATCACCTACACAAGTATGTGAAAGCCAACTGTGAAGAGTCCCATAAAGTGTATGATATGACTTGGCTGACAACTCACACTAGTTAATAAGAAGTGAGCTGTGCTGGACTGAAAAAGGATATAAATGGAAGAACCAGTGATGAGGTGAAGGGGCAATTTGGGCTCTATAAGAAAAAACGATAAGAAGACGAAGAAAGAGAAAGTTTATGAGACCAACAAAAAAATTGTAAGTGAAAAGAGATAATTCTAAATTGAAAGTTACTGTGACTCTTGATTCCCAAGTTAATGCAATGTTCTTCTCTCTCACACTTGTTCTCTATCCCCAAAAGATACTAGTTTAAAGGGTTTCCAATTGGAAGACTGGAATTGGACCTTCCAGTTCTGAGTGTTGTGTGAAAGTGACCAACCCCAAGGATGCATTGTTTTAAGCAATTCTTTATTCAAAATCAGGATGTTTCAACAGCTTGTATGAGAAGTAATTACTCCAATCTGAGTAAATCAGTTACCCAAAGCATCAGGGAGCAGACAAAGCCACAATTGTTGGTCAGTCAGTTCTCATTTCAGATTTCCAGAGCAAGTGAGAATTCTCCGTTGTCTTCCACAAAAGCTTGGCTAACAGCATGCCCTAGATGTACAGTTGAAAGCCCCACCCCTCTTGGTGTCTCACTGTTTCCAGTCAGAAGCCAGAGAGCCTTGAAAAGCTGATTGTACTTTTGCTCCAATCTTTTCAACCTCTCTCTTTCCCCAAGACAAATGTCTTATCATATGTGCTTTCTTCATCCTCTGATACTTACCTGTCAACTGTGTTGCTTCCTGAATCTTCTGTAACAACACTGACAGGGTACTGAATTCCCTTTCCACATAGACCTCCTCAGTTATTCAAAGTGAATCTCCTTGTCTGAATCTAAGTTAGCAAGGTGAAGCATGAAAAAGAAACCGTTCTGCAAGCAGAAGTACTCAATTGGATCCTGGAAATAACCTTTAAAATTACAAAATCAATAGAAAGTTGGATATGATCTCTAAGTCTACCATGCTGCCAAGGTTCTTGGTGATACGTGAACCTTCTGCTGAGATACCATTTTAGTTTCTCCATTCAAGTGAATAAGAGCTTTGGAGCTTCAGGTTTCTCAGTTATAATTCAGATCTGTATCAGAACAGGGAAGGTATGAATTGCACCAGATTGGGATCCAAACTGAATTGGGGATTGACCAGTTCTTCAGATGTTGTTGAGTTTCATGGTTTCACAGCAAAAAACAGAGTGGTTTTCAGGCTTAGAATGTTCAGCAAGTTCACTAAGAATTCCCCTTGTGGCATGAAGGTACAGTAGAACCCCACATAATGAAAAAAGTTGGTTCCATGATGTCTTTCATTATACAATTTTTTTCATTATATGAAGCATGCCTCATATAATAAAATCCTTATGGGATATATCATACAACAAAAATCTCTATGGGAAAAATTGTACAATTTTCGTTGTACAGTGCATCCCATAGGGATTATCATTTTATGATTTTCCCCATAAAGGTGCATTGCTTCATATAATGGAAAAATTCTTTATAAGGGTATAGAGGTTAGCAGAAATCCTCTTTGTTACATGAAAATTTCATTATATGAAGTGTTTGTTATGCGGGGTGAAAAAAATGTCAGGGGTGAAAAATAATTTAGTCCATTAAATGTTTTTTTTAATGTTTTCACTTTCTACTACAGGAGTTCTCAAGATTTTGTGTCATGGACTGGACCACTCCCCCTCAGACATCTGAGCATGCCAGACACATAGTTTCCCCCATAATAAACGCAGTTGTGAACCACAGTGGGCACAGTTCCAGGGTCGTCACTGCAGGCTGTATGTTGCAAACCCCTGCTCTACTACATAATTGAGGAAAGAGTTCTACAGAACCTGACTTATGCCTCATAAGATGGTGGACCCTCTCCAAGTCAGAAAAGACAAAAAACTACCTCATAGTGAAGACATTGCCTTGGCGAGTGGGTGGCAATATAAATCTAAACAAACAAACACTTTTTAAAAAGGCAGGAAGAAAAGAGGGCTATTGACTGCCTGATTTAGAACAAGCAAATAATAAGTTGGTTTTCTGAGAGACGTTCTTTTTCTAAGAGGGTTATGTGACCAACTGTGTTAGTAATTAGTCTATGTATCTATTTCAACAGATGCAAGGACTGAAAAGCTCAGACATGGTTGAAACATTTATTAAAATTCTCAGATTTGCATAGCTCTTCATCTAGGCCAGGAGTTCTCAACCTTTTAAAGCTGGGGGCTGGGTCACGCTCCCTCAGATAGCTTTGTGGGCTGCACAGCCATTTTGCCCTTCCTCCACCACATGGCACTTCCTGGTGTGGTGGAGGCGATGGGTGGGGACATGAAATGGTGCCATGGGTCACATCCAGCCTATGGGCTGCAGGTTGAGAATCCCTGAGCAAGGCAGATCCTAGACTTCTACAACATACTACCCACAATTTAGTAGAACCCTATTGAGTGTAGTGGCTCAAGTGGCTAAGACATTGACTGGGAGGCAGAAGGTCAGCAGTTCAATTACCAAGAACTGCAGGATGGAATGAGCTCCTGTCTTTGTCCCAGCTCCTGCCAACCTAGCAGTTCGAAAGCAAGAAATTGCAAGTAGATCAGTAGGGACCACTTTGGTGGGAAGGTAACAGTGTTCCGTGTCTAGTCATGCCTGCCACATGACCACAGAAATGTCTGCAGAAGCAGACAGCGCTGGCTCTTTGGCTTTGAAACAGAGATGAGCACTGAACCCTAGAGTTGGATATGACTGGCTTTCGAGCAAGCAAAACCTTTACCTTTACCTTTAATATTGAGTATTTGTAATATTTTAAAGAAACACTGTATCTATTTCTCTATTGCCAGCATTAGCAAGAGAATATGGCCTATGAGATTGTCAGCTTGTCTTTCTAGAGCAGTAATATTTTCATAAACTCTTTCAGTTTCTCCATAATCCTCTGAGTTTCATTGGTTTATCCTTCCTGAGCGTTTACTCTCAATCCTTTAAGATTTACCTGTCTTTTCCTATTAGTCTGACTTAAAATAAAGGAAAATATTCATGGCTGGAATGAAATGCAAACATTTTCACATTCCTATTCACAGCTACACAGCACATCCTCTCCCCCTCTTTCTTTGTGACAAATCACACACGTAAGCTTGCAGTTTTATCCTCCTTTGGAGTCACAATCCAGGCCAACTTTAGCAAACACCTCTTGCTTTATAAGAGAACAGTGATGCCGAGCAAATCACAGGACTTACACTTTATGCGCTTGCTGCAATGCATTAAAACCATTTGCATAGTTGATTACTAAGCGTGTTGCTTGTTCTTCTACTTCGTAGCATTGTTGGTTGAGACAGTATGGCAGCATCCCAACTTCACAGGCAGGTGGAGAATTTACATATGCTACCAAAACTTTGGAAGATTTATGTTAAGCTTGACAATCAGCAACAAAGAACTGAGTGATGTGATCTGGATAACAGCTACTGCCTTGCCTGAATGCCAGTAATACATCAGGGAAGAGGAGGATATTTATGGGAAATGTTTTTAGTGCTCTCTCAAAGTAGCTTGATTTGTAATACACGAAGAAGCACTGCTTTAAGCTCAGAGGCTTCATTTGCCATCCTTAGGACCTCTCACATTTCTTGTGCTGGTTTCACTGGTTAGAAAGACGTCGTGATTAGAGTGCTGAGCAGGGACTGGTAAGACTTCGATTCAAATTTGCAGCTGCAAAATTTATTCATTTATTCATTATTTATATTTATATTTATATTCGCCCCTCGCCCAGCATATCTAGGATGTTCTTCCACTCTGGGTGGTGTACACAATTGAAAAACCTCATATAACACAAATGAAACATAATACAATATAAAAAGACATTAGCAATAGCCCATAAACAGTAAAACTGTAAACCGTAGGCAATAATTACAATAACCATTACACAAAAGACCCTGGTGATGATATGTTCTAGTAGTAGCAGTAGCAGTAGCAGTAGCAGTAGCAGTAGTAGTACCACCACATAGTTGAGTCCAACCCTTTTCGACTCCATGGACCATTGCACACCCCTATCATCCGCCATCCTCTGCAGCTCGCTCAGCTCTAAGCCCATTGCATCAATAATTCCATCTAACCATCTCATCCTATGCCGTTCCCTTCTCCTTTTGCCCTTGATCTTTCCCAGCATCAAGGCCTTCTCGAGTGAGTCCTCTCTTCAAAGGTGTCTATTCTTCTTCGCTCAGCCTTCTTTATGGTCCAGCCAGTGACGGGCATCAACAGGTTTGCACCAGTTCACCAGAACCAGTAGCAGAAATTCTGGCTGGCCCCGCCCATTCAAGTTTGGAAAAAAAGTAGTCCTAATTTGGGTGAAACACAGGGCTTTCCCCATTGCCACACCCACCATACCACGCCCACAGTGTGGTAGTAAAAATTTTTTGAGCCCACCACTGGGTCCAGCTCTCACAACCATACATTAAAATTAGTTAAACCTATTGATCAATAAGCTCACTAGGTTGGGTACACAGAAAGAGCCTCCTTGAAGATTGTGGTATTCTTGAACCACAGTTGGGCATACCCTGATAACGTTAACCTTGTGTTGCCAGCTAATCTTTCTCACACTAGGTTAAGTAAAAGGAACCAGTGAATGGACTCACCATAGGGTGCCTTCATTTTGACAGTTTCACATCTAGCTTAGACATGGAAGAAGCAGCTCTTTGAGTAACATGAGGAGAATCCCTGTCTCATAGCATAGCTTACCTCACAGGGTTCTTAAACATGAATGAAAAGGAGACGTAGAGCTGGAATAGGTTTGGGGATTTTGGCAGTTCAATGGGATTCTGAGAAGCACAAGACGCTGCCGCCGCTCCCCTTTGTTGGACTTTGTTGGACTCTCCCTTAGCCATCCGGCCTCGAAGGGAGAGAACTTGGGGGTCTTGGGCGGCAATAGAGGACTTAATGGGGGGGGGGGTTGGTGGGATATTGTTATATTGTATTATATTGTTCTGTTTAGTATGGA
Organism: Furcifer pardalis; assembly: GCA_030440675.1. Taxonomy (NCBI): domain Eukaryota; kingdom Metazoa; phylum Chordata; class Lepidosauria; order Squamata; family Chamaeleonidae; genus Furcifer; species Furcifer pardalis. Next base: position 55,338,417 of record CP126892.1, on the reverse strand, counting down.
AGCCGCCTAGAGTCAGGTTCGCCTGAGCGAGGCGGGGTATAAATTTGAAGAATAAATAAATAAAAAAATAAAAATTAAAAGACAAAAAAACCCAAAAGCTTTCCATCTCTGCAAGGAAGGCTCTTCCTTGAGCTACATGGAGAAAAAGCAGGTTATAGATGGAACAAACATAGAAGCAAGCATCTGTTTCATATTGGTGCCAAGTAGTTACAAACAACACTGACCTATTTTGGCCCCATTTTCTAAACAGATGCTGGATAGGTGTAAATTAGCAGCAGACCCTTTCAATGGAAAAAAGCCAAGGTGTCAATTGGTACACATCAAAGAGCTTTTAAAGTCACTGTTGCCATTTGCTGAAAGTTAGTGATGCACTATAGCTCACTAAGGTAAAGGTAAAGGTTTCCCTTGCTCGAAAGCCAGTCATATCCGACTCTAGGGGTCAGTGCTCATCTCTGTTTCTAAGCCGAAGAGCCAGCGCTGTCTGCTTCTGCAGACATTTCCATGGTCATGTGGCAGGCATGACTAGACATGGAACGCTATTACCTTCCCACCGAAGTGGCCCCTATTTATCTACTTGCAATTTCTTGCTTTCGAACTGCTAGGTTGGCAGGAGCTGGGACAGAGACGGGAGCTCATTCCGTCCTGCAGTACTCGGGAATTGAACTGCTGACCTTTCGCCTCCCAGTCAGTGTCTTAGTGACTTGAGCCACTGCAGTCCCATAGCTCACTATGAGGGTAATAATAATGTTGTGTCAGAGATTACTCTGAGTTGAAAGGATTTTTGCTGGAGAAATTCTGCTCAGGGGATGTCCGAATGAGGCTCCTTGTATGTCCCCAAATGCAGCCCTTGGGTATCAAAACCCGACCTTCCAGTCTCCAAGCTCAAGGGTAAAAAGGCTCCATAGCAAGGGATACAAAAGATTTAAAAATGCTTGCAGGGACAATGGGGCTTTTACTCAAAGACATCCAGAGGGAAGGATAGGGAAGGCTGAATTTCACAAAGGACCATAACTTCTTCCCTGTAAGGAAAGATAAATGATGGGATATGTGTATGTAAGTATGTGGCTCTTAAGTCAACATCAAATGTGGCCCTACATGTTGAAAAGCATGCATTTCCTTAACGACAATTATTAGAAAAATATGCTTTGAGATATGTGGGGCCAGAAAAATAGCTGAACAAATGCATTCACAATATAGATTTTAATGTCTATCAGCTGTGATTCTATAATATTAAACAGATCAAATATTCATAGTCTTACCCAGTACCTCTGCAAACATAGATGGACCTAAGCACTGAATACATGTTGCCACTAAAGAAATATTAGCCAACTGCTGGTCTTCTTTAGTGAACATTTTAGATTAGAAATGGCCAAAAGCATTGAAAATTTATAGACTGCACATACAAGTGGTTTTAAAAAAAACTTTTATGCAGTTTTCCTCTTGTAAATTTTATTTTATGGTCAATAAGTGTTCTGCACTATGGTGAGATTTTTATTTTATTTCCTTTTGATATCAAATAATGTGGACAGGTAAACACCTGCTCATCTACCTTTCCACTATTTAAATGGTCTTATTTTTGAATCTCCATAAATTGAGTCTTTTAAAATGTCCCTTCTTCAAAGGAAAATAGTAAGTAAACTGAGAAGAATTTTAAATTATACTTAGTGATTACTTTATCGTCCATGGTCCTACCTGCACTTGTTTTACATTCACAGCTGACTATAACATTTCAAGGGATGAAGGATCTGTACAGATTTCTGAGATTCAATTTTCTGGGCATATGTGAGCACCAAGTTTAATATGTGTTTCAAAGTATTTTCTGGTCTCAAACCTGATATTTTAATAACAGTCTTTTGAAGTAGGAAACTACTATTCCAGAAATGAAGGTGAACTTGCAGGATAACAACTTTCTGAAAATGGACTGATATGGTGTTTTTCCACAGTCTAAGCAAGCTCAATGAAATAGTAGCCTGTGGAGAATTTCATTTACTTCGTTTAGCACTGAGACTCATATATACCCCCACTGCTTTGTTTGGCAATTCACTTCAAGCTTTGGTATAGTTATGCAGTAAAATATAAGACATGGGGTCAAGAACCATACCTAGAGTAGGGCAACTAGCACTTTGCCACATGGCATCAAATCTTAGACTTGAGCCGCAGTGGTATAGTGGTTAAGATGCTCAGCATGACAGTAGTTCGAGAGCTGAATGCTGCACAACAAAGTGAACTCCTGTCGTCTGTCCCAGCTCCAGCCAATTTAGCATTTTGAAATCAAGAAATTGCAAGTAGATAAAAAGGTAGCACATTGGTAAAAGCCAGTGGTGGGATTCAATCTTTTTTGCCACCTACTAGTTGTGGCCAGGGGGAAAGCCCTGCATTATTTCAAAACTTGGATGGGTGGGGCCAGCCAGAATTTATGCTACTGGTTCTGGTGAACTGGGGCAAACCTGCTGAATCCCACCACTGGTAACACCGTTCTGTACACTCCTGCATCTGTACAGTGTTTTGTACACTCCTGCACCGGACTTCCTCACCCGGTGCTTAGATGGAGGCAACGGGCCACAGCTGTGTGGGGAGGCCGGGAGGCATAAGACCTCACTCCCACCGCCTCCAACACCACTGGACTTTCTCCCCCGGTGCTCAGATGGAGGCAATGGGCCACAGGTGTTGCGGGGGGGGAGGCGGGGCGGGAGGCATAAGACCTCGCTCCCACCGCCTCCAACACCACTGGACTTTCTCCCCCGGTGCTCAGATGGAGGCAATGGGCCACAGGTGTTGCGGGGGGGGGAGGCGGGGCGGGAGGCATAAGACCTCGCTCCCACCACCTCCAACACCACCGGACTTCCTCGTCTGGCGTTCAGATGGAGGCAATGGGCCACAGGTGTTGCGGGATGGCCAGGAAGCATAAGACCTTGCTCCCACCACCTCCAACACCACTGGACTTCCTCGTCTGGCGCTCAGATGGAGGCAATGGGCCACAGGTGTTGCGGGGTGGCCAGGAAGCATAAGACCTTGCTCCTGCCGCCTCCAATACCATCGGACTTCCTCGCCCGGCGCTCGAATGGAGGCAATGGGCCACAGCTGTCGCGGGGCGGCCAGGAGGCATAAGACCTCACTCCCGCTGCCTCCAACACCACCGGACTTCCTCGCCTGGCGCTCATACGGAGGCAACAGACCACAGCTGTTGCAGGGTGGCTGGGAAACATAAAACCTCGCTCCCGCTGGCCCTTAAGTCACTGGACTGCAATAAATGGCTAATGCTCTGATATTCTCTTTTATACTCTTATGATGTATATTGTATATATTGTTTTTATGATGATATCATGATTTATGTATTGTTGATATTTGTTACCGTATTATATAGATTGCACAACAGGTTGGAGGGTGGAGGAGTATCAGGGGTGAAAGTCTTTTTATTTAATTGTTATTTATTTAAGTACTATGTGTGCTTCTACCCTGTTTTCCTGAAAACAGGACCTCCTCCTATAGTAAGGCACCCCCTATTTTTCCCCATCTTGGAAATATAACCCTCCCCTGAAAATAAGGCACTCACCTAATCTTGCCCTGGCAATCCGCTGTATCAGCAATAAATGTGCACTGTATTCTTTGTCATGGAAAAATAAGACATCCCCTGAAAATAAGACCTTGTGCATATTTTGGAGTTTTTAAAAATATAAGACAGTGTCTTATTTTGGGGGAAACACAGTATGTAAATTGTATTAATTATGTAAATTGTATTATTTTACTGATGTATCATTAGATTTATTGATTGTATTGTGTTGCATTATATGCCATATTTATGTTATGTTGTTTGGGATTGTAAGATTGTATTGTTAGCTGCTCTGAGTCGCTTTGGCAAATAGAGCGGCATACAAATCTAAATACAGTCAAACCTCGCATAAAGAGCGTCTCGCTTAAAGAGTAACTTGCTTAAAGAGCAGAATTTCTCTGCATGTTCACTTCACTTAACAAATAATACCAACCAAAAACTCGCTTAACAAATAAATTAGGGTTCACAATCCCCTTCACAATTGATCACTTACACTGGTGTTTCACTTAAAGAACAATCCTGTGGAACGCATTATGCTCTTTAGCGAGGTACAACTGTATAATAATAATAATCTAGTCATGCCTGACACATCACCATGGAAAAATCTCCAGATGCAGACAGTGCTGGCTCTTTGGCTGTAAAAAGAGATGAACAAAAGGTCCAATACCCTAGAGATGGACATGACTGGCTTTACTATCAAATCCTAGAGGGCACAAAAATTAGAGAGTCCTGGAATTGGACCTTTTGGGTCCAGCCATGGAACAGTCAGGACAAAATAGAGTGGCTGTGATGATGTGTATTTTTTTCTTCCTTTAAAACAGGAATCACCATTACTCAATTTCTCTTCTTCTTTGTTGCTAAGGTAGCACACACCTCACAATGGGATGCCTTCCCTTCCTCCTTTTTTAAAATAGTAACCCCCAAATCACTTCTTTCCTTTCTCCTTTAGGGCACACAGTTTCTTCCTTTTAAATTATAAAATCCTTTCCTCCCCTTCCATCTTTCTCCTGCTCAGCAGTCCTCATTCTCTCTCTGCAGCCAGAAGTACTTAGAAGAAAAAGAGAGGGGTCTTTTAAAAAGGCCTCTCTGTTTTAGTTCTTTGCCATTCTGTGCCAGAGTAAGAAAAGGCATCCCAGCATGGAGGGCATGCAGCCTGACCAATAGGGAAGGGGAGGAGAAAAGAAGATGTCTATCAGAGGAAAGGAAGAGAGGTTTGTTTCATTTCTAGGCCATCTCCTTTCTCCTGATGAGGGACTCAAGGCAGCTCTCAAAGATTATAAGAAGTTAGGCTAACATTCTGTTTTATGTCACCACAAGAGAATGAAGGTGGAAGAGTGAATTATAGATCACTAAAATGGTGCAGAAGAGGGAGGGGAAGTAAGTATACTATCATGAGGCTCATGTATCAGCATGATATACAAGCCCCATGTACACTAGCATAAGCAATAACGCCAGAGGCAGTGCACTCAGCATAAGCTTAGTAAAGGGAAAGGTCTCCCTTGCTTGAAAGCTAGTCATGTACAACTCTAGGGGTGATGCTAATCTCTGTTTACAGCCAAAAAAAGTCTGTGTCTGCAGATATTTCTGTGGTCATGTGACAGACATGAATAGACACTGGAGTTCACAGGACACTGTTACCTTTCCCGTCAATGCAGCACCTATTTTTCTACTTTCAAATTCTTGCTCTTGAACTGCTAGGTTGGCAGAAGATGGAACAGATGATGGGTGCTCACTCCATCATGCAGCACTCAGGTCTTGAACTGCTAGTTATCAAGCTCAGCATCTTTAACCACTAAGCCACCTCAGTCCTCAGCATAAGCTTACTTAGGTGCAAAATTGCTAGTTAGGACCGTGCTTTGGGTGTAACAACACCAGAGTGAAAACTTCAATTCTTGTAGTTTTGCTGGGCCTAACCATTGCACAAACATTAGAAGAGGTAGCATGCCCTTGAACAACAATAGCAACAAATCTTGTGTTAGCCTCATATGTTAAGACATTTTCTTTGATGTAAGGTTTCTTGGACTATTATCTGCAATCCACAAAGGCTTGTTACATAAAACTTATAAATGTTTAAGATGCTACAAGACTAGGATTGACATGTCCCACATAGGAGCTGCTATGTTTTTCCAGGTCTCAGCTGGGAAGACAAATCTCAGGGCCAGCAGGGAAGGAAACTTGTGACATTTGAAGCACAGTGACCTTCTCCATTCATTTCCAGCCAGCACCAGGACTCACTGGTTCAGTATGAAGTTGTTTCTGCCCCCAAAGGGCATGATGGGCTCTTCCTATATAAGAATGGATACATTCTCAGACATTTGGGGAGGGGGGACTTATTGAGGATCAACTTACTTTGCTCTGTGAGATGGCCAAAAGTACCTTTTTCACCTGGTAAAAGTCCAGCCTGTTGAAACTATTCTGGCAGTATTTCCTGGAAATAACCTGGAAGAATGCCCACATTTCTGAGTTATATCAGGATGCCCAAGTCTGTCAGCAATAAATTTGAATCCAGTAAACATGCATTTATTAAGATTTATACTTTGTCCTTCAAGTTATCAGAAAGCCTTATAATAAACTAAAAAAAAAAACCCAATCAGTATGTGTTTATAAATGTTGGAAAATTAATAGGGGAAATGAAGGGCTCTAACACAGTTGGCAGATGCAAAACTCAATACCATTACTACTGCTGGGTTTCCAATGTGCATGCAGAGGTAAAACCATTTTATTTCCTCTTTCTCTATCAAGAACTATGCAATTTAGCAGGTTTAGGTACTATTCCTAATGTTATCACCTAAACCACTTTGCTACCCAAAATGGCCACTGATCATATGAACAGAATTCCTTCCCAGGGGTTCTGTAATTAGGGTTTCTGGAACACTATGGCCTTTTCATTGCATGTTGAACTGCCAATTTTCTTCTACTTATGGCTTCCTGGTTCTATTAAAGTGTTTCTTTAAGGTTTACTTGCTTCATTCTGGATCACCTTGAAAATTGACAAATATCTCAGATGTGGTTGAGAAACCAAATGAACTAAAAATCTGAAACACTTACCTAAAAATAAAGTATAAAATACCTTACATAATATATTTGTGATTTTGTAAGTTAGAAACTGAGACAAATGTGGAGGAAGAAAGTATGCACAACTTTGTGTCGGATTGTGGATTTAAACAAGTGGATTAACATAAACAGATTGCTATTATTTAATGCCATTAAACATAAGTGATGGAATTACACAAGACATAAACCTGAAAAGAAAGTTCTTAGAAATTGTCCCAGGCCTCACTAGAGCTATATATTTCTTGCCTCAGTTTACATTGAAGACAACAATAAATTTGTCCTCCCAGTATAATGCATAAGAGGTTAATTTTCTTATAAACTATGCTGAAACAGCATATTAACACAGTCATATCCTTCACTTAAGCACAATTTCAATTATACATGTAAGCTATATGTCTTTGATGAACCCAGAATGTATTAAAACTTGATGGTGTTTCTGCAGCAGTTTTTTCATATCTTTCACTTCTTCAATCATTTATATAATTTTACATTTAGCAGTAGTCCAAACAAGAAGCATCATTAGATGTATATTTTAGTGACTTGTCAATGTCTGAGAAAGATACATTAAATTTATCATGGAATCCGAAAGAGATATCTATTTTTAGAGATAGAAACAGTCCAACCTCTTGGCTAAATAGTGTCATAACCCTCCCCATATTTCAGTCTTGCATAATTAATATGTTTGTTAATATTTCCTTATCTAGCAGAAGTTGGCATTTAATTCTTCAAGTAAAAGTGGTTCATAACCAGGTGGGGGTATCGCCCTGAAAGACTGAAAAGAAAGTCCAATGCTGCACAACACATACAATTGGAAAATGTAACATTGGAAGTATGAGTGAAGATAAATGTTGCAGTGGGTGGTATCAGTGAGCTAAAGTGGACTGGAAAGGAATATGTTCCATCAAACAACTATAAAGTGTTCTACAAAGTCTCAAGAAGTAGCTCTAAACCTGAGGCAAGATGTAATATAGGTAGGTAGGGGTTTTAACAAAAGGTCTGACTGAATAATATTAATCAGACTCTGAGGAAAACCTATCAACATGATCATCATTCACATCTATGCTCCTACCACAGATGCTGCAGAAGAGGGAATTGAAAACTTTTATACAAAAATATCGAAAGAAGCTGATGATGCATCAAAACAAGACATGCTTACCATCTAAGGTGACATGGAAGAGAAAAGTAGCGAACAAAGCAGAGCCAGATATTATTGGAAAATTTGGCTTAGAGGACAGAAATGAAGCACATAAACAACTCAGAATTCTATGAGGCTAATAATCTCTTTATTGCAAATACTGTACTGTACATGCTTCAACCAACTGAACAGGCAGCTGTACACATGGTCAATATAAAGATAAAGGTCTCTCATGCTCAAAAGCCAATTGTGTCTGACTCTAGGGTGGTGGTGCCCATTTCCATTTTCAACCAAAGACCCAGTGCTGTGTGCATCTGTAGACATTTCTATGGGCATGTGGCAGGCATGGCTAGACATCGAAATGCACAGAACACTGTTATCTTTCCTGCCAACACAGTATCTTTTTATCTACTTACAATTTAAAAATGAACTACTAAAAAAGTAATTAAAATCAAGTTTTCACTTTTTCAGTCCTTTTTTTAAAACCAGGAATTGCAAAAGTCTGTTTCAAAGTGGGTGGTGGTGGAAGAGGAGAAGGAAAGGCCTTAACTCAGTTCATCTATCACTAAGCTCTGGTTTACTGTCACACCTGAACAAATATTTCCATGGCTTTTGCCAGAATCTTCTTGGCACATATGGAGCATAAGAGATCTTCAGGCAGAATGCTCTCCATGGATTGCAGTTATGAACCTTAGAAATTGGTCCACTGAAGAACACAGCACTTCTGACATATGCATGGTAGGAAGAAATGAACAGAATACTGATCTTTTTGTTTATAAATTTATAAAATATAAATGCAGGAGTCTGACATATAGAAATGAGAATACTGAGATTTCACTATTCTAAATGTACACAAATCTAAAAAGGGGCATTTGTGATCTGTGTTTTTATTTTCTTTGTGGTTGTCATAGCATTCAGCTTCTGTTTTCATGGAAATGGCACATCATGTCAAACAATAAATTCTCTAGGGTGTCAATTAGAATATATATATATATATATATATTATATATATATATAATATTCATTAGCTTTTTATTTCTTAGAAAAATAATAGTAGATTCATGAATTTCAAAAAAAAATGATTTAAAGTTTGTCTTGGAAATTGGAAGAAGGACATCCAATTAAATATGGAAGATTGGTATAGAGAGATATGGGAATTAGCATTGAACGACAAACTGACATGGGAGGTGACGGTTAGGAAAGGTACAATTCGTGAGAACAAATTTTGGAAGATATGGCAGCCCCTGATAGAACACTCATTGTATAAGGGCAAAGGGATTCAACCAGAACCAGATCAATTGAGTTTTTGGAAAAACAAATGAATATGGATAAATGTAGTCTCTCCAGATACTGTAAATAACACAGGGTGTTTTTTTCTTTTCTTTTTCTTATATATGTGTACTTATATTTTTATGTCTGTTTCCATGTCTGTTCTCATTTTATTCTTGTGTATTGAAAAGTAAAATTTATTAAAAATTATTTTTAAAAAAAGTTTGTCTTGGATTGGTAAGCAAAATAGGTACTCTTTGAAATTAGTAGGAATTCTTTTTTCCCCCCTTATACAGTGGTACCATGGGATTGCTCTTTAAGCGAAACATTTGGAAAAACTGCCGCAGCCACTATAAGTGAACATTTGGGACTTCTGGTGGTGGCAGTGTGTGTGTGTGTGTTTGCAAACCCAGATTTAGTTGTTAAGCAAGTTTTTGGTTGTTTTTAGTTGTTAGGCGAGGGTGACCAGTCAGAGCAAATTATCCTCTTTAAGTGAGTTAGTCTCTAAGCGAGGCGCTCTTTATGCGAGATTTTACTGTAATTTGTGGTAGTAGAGTACATGGCAAGTGTTGCATTTAAGTAATATGACCTTTATGTTTAGTTTTATAGTTTTGTCAATGCTTTATAGTATCTTAGAAATCAAATCATCTTTATTTGTATTAGCCAAATGCCTTAGCAAGATAAAATTTATAAGGACATAAAATCTGCAAATCAAAATTTTAAAATTCAGTTAAGTGTGTGTGTGTACATGAGATACCTGTGCCAGAGATCAAACAAGTATATCATTTTGCTTGAACACACCCTGCTCCCTTTGACCCCTGAATTTGGTGTATAAAAACCATGCCTATAAGTTTCACTCTTTGTCTGAAGAAGTGGACTTGATCCATGAAAGCTAACAATAAAAATATAGCAGTTAGTTTTTAAAGTGTTACAGTGTTTGTTATTTTGTTTTGTTCATTTTGTCTTATTTTCTAATACGACTGAACCACAGACTAACACGGCTACTATTCCAAAAAATTACCAGAGATGACCACCCAAAAATATTTTCCAACATTTGAGGTCACCTCTATTAAATATGTTTTCCATGCAGTGCTATGTTGCACTTGCTGGTTTCGTTTGTAATATCATAAAACTCCTAGACCATGGGTTTAATTGATACAGTACAGTAATACCTCGCATAATGAATTTAATTCATTATCCAAGGTTGCTCGCTATATGAGGTTGCTCGCTATGCGAAACAAACAAAATTCCTATGGAAAACTCGCTGTTCCACTTTAATAGTCAATCTCTCATATCAAATCTCACCAAATCTCTGAATAGTAAGTCCAACACTCTCAAAGTAAATTAGGAGTATTCAAAGTTTCAAAATATGCTTACATTCTCTCTTTCCAGCTTTCCAGCTTGCTTTTTTAAAGTGTTTCACTCCCACTTTCTCAGACTCTGCACCGGGAGATTAATGGTGTTATCTTTTCTTCACTCTAATCAATTAACCTCCCCATCTTGTTGCCGAACCTTAAATAAACATTGTAGTCCACAAAGGGAAAACATTGAAAGATTTACAAGGGGGACTTATAAAGAGTTCACGGGCTTAAACATTTATAAGTATGCCTGTTTGTTCAATAACTCCGTCTTCAACGTCCTCCAGTTTTTCCATAGGGAAAGTCCTACTCGCATAACAAAAATTTTCGTTATGCGAGTCAGACCTCTTAGCAAAAAACTTGCTCGTTATATGAGTTTTTCGCTAAGCGAAACACTCGTTATGCGAGATTTGACCGTACTTTGATGTTGAGTGAAAAAAGGCATTTGATTAAACTACTGTTAACTAAGTCTGTAGCATAACTTTCTAGCTTTTGAGTGTAGTGCCTTGATTGCTTGCTGAAAAGCTTATTAAAGTTATTTAGAAACAATATGATGAGGATAATTTAGTATGAAGAGAACAAATAGAATTTTTTTTGAAATAAACAACTAGGTAGGGAAAGAGAAAGCTAAATTTCTCGATGTAAAAAAAAGCAAATTTAATCACACTGTTACAGTACTTTGAGAACACATACAACACACTAAATAGAACAAACCACTTTCTACTACAGAAAAATCTAGCTGCCTCCTAATACACTCTCAAACCTACTGCCTTCTCTCATTTCTCATCCATCACTCATTCTTACCAGTTAATCAGCATATAACACTAATAATAAGAATTCCAACAGGCACTGTCAATTATTCTAGCACTCTTCCCATGCATGCCATCCTAACATGTGTACATCTATACAAACATCAACACGTTAACATTATAAATCACATACATGTATTTACACAATCACTCTTATTGGAATGATCACAATTGGTTTTCTCTTAATGAAACAGCTGTGACTGTTTTCTGGTCAATCAGAGTTTTGGTCCATTTGAAATGTAGTAAGCCTTAAAGTAGCTTGCATAAGGATGATACGAACTATAAATTAAAACAAACACAGTTCTGGAGATCTGATTACAATAGAATAGTTTTATGACCACTAGGTGGAAGTAGTCTACTTACCTAACATTATGATTTATTTAATTCACAATCCAGAGAAGCTTTTCCTATAGCTAGTATTCCATATGCCATCAGATGTACTCAAAATCTTAGTTCTTCCCTCCTCCTTTATGTGCACCAAACCAATACAAGTTCTGAAACAATCTTGATTCAATTTTTAGTTTAAGCAAAGAAACACATCAAAAACCTGTTTTCATTGCTAGAGCTTATTCCTGTACTATACAGAATCATAAGGTCTCCAAGCAGCTGTAAAAGGCATGCACATGACCACTGAGCAATTAGTTCTACCATGATCGACAAAGACAGATTACAGAAACAGTGTGATTGTTGGTTTACACATGATCACCAGCTTCTCATTTTGTACAGTGAACTATGTGCTGCCATCGGCACAGTGTTTTGGGTGCGGGTTGCCTTAAGTGGGATTTCATATGTGGTGCCATGACCATTTTTTTTTTTTTAAAAAAATAGCATTCAATTTCCAAAATTCTCCAACAAGGGCTGAAATCCTGTTTTCTAGCATAAGAACATTAGTAATTTTCAACTTTTTTTTAAACACCACATAGAAGTCTCCACCACAATTTTTGGGAGAGTGAATGCATGGCTGCTTAATACATTCATGTGCACTCCTCATAATCACAAGAGGAGCTTCTTAATTGCCCATTATTAACAGGCTAAAAGTTCTGAATTTTCTTATTCTAAGTAACAGGATTTCAGCCAATGTTTGATCATGATATTTCTCCTGCATCTATATTCCTGTTACCTAGGATTATCAGCATATCATAGCTGGTTATATGACCAGTTTCATTCTGGACACTTGAATACAAACTTTGGTTTGCTCATCTGTATTTGTAATTCAGTTTGAATAACAATAGGATTTACATGAAGTTAGATTGCTATTATCTCATCAGCCCTTTTATTATAGCCACATTATAAATATGGTCACCCTTGCTTGAAAGCCAGTCATATCAGACTCTAGGGTTCAGTGCTCATCTCCGTTTATAGCCAATGAGCTAGTGCTGTCTATATCTGCAGTTGCTTCCGTCATCATGTGGCAGGCATGACTAGACACCAGAGTGCATGGAACACTGTTTACCTTCCCACTGAAGTGGTGCCTATTTATCGACTCACAATTTCTTCCTTTCAAACTGTTAGGTTGGCAGGAGCTAGGACAAATATGGGAGGACACTTGATTGTGCAGCACTCAGGTCTCGCTCATCTGCCGACTTTCCAGTCTTCAAGTTCAGTCTCTTAACCACTGTATCTAAGCCACTGCAGTCTCTTGTATTATAAACAAACCACTACTCAAATAAAATAACAAGGAAGAAAACAAAAATTTAAGCTAGGACCCAAAAAATAACAAGACAGCATATTTGGAAGTGAATAGTCTGAGACTCAGACATATCAAACATATCAACTTCCACCAAAGCATTCACTAGAACTGTGATGGTGAACCATGGCACTCTAGATGTTCTTGGACTTCAATTTCCAGATGCCCAAACACCCTGTGAATCCACACGAATGGGTATACTGCAATTCATCTGGCCTGTGCTGCCCTTGTCACTCCCGGAAGTGGAAGTAAAACGCGCTTGTATGGGTGCGTTTTACTTCTGCTTCCGGGAGCGACGAGGGCAGCTCGGGCAGGATGAATCATAGTATACCCATTCGTTTGGATTCACAGGGTGCTTGGGCTTCTGGGAACTGAAGTCCAAGAACATCTAGAGTGCCAAGGTTTGCCATCACAGCACTAGAACTTTTCAATAATTAAATAAAAGTAGAAAAATGAAGAGTTGCATAGGAGAACTAAATGAACAGATCAGCACTATCACTTCCTATGGTCACTTTGATCAGAAATTACAGATGAGATTTTTGTCCTAGATTACAAATTTGAATTGCCAGTGAGATAATTTCAGTCCTTCACCATGATGCCAACGAAGTATTTCCCTTACATTGTTCTGTTTTGTAACATTTAGGAGACAATACTATCTCTTTTTGAAATCTTTTAGTTATTTTAAAGTGGAGATTAAAGCATATTCTGGAAAGTTCTGCTGGCACAAGAACAAGAATAGGCTAGAATTCTTGCTTAAGTTTTTAGAACAGATCAGAGCTTGGATCAGTAATGCTCAGTTTCACCATATTTTATATTTATTTATTTATATTTATATTTAGATACCACCCTGCTTGGTAAAACTGACTCAGGATGGTTCACAAACACATCTAAATTTACAAGTTCATAACACAACATGTAAACATAATAAATCATCAGTATCAGTACCACAAAACATCAAAGTATCACAATATCATTACAGTATCACAATATCATTACAGTATCAAAAATATTCAATAAGCATCAATATCAGGAAACAATCAAAAAGTTTCCATATCTCAGTCAAGTTTACAAAAAGAATTACAAAAAAAAAAAAAACCAGAAAACTAAGCAAAAACAAAAATCATAATTGCTAACTTCCATGACAAGTGACCAAGAAAAGTCTGAGAAGAGACTGGTGATGGTGGTAGCAGCGGCAGCCAGGCAGCCTTTTTAAAGTCCTCCAGCCAGATCGCTCAACTGTGACCCATTCTTCCCGGGAGGAGTGCGAAAGGAAACCGTCCCTAGAGGAGACAGTCAAGCTGTCCCTGTCCCTAGACCCCAAAGGAGGCCCCCAGAAAGAGTAATGGGGCCACTCAGCTAGTCTGACTTTTCTTGGCCTGACCGGCTGAGGGCGAGAGCAGTGAGGAGGAGGCACCTGCGGCAGCATTTTTGTAATCACTCCACGGGGTCACTCAGGTGTTCCAACTTCTCACAGCCCAACCGGCCGAAGGTGAGAGCAGTTGGGGTTCTTGCTTCGCTCCCCGACCGGATCGGCCCGGGGAGTGCCCGGCCTTGCAGGTAGCCTCGCTGGTGTCATCGGTGGGAAGCAGCACCCCCTGTGTTGTTTTATCGGTTGCGGGGGCACACAGGTGTTCTTGCTTCGCTCCCCTACCACTAGAGATCAAATCTCTTCTACAAGTGTGTTGATATAATGAAAATTCTGTGACCTCTTCATAGGCTAAGTCAGGGGTGCCCAAACAATGACCTGTGGGCTGGATTTGGCCCATGAGCCATAGTGACTGGCCCCCTAGACCATGCAACTGGCCCGCAGCCCAAAAAGTTTGGGTACCCCTTGGCTAGGTACTCCATGACCTTGTGCACAGAGAAGTATTTGAAAAAGGTAAGTCTTTCATTAATGCTGAACCTCCACTATTTGTATGCTGACAGAGCTATAGTAAACAAAAACAAAAAAAAAAAAAACAGCTACCTCATCCCCAGCTAATTCATTAAACCTTTCTTTGTTTCCCTTGTTCTGATTAGTTTTGCAAAGATTTGGAGGTCGATGCAGTAGCAAAGTACTTCTCTCTTTGATGAACTCAGCAGGTTTTATTTCATTGTAAAAACAATGGGTAGCAGATGGCAATCGGGAGATTTGCTTACTATTGTGATATTAATGCATATTGTTTGTCTTTAGCAAGTTGATTTTCTTTCTAATTTTTCTGCATCTTGGCGTGATTGCATCAGATTTTTTTTAAAAAAATCTCCCAGTTACTAAAACAAAATTTAATGAACTCTGCAGAAGAAATTTAAGCACTAAACCTTATTTGATCTGGCATGATCACAAAGATCCTGGCTATAACAGCAACAGTGGGAAGAAAAAACAACTGTATCACTGATTGAGAACCTGTAGAACTCTCTAGATATTTTGGATTGCAGTCCTCACAAACACTTGCCAACTGCTGGATAAGGCTAAACTATGTGGAAAGCTAAGTCTTGAATTATTTAGTGGCTTTAAAGTACTAAAAGTGCATCACATGCATTATCCTAATGTAATCTTTTAAATACATCTGTGCTATAGGACAGGAGATTGAGAATGCAAGATTGTGATTTACTGAGTCCTTGATTTTGTTCTGCCACCAGCTTCCTTATTTCTATCCCACAAGGCAATAGCCTTCTACCAAGCATTCTATCAATATACAAGCTAGCCTGTAAGTCCCTACCCATCCATATATCCTATGTATCCAGTGTATCTGTGTGCTGTCCTTCATTCTCACTGCATAATATTATGTGACACCATGTTCTATAAGACATTTGCCTCAACATAGCAGGGGTTATTGTTCCAAATGCCAAGGTAACAGTTGCCTTCAGCTCATCATTAGAATTATAATGTTGTCTAGACACAAAAAGAGTAGGGCTCTGCTGGGGGAGGAAGGAAGCACTCCCATTGGACTGCTGAGCAGAGGAGTGGGGGGAATCCTGAGGAGACAGTGCACATGCCTACAGAGAGGATGGGTAGGGACTTACGGGCTGGGTAGGGACTTATGGGCCACCCTGTAGATAATATTGCTGTTAAAGGCATAAAACTTTGGTTTATGTGCAAAGAGAAAATCCAAAACAGTTTCCAGGTGTGCAATTTATTATATTATTTTCTGTGTGCTTTTGTGGTGTCTGACTGTGTTGTCAGGTTGTGGCATGTTGGTGGAAGCCATTTTTCTCACCAGTCCGGATCTAAAGAAGAATACAGACTGCATGTCCATTATTTCTATAGGTACAGATTGGCACAGGTCAGAAGTATCCTGGATTCACTGGATAGAGTTTTGCCTGGAACCTTGGGGGGTCAGGCTTAAGGTCACATGGGTGGACCTGTCCTATGTGGTATTGTTTGAGCATCTTCTGGGGATCTATCGAGTGTCTGACATTGTCAAAGCTCTTGGTGGCATCACAGCCAGTTTGTTTGTGCAAGACCTCCTCTCCACCTGGATGCTCACAGAGGAAACAAGTGACATCATAGATGTGACAGTGGATAAACAGCCAGATCTCCTTGTCTGTGTTCTGCTTCGCCACTTTGTCCAGCCTGATGAATGGGGCTTCCTCTGAGGCTTCGGGGATGGCCCTATGATTTCCATGGCCTGCCATCCCCATGCAAACTCCTATTCTTGTACAACCATTTGCATGACCACTGAGAACACAAGAAGAAGGACACTATTGTGTGTGGTATTGGGAAAAGATATAGAACTTATCTCACCTGAAATTATGCTTGGTTCAAGCCATAGTATTTGCATTTCAGAAAAATGTATGCTGGTCTCAGCTACTCTGTAATGGGCAGCATTTCAGAGAATAACTCCCAATCTGATTGCAGAGGAGAAAATTCATTTCTGATGCAATTTTGCATGAATGAGTGTACTTTTTAACATTTATTTTTGATCTGCATGAATGGATACATCACGTCTGGGTGACATTTCTGTAATCTCACTGTCATAATCAGTATTCATACACTTAACATTGTCTGCATTGTCATTCATTTTATAGCAACAGCTTAGTTCTAGTTGACTGTGTATCATAGAGTACAAACTATTATATTCCATCTCCTGACTTCTTCCAATGCATCTGCATGGATAGGATACACCGAGCCTTAAATCTTCTTGAGTCAGACTTGGTAACAATGTTTAAATCCTCTCTCTCTCTCTCTATCTATCTACTGTATTTACTCTATCTATCTATCTATCTATCTATCTATCTATCTATCTATCTATCTATCTATCTATCTA
The DNA here is from genome assembly GCA_030440675.1 of Furcifer pardalis. Taxonomy (NCBI): domain Eukaryota; kingdom Metazoa; phylum Chordata; class Lepidosauria; order Squamata; family Chamaeleonidae; genus Furcifer; species Furcifer pardalis. The sequence continues at coordinate 55,321,308 of CP126892.1, read as the reverse complement.
TCTATCTATCTATCTATCTATCTATCTATCTATCTATCTATCTACATGTCAAGAGTTGTAATGAGGATTCACAACATGCCTTCCAGATGTGTGGGTCCTGCCCTCCAGAAATTCACTGGGGCTGCCAGTACAACTCAGCTAGAGGACTAGCTCTCTGTAACTCTTGCAGCTCTGCTCCCTGGCTGGAACCTTCTTCCCATAAAGGAAGGCTTTCTCAAGCAGGGTGTAATGTGCGGTTGCACTTCCTTGTGGTAACTGACCTCAGTGACACTTGCTCTTTCCTCACTCCAATTAAACCAGAGAGCATAGGTTTGGCTCTTGTACCACAGAGCCCAATGAACCCAGTATCAAAAATTGGCTCTAAAACTGAATTTTATTGGAAAAAGTAAAACTAAAAGGACAGAAAAACGAAGGGGAAAAGACAGGATACAGAAGCAAAACACACAAATTTCCACATGCTAGGACACAAGGTGGGGAAGTGAAACACACAGACACATTGAGTCAAAAGTTTAAAACATGGAGAAACCATCAGGGTTACCAAAAACCTGACTAAATCAAAGACTGCTTAAGTGTAGAACCTTTCAGCCTCAGAGACTAATTGCCTGCTATACAAGAGCAGCAAATTTCCCTCAACGAACAACCTAGTCATATGATGCCACAAGTGTCAGGTTTGCATGCTCCATGGTGGATAACCAAAACCCTAACCACCTTCCATACTCCTGGGGCCCACTTTTTATACTATTCTCCCCCTTGCTTAATCACAAACTGACCAACTAACTTTGGGGTCATGAAGTTGCACCAGAATTTTGCACAGCTGAAACTTGTCTTGAGCACAGTTCTTAATAATGAGGTGGCCCCTTCATGCCACATTGTCTGGCCTTAGGACATGGAGCGATAAGCATGTTCTAACTTTCCATTCCTCTAACCTTTCCAATCTGGGATCTAAGATGCTTTCTCCTTTAACTCAGATCCTGGGGGGGGGGGGGGTGTCATTTCTTCACATTACCCAGCTACTGTGTAATTGCTACACTGGGTAGTTTACATGAAAAATAAAATACTTCCACCTAACCTATCCACAATAATAAATAAACCAACAAATATGTGAGAGTATCACTTCCTATACAGAAGAAGCCACCAGGCTTGGTTTTTCGCTGATACCTGATTAGCCTCCTTTGGGTTGGGCACTCATAAAAACTGGGAAGGATTGAGTGATAGCATTCCTCTTGAAGAGGATACTCCAACAGATAACAAGATCATCAATATCTCAAATTTGACACGGAAGCCTCCTAAAGCCAATGTAGGCAGGCTAGTATTGGAAAGATATGATCAAATTTCCAGGCCCCCAGATGCCAACGGCACTGTCACATTTTGAACCTGTTGATGCTTCCATATCATCTTCAAGGGCAACCCCATAGTAATCCAAAGAATTTGGGAAGGACCAATGTAACTACAGGTACTTGATCAAGAGTCGAGAGGCAATATGGTATAACATTTGAACATCAGACTAGGAATTGGATGATACGTGTTCAGGCCCGTTGAAATTCCCTGAGTGACCTCACAGGTTTGTTCTGAAGATAAAGTGCTAAGTCAGAGAGTCATGCATGCCACCTTGAATACATTGGAAGGAGTTGGCCCTTTGTGCCCTGGGACAGCCTCTGGGAGTCTCAGGATGGGTGGGTGGGGGAGAAAGAAAGAAAGAATATTTGCCCTGTGCAAAAGGAATCCCAAAAAGTGGTGGTGTAGTAAAACTGAAAGTTTTGGTCAGTGTAAATTAAATGTTCCCATTGCCCAATATGGATTATGCCAGAGACAATGTTATGGGCTATGTCAGGGACAACAGGATTTTGCCCAGTGCTATACATTCTGCCTACATGAAATATGGCAAAGCATACTTGTACTGTGATGCCACACTATTTTTTATGGGAGACTTATATTTAGAAAAAAAAAACCCCACAGAATTATGCCAGTTTTGATAATATCTCAGCAACTACATGGGGCAAAGATTCTTTTTTCCCTTCTTGTAGATACTCAGACAACTCTGCTTAAATTGAATGATCAGCATGCCCTTGTAAAAAAAAATTTACCACTGTTGTAGGATTTTGTATTATTCTCAGAATAATACTATTATCCTCAGAATAATATATTCTGAGTAGGGAAAAGATGCCTTGGATTTTATCAAGACACCAGTTTATATATTTCAAACTCTCTCTAAAATATATTTAAAGCTCCATGTATGAGTGATCAACCCCACATTTCTGTTTTGGAATGCAAGATAATTTCATGGCAATAGTTTTGATAACATAAGAATGTAATAATGTGAAGTCAAGTCAATTCCAAGCTATGGTGACCCTTTTCAGGAGTTCCTAGGTATAAAGTACCCGGAAGGGTTATATACATAAAACATATTCTGTTTGGTTCCTGACTTTTTCTATTGGAAAGAGTGAGTTGAAATATTCTTAAATTCTTCTACTTGAATGTGATTGTGACATCTGATAAGCATAATACAAGGTAATAAAATCATATTGGATACAATGGGTTGTCTATCAGGTGATACTTCAGTGCTTTGTCATCCCATCTCTTCATCATTTTAGCGGTGTGTTCCTATATAAATGTCTGCCTCATTAAGGTTTGGGTAACATGAGCAGGGTTTCATCTTAAATGTCTTTTTGGATTATGATTCCTAGATGTAATATTTTCTTCCAGGTCCAAAAGAAGAATATTTTATATTTTGTGATTCAGAAAATATGCACAGGCATTACCATATCTCTTAATCTTCTAATTTCACACTTAACTCATGACAAATCAAGTTGAGGATAAATAGAGAGGGGGAAATATCATTACTCATTCAGAACACTTGTGCAAAATACATTTACATCAAAATCAGAGGTCATTTTTTCTGGTCATGCTGCTAAACTGAGATGGGGAGAACAACTCTGTTTTAACCTGTTTACTGTGATATAAGTTGTACCCAAGCAGACTGTTTTCATTTTAAGAAATATTTTACTTTGTTGACTTTCAGGGTGTTTTCGCCAAGTAGGGCGGCATATAAATCGAAATAATAATAATAATAATAATGAGGGCTAAATTATATATTCGTCCTGCCAAAAAGGGATCAGTGAAATGAATGATGACCTTGTTAGTTACAGCTAAACATGATTTGGTTTATTCCATGGGTCTATCCCGCAGTGGAGAAGCTTGGCACTCCAGCTGTTCTTGGACTTCAATTCCCAGAAGCCCTGATCAGCTGGTGTACTGACGTGGGCTTCTGATAACACTGCATCACGAAAAAATAAATATTGTCTGCTACCTGGTCTAATCCATGTGTCCTATACTAAATCAAATGTGTTGAATCCAAATCTGAAGTTTGATTCTGCCTAGGATATCAGGATCTCTTGGTTAGGTTCTTGCATTGATCACATGGGGTATATTTGCCACAAATGTAGCAAAAATTGTCTGGTTTATTAACACAGCTGTGCCTACTCATCTTTAGCTCAAATAAGACTCAATATGGCCTAGCTGTACTATCCAATAAGATGGTTTTGCACTAGAGACAAGCCTTTAGTCCATCTCGATTTATATACCTATTTCTGATGTCAGGTCATTGACTTGCCCAGACATGCCCAGCCACTGCTGGAACATGCATGCCACCAGGGGACATGATTCAGCTGTGGCAGCATCAGGCATAGTGGTAGCTTCAATTGTTATAATGTTCCTGTGTATAAAGACATTACCCAATTACTGAACACTTGAACAGCTATAGCACGTCTTAAAATTGGTATGCGATAGGCAAGTTCTGAGTTCACATTTGGAATCAACACACTTAATATCATGTTAATCACATGTGTTATTCCAGTAGCAATATTGTTGTTGTTCAGTGTAATTGAAGTCAAAGAACAGCTGGAGTGCCATGGTTCACCACCATTCTACTCATTTCCAGACTTTAGAAAACTTTCTGTAGAATGCTTTGGACTTGTCCAGACTGAGCACAAAAGCAAATTAATCTAAATTTATTCACTTTGTATAAATCCTTTATCATAATATAAAATTACTAACAGTGAATTATGGGTACACACTTGGGACCAAGCTAGAAATAAAAGTGAGACAGGGTTTCCAGAGGTCTTCAATTGTCTTCATTCAGACTCAACGATTCATATGCAAATGTGCTGGTATGAGCAGTCTTGCTCTCTAAAACATTCCCACTGACCTAATGAATTAGCAAAGAATAATTGCTACTGTCAGTAAGAGGGGGCAGAGCCAGCATTTATGAAGAACCTGGTGATGGGAAAAGAGCTACTGTTGTATTGCAATGAACACTTTGGGGAGCATTTGCAGTAGACTCAGTGCTGAAAGATTCACTGGATTTCAAAGATTATTCAAAGAAGTAGCAGCATATCTTTGTTAGTGCTGTGTTTAAAGATCAGAGCTGGCTAACAGTAGACTAAGGTATTTTAAAATTCTAAAGGTGCCCTTCCAAAGTTTTTCTATGATGATTTAAATACAGCCTACTAAGATTTTTAAGATTAAATTTCAGCAATGGTTGCTTGTGTTTAATTGATTCCAAACTCATCATTGGTATCTAAAGGATATCCAGGCACTGAATATTGAGTAGGCATAGAGGTTTCTGCTTCCTCTCCCCTGTCAAATTGTAATCACTCTTGAATGAAAACCTTTCATTCTTTTATCATGCTCACTGATTAGGGATATCAAGCAAGTGATTTAGTTCAATATTGACTGATTATAAATGGATAGCTGAAAAGCAAGAACCATAAAGTGTGGTGGATTGTATTCCTCTGTTGTATTCCTCTGTTGATAGATTATGTACTATGGTATATTTTTATTTGTCTCTTTTGGTAAGGATATGAAGTATCACAGAAGACAACCTGGAATACAACTTGATATAGTAAATGTTGCTTGGGTCCCACTAACACCAAGCTTGGCTAACTCAAACCTAACGAAAGACATAGAATCATATAACTCATGAGATTATTTTACAGCTCTAGAACCTGGGAAAAATATCTACAGTGTGATATTGTCTTTTACCATGATCTCAAGGTCATCAGATTGTAATCCCCACCATAGTGCCATATCTTTGACTCCATCCACTATTTCTGCTGGCTTCTAATAGGTAAGGAGGGTCTAGATGGCCACATTTAGACACAGCAGAGGTCTCTTATGTGCCATCTTGAATTGAAGGGCATGTGTCTCCCTTTCACAATATTTTGTAGAAAATATTGGGTGAAGACTGACATCCCTGTAAGGATTTTAGAGGTTCACTGTACATTTTGAAGGTTTCCAGTTGAAAATATAGTGCTGTGGAAATAAGGAATTTATGTATAACTTTGCATAGCTGTGCCAGATTCCTGTAACATAATTGACAGCCTATTGCTCAGTTGGGTTAGTGATCCACTTGCCCTGACATTTTGTCATAGACAGTAAACTGTCTATGTTTGCAGCTTTTAAAGAGTTTCCATCAAATTTTTCTTGCTGTTCTAAACTGCAGTGGTTAACCTTATTTTTATGTTTTTTTGGAGCTTAGGTCTAGATGTTTTTACAGTTGGTGCCAGCAAGCTTTTAGAGTCACAGGCAGTAGTCAACAGCCAGCCAGTTTATAACTTCAACACTTGATAAAGTCATGCCATGGTCCATTAATACTGGCAAATATATTTCAGAGGTTTAGCCATTCTTAGTGGCATAGGTTCAGGAAGTCAAAATATTTTCTGAGCTGTCATAGAATAACTGAATTGCAGAACTGTAAAACTGGATAGGACTTCTAAGCATCATCTAGTCCAGTGTTTCCCAAACTGTGAATTTTGGACTTCAATTCCCAGAAGCCTAAGTCAATTCCCTAAAGCACTGATTAGCCAATGTACTGAGTGAGGCTTCTGGGAACTGAAGCCCAATGGTATTCTGTGGAATATAGTTTGGGAAATGCTTACCTCTGCCACTGCAGAAAATCTGCAGATAATAATATACCTGGCAGATGCCCGTATGACTTGTTTTAAAAAGGAGCATGCTGCCTTGAAGGAGACTCTTCTACCTTCCTCAGAATGAGTGCATCCCATAGTTCTAATTCTGTCTATGTATAACACACACACAACATGAAGAATTCATAAATTAAGTAGCCAATTAGCTTGACAATTCTGAATTCACATGTTTAATGGTCAATTAGATTGACATAGTAGTTCTGGTTATACAGCATCTTTGAATTACTATCCTAAATGTCAGCCTGTCAAGTAGTTCCATATTTTAAAAACCGTATTAACTGTCTTATATCTTTCAAAAGTAAGTACAAAATAGTAGACCTTCAATGAAAGATCCTATCTGAAAATTCTGAAAAAACGAACAGATATTTCTTAATGTGAAATTGCAATAATGCCTGGAAAAAATGTACCCAAGCCTGGGAGAAAATTCAATTGAACTCAGTAAGGGATCTTTCAAATACCATGTGACCATTTTAAGGGGGGGAGGGGTCAAACAAAAGTCACAGAAAGTCACAAGGGGGGAGGAGTTGTTCAGCATGATGAAGTCACGTGACTCCAAAATTTCAACCCCCTGGCCAGGGGGAAGTCTGGAGGTGGGGCAGCAGGCGCCATCATGCTCTAGGCAGGACTGTCCTCTGCCACTTGAGCTGGTGTGGCTTTTAATCCCCCGGCCAGATGGCAGTCCAGGGGTAGAGTGGCAGACTTCCTCAGGCTCTGGGTTGGCCATGCTTCTGCCATTCCTCTTCAAATCAGGGGAAACAGAAATCAAGTGATTTAGGGGGGAAGGGAGGGTGTTGGTCAAAGGTAACGGAAAGCCACAGGGGGATGAGGGGTCAAAAGTGGCCTATTTTAGGGTCAAAAGTGGCCTATCTGCGGCGGGGCGGAGAAGTCGACGCAGCGTCCAGCCCGGGGACTGTCTTCACCTGGCCCCGGAGCCCTGCCCTTCTGGGGCTTTAAAAGAACGCTGCTACCGGGACTCTTCGCACCGCTGCCGCTCTCGCCAGGAACATCTGCGGCGGGGCGGAGAGGCTTCTTACTTGTCGTGGGACTTAGCAATTGTTTTGTTTTTGTTTAGTTGTTTTTTGTAAAAATCTGAGTGATGACTGAGATGTAGAAATTTTGGACTGTTATTTGATATTGATGTTTATTTAATTTCTTGTTATTGTAGTGCTATTGATATTTTGATGTATGTATTTATGATTTATTGACATGAATTTGTAATTTTACATATGTTGTGAACCGCCCTGAGTCGGTCCTACCGAGTAGGGCGGTATAGAAATTGAATATAATAATAATAATAATAATAATAATAATAATAATAATAATAATAATAATAATAATAATAATAATAATAATAATAATAATAATAATAATAATAATAATAATAATAATAATAATAATAATGTTGTATTTGAAAGGCCCCTAAGGTTTACTTTAAAGCAGTGGTCCAACCTTTTTTGGCTATGCCCTGCCTAAGCATCTCTAAAATACTGATCCCCCCACCCCACCTAATGGCATATAATTCTTATTATTAAAAAAGTGAACTTCTATTCACATGGAGGAAGCCTAAAAGGCCATTAACTTGGACCAAATACAGTAAAACACCGGATATCGCTAAAACTTGGTTCCACAAGACTTGGTGTTATCCGATTTTTAGTGTTATCCAATCCATGTTAAAATCCTATGGAATGGATCAGATAACGTTAAAGCTCCATAGAGATACATTGTAACCACACAGGCTTTAGCAGTTGTTATCCAATCCATCCCATAGAACATTAACATTATTCGATCCAATTCTCCTCCCCAGATTACTTAACGTTATGTGATTTTAGCATTATCTGATCCAATCATTATCCAGTGTTTTACTGTAATCTCAAATTGTCCCCCTTAAAAATCAAGTTGACCCCCTGTAGGGTGTGCGCCCCACGTTGGAAACCACAGCTTTAAAGTAAATGTCTGGTCAGTGAACAAAACCTTCTATACATTGTTAAAATTTTCTTTGCAAGGATACATGCATGAAATAATCTGTCTTCTATTAATGCATCAAAGAAGAAATAAGAGGCCATACTATGATCTATGGAGAGGAATGAAAATTGCATCGCTTTTATTTTTTATGAACAATAACTTCTGGTTCATAACTGGAAAAATGAGACTGAGAAAACTCAACTATAGGAGAAAATAAAGTTGACAGTGTTGCTCATTCAGAAGACTGAATACTATTTAACAGTATGCCTTTGAAATCCAGAGTACTCAGCCATCCTTTTAGCATGGAATTAGGATAATGACCTTTCTATTTTTGGTAGGTTTTTCACCTTTTAACAGCCACATGCATGATCCTCTCAATACAGGGAACAGCTATAACTGCTATAATTTCATTTAGTAATTATAATCCTATTGGTATTTGCATAAAGTCTATATAATTTGTTGTGGCTAATGGCAGCTACCTGATGACATATTAGGGTGCATCTTGGTTTTGTGATTAGGTGCATAACTAGATGCATGTTGACCATAATTAGTTGCAACAAGTTGCACAAGCACACAACATTCTGGCCATTTTATTTAAGCAATTCCTAAAATTAGCAGATAGCTTCAGACATTCAACAGAAGGCATCCAAGAGTAAAAACTTTGCCTGACAGATTATTCCATGCATAGATACAGTGTAAAAGAGATACCCTTGATATGGGTTTCAATGGATTAATCACAGCATTATTTGCATACCTGCAGCACATTTTCCTGTATCACACAATGGCTAGCCAGATGTTTCCAGGATTTCTGTTACTACCTAGGTGAGGAAGTGGCTCACTTAATAGTCAATGTGTCACTGGAACTAAAAGAGTCTTAGATAACCAAGTATTTTCCTCACTGGAAGAAAGATCAATCAAGTGGGACGAGTTTGGATTATGAAAGTTTTAACAGGATTACTCTTCTGTGATTTATTAATGCTGTTTCAACTATATCACACTCTCTGGAGTGAGTGATGTTGGTTCACATTAATCAAATTTTCCTGAAATTTAGTACATCCAACAATCTACTGATCAACACTGTGAAGATATTATACTTGGAACAACTACCTTGGTAGTTACATAGCATGAGCAGAATTGGAATGAATTTATTGGTATGATTCACAAGTTCATTTCTGACCTTGCTGCAGCACCTTATCTTTGAAGATGGAGGCCAATATTGCATATTAGATTTTATATAAGATAGCCTTAAATTTTTTTATTACTACTTTTCCTCAAGTGAAATGTAAAAGACATGGTTTTTAACAAGCTCATTTAATATCATCCAGTGCTTCTGAGTAATTTGCAACTTTCCTATTATTAAGTATTAGCAAAGTGCTATGATTATTGCTCATTTTGTTCTGTAATATGCAAAGAGTTCATACATGGTTCTCTGTATGAAGGACTCACAAATGAGAAGCAAAATAATGCATATAGAGTATCTGTAAGTGGGCCCGAGGGTTTTATTATTTATTAACACAACATTTCTGAAAGGTTTCACTTTTGGCTTGTTAAATATTTATCTAAATAATTCTATCCTGCTTTTTGGCTGTAAAAACAAAGTGATCAAGGTGTCCAAGTGTTCATGTTATAACCTCCGTAGCAAGGGTGACCATGCCTCATCTTTGCTGCAGGGGGCTGCATTGGCTACTGGTGTACCTCTGGGCGCAATTCAAAGTGATGATCATTACCTTTAATATCCTACATGAAGTGGTGGGCAGCAGCCGGTTTGGACTGGTTCTACAATCCAGGGTGGTCTCCAGTAAAATGGATGCTGGTAAGTGCACATATGACAAAACACCATTTGATGCATAGGTGTTGAATTTTACTGGAGGTGCACATGCATCAAATTGTATTTTGATGCATGTGCACTTACCAGCAGCCATTTTGGGTTGCAGTGAAGGGTGCAGAGGCTGGCTGTTGAGGCCCTCAGCTGTCTCTTTGGAGGGGCAGTGGCGGCCTTCCCTCATGCCACAATGCCACGCCACTGCCCTGCACCTCTGCATTGCTGCCACTCAACGCTGCTCGTCTGTTACCACAGCTCATCTGCTGACCGCTGACTGCCGATGCTGCTCCCTTGCCACCACTGCGTCATTGTCCCAGGCCAGGCTGCAGCACACTGCCGGGCCGGGCCAGGGTGGGCTAGGCTGTGCTGCCAGGCCAGGCTGCGCTGCCAGGCCTGGCCATGCTGCCGGACCACCGCAACACTGCTGTTGCTGCCTGCTGCTCCCTGATCCCAGGGTAAGCGACTAAGGTTTGTATTTGGGGTGGGTGGGTGGGTTGAGGTGGATGGATGTTTTATGTAGTGTGCTTTTATGTATATTTAATGTCTATTTTAATTTGTACTTTTATGTTTTTTATTTCTATTTAATGTCTATTTAATTTGTATTTTATGTGTTTTTTATTTCTATTTTTATATGTACTGTATTTTTTTTACTTTGGCTCCACCCACATCATTGGCTCCACCCATGACATCATGATGTTGGCTCCACCCATGACATCATGATGTCATGATGTTTGCTCCACCCACGGCGTCGGCTCTGCCCACAGTGTGGTAGTAAAATTTTTGGCTGCCTACCACTGGCCTACATGGTAATCGGCCAGGTTACTTAAGGGACCACATCATGCAGAGGACATCAGCCCATCCCACCAGAGTGGACCGGAGGGGCTCTCTAAGAGTTCCAACTGCTAGAGAGGTGCACCCTCTAGCACTAGATGTAAGGGTCTTTTCAGTGGCTGCCCTGGCCCATTGGAACCTCCTGCTGACTGACCTCCACCTACAATTGGATCTCTCAGCATTTAGAAAGGGTCTGAAGTCATGGTTGGCCCAGCAAGTGTGGGGTGCCATGACAGGAGCTCCCCACCCCCAGGTTATATAGGTTGCTTAAAGTTGTTTTTAATTATGTTATATTTTATTTGTCTGTAAGCTGCCCTGAGTCTCTATGGCGAGCTGGAGGCGATATAAATCTAATAAATAAAAGATAAAAGGGGCCTCCCTCGGCCAGGGGAGGCCCGAAGAAACAACGCCGCCGCCGCGCCAGACGCTGCCGCCGCCGCACCCTCCCGGCCCCCGTCACCGGCCGGGAGGAAGATAATAAGGGGCCTCCCTCGGCCAGGGGAGGCCCGAAGAAACGCCGCCGCCGCCGCCGCACCAGACGCCGCCGCCGCTGCACCCTCCCGGCCCCCGTCACCGGCCAGGAGGAAGATAAAAGGGGCCTCCCTCGGCCACCCGGCCTCGAAGGGAGAGAACTTGGGGGTCTTGGGCGGCTATGGAGGACTCAATAGGGGGGGGTTGGTGGGATATTGTTTTGTTTGTATGGAAGCCGCCTAGAGTCAGGTTCGCCTGAGCGAGGCGGGGTATAAATTTGAAGAATAAATAAATAAATAAATAAATAAATAAATAAATAAATAAATAAACAAACAAACAAATACCTTCAAGGCAGCTAATAACATATTCTATAAACTCATAAAACATAGTAAAACATTTTAACGAAGAATCACACACACAAAAAAGAACAGAATGACAGCTCAATAAAAAAAACACAGCAGAAGGAAGAAGCAGAAGTAGTCAGATTAATGAGGGAGGCCAGTTTAACTAAAATATTAAGTGGATCTCTTAGGCAATTTTAGCAATTGTACATTTTGGGAACTTCCAAACATCCCAAACAGAGATTGTTCTCTCTGATTGTCAATTATTCTTAAGATGGGAAGCAGAAACCAAAGTACATTCTGCAGCTGATCTCAGATCTTAGGTGAAATCTTGTGGAAGAAGTTGATATACTCTCTAGGCTCACTATGTGTCCCATCTCTCTCTTAAACTTGCCACTTGAACTGCCTGACAAGTCACAGGGGGAAAATCATGTGTTGTAATATTTTCTTTTATCATCTTCACTGTCTCTGCTACCAACCCTGACTTGCTCTTATGTGTTGGTTATTGTCATTCCCTCTCTGCCATTCTCCACTTCTACTCTCTTGCCATACAGTGATGGAAAAGGTTACTCAAAACTTATTGTTCGGCTGCTGGCAGTATATCCTACCCTTCCGGAGGGGCTTAAAAACCTGGCTGGTGGGACAAGTGTGGGGACCAAGGAATGTGGGATCCCACACAGGGTGGTTAATTTAAGGGATACCCTCCCTTTCTGGGCGGTTTTTTATTCCGTGGGGCTGTTTTGTTTCTGCTTTATTTCCTGTTTTTATGAACTTTTAAAGTTTTTAAAGTTTTTAATCTATTAGTATTTTATTGGTTGGGTTGGTGACCGCATTTTATCTTGTAAGCCGCCCAGAGTCGGGTACACCCGATTGGGGCGGGATAACAAATGTGAGCAAATAAATAAAAATAAATAAATAAAAGCCTCTTTAAATAGGAACAATTTTAGTTGTTTTTTTAAAAAAATAGATAGAGATAGAGCCTGGTACATCTCAACCAGTAGAGAGTTCTACAAAGTTGGTGCTACCACCAAGAAGGCTCTTCTCTGAGTCACAGCCTTACTTGTTAATCTCGGGGTTGGCACCTGGACCATCTGGGAGGAACAGGTCATATGGACAGATGTTCTGAGGGGGAGATGTTCTGCTAGATAGGAACTAAATCAAGTAACTTTTCTTGCAGAAACATTTTCAGCAGAATAATTTTATTCCTAAATCTAACCTAACTCTTATTGACCTGTCCACTCCAATTAAATCTTTTCAAACCTTATCTACTTTCTTCGTGCCCCTGTCATTCCCTTTCCAACCAAACTATTCTGACCAGAATTTGATGCTCCACATTAATTCCTCTCCTCACATACTTACTATCTTTCTATATGGTAAACAAGATATAGTACTTACTATGTTTATATAAACCAGGAATTCTCAACCTTTTAAAGCCAGAGGCTGGGTCACACTCCTTCAGATAGCTTCAGGGCCCAGATAGCCATTTTGCCCTTCCTCCACCACATGGCACTTCCGGGTGTGGTGAAGACTGTGTGTGTGTGTGTGGGGGGGGCACATGAAATGGTGCCGCGGGTTGCACTCAGCCCGTGGAATGCAGGTTGATAATATCTGATATAAAACAATACATTTAATACAACCTGGCATCACAGTCAGCTGTTCATTCAGCCACAGTCAACCTTTTGTTTTAGTATGTTGTGTTAAAGGTTTTCCATGGTTTTTACAGATCCAGAATGCTTGGTAATTATAGGTGCGAAAGGCCATGCCTTTGCTAGTCACATTATTTAGACATTATGACACATAACCTATATTTTAACTAGTCCCAGTTTACCCACTACTGTGAATGGGGAAGGCTGTCAGTGACAAAGTGGGGCATCTAACTTCCAAATAGATATTTTAATCAGAATACGCATACTGACTCCGTACAGTGTTTCCCAAATGCTGGTGTTTGGACTTCATTTCCCAGAAGCCTAAGCCAGTATATTGACTAATCAGTGCTTTGGGGAATTGACTTAAGCTTCTGGGAATTGAAGTCCAAACACCAGCATTTGGAAACACGATCTCATCTGAAACTATCATTCCATGTTACTCATGCCCAAATAGCTGGCTGGTTAGCTCAGTGGTTAGCTCAGTGGTTTAGGTATCAGTCTGTAGAGCCAGAAGTTGGGAATTTGATATCCCATTATGCTTCCTAGGAGATGATCAAGTCTGTACAGCCATGGGTAACCCAAACACACAGCTACTTGCCCCCATGCAAAGAGAACAGTAAACCAATTCTGAGTATTCTCTGTCCGGGGAACCTTGAAAAGGTTGCTGTAAGAATTAATTTGATGGCATGCAATTATTATTAATAGTACCCAACTAACAACCAATACCTTTGACACAAAAAAGAGCTGGAAAGGATATCAAAGATCATCTAACGCTACCTTGTCTTAATGCAGTATGGTCAAAGCAACAGCATCACATTCACCATACACATCCTACAAAGAGTTTTGGTTATTTTTACAGTCTTGATAGCATGTGCAAGAGCTTCATATTTTCTCTCAGCACTGAATGCACAAAAGAGCCAAGAAAGAAGAGTGCTTTTTTTTTTTTTTTTTAGCACAGGAACGATTTAAGCTTTACATCCTATAAGTTACTGAACTGCATTGCGACTGAATGCAAATTTAGTGTAATGTAAACTAGATGTTAGGGAATGGAGTTAGGCGGAATAGTGTTTTATAGCAACAAATCAGTGTTAGTTCATGTCCTTGGCCACTAAATTAAAAAAATCCCTTTAAAAAGCAAGATAATTTTATTTAAAATATTCTGAATGTGGTATTTCTCCCCTAAACTGTATCTTTGTGGCATTTTCCCCCCTAAACTGTATCCTTATTTCCATGAAAATCTCATCCTGAATAGAGGACAGAGGAAAAGATACTTCTGGAAGAAGCAGTAGAGCATGGAAAAGGCCAGATTGGGTGACAAGGTCTGAGAAATGAAAGAGCATTACACCAAAATAGGTTTTCTGTTCCTAAATGGATTATCTGCTCTTTACAATCTCTCTCTCTCTCTCTCTCTCTCTGTTTTGGGTCTCAGAAACTTGCAGTAAAAGTACATGCTCTGATCTGACAACCTATTCCACAAAGTGTCGGGAGTGTCTCATTTAAGAGCACAACTGTGCCCTGTATATGTTCAAAGATAATTTGGTTTCATGATGTTTGAATTGTAGAGCTAGTCCCTGGCACAGGACCTGAATGGCTCCATTCTCTTCTGAATCTGGAGGGTAGTCCAGTGAGTAAGTCTGCTTTCTCAATTTCCAAAGACCACTAGTAGATCCATCAGAAGTTACAGAAAGGTGGAGAGAACACTTTAAAGAATATCTTAACCCTAGGAGAGTATCACAATGAAACAATGCAAGCTTACGAAACAATAATGATAGAACCAGAGCTATTAATTCAAGAAGTAGCAAGAGTCATTAAACAATCACTGCAGTGGCTTATTGATTAAGATGCTGAACCTGAAGGTCACCAGGTCAGTGGTACGAAACCTGAGTGCTGCACAATGGAGTGAACTCCTGTCTCTGTTCCAGGTCAAGCCAACCTAGCAATTTTAAAGCAAGAAATTGCAAGTAGATAAATAGGTACCACTTCAATCAGAAAGGTAAGTATTCTGTGTCCTCCACTAATGCCTAATCCAAGTAGCAGGAGAAAGCAATAGTAGATTGCTATATAGAATCAATTACGATTACGATTATGATTACGATTACTACTATTACTGTGGAATAAAATGAGGCCTCAAGCTATTCACATATCAATGATGGAGACTATTAGGTTTTAAACTGTCTTAGAAAGAGGCTTCTTGCTCTTGCAAAAGGCCACCTTTTCCCTGCAGGTCTGTATGTTTTTGACTCCCAAGGAGCTGAAAAGCAAATAGCCAGACTCCAAGGAGCCATGCTTTATTAATATGGAAATCAGTGTTGTTTACCCAATACGGGACATGATTGGATATACAGTGGTACCTTGCTTAAAGAGCATAATGTGTTCCATGGGATTGCTCGTTAAGTGAGTTTGCTCTTTAAGTGAAACACCATTGTAAGTGACCAGTTGTGACTTCTGGCGGGTGTTGGTGTTGGTGTTTGGACCCCGATTTATTTGTTAAGTGAGTTTTTATTTGGTTTTATTTGTTAAGTGAAGCGACCATTCAGAGAACATTCTGCTCTTTAAGCGAGTTACTCTTTAAGCGAGGCACTCTTTATGCGAGGTTTTACTGTATGCTAATTAGCCAGGGTCAGCTCATGTCTGTTCAGTTAAACACATGGATTTAGTAAGGGGGTTCGAATCTGTTTGTCACCAGAGTGAAGGAAGAAAGGACAATCCAACAGGCCCTTTCTCCCTGAGTCTTCAATATGCTAACCTAGGATAGATAGTTAGGTTTATTTTATTTTAGGGGAGAAATGTCTGAAAACGTTCTTTCACTAAAAGCCATTTTTGAGTAGTTTATTTTTCTATGCTGAGATTTGTAACCTGATTCATCAAGAACCATGCTTCAGCTTCAATAAAACAGCTCTACTATAACCACATGTGTTCATTGGGATACCGGGGTAAAACAAAATAAGCCTGACACCATTTAATGCTTCCACAATACCTCTCCTTAAATATTTTGCTGGGCCCTATACACAGATAAGTCCCAGGTTTGTTTCAGCCAGATTTGGGCTGACTGGTCAACAGAGGATCCTTGCAGTGAGTTTTGGGTTAGTTCCTAGAGGAGATAAAAAATAATCTCCTTGGAAGGGAGCACTGGAGTGGAGGTGAGGAAACCCTTTGTTATGACATACTGCTACTGCTACTGCTACTGCTACTGCTACTGCTACTGCTACTGCTACTGCTATTTCTTGTTGTTCAGTCGCACAGTCGATTCCGACCTTCTGCGACCCCATGGACCACTGTCCGCCAGGCACGCCTGTCCTCCACCGTCTCCCTCAACTCGCTCAGCTCTGTGCCCATTGTCTCTACAATACTATCTAGCCATCTCATCTTGGGCCGGCCCCTTCCTCTTTTGCCCTCGACCTTTCCAAGCATCAAGGCTTTCTCAAGTGAATCCTCTCTTCTCATTTGATGTCCAAAGTACTTTAGCTTCATCTTTACTATTTGACCTTCAAGGGAGCAGTCAGGGTTGATTTCTTCTAAGATTGACCTATTTGTTCTCCTCGCTGTCCAGGGGACTCTCAAAACTCTCCTCCAGCACCATATCTCAAAGGCGTCTATTCTTCTGCGCTCAGCTTTCCTAATGGTCCAGCTCTCACAACCATACATTGCCACAGGGAATACCATTGCTTTGACTATACGAATTTTTGTTTGCAAGGTGATGTCTACTTTTCACTATGTTCTCCAGGTTTCTCATCACTTGCCTCCCAAGAATCAGTCACCTTTTTATTTCATGGCTACAATCACCATCTGCAGTGAGCTTTGATCCTAGGAAAGCAAAGTCTGTCAAAGCTTCTACTTCTTCCCCATCTATTTTCCAGGAACTGATAGGGCCTGTTGCCTTTATCTTGGTTTTCTTGATATTGAGTCTCAAGCCAGCTTTTCACTCTCTTCTTTCAACCTAATCAGGAGCTCCTTTAGGTCTTCCTATCTTTCTGCCATTAGGGTGGTATCATCTGCATATCTCAAATTGTTGATGTTTCTCCCAGCAATTTTGATTCCTTCATCCCTGCATTGCGCATTATGTGCTCTGTGTATAAGTTGAATAAGCAGGGTGAGAAAATGCAGCCTTGTCTTACTCCTTTTCCTATTCCAAACCACTCCGTCATTCCATATTCATTCCTAACTGTTGCTTCTTGATTCATGTACAGATTTCTCATGAGGCATATAAGGTGTTCTGGTATTCCCATCTCTTTAATTACTTGCCACATTTTGTTGTGGTCCACACAGTCAAAGGCCTTAGTGTAATCAATGAAACAGAAGTATACTTGTTTCTGATATTCCTTTGTTTTTTCCATGATCCATCTTATGTTGGCGATGTGGTCTCTATTCCCCCTGCTTCTTCTGAACCCCGCCTGCACTTCTGGTAATTCTCTCTCCACATGCTGTTGCAGTCTATCCAGTATTATCTTGAGCATCACCTTGCTAGCGTGTGGGATGAGCGCAATTGTTCGATAATTTGAACTTTCTTCGGCATTTCCCTTTTTGGGGATTGGAACATATACTGTACTGATATTTTCCAATCCTGTGGCCATTGTTGTGTTTTCCAAATCTGCTGGCATATAGAATGTAATAATTTGATTCCATCATCTTTTAGGGCTTTGAAAAGCTATAGTTGCACTTATACCCCACCTCTCTAGCATAGTGTAACATGAACACAACTAACTACACCCACTTATTGGCAACAAGCAACAATAATACTACCGTGGAAAAATACTGCTTTGGCAAAAATACTAACTGATCCGTGTACTATGGCCTCTAGTCATGCCTACCACATGACCAAGGAAATGTCTGCAGATGCAGACAGCACTGGCTCTTGGACTGTAAATGGAGATGAGCACTCACCTCTAAGGTCAGATATGACTAGCTTTCGAGCAAGGAAGATCTTTACCTTTTAGGACTGTTCTGCTTTCATTAGTTTTCATTATGTGTGGTTGTTGGAACCAAAACAAAGTGAATGGCTTAAGATGTCAATTTGCTAAAGCCACTTCACAATCTCGAAAATAGAAAGCTTCCTTTCACTCCCTTGTGGAGGGGGAGAGGGAGTAACCCAAGGTTTTTTTTAAAGTCCTAAGGCAGTGCTGATGTCACTTAGAAAAAGAGAGAGGGGGGGATTGTTTGTTCTCCCCTCCCTCTTTCCTTTACAAAAAAAAAAAAAAAAAAAGGGGGGGGGAGACTAAACAGAGTCATTTGAAGTGCAGTGTGGTTGGACCCTAGCTGTGGATGAAACCTTCTAAACCTGTATTTCCCAAACTTAAGTACCCATATTCTTTGGACTAAAACTCAAAAAAGCCTTCACCTTGGCTGTGCTGGCCAAGGTTCCTGGGAGCTGTAGTCCAATAACATGTGGAGCCACAAAGTTGAGAACCACTGATCACTGAAACTTCAAATCTGATTACTGAAAGTACTTGGGTTATTATCTAGGGCTGTGCGTGTTCCACTAGAGAACTTTCATATAATGGAACTTTAGCTATAGTAGAAATAGATCTCCATACATCACAGATGTTTAAGTGGGAGACTAAAGAAGAAAAAAAATGTAACTATAAGCAGCCCAATTGCCTTATTCTTGGAGGCGAGTCCTCTCCCAACTGTTCTGTTCATAAATAATTGGGCTATTTCATAAAGCTAGTACCATCCATCTAGCACTAAAAGCTTTAGTGCTACAGAATATATACACTCAGGCTTAGAAGAAGCATTTCATACAAACCTGCAAAGTGATGAGGGAAGCATAGTAACATTGAAACCTGCCTTTTGGACGTATTAGAGAAATAGAACAAATGCTTACCAATAATCCTGAGTATAGTAGAAATGCCGTACAAAAGAGTTTTGTATCAAGACATCTTTGTTTTTAAAAATGTGAATTATGTTTTGTACATACATTCAGTACATAAAATGCATTAATTTAATGCATAACATGACTACAACATACGGTTACTTCTATTAGAAATAGAAGGAAGTTTTTTGCATTTGTTTAGAAGTATCAGTCTGACAATGTACCTGCTATTATAGTATTTCCAAAATGTTGTGTCATGTCAACAACAGGCAGGCATTGCATAAATCAATGATTTAATTGGTTTCATATAATCTTCCATTATCACCATCTCACACAAACAGTATCTAAACAGTTAAGATAGAATTCAAACTCAATAATCATGAAAACAGCTTTTATCTCACTACGGTTTTTTACAGAAAAAGTACCAGTCTTATATGACCTGATTTCAGTCTTTTCTACTTGTGAGTGGGATACTGTTGTAGCAGTAACATATAACTTGATTAATTCCCCCTCATGCTATTTTATATCTCATTTATTTTCAAATCTTCATCTAGGAAGGTCGGGAAAATTTATGTGGCACTTTCTGAATTTAATTTCACAAGATTCCCCCACCCCCAATGGGAGGATCAGCCAGTCACATTGATTGGCATTAGTTTCAAAAGAAGGTACATCTTTAGTCAACACAGATATAATGTACCAACTGTGCTACCATAAGCTGTATGTTAATGCCAACAGACTTGGGTGGATCAAAAATGTGAACCCACTGTTAGAGGTTCAAAAGAGAGCACTCAGGGGAATGCTGGGGTGATCCATGACATGTGGATGCTGGAGGCAAGACCGACACTCAAGAGGTTCAATGAGCAGGCAAAATACCATGTTTGGACATGCTGATAACTAATTTCAGTTATAGTTCCAAAGCCTAAATATAGTTATTTACTGATATAATAGCTTTTTATTTCTGACCTCTAAAAATCAATATTACATGAACCTGGACTGTTCAGTGTTTCCCAATCTTTGGTTGTTGGACTTCAATTCCCGGAAGCCTAACACAATTCCCCAAAGCACTGATCAACCAATGTACTGACTTAGGCTTCTGGGAATTGAAGTCCAACAGTGTTCCACGCAACCAGTGATGGGATGACCCCAGTTCCATCCGGTTCCTTGGAACCAGTAGGAACAATCCCGGAGGGTTCTCCAGGAGGGGAGTCAACTCTTGAGGCGTCGGGTTCCAAAAGAATTTTTTTTAAAAAAAATTGGAGCCAAAATGACTCCAATTGACTGCGCATGCGCAGAACCTCAATCTGACGCTCCAATTTTCTTTTTTTTTCTTTTGGAGCCAGAGCCGCACCTTTCAGGGCGGCGGCGGCAGCGGTGGCGGCACAAGCCCTCAGAGGAGGGTACCTCCCTCGGAGCACATTGAGGCCTGCCTGGGCCGTCCGCTGCCTCCCTGGGCCATCCACTGCCGACAAGCCCCCATTCCCTGGGGACGGCCAGTGGGGCGCACCGCCTGCAGCCTCCTCCTCCGCCGGGTGCCTGTGGCCTCCTCCTTGGGCCGGTGCCTTTTTGGCCCAGCTCCGGCTATGGCCAGGGGTGGCCAGGGGGTGCGTGCAGCAGTGGCTCTGGTGGTGGCTCTGGCCACGGCCACATGGCGGTGGC
Organism: Furcifer pardalis; assembly: GCA_030440675.1. Taxonomy (NCBI): domain Eukaryota; kingdom Metazoa; phylum Chordata; class Lepidosauria; order Squamata; family Chamaeleonidae; genus Furcifer; species Furcifer pardalis. Next base: position 55,300,786 of record CP126892.1, on the reverse strand, counting down.
GGCGGCTGTGGATGGTGGCTGCAGGTGGTGGCTCCTGTGGCCGCAGCCTTCAGAGGAGGCCGCAGTCGGGGGCGGCGCACCTTGCCGGGTGGCCCCGGGCCATGGGGATTTGTCGGCCCCAAGGAAGGTAAGTAAGTGAGGATTTTTTATTTGGGGTGGGTGGGTGATTTATTTGTGTTTTGGGTGGGTGGTTGTATTTTTATTTAATTTTTATTTTATTTATTTCTTTATTTTATTTATTTAAGTTATTTACAGGTTTGTGTTGTAGCTGTCTGTCTGGCTGGGTGGGCTGAGGGGTGTGTGTGTGTGTTTATTTTTATTTAATTTATTTTTATTTTTGTCCCCACCCACAACGTCATGACGTCATGACATCGGCTCCGCCCATGACGTCATGATGTCATGACATTGGCCACGCCCATGACATCCGTGACGTCATGGCATGGTAGTAGAATTTTTGTCATCCCATCACTGCATGCAACATAGTTTGGGAAACACTGGACTATACTATCATTCCATCCATCTTGTTCTTGCTTCACCATCCACAACAGAGTACATGGCAACAGGACAAAACACAGAACAACCAGGCACTGGAACTGAAAGATATCCCTCCTTCTCCATCAACTGAGGCTACCTTGTGCAGCTGCAGAGCAACTGAAAAAGTTAAGTACACTATTTTTCAGAATTAATTGGGCTTAAGGCTTGTACAGTACAGGATATGTATCATAATGTTGAAACTCTTTTATCCATCCTTTTCCTTGTGAGCACTACTTAGCTTCAAGAACTTGCTAAAAATTACAAGAGGCCACACTAAATGCCTAATTAAAAGTACCTTTTATCTGTTGCTTCCATCTTGTGGTGACCTTATTAATTTGTTACCACCATAAGATCTTATCCTTAACATCTCTGCTCAGCATTTGAAAACTCAAGGCATGGCTTCCTTTATGGAGTTAATCCATCATGTATTTGGCCTTACTATTTTCCTGGTGCTTTCCACATTTCCTAGCATTGCCTTTTCCAGCATCTTTTCTTCATGACACACCCAAAGAACTACAGCACCAATTTAGTCATTTTTGCCCTAGAAAGTTCACGCTGGATTTGGCAGTCTATTATAGTCTTCACCAATCCCACAATTTCTTCATTGACCCATTTTACAGCAATTGGGGCACACTCTTGCTTATCCTCCAACTTCCAACAAAATCAGGCTTGTTTGGTATTCCGTAGATGAACTGAAAAATGAAGAGTTCCTTTTGAATAACTTAAAAATTTTCATGGGAATGCTGCTAAATTATTAACTAGAAATAGCAAAACTGAAAGGGTTTGGCAACATGGCTGATAATGACTTAACTATATACATATATTTGTTTGAAGTAGAAATAATGGTTGAGACTCATTAATTTAACTTCTGTAACCATACCTTACTGCACACATTTATTCAGCTATTAAAGTACACTCAACGTTTGTGCTAGCTTTCTACAATAAAGTATGTTTCTATTCCAAGGTTATAATGGACTTGCTAATAGGGTATTGACTACAGTTTCTTATCATCCATCTTCCAATGGCAAGGTGTTCATTACTGTTCGCTTAATAAATCCCAGTTTTCTTCGCATCCACATAAAATTGCTTTTATTATGAATCCATTCAAGCCACACTCCCCAGCAGTCACAGCAGCAGCCAGTGTTTAATGAAGTTGGGTTTTAGAGTATTGCTCAAAACAGTAATTTCACATCTTTCCAAACTCCAAAGGCAGATTTCCTTTCCTTTGGCTTTAACAAACATGCGCTAATGATTCCTTGATGAATACACTCTGAGATTTATCCACTGTCATTTTTGTCGATGAGAAAGTTAAACTGTGAGCTGACTTTGAACATTTAGCTATAACCTCACCAGCCTTTGGGAGTAATTGTTGTTGTACACAACTTCCAGAGGTAAAAAATGAATAATTTCCTACATTAATCTTCTTCATTTTTACATATATTTTTGTAAAAAAATAAAAACCTAATAAAATCTGCTCCTTTCAGTTAGACACAGATAGAAAGTAACCAAAGCACTGTCTCTAGTCCTATATTCATCATAGTCATTGGTCGCAACTTGGTCTGGGAGGTCTGGTCTTGGATGTCAGCTGGTTCTGGGCCACCTTCGCCCTCTGAGGCAATCAGGAAAAATGCCACAGGCATGAATTTGTGTACGGTGGATCCAAGCTTGCCATGAAGTGACCCACATGTGAAATGAGACATACATGATTTAACACCGGGACTGCAATGGACTGCTACAACCTTGAGTTAAATGTGGGTACTTGAGTTACATGTTTAATAAAGTGTGAACCTAGTTTAACCATATTACATATATCTGTCCTCTTAATTTTGGATGGGTGGGAAAAGAGCCCTTTAGAAATGATGAAGTTTACCCTGACATTAAAAAAAAATCATGTCTTTTCCCACTGCACTTTGCAAAAAATCATAGTTAATTTTGTCTATGGTGCTCATCCACTGTAATTGACAGAGCTAGGGTATCTTCTTCCTTATTTATTCTAGCTCATTTATATTGTCATGATCTCCTACTTTGTTTTCCAGTTTCAAACTGTGGTGGATGGAGAAGGAAAAGGAAGGGGAAATAATATACCAACTATCCACACAACATTAAAGGAGGATATGGCTGAGGAACTCAACCTCCCCTACACCACTTGGAGGACCCTGAATAGGCTGAGAGCCCCATAAATTCAAGACCAACATGCTCAAGTGGATGTTGCTGGCAGACAACAACACACACTGAATAGAAAAGCCAGCTCATTTACTGTTCTGCAGAATACTGCCAGAAACAGCACTGATGAGGACTTAGGTTTGGCCAATTATAAAGCAAAGAAAGTGGCTTCATTTTGGCAGTCCAAGGTTTGATTGTGACGCAAAAGAAGAAGAACTATCCACAAGGGTATGTGCCTGTCTTACTGTGTGGTGCAGTGAATAGAATGACATTCTAAGACTTAGAAGCTCTGGGTTCAACACCTCACTTAACCATGAAAACTCACTGACTATGCAGTGGTAAAACCACTCCATAAATATTGCATGTACTTTGAAAATCCGTTTTGGATTGCCATCAATCAGTGCAATTTGACAGCCCATAACATGCGCACAAGACAGTAAGTGACACTGATGCATACCTGAATGAAGTTGTTGCTTATCTTAACTGTAGTTCTTTTAGATTTATTGCTACATCAGTTTTGCAGGGGGGAAAAACCCTGTTTCAGCAAATGTTACTTTCTGGAGAGAGAAAAGATTGTGATTTATGGAATGGGAGTCTTATTTGTTTTTTGTTTTTTTGCTTTGCTTATTTCATTTTATTTTACTGATTTCTTGTTTTTCTACTAGGACTTTGACTCAGGGGAATTCACAACAAGATTAAACCAGATACTGGTAAAAACAGATACTGTACAAAGGGTCTTTTTTTTTTTTTTTTTTTAAATGTACCTGTGGTCATGGAAGAGACACATAAGTAGCCCTGCTTTCACATCTGGCCTAGACACGGAAGAAGAAGTTAGTAGTCTCGCATTTGCCTGAATATGGAACATATCCCCGGGGTAAACTTAGCCTTTCTCAGGAGGAAACTCCAAAACATGGGGAAGCTACTACGAAAACTCTTAGTTAGTAGTCAGTTTCAGTATTATTGTATTTTTACCATCAAGGAAAGGAAGAGATCATTGTGAGATTTAGTGTCTTACAGGCTATTCTTTACCTTAACTAGAATTGGATTGGCGGGGGACATCTAATGGTCTGCCTCAGGCCCTGGGCAGATCAAAATGAGGTTGCAAAGCTACTTTTTCCTCAGTTAATAGTATTTTAGCTGGGCTGCATGGTCCCTTCTTGATTAGAGCCAAGGGAGAAAGATGTGCTTTAAAGTGCTTTAAGTCCCATTGATTTTAATGGGTTAAGTTTAAAACAGGTGCATAACTCTCCCACCAAAATTAATGGTACTTAGAAGGTCATTTAGTTTTCCTGGATTATATACAAGCATGAACCATAAATTAATAAGGCTTTCACACATTACAAGAGAAACTTTCAACATTATTAATCTGGCATTCATCTATAAACTTTGGAGTATAAATATTTATGTCTGAAGGACTTGTGGAACAAGCTAAAAGATAAATCAAGACATGTTCAAGTTGCTAACTCTAAAGCTGCGCAATTCACAGATCTTCTGAAGAGTATGTTGGGTCCAAAACATAATTCTCTATGACTGACATAGGACCACACTGAATGTTTATTGTGATATTTGCCACCAGCATGTCATACATCTTTTGCTTTGAAATGCAGAATCTGTTATACTACAAACAGATATTGGCTGAAATCCAGTAGTAAGCCACAATTAGAGCAGGCTCATTAAATGAACAGAACTTAGAGAGAAGTTGAGTCACCTTGTGCTCACTGTTTCAGCAGCATGCTCTAGTTGTAACTTACTACTTGTTTTCTGCCATTATATAAACACTGTTCCACCATACAAAATAAGTTCTCTACAGCCCACATTATTTCATTTCAGGGGGGGGGGGGGCAGAAACAGTGCTTCACCAGAAAAAATATATATACAGTATGACTTTTCAGCTTTTCCTTTAAATAAAAATGAAACATTTATTTATTTATTTATTTATTTTATTTTATTTATTTAGATTTATTAGGCGAACCTGACTCTAGGCGGCTTACAAAAAAAGAGAAAGATTATACATAACGAGTGCAAAACAAACTAAACAATCCCACTATACCCCTACAAATTCAGAAATTAAAACCTTAAGGTTCAAAATTAATTTAAAAAATTAAACTATAAATTTACAAAATACTAAAAAAGATTTAAAAGGTTAAAAGGTTTAAAAAGTTTAAAAGAGCGAGAGAGGGGTGGCTGTCCCATCAGATCAACCACCCAACATGGGACCTCATATTACTGGAGTCCCACACCTGCCCTGCCAGCCAGGTTTTTAGGCCCTTCCGAAAGGGCAGGAGTTCTTATATACTCCGCCATTTTCATAAATAGCTGCTAATTATTATTATTATTTTTTTGCATGATAATCTTTAAACATTTTATACACAAGACACAGGAATCTGGGCAAATTCAAATCACATTTAAGTTATCAATGAAAACAATGCTTAACCGTGGGTAATACCCCATTTTATCAATTTCCCTGAGAGAACAAATCTTTGGATGGGAGCAGGAAGGGAACCTACCTTAATTTAATTTAGACCAATTAAAATTGTAAAATAGTATATGGGTCCATTGGCCCTCACTGAACCAATGGATATTCAAAATTCACCCTATTAATGAGTACAAGAATAACATTTTGTGTGGTACATATTGCCCTAAAGCCAATAGTAAGTTGCACCTAGAGGAGACATGTTGAATTATGGAATTTCTTTTGAACTCCAAAATATGAATGTTGAAGGAAATGAGAGTCAGAGCTATTTTTTCCACAGTAAAACTGCCAGAAGTGGGGAAGAATACTAACACTATGTTTTAAAAGAAGCTGTCAATAGTCTGAATTAAGCTAATCCCCAAAACATTAATTTAATTTAATTTAATTTAATTTAATTTAATTTAATTTAATTTTCACACTTGTTTGCCGCCCTAATTGTTGAAGTGACTGAGGGCAACTAACAGAGTATAACAAAGTATAACAAAGCCCAAATTTAAACAACAAAATCCAAACAACAAAACCGCACAATGTCTTCAATGGAGCCCGGGGCTCAATGTCCTTGATGGAGTTGAGGGTTCAACGTTCCCGATGGACCCAAGGGCTCAATGTCCATGACAGAGCCCAGGGCTCAATGTCCATGACAGAGCCCAGGGCTCAATGTCTGTGATGGAGCTTGGGGCTCAACATCTGCGATGGAGCCTGGGCTCAACATCTTCGATGGAGCCCAGGGCTCGATGACCTCAATGGATTCCGGGGCTCAACGTCATCCTCAGCCAGAAAACTGAGTGTGTGGATGCATCCGGCAGCGGTGGCAGCGGAACTAGCGGTACAGTTTTTAAAGCCGGGCCACCAGGTGTTCTCCTCCCATCCTCAGCTGGGCTGGCTGGGGCATGTCCGGCAACGGCAGCTTCATGGCCAAAAGAATGAAGAGCTTCTTGATCGCCATCTGGGGGGAGCACTGTTGATGATCTGCCAGAGGATGGTCAGCATTCCCACCCGCATCCTCTTATTGCAGAATTCCAGTTTGGGAAGCAGGAAGCCAAGCAAGCGGTCAGGGAAGGACGTGGCCAGGACTGTGAAGGACTGAAGGACCTCACTGTGGTTCTTCAGAGGGACTGGCAAGGAGAAGTCCAGAGGGGCACAGATCTGGAGCTGCAGCACATTGAGGAGCGCGTCCAACTGCACGTCCAAAGCACGACTCCCAATGTTGACAGAAGCCTCCAGGATCTGGCACAAGCTATTGGAGACATAGTAGGCTGCGGTCGGCTTCTGGTAGAGTGCCAGGATCCTTGGGATGAGACGTAGCAGCTGCTCCTCCAGCTTGGAATGTTATTGCAAATGTTTTTATTGTAATTTTATTGTGTATTGTACTGTTGTGAGCCACCCTGAGTCACATGTGTTGATTGGGTGGCATAGAAATATGAATATAATAATAATAACTTCTGTAAGAACTAAAACAAACTTTCTTCTTTTAAATTCTTTCTGCATATACTTTGAATGTTCTTTGTGTGCTTGTCTATGTTATATTTCTATGCATTTGATTTCCGGTGGTATACTAGTCGATTCCAGTGTACAGTATGGTATCTTACAGATGGAATATATAGTACAGTATTTTGCACCTGAACAGGAGCTCACAGTCCTTGCAGCAACAGAGTATGTAATTTATCCCAGGTCTCACTCCATGAACACAATGCTTAGATTATATTTCACACTTCAAAGAAAATCTTTTTAGTGAACATATGATAAAAGCTGGAGAAATGTGACCTTGACTTTTGCAGAAATAAAAAAGAACTCACAGAACTCAAACAAGGAATGCATTGCCTGTTAGAGTAGCACTACTTTGTTCAACAGCTGTACCTTTAAGTGAGTGAAAAATGCTGATTCTTCCTTCTGTCTTTCAAGTCATCATGTGAAAAATGGTTTGAAACAATGTTGACTGATAAATCATGCAATTTTTTCTACCATGTTGATCCTTGTAATGGACATATATAAAACAGTCTACATTTTATTGCATTGTTTGCTTTGCTTTAGTGACCTGTAATGTGATTGACTTAGGTAAGTCATTCTTTACCTTTTTCAGTATTCAAAGGAATACCTACTTGATAAATGTCAAATAATTCAGGCAAGAAGAGCAATGAAATAGTAACAAACCTGTATATTCACTCACATGTGACTGTGTTCTTGAAATTTTAGAAGAAATAACACCTCAAGTTGCAATTATTTTTTGCAATGGATGGAACAGTCTACTAGTTCTCAACTGTAACTGGCTATAAAGACATTATATTGCTGCATCAGGGAAATAAATAACGCATGTCTCTATACAACATGAAATTCAGTCTTCTAGATGAATAGAAGCAAAGTACTGTACGAGTTTTCTGCTAAATGCTTATTCTCTTTGTTTGGAAACCTATTTTGCTGATAACATTTTTGGTAGTCTTGTTCATTCTTTCTTTTGTGGGGGTTTAAATCTTATCCTCGATGTAATATATCCATGGGAATCATTGCGACACAATTGTCATAATTATGCTGAACTGGTGTAAAAATGCACGCGCGCCGAAATAGGATATTTTGGCGCGCGCTTTGCTCGCACCCATTCCCGGGGCGAGACGGACTGGCGGCAATATTATGGGCGGAGCCAGACGGTGTATATAAAGCGTTGTCGCCCGTTAGGCGACCTCTTTCGCTTTCGAAGCGTCGAAAGCCGTTTTTTCCCTTCTTTCCTCCCTCGCCCTCCGCTCCTACTTACCTTCGCGTCGGTCGATAATTTTTCTTTTTGGTTCGGCGCTTTGGTCTGTTGGGCTGGTTCCTTTTCTTTGGCGATTGGAGGCAATTAATTTTTCGGGATGGCTCCCAAGCGTCCGCAGCTCGTGTGCTCCCCGCCTACTGGCCATGTTACTCGGTCGGTTTCGAGGCGGGGTGCGCGCCGATCCCGCGGGGGCTTGGTGCCGCCCAGCAGGGCAGCCTCGCCACCCAGCTTTTCTGAGGTGGCGGCCAGGGTCAATGCTCTCAAGGGAGCGGCGGGCCTGGCCACTGCGACTCCTTCCGCACCGCGTGTGGCGTACCGGGCTCGTGCGCATCCTATTTCGAGCGAAGATTTGTCTTCGCTTCTTCGTCGCATTGAGGACCTCGAGGCCGCGCAGCCGGAGGACTGGGCTTTTCCGCCCGGGGCTGCGTCTGCCGTGGGTGCGCCACGGTCTCCGGTGCCTGCGGAGGGGGAGCTCCATCCCACGCTTGCTCCTTCCAAACCTGGCCCTTCTGCGCCGCGGCCCCCGTTGTTCAGGGCTCTGGACCCGGGTGAGTATGCGGTTCAAAGCACGTCTGCGGCACACACTTTCTCCAACACTGGGCCTCGTTTTCCACAGTCGGCTTGGCCTTGGCCATCCGGCCCGCCTTACCCCACGCAGATGCCTCTCACGCCCGGCCCTGTTGGCACTACATGGCAAGCCCCTTACCCCAGGTGGGGCGGGTGCCTTCCACAGCTGCACCCGCTTTTCCGGCCCCATGCTGGCCTGCCTATTCAGTCGGTGACACTGGGTATAACTCGGTTCCCGCTTCTGCCTTGCCTTTTGGCGATCAGTCCCTGCCTTTGGGTGATCATTTGCTACCCACTACATGGGCCAAGATCTGGAGGAGGGAATACGTTGATATATTCAGCTTGCTCAATAGGGATTCTGAGAAGGGTGACAAAGACAAGGAGGATGAGGTGGACAAGGAGCGGACAAGGTGCAAGAAGCCCCCGCGTACGTGGGCCAATTGGTTGCCGGCGTACCTTATTTACGCTGGGGTATCTGTCAAGGGTGCTCCTGAATTGGCCCTCCCGCTCTTTCAATACCTCGATATCATTTATCGTGCCTATGTGGATTTCCCTGGGGGGGGGGCGTGGCTCCTTTATGATGAAACATTTCGAATGAGGTCGGCCATTCATCCGGACATGCGTTGGGATGTGACGCACCAGATGCTCTCATTACAGTTCATGACCCCTTCCTGGCCTGTACTGGGCGAGCTGTATGATTGCGGCCATTTAGTACAACGGCCCCCCTCTTCCCAGCTTCCCCGCCAGCCGGTGGGGCAGGCGGTTCAACCCCGCATGCTCTGTTGGGACTTCGCGTCCGTGGGCAAGTGCGCCCGTAAACAGTGCCGGTTTTGGCACGAGTGCACCATATGCGCCGGCCCCCACACCGCTGCCGCCTGCCCAAAGGCCGGTGCCTCTCGCCAACGCGGTGCACAGTCTGGCCCCCGGCGCACCCCCAATCCGGCCATGGGTCCCAAAGGGCCCCAGTCCAGTTCGGCTTGAGGCTTTGCACCCTCTTTTGGCGATCTACCCCAACAGGGTCGACGCCGATTATCTGCTAGCCGGTTTTACCTTTGGCTTCAGGATCCCCGCCTCCGGTCCCTGCACCCCTTATTTTGCAAACAATTTGAAGTCCACGGTTGGGCTCGAACACGTGGTCCGTGAGCAGATTGGGCGGGAGGTGGCGGCCAGCCGCGTAGTGGGCCCTTTTTTGTCGCCACCTTTTCCCAATTTGCGTGTGTCCCCTCTGGGTTTGGTACCCAAAAAGGTGCCCGGCGAATTCCACCTGATCCACCATTTATCTTACCCAGACGGTGCTTCCGTCAACGATGCCATTCCGGCCGAATTGTGTTCGGTCAGGTATGCGTCTTTCGATGAGGCGGTCCGTATGGTACGGGCTTGCGGCCCGGCAGCCCTTCTCACCAAGTGCGACATCAAGTCCGCTTTTTGTTTGTTGCCTGTACACCCCGACGATTTCGAGCTACTGGGCTTCTCCTTTGAAGGGCAGTACTTCGTAGATCGTGCCATGCCCTTCGGCTGTTCTATCTCTTGCTCAGCCTTCGAACGTTTCAGCACGTTTTTACAGTGGGCTTTGGTACATGTGTCGGGGCTTTCCTGGGTGACTCATTATTTGGATGATTTCCTTTTTGGGGGCGCGTGCCCGAGGGTCGTGCGGTGGTGACTTGGCTGGGGCAGCGGGGCATGCAGTGGATTCATCTCCTGCCATTTTTGGAGGAGCACCGTCACTGTACCCCACCTGATCTTTTGGTTCTGCACTTGGGCGGGAACGATATTGGCATCGTTCCGGGGGACCTCAGTAACAGGGTGGCCGGAGACCTTTCCCTAGTGAGGGACTGGTGGCCCACAACGCATTTTATGTGGTCTTCCATCATACCCCGTTCCAGGTAGTGTACCAGGCGGGACCGGGCGGCTGTTGAAAGCAGCAGGAACCGTGTTAATTATGGTGTATTCCGTCACTTTCAGGAGGAGGGCATCGGTGCTGTTTTGGAGCACCCGTCCATCACGGTGGATGCCCCCTGGTTGTACATGCCCGATGGTGTGCACTTGTTGGCACACGGTACAATTTTCTTTTTGGCAGGTATCCATAACGGCATCCTGCTTGAGTTCCCTGCCTTGGGTGGGTCGGCCGGGACGAGTTAGTCAAATAAAAGGTATATGTGGTTAAAATGGCTTCGCCCCAGCCGTGTGGCAGGTAGCACGGGTGAGAAGGAACTGGATTTTATCCAATTCAGGTACGGTGCGTGTTTGGCTCAGGAAAGGTGGTGCATGACAAGGTGCGGGCAGCGGTGCCCAGCCAAACGCGACCGGGGAACAATGGAACACCATATCGTATGGTGTGATTAATAACTCTGTTCACCTGAATGGTCCAAAGGAGAACGCTCAGGTTATTGTCAGCGTTCTCCCATAACTGTTAATAAGCTCAGGATGGACATTCCTCACTCGTGCTACTTTCACCAGGCAGGCAGTTACAGTTAAAAGTTTAATAAATAAAAGTGGCCCATTTTAACACCATCCAGCTTGTCTGTCTCGTCATTGGGGGGTGGGTGAGCAATGCACGCGCGTCGAAATAGGATATTTTGGCGCGCGCTTTGCTCGCACCCATTCCCGGGGCGAGACGGACTGGTGGCAATATTATGGGCGGAGCCAGATGGTGTATATAAAGCGTTGTTGCCCATTAGGCGACCTCTTTCGCTTTCGAAGCATCGAAAGCCATTTTTCCCCCGCCCGCCCTCCCTCGCTGCAGTGTGATTATTTTCGGTCGCCTCGTGGGCTGGATGGGAATTTTTGCAGGTACCCTCATTGGCACCTGGATACCTGGAGTTTTCACCCATCCCACACTGCTTGCGCTGGGTTGTGCCTTGGGGTGTTTTGTTTTGTTGTTTTTCGGTCACTTTGGCGGGTAGCACGGGTGAGAAGGAACTGGATTTTATCCAATTCAGGTACGGTGTGTGTTTGGCTCAGGAAAGGTGGTGCGTGACAAGGTGCGGGCAGCGGTGCCCAGCCAAACACGACCGGGGAACAATGGAACACCATATCGTATGGTGTGATTAATAACTCTGTTCACCTAAATGGTCCAAAGGAGAACGCTCAGGTTATTGTCAGCGTTCTCCCATAACTGTTAATAAGCTCAGGATGGACATCCCTCACTCGTGCTACTTTCACCAGGCAGGCAGTTACAGTTAAATGTTTAATAAATAAAAGTGGCCCATTTTAACACCATCCAGCTTGTCTGTCTCGTCATTGGCGGGTGGGTGAGCAAAATAAGCTATTATTTACAAATATTTTTTGTACAATTTCTGCTGTTCAGTAATTCAAATTCCCAAGAGTGAGGGGAGAGGAACACTTCATTTTAGAACAAAACATTATGTTGAAGTAATAACTAGTAAATTAAAGAAATTAGAGCAAAAATCAACCTGTGTACCTTGTTTAAAATATTTACATATTGAAGCATTTTTAAAGCTTAAGTTCCACACTAAATAAAACACTACACCATAATTTTGCTAGCTATTCCACTCTCTTTAGAGTACATAAATAAGTGCTTTGGAACAGCTGAAACAAAATCCAGACTTTGGTACTGTCAAAATTTGCAAAGAGTAAGTTTGCAATGCGTCCCATTGCACATTGGGTTTTTTGGGCATTTACCTTTTGTTGTTGTTGCTGCTCCTAACTATAATTTTGTTGCATTATTGTTGGATAATCTTTACAGCGTAGTGCATGTCTTCAATGAATGAAGCTAAATGCTTTCAAATGCAAGCCCTCTTAAATTCTAAATTCATTTTCTATTAATTGTAGTTGTAAAAATACTCAGGCACAACTTTAGCAGAAGGAAAAAATAATGTTTACTTATAAGGCTGGTGTTCAAATAAAGTTGTCATGTAGATAGCTAAAATATATTACAGCAGTTCACTTCATCTTAGTTACAATAAAACAAGAAGAAAACTCTTTTAAGCAAATTATGGTTGCAAGAGGGTAGTGAGTCATTAACTTTCTGAGACTAACACATTTTGAGTCAGAAAGAGAGTGAATTAGGTTGAATAACTAAACCACTCAGACAGACACAACTACACTATTCCCCCCCGCCCACACACACAGCTCAACATATATACAGTACATGGAGTAGAAAAAAGTCACTTTTGGAGGGACTGCTGACCGCCTATTTAAATTAAAAACAACAACAGACAGGGACTTAGTTAAATGCTAATCTTTCCCATCTCCATGTATGCAAAAGAAACACAAAGCGTGATGGGCTTGCCTGTTGTAACTCCACAATAATTCTGTATTTTCTATTTGGAGAAAAAGCACAACTAAAGAGACCATTCAGAAGTTGGTGTGAGATGGAATAACAGTTTTGATAAAACCTTTTCAACCACCAGTATAAGAAGGTTGGAGCCCATATAAATGACAGAGAAGTCTGTGATCAACTACTGTTTATGTATAAAATAACAACTGAGATATACTGTTCTTTTGTTTAAATTGCAAATTTGCTTATGTTTTTTATCCCCCCCCCCAATTTTGCACATAAATTTGCACAAGTGACTTTCTGTAAGTCAATATCCTATTTTTTGTTAGATGTGTCATTTTTTGCAGTGTTGCTATAGGTGGCTGTCCTATGTACAAAGGGAGATGTATGTCACTGTGTTAGCTATCAACCACCTGCATTGTAGAGCCAGAGTTCACCAGACAGGGCTTACCATCCTTCCATCACGAAGATTGCTAAGTATGTACAGGTGGAAATAAGTATTTTCCATTAAGTCAGGCCAATAAAGTCCTTAGAAGTCAGAGATGTTTTCTTCTTATGTTTGACCCTTTGAGAGAGTTCCAGAAATGAAAAATATTTCAAAATGTTAAATAGACGAGGTGCTGTCAAATGTTGCATAGTAATGTACTGTACAGATAATTTCAGTTCACTTAGAGCAATCACACAGCCTTGTGTGCCAAGCTGAAGTCAATATACAATACACAATACAATACATTATAATACAATACACTGGAATTGTAGGTGTGCTTGCTGTTGAAGTAAAAGGTTAATGTGTCAATAGGAAAACTGTCATCAGCTTTCAGCCAACGAATGATGCAGCAATGCCCATATAGAATCTATTCATATTCCAGCTCTCTCTAAACCAGTGTTTCCCAACCTTTGGTGTTTGGACTTCAATTCGCAGAAGCCTAAGTCAATTCCCCCAATCACTGTGTGTGGTCTTCCAGGTGCTGCTAGAGTACAATTCCCCTCTACTTCAGCCAATATTGTCAATGAACAATGATTCTGATCCAACAATACCTGACAGGTGTAAGCCTTTCCAGTCCTAAACTAAAATCACATTTCCCCCTGTCTTGTCCTTTCTGCTTTCTTTTTTAACTTTTTATTTTTGATTGCCACAGTTATCTGAAAGAAGAAAAGTTACAGAAGTGAAAGAAACTTTGTCCAATGCATTCCCAAAAGAATGGGAAACTAGAAATGTAAGAAATATATGAACATAGTTTTCAACTAATTCATGGGCCTAATATAATAGTTGCAATTGCCTGTTCTAGGTTATACATCATAATTAAGACTTAATGTGATATTGTGAAGACTGAACTATTTGTAGGTGCAAAAGTTCCTCATTAAGCTAACTCCCCATCAATTTCCCTATTAAATTTCATTCTATTGTCTTCAACCCAGTGTTTAAGCCTATCAAGATTTTTAAAATTTTTGTTTTGTATTGGCTATTTCACCCATAATTTAATAAGCATTTGCTTTAAAAAGCTAAAACTGATAAAGAGGAACTAAGCTCCAATATAACTCAGTGGTTTTGGCATCTTTTATTATTATTATTAATTTTATTAGGTATTAAAAGAAAAACAGTTACAAAGAAAAACAGTTACAGAAATATATATAAAATTATAAAAGTATAAAAATATAAGAATAAAAAACTGAAATATCTCGAGCAAAGATACTACATTAAATCTCCACACCAATTGATTAAATATGAATAAACTTTCCTCAGTAATATTTGAAAGTAGTACATATAATATATCAATTCATACATCAACAAAGTTTACCCTCGTTTTACCTTTTCTTTCTAATACATTATTTTCTTATGCTCTACTACGTTTTGCATCGTACTTGTCACCCTTGTGCTATATACATTGTCCGGGGAATTATGTAAACCTCATAATTTCCAAAAGTCGTTCTGTTCCAATGCAGGGGCCATGCCTTTCTTCCTAACTAGCGTGTAATCTACAAATGGTTTCCAGATCCTCCAGAACCCATCACCATTGACTTTGCCCTTTCTAAGATTTATTTCCCAGGTGAGTTTTTCATTGAGAGCTAAATCCCACATTTGTTTATACCAATCCTGTATTTTTATATCTTCACTACTCTTCCAATTTTTTGCAATGCACTGCCTAGCCACCGATAACATTACAGCCATCAGTTCCTTATTGTCATTGCTCATTTTATATTTGTCTACATCTGTTAACAAAATTGTTTCCGACCCCAATTCGAGTTGCATGTCTAATATATTCTTAATCTCATTTTCTATTTTCCCCCAAAAGTTTTTTAAGCATTCACAACTCCACCACATGTGTTCATATGTTCCTCTTATTTTTTTGCATCCCCAACATTTATCACTCAAGCTTCTATACATTTGATGCAACCCTTTTGGAGTCCTATACCATCTCCAAATCAATTTGTAATTGTGCTCTTTTACTCTAACTGACATAGCTCTCATAATTCTTCTACCCCACATTTTTTTTCCATTTTTTTCCCTATAATATTTACATTCAATTCCTGCTCCCAACTTTGCCAATTTTTCCTCCTTTATTTAAGATTTTATAGATTTTACTTACTATTCCCTTTAGTACCATGTCACCCTTTCTTAATTTTGTCAATAATACTTCAAATTCCGTACTTTCCCTGTCTAACCCACATTCTAGAAAAAACCTTTTACTCCAATTATTCATCTGTAGGATCTTGAACCAGTCCAATTCCAATTGCAAATAAAGCTCTTTCTTTTTTCTTGATCTTTACAAGTTTTGACCCAACCCTTTATTAGCATCACCCCATTTTCCGACAGAATATCCCTAATCCTCCCATCTATTTTTATTGGCAAGTTATTAAAATCCTCTAATTCTAACGCTGTTGAAATTCCTGGAATAAGATCTTTCCTTACTCTGTTCCAGACTTCTATAGTTGCTTTTAACATCATTCCCTGAATCTTACTCCCTATTTTGTCTATTTTCCCCCCTAATAACATTGCTTTTCAAGTCCTCGAAAATTCCTTTTTTTCAATTTTCCCCCAAATTGGTTCTTCCTTAATTAATAATTTAATGATATTTCTTATTTGAAAAGCTCTGTAGTACTTACTAATATTTGGAATACCCAGCCCCCCTTCTTTTTGTGGTATGTACCACAGCATCTTGACTATTCTAGCTCCTCGATTACCGTTACAAAACCTATTTATAATATTTTGATACCCATTTAGTTCTTTATCAGTAAGTTTTAATGGTAAAACATCAAACAAAAAAATCAATCTGGGCAACAACATCATCTTACACATGGCTACTCTGCCAAACCATGACAGATTTAGCTTATTATATTGAGTTATTTTCTTCTCAATTTCTTTCTTTTGTTTCCCATAGTTCACTTCTTTAAGTTCCCCAATTTTCCTAGTTAGTGTTATCCCTAAGTATCTCCTTATTTGTAATATGTATATTATATTTCCTTTTTATTAAGTCCTCATCTTCTTTATTCCCATTAACTAGTATCATTTCTGTCTTATCCGAGTTAACTTTTAATCCTGTTGCCTCCTCGAATCCTTTCAAATGCCAGTTTATTCTTGAAATTACTTTTGTTGGATGTTTTACCATCAATAGAGTATCGTCTGCATATAGACTTACTTTATTCCCATCAATTCCAATTATCTCCTCATCTTGACGAATAGAGTTTGCCAAAAATTCCATAGCCAATATAAATATCGTTGGTGACAGTGGACAGTCCTGCCTTGTTCCAGCTTCTAGCTTTATATCCCCTGTATAATTGTCATTAAATTTAACCCTTGCTATTCCCTGTTTGTATAAATTCTTAATTATTCTTTGAAATTTTTCTCCAAATCCATATAATCTAATCATCTCATGAATTGTAGCCCATTGTAACGAATCGAAGGCTTTGAAAATATCCAAAGCTAAAAAACCCACCTTTTCTTTTCTCTTTTCCACTAAATCCTGCAAGTCCACCACCCTCCTTATTAAGTCTGACATATATCTATTTAGTGGTTTTGGCATCTGATTGGGAGTTGGATTCTCCAATGTGTCTCCTAGGAAAACAGTATATATATTGTCACCAATGTGTGCTGTTTTAGAGACATTGTTATTGGTTTTGCTGTTATAATTTTATTTGGCTTGTTTATTCTTTATGTTTAAACTATTATTGTAAAGCCTTTTTAAAATTTGTTGTAAGACATGAAGAGTGGGAGAATATCCCAGATGGGCAGAATATAAATGCAACAAAATGAATGAATGAATGAATGAATGAATGAATGAATGAATGAATAAGAGTCAGCTTGTGTTGTCATGGACTAGCTATACAGACCTGGGGTATACGCCAGAAAATGGAAATGATAAACTACTTCTGTGTATTCTTTATCTAGTAAACTAAATAAAATCAATTCTTTATTATGGTTCGAGACCAGCATAGAACAGCAAAGAGAGCAGAAGTTAAAATGGGGATACTTTAAATATATCAAGAGACAAGAGTGCTTAAAAATGAGCATTTCTGCTCAGAGTTAAGGAGTAGTAAAATTGGTCAATAGTGTTACAGGTATTACTGGTACTAAGTCTATGCTGAGGCACTAGTAGTTCATCTAGTTACCTATATAAAATTTTACCATAAGCAATAATACACTTGACATCATGCAATTATTTATTAAGCACCAACATAGTTAAAACATAAGTCTTAAAAAATCTTTGTAACCAAATATATCAATTTTCCTGAGGCAAAATATTTCAACAGGAAGAATAGCGCTCATAATGTGATAGTGCTCATTAGCCTTATCTAATTTATACAACGACTATGAGAGCACTGAGAATTCATTTGGCATTTTCAGAGAAGCTGAGGTGACCAGTGTTATCATTCGAGTGGACCTCAAAACAAACTTAGGAAGACAAGATCAGGAATATTTACAACTGATTTTGTCTATATTATCCAGAGGTAAGTGACATTGCTGAATGGCTCATACTCACATGTAAGCAAAGGACTGCATACTTCATGTATTAATTAGTTCACATGGCCAATAAATGAGAAGAATATTTGCATTTTCCTGTCAGCTGAAGAAAGGCATGAGGTTCTACCTGACTTGTTTAAATTAATTTTCCTTACTCAGAGTGTCATCCATTATTCTGACATGTTTTATAGCAACTGCAAATTCTTGATTGCTGTTACATACCAAAGAAAAGATTTTTACTATCTCTCCCTCCACCCTTTCCTACCTTCAAATGTGTCAGAAGCAATTTAAATGCCATTGCTTGAGAAAGTCCTTCAAGAATGCGCCCAAATGAGTTTTTTGGGGTGGTATGTCAATGTGATGGATATGTTTATGGTGTTAATCATTGGTGTGTTTTTTTGTTAAGATATAAAAAAGCATCTTGGTAGCATTAAAAAACCCATCATTTCTGGTTTTCCTTCCAATATCTTTGTTAGTAGTGCTGCAAGAGTTAAGGACAATGAATAACATAATGTTGTATACTGCCCAGTGTGGGCAGACTACTCAGATAGGCAGAATATCAATGAATGAATAAATAGTTTATTTTCATCCCAAGTACTATTTGAGGAATGAGCCGTACTGCTGGAAGGTGGATGATTCTCCTATTGGTTTGGCACAACCTTGTTTTCCTATCCCTAATTCTGATTTAAAATGAAAGTCAGACATTTTTATGCTCCTTTATTAACAGAACAAACTGAATGACAGAAGATAATTTTTATGACAGAGAAAAGAAGTGTAGATATTTTGATGAAATTTCTAGTCCAAAAATTAAATATAATTTTCCTATTGGAAATATGAATGATATATTCCTCTGATAAAATAGGGCAATTTTGTAAGCAGAAGTATTTCCTATATTTTTGTAACATCTTGTGTGATCATAAGAGCATCTATTGATTTCTAAGCAAGGCAAATTATTCTACATGATGTACACCATATTTTTAATGTGCCAGTGAGTTCCGTATAAAAGTTCTCCTTTTACATAACTAAGAAAAGCTGTTTTAAGATATTAGACACCAAAAAAATACACATAAAATCAGACTTTGAAACCTAATATCCATAAAACACTGCAGAAGAATTGAGTTAATGCAGAATAAAATGGCAGTAATATATTAGGAAATCTTCTGTTAAATTTATTTGTTAGATTGAATGGCATTTGATGGCATATTTTTTATTATTATTACACAATATTTAAAAGTTAAAGTCTTTATTCTTTTTTTTTTAAATAGAAAGCTATTTTTCACTGAGTTGTTTATCTTCTTCTTCAGGTACTGTATTCATTCCGGATATTGGCAGTCATCATGATGATACTCTTCCTGTTCTTAATTCCTTGGAACAGTTCTTCTAAGGACATGCCAAACCAGTCTCTCAGGTTCTTCAGCCATGAAGTCCATCTACCTCCAGGGCCTCTCTTCCCAGGAATCTTTCCTTGCAGAGCCAGTTGTTTATACTCAGACTAAAACAAAGATTTACTAATTAGATATTAGCCACATTTCTGTCTTCTTATGATCTAGCTGTTGTTCATATTGTATATTGAGTGTACTCTTGAGATCTAAGCACAAAAATCTCTTGTATTCTTCAAGACCTGTACTGTACTAGATGTATTTTAGATGGCACAGAATCACACATGTGTAAGGTTACTCCCTCAGATGTTTCTCACTCATAGTGTTTGACATTACATCAACTCCACAGAAGACTGTGATAGTGATTCAAGCTCTGTCTTAGAGTTTATAGTTAAGTATTTACTGAATGCTGCCAATTTAGTAGGGCCAAACATAATTAAAAAGGCAATTTAATGTAGCAACATTTATTATTTTAACATTTACCCTCAACTTTAATAGTTTGAATACTGGCAATGAAGGCATAGAAAGAATATGAGCTATGGCCAGGAGAAGAAAAAGTATACTAATAATGATAACAACAGTAAGGGGAAACTGCAACTTGAAACTGGCACTGGCACACAGTACAAGGCAAGCAAAAGAGAGTGAGGTATGTTTGTGTATGAAAGAAGACAAGAGAGCAGATTTTATAGAGGTGATGAGGGAAATAGAGAGAAAATAATAATAGAAGAGTCAATACCTTTGGACAGGTGAAGAAATATGAAGAATGTACTGCTCACTTTTTAGAGGCAGACTCAAGCTAATGCAAGGGATATAGAGACATTTCTTTCTCTTCCTCTGTATATAGAAGCAATCACAGTATTTTTTATTGACAATCCACTTCTATTAATCTTTGTAGCCAGTCCTTCTTACTCTTGCACTTTAGTATTCCAATGGATCTGTGTTATCTAACTGGGACAACTAGCGATTCTAATTATCATTTTTCATTCCAGGAAAGCAGTCCAAGATGTTTCATGGACAAGTAAACAAAATAAACATTGCTGAGGGGTAAAACAGAAAAGAGTTGTAGATCAGCAACAAAATTTAGTTGAATAGATAGTTAGGTCCATGCTTTAAAGCAGTATTCTCAAATCTGGCATTTTCCATATGTCTTGGATGACTCATCCAGCAGTTAGATTGTAGAATTTGTGTCCAAGACATAGGCTGAAGAAGCCAAGTAGGGGAAAAAAACCATTTTGATAAACAACAAAATTTTACTAAAAGAATTGTGCCAACTTCATAACAGATGCTATTTTCTCCAAAGGTATCATTGAAATCTAGCTAAGAGAAAGTAATGGGCCTAGTCCTACTTGGGATTTATGTCTATGTAAATTGACTAGACAGTAAAGTGGTGTAGGTAGCTGGCTGCAGAGGTAGAGGTTGGGAGTTCAATTCCCCACTGTGCCTTCAGGGAGAAGAGCCAAACTGTGTAGCACTGGGCAAGCTGCACAATCTTTGGGCACTTCCAGAAGAAGGAAATTGTAAGACACTTCTGTGTATTCTCTATCTAGAAAACCCTGGATAGGTTCACCATAAATTGGAATTGACTTGAGGCACACAATTATTATTACACCAAATTATATAACTCAGCATGATGGATTGCTGCAAACTAACATTGTGTCAATTGCATTATGAGGCATTTGTGCCTTATAACAGGAGAGCTAGTTGCAATTCACCATGGTGAATTACACAATTTGCCTTATGCATATGTAAGTCGGCAACAGAATTCTGGGAAAAGTTTAACTTAATATTATATTTAACAAATCAAAAACTTTACTCATTCTTTTTAATATAAACTAAATTAGGTTTTTATTTTTAATTAATTAGACCTTTTGGCTAAGTATGCCAACTGCTGATCTTTCTGATTGCAAGTATACCTTGGATATCTTGGAGTCATTATTCAGCGAGGAGTCTGCACATTGGTAGACATCTCCACAATGACATTCTGCACATGCAAAAGGACTTGAAAAATCAAGTCCATTTTCATGTGGTTTTTTTAGCCATTTGGATATCATGTCACCCACTGTCTAGTTGGACCATGACATATGCCCTCCACTTTTACCTTTCCTAAGTGATCCAATGGAGGATGCTTTGGTGAGATTTAGTCCTGGCCTAACATCATTGACAAGAGATAGGCAACACTACCTAGTTAGATCACTGAAGCACGTGTCCCAACAAAGTTCTCACCTAGTGGGGGGTTTGGAAGTATTTGTTGTTGTTGTTGTTGTTCAGTCGCACAGTCAATTCCGACCCTCTGCGACCCCATGGACCACTGTCCGCCAGGCACTCCTGTCCTCCACCATCCCCCTCAACTCGCTCAGCTCTGTGCCCATTAGCTCTACAATACCATCTAGCCATCTCATCTTGGGCCGTCCCCTTCTTCTTTTGCCCTTGACCCTTCCAAGCATCAAGGCTTTCTCAAGTGAATCCTCTCTTCTCATTTGATGTCCAAAGTACATTTGATGTCCAAAGTACTTTGGAAGTATACAGATAGTCAAACTCTGAGCTTGTAAACTGAGAAACAAAGACTAATGGAAAAGAAGCCTTAGAAATGATTTTACAAGTATTTCTATAACTTTCAACCAAACATCAATTTCAGCCTGGACCAACCTACACAACAGATAATAGGCTCGATCAATTAACCTACTAACCATTGTCACTTTTCACAGAACATAGTCTGTAAATGCAAACTGCATGGTCTGAAAGGTAAACTCATTACCAATTGTGTCATGCCACAATGATTATATTGCACCTTTCTTCTATTTGTCTCTTCACAGAGCAAAGCTTAACAGGAATTAATTTTAATATCCACCAGAGATCTTTGGTCATTACTAAGTATCAAAAGCCACACTGACTTTTCTGGTTTGCAATTGTATCTATTATATTAACCTACAGTTTTCTTTCTGTATCCCCATCTGATCACTAGGCCATGCATAAATTGTTACCATGAAATCTTATGGCTGAAGAAGTGGACTTCATCCATGAAAACTCAGATTAAAATATAACAGTCTTTAAGGTGCCATAATCTTTTTGTTTTGTTTTGTTTCTTGTATGATATGCTTGCAGAGAACAACATAGCTAAAACTTCAAAAATATCACAAAATCACTAATTCTCTGGGCTTTTGCACAACTTCGTGTTTATACACCACTTATGCCCACTCCTACATTGTAACTCCTTGCTCATGATCACACATGCTTTGATCACTTCCAGACTTGACTATTGTAATGTGCTCTACATGGGGCTGCCCTTGGTGACCATTCGGAGACTGCAACTGGTCCAGAATGTGGCTGCTTGGATTGTGATGGGGTCCAAGTGTTATGCTTGCACCTCACCATTGCTCCAGGAGCTGCACTGGATGCTAGTATGCCTCTGAGTGAAATTCAAGATGCTGGTTATTTCCTTTAAACCCCTACAGGGTAGTGGGCCAGGATACTTAAGAGACCACATCACCCTAAGGACATCTGTCTGTCCCACCAGAGTGGACTAGAGAGTCTCTCTGGTCATGCCATCAGCTAGAGAAGTGCATCTCTCTAGCACCAGAAAGAGGGCCTTCTCTGTGTCCGCTCCAGCCCTATGGAATCTACTGCCAACCGAGTTGCATCTCCAGATGCTGCCCTTCAGAATGGGTGTTAAGACCTGGCTGGCAGGGCAGGTGTGGGGCACAGGCCAGATGGTCACCCCGGCCTGCTGGCTTATTTGACTCCTCCCCTATATCTTTGTGAATCTTTTAAATCTCTTTTAATCTCTTTTTAATCTTTCAATTCTAATTTTTATCTTGTATTTTAATTGTTTTTAATGCCAAGTTAGCTACCCTGAGTCACTTGTGAAGAGGGTGGCATATTATTATTATTATTATTATTATTATTATTATTATTATTATTATTATTATTATTATTATTATTATTATTATTATTATTATTATTATTATTATTATTATTATTATTATTATTATTATTATTATTATTATTATTATTATTATTATTATTATTATTATTATTATTATTATTATTATTATTAAGGCAATGGTTTCTCCACAGGACAAGGGAAAAGAATTTTAGAGTCATGTGTGATTGTTTTGCTTCTAAACAAAAATCTATGCTTTCTCAAAAGTAATCTTAGAGGGAGTTATTTTGAAATAAGTGCCCAACAGATTACAACCAGGTAGTATAGATGGACTCAAAGATAGGTTGAGGCTAAGAAAATTGGAATGTCTCTTCTGCTAGGAGAAGTCCCCTTATGGCAGCTGAAATGTCCTTGTGCCAGTAGAACTCCCTTCTGCTGGCTGATCTACTGGCAACAGACTGCTTTGTTGGCTAAAGAGCTGTTGGGAGAAGAGTGAAAAGGTGTAGGAAAATAGGCAGAGTGAAGGAGAAGCCATATTCTGCTTTCTTAAATCCTTAAATATTTACTTTTAAGACCTTTTGTTGTTGTTTTTGACAATTCTGAGATTGTTACAAAATTATGGGTTAGTGCTACCCATAAAGTGAAAGTAATAATCACAGTTATATCTTAGACATCAGAACCACCTGGTTAGTAAAGAAGAGTTTGTAGTTCATAGGCTTATCTTATATTTAGATGCAGACTGAAATTTATTAATTTTAGCCTTTCCCATATCTGACTGGAGGAGAAAATTTCATTAGATCAAACTGGATTAGGGATAGCTAATACTGATATTTTAAATACAGTCAAACCTTGCATAAAGAGCGGCTCGCTTAAAGAGTAACTCTCTTAAAGAGCAGAATTTTCTCTGAATGTTCATTTTGCTTAAAAAATAAAACCAACCAAAAACTTGCTTAACAAATAAATCAGGGTTCACAATCCCCTCCACAATTGGTCACTTACAATGGTGTTTCACTTAAAGAGTAAACTCACTTAAAGAGCAATCCTGTGGAACGCATTATGCTCTTTAAGCGAGGTACAACTGTATAAAAATTACATTAAGTAAGATGCATTTATTAATGGTTGTATGCAGATATATATAACTTTCAAACTGTAATTTTTGTTAGGAGAGACTAGAAGTAATTCAATTTTTTTCTTGTAGCATTTAAATTAGACATTTTTACATTTTGATCTTATCTCAGATTGGTGTGAAGATTGTACAATGATTTACCTTTTTCATGGCATGCTTGTTGAAGCTTCTGTTGTTCTTTATTTCATATTCTACATAAATGATATAGGAGATAATGTGAATTGTGAATTTTCCCAATTATTTACTCTTGTTAAATGAGTATGTCATGATATATTTGCCTGAAAGTGATGCTCAGTTAGACTTTAGGGTTTTGCAGAAAAATGTTACCATTACTTTAATGGCTTTTCATTAGTGGGGAATTCCACTAATATGATGGAGTCTCAGATACAGATTAACCATTAAGAATTTATGTACTACATCTTTCTTTCTCAATTAATGTGGTACAACAAGCTTCTAGAATCAGTGTGTGTTGCCAGAGGTGGCTTATGGACCAGTTTGGAAGGACAATTATCATCTAGATCAGGGGTCAGCTAACATGCCTCTTCAGATGTTCTTGGGTTTCATTTCCCAGAAGCCCTGATCAGCAAGGAGTGCTGACTTTGGCTTCTGGTAATTGAAGAACACCCAGAGAGCCAATTTTTATGTCCCTTGTGTGCTCCTAAACCAATTGCTTTTATTCAAATCAATTTAGATAAGGAGGTACACCATCTCATCCTGCTACTTGCTCATGACTAATTAAACTTTAAACCAAACCATATTATTAAGACTTTTTTTCTTGGAGGATATATGTATGGTAGATCCACCTTCATTGCTTTTTGGCCCACATTTATAAGTGTTGCAGTTCCTCCCTCCTCTTTTTTTTTCTTATTTGCTGAAGGGTGTTGAACTCACTTCAGTTAAAGGCAATATATTTACTTTGAAGGGATGAGCTGAGAATAGATCCCTTGATATGCTTTTGATGATCACATTGTAATGGTGATGCAATGGAAGTCCTTTCAAGGTGCCTGGAGGCTGTGAGGGTCTGGATGGGGAACAATGGGCTACAACTGAATCCCGGCAACACTGAGTGTCTGTGGGTTGGGGGTCCTGTGTTATCTCAGGAGCTACCATCTTTAGTTCTGGATGAGGCGGTTTTGCCCCAAACAGACCCAGTGCATAACTTGGGGGTCCTCCTGGACTTGCAACTACTGTTCGAAGAGCAGGTTGCAGTCGTGGCCAGGAAGGCTTTTGCACAACTTTGTGTGATTCACCAGCAGTGGCGTCGCTAGGGGGGGCAGGGGGGTGCCTGCCCCGAGCGACACTTTCCAGGGGGCGGCATCCCCGGAGAAGGCAGAGGAGGAAGCAGGCACAGGCACGAGTGAGTGTGCACGTGTGTGTGTGTGTATGAGAGAGAGAGAGAGAGAGGCGGGTACAGCCTTTTGTGAATCCCTTTGAACAAGGGCGATCTCTCCTCCTCCTGCCACCTCCCTCTGCCTGGTTGCAAAAAATGTAATTAAAATGAGAGGTTACAGAGAAAAAGAACTGTGGGGGGTATGACAAAATAACACAGGATGTTGAACCAAGAGAGCTGGTTTTGAAGGAGACCTTTCCCTGCAAGAGAGGCACAGAAGCGGTGAGGTGGGATTCTAACTAACAACAACAAACACCACCACCCATTTGACACTGAAAGTAGTGACTTATAGGATGCAGCTCCTTTGCTTCCCCTCTTCCTGAAAAACTTGAAGTGCAATTAAGAAGAGGCGCTGGAAGGCGTGAGCAAGTGAATGTGTGGAGGTGGTGGAAGGAAGGCACGCTTTGGTGCCGCTTTGTTTCCCTTTTGTGTGCTTTTGCCCCTCGCGGGGTTTTGGGGTGTTTTTGCTTTGTTTTGTTTTGTGGTGTTTTTTTTTTTCTTTTTTGATCTGGGAGTGGTGTCCATTCTTTGTTACTGGTGGTGGAGGTGGTGGTGTTTACTGTTGTTTAAAAATAAAAAGATTGGTGTCTTTTGTGTTGTGTACATTTATGTTATGGGAAAGCTGCACCCAGACCCGAGGCGACGCTAGGAGCCGCGTCCGCATGCATTTCAGATTCACAGCCATACATATAACAAGAAGTAGAAGCAGTGACATATTTTACTTTCTTAGGATCAAAGCTCACTGCAGATGGAGTTAACTGGGTCCCGCGGGGGGGGGGGAGCCTAGAGGGGGCGTCACTTTTCACCAGTTATGCCCGCTCCTAGATCAGGACCCCACACACACTCCGGTCATCTCCAGACTTGATTACTGCAATGCACTCTACATCATGCTCCACTTGACGACCATTCGGAGGCTTCAACTGGTCCAGAATGCAGCTGTCTGGGTGGTGATTGGCTGTGGGTGGTATGCATATGCCTCACTGCTGCTCTGGGAGCTGCACTGGTTGCCATTATGTCTCTGGGTGCAATTCAAGGTTCTGGTAATTACCTTTAAAGTCTTACATGGTAGTGGCCCAGGATACTTAAGAGACTGCCTCACCCCAAGAACATCTGTCCATCCCACCAGAGCAGACCTGAGAGGCTCTCTAGGTGTTCCATCAACCAGAGAGGCACATCTCTCTGGCACTGGAAACAGGGCCTTCTCTGTGTCCACTCCAGCCCTATGGAACCTCCTTCCAACTGAACTATGTCTCCAGACAGAGCTGCTGCCCATTAGGAAGAATCTAAAAATGTGGCTAATGGGGTAGGTATGGGGTATGGGATGCACAATGACCCCAGCTCACTGGATGATTTAAGCGCTGCTCTCCCTCTACTTTTTAATCAGTAAGATTAGTATAATGTAGCAATTTGGTGTGCTTTTAATCTTTTTAGATTTTAATCTTAAAATTTAATTTTAACAGCTTCAGATTTGAGGTTTTTAGGTAGTGTTTGTATTTTTATTGTGATGTCTTTTATTACTTGTAAACCACCCTGAGTAACTTTGGTGAGAAGGGCAGTGGATAAATATGAACAAATAAATATATAAACAACTTTTATTTGCTGTTGAAATGGCATCTTATACGCCTCATGAGAAATCTGTACATGAGTCAAAAAGCAACAGTTAGGACAGCATACGGAATGACAGAGTAGTTTGGAATAGAAAAAGGAGTAAGAAAAGGCTGGATTTTGTCACCTTGCTTATACACCTTATACACAGAGCACATAATGTGTAATACAGGGATGGAGGAATCACAATATGGGATCAAAATTACTGGGGGAAACATCAACAGTTTGAGATTTGCAGATGATACTACCCTAATGGCAGAAAGTGAGGAAGACTTAAAGAAGCTCCTGATTAGGTTGTAAGAAGAGAGTTCAAAAGCTGGCTTAAGACTCAATATCAAGAAAACCATGATAATGGCAACAGTCCCTATCAGTCCCTGGAGAATAGATGGGGAAGAAGTTGAAGCAGTGACAGATTTTATTTTCTTAGGATCCAAGATCACTGCAGATGGAGACTGCAGCCATGACCTAAAAAAGCAACTGATTCTTGGGACACAAGCAATGAGAAACCTGGAGGACATAGTTAAAAGCAGAGACATCACCTTGCAAACAAAAATTCATATAGCCAAAGCAATGGTATTCCCTGTGGCTACATATGGTTGTGAGAGCTGGACCATTAGGAAAGCTGAGTGCAGAAGAATAGATGCATTTGAATTGTGGTGTTGGAGGAGAGTTTTGAGACTACCTTAGAAAGTGAGGAGAATAAATAGGTCAATCTTAGAAGAAATTAACCTTGACTGTTCCTTAAAAGGTAAAATAGTAAAGATGAAGCTAAAATACTTTGGACATCAAATGAGAAGATAGGATTCACTTGAGAAAGCCTTGATGCTGGGAAAGGTGGAGGGCAAAAGAAGAAGGGGGAGGCCAAAGATGAGATGGCTAGATGGTATTGTAGACACAATGGGCATGGAGCTGGGTGGGTTGAGGAGGATGGTGGAGGACAGAAGTGCCTGGAGGACAATGGTCCATAGGGTCACAAGGGGCCAGAATCGACTGTGATACTGAACAACAAAATGTTCTCCAGTTGAGAAATCACTTAGTTTGAAGTCATCAAAATTCTTTTCACTCACTACTGGCCTCTGTTTGCAATGCACAACAAATTTATTTTGAATTCAGTTTGATTAATCTTTAGGATTTACTGCTGGATGAGTAGAGTTTGGTTTGATGAATTAATTTTGTATTTTTGCTTAGCCTGCTTTTTTTTTTGCTGAGATAAAGATATTGTTTGCTTATTAGATGCCAAGGGGAGAACAATAACCATGTGTGCAATGCAAAATCATGTCGTTACAAAAGGTGTATTATTCATGACTATCCAACAGTAGAATCTCTACAAATGAAGAGATTCAAAACGCTTATTGATACATCTGGCTATTTCCTGTGAGAGGCAAATGTGCAGTTTATGGTACAATCTAATGCAGCGATGCCCAAACTACGGCCCGCAGGCCCAATTAGGCCCACACATCTCATTAATCTGGCCCGGGCTGAGAAACCGGGCCCTCTCCCAACTGCTGCGGATTTTGGAATGGCGAAGTCTCTGAAAATTTCCCCAAGGCAGCAATCCATGTTGCCAAAGGCTACTGCAGGGATGGGACCGAGCCAGAGGCTGCTCGGAACAGTGGGGACAAAGCGTGATCACTGCTGTTGCCACCATTGCCAACCTTGAAACATTCAGCAGTGGAAGCAGCCTGCCTCCAACCCCACCCCCCAGCTGTTTGTCAGGGGAGGGACCGACCCGCAGCAAAAAAAGTTTGGGTGCCATTGATCTAATTCATAAGGAGCCCTGGTGGTGCAGTCATTAAACTGCTGTCCTGCAACGAAATGTTTGTGAGTTCAGTCCTGACCAGGGCTCATTGTTGACTCAGTCTTCCATCCTTCTGAGGTCAGTAAAAGGACTGTCCCCAGCATGTTCGGGGCAAAACACTAATTAACTTTTGAACCACCCAGAGAGTGCACTAAGCACTACGGGGTGGTATACAAGTATGATTGCTTTCCTATGTCTATCCAGGACTCTACTGAGCTTAATTTGGATTATTCAAGGTACATAGGTATAGGATTTTATCCTAAAAAAATTAAGTATATGCAACATTTCACCTATTTTCTGATATGCTAATATTATGAAATAAATTTGCAAATGTGGATCCTTTGGTCTGTGATGCTTGATTGAACTAGACATGCAGGCATTTATTTCTCTGGATAGAAAAATGAAAAAATAGCATATATTTCCAATTGTCATTAAGTGTTCAAATCATGCAGACTTTCTTAGCATCAAGAATACATCAGTATCTTTGACAGTTTAAAAATACAGGCGCAAAAACAAACAAGAAAAGAAAGTGCCCTCTTAAGAATACTATAAACAGCAATATTTCTTGTTCATTATGTGCGAAGAATGCTGATATTTTTGTGTTTTTTTAAATATAATATGGCTAGTAGTCATTGCTGTAGCAAAAGAAAATTCAGTATGACTTTGACCACTCTCAGGCCTGCTAACAAAGCCCCATCCCTATCTGCAAGTTGTAAAGAAAGAAAAGAAAAGGCTGGGAATCCTAGTTATACCACACTCCAAATGAGAGGGACAAGATGTGATACTTATTTCACCTACTGTAGAAAGATAGTCCTTTTTGCTGTTATGGGATCACAAGCTATAAAATTGATTTGGGGATCACTCTCAAAGAGCTTTGTTTATTTGGTCCACAGAGGGCTAACAAATGTCATTTACAGCTGATGGTTTTGCCTAGACTTCAGCTAGCTAAGGAACAAAAAAAAAAACAAACAAACAAAAAAAAACAAAAAAAACGAATATACCTTATATACTTGAGTAGCCAACCTGAATATAAGCCAAGATACCTGATTTTGACCTGAAAAATGAGGAAAATAGATTGATCTGAGTATAAGCCGAGGATCCAGTAGTTAATAAGAAACCAAGAGAGACCAGTGTCATTGTGTGCTTTTTCTAACTGTTTTTATTTTATCTTCAGTTCAGTGAGACTGTGTTCAGCAAACACTTTCTGTATCTCCCTCCATGTTTCTTGAATCTGTAAAACAGAGATTACTGACAGAATCAGTAATCAAGAAAAAATGGAAAATATCCTTTGTTTCCTTTGAAATCGGATTAATTCCTTAGGAGAGAGTCAACACTATACACAGTGTATCAACAATACACAAAATAAAATTATTATAGAGCCATTTAAATACAGTCAAGATATACATAAATTTTTACAATCTTTCCATGCTGAATGTAATTTTTTTAACTACTATCCTCTGGGTGAGTTCACTATCTCTAATATTAAGATCCATTTTACAAGCAGGCTTTTGTTTCTTTGTGGAAAAGTCATATGATTGATCTGGTTTGCCCTGTGCTTGGCAGATAATCAAAGTAAGAGACTATGTCCTAGAATGTAGAAAAATATATCCTTTGTACTTGATTCCAACTTTAAAATGCCAAACTTTGAAATTATGAATTAACAACATGGCAAGAAACAGACTCTAAAGAAATATACCTGCAATACAATGGGAGTTATTTGTGAGTCGCCCAGAGTAGTTTCGAGTTGGGTGGCTATATAACTTGGTCAAATAAATAAATAAATAAATAAATAAATAAATAAATGCTCTTTCAATAAATTTTATGAAGAAAAACATCTAGACATCTCAAGACATGTATAGGTGAACTCCTCAGTAACATAAGGAACAAAAAAACAAAAAACAAAAAACCCCGGCAGCTTTCAGTTATTTAGAATATAACCATTCAGACAAAGATTTATTTTTTTTGGACCTTGCATGAAGTTCTAAAAAAGATGATGAATCCTTACTTACGAGGGAAATAGACTGCACAATAAAATTTGAAACATTAGCTTCTAAAGGACTTAATGAAGAGATAAGTTTCCTTTTTTGGCTCTAATTAGATCATTGTATTAGCCATGTCACTGCTTCCCCACACTCATGGGGCTGGCATTTTTACCAACTCTGGATGTTGTCAACCTGATCTTGTACACAGCTGTGTATGCAATTCAGTATATAGAGTGGATAAATGTTAGAAAACAGACAGGTCTTAGGTAACTGCTTAAAAAACCCAAGCCAGATCCATGAGATATGAACTGCTTGAATTCACTGACCCTTTACGCATGTTGAATACCTTCTGCTTGTAAGATTGATAGGTTCCTAGATTCCCATCAACAACAATTTTTACTTAAAGGGACACTAGAGACCTATCACAATATCCTACACCGACACCCTACAGACCTCCAGTACATTGACAGTATGATGAAGCAGGCTAAAATTTGTCCTCTGTGTCTTTGCTTGGGCTGCTCTTTGTGATTAGTTAGGTTCAAGTAGTCCTAGCACATAGAATAAGATGATTTGTGATTCTAGTCTGTTAAGAAAAAGCACACATAAACAGTCAGATGTCAAGTAAAGACACATTAATCCCTGCCAGGGTCCTTGCCTGACTGATGATAGGACATTACATGACTCATTAATGCTGTTAATAAACTATAATGTATTACCTTTGTAAACCAAGTACATCACATTCTGGTCTGTCTTCCACCTTGCTGATAATGTCAACTCTGACATTGTTCCACGTTCACATGTCACTTTCTATTCTGTTCTTCAGCTCTGACTTGATGTATAATTAAAACAGTGTCATTAAGATCAACTGACTTATTGATTTCTTCACCAAATAATTCACATGAAGTAATTATTTCATTGATTGCTGTGTCCTTTCTCTATTTCTTTGGCTGCCATGTATATGCTGCTTTATTTTTCCTTTACAAGGTGTTTGAGAAACATAGAAAATTGAAGTGTTACATCAGGTGATGCTTAAATGATTCCCCCACAACTCTGAAAGGATAATTGAAGATTTGCATTAATCCAACATGACTGTGTTTAATCTCACTGTCACTGCTTGTACACAGATTTTGCAGGAGGATTTTTCAGTTGAATGAGTCTGATCAAAAATTATCCTCAAGAGCTGTCTTTAGGCTTTGGCTGGCAAGTAATGGGATACAGGACTGCAGCAGAAGGACATTTTGATTGATAAGGCAATGACATCATCTGCTATCTTCAACTCTTGTGTTTGTTCTGAGACTAGCTAGACTAATTATGGAAACTGCAGGGAAAATAGACTTCCTATCAATGATATATTGTTTTGAACAATTTTTTTGTTGTAAAGCATAGTATTTCAGGAGCTGGGGTGGCTTGGTTTTGAATGGGAAGATCTCCTCTTAGAACCAGTTTGTTGACATGAAGCATCAGATTTGTTGCATTTTTTAGCTCTCCTTTGGGTATGTGGTTATTGCTTCAGCCCAACTACCAAAAGTAGTACTGGTGCACAAAGGTCCAGCCTAGCCATCACTCAGTGCCAGGCTGGAGTGCAATTCCTCATATATCATGTGATAACCAGGAAAAACAAGGGGCTGTGGTGGCTCAGCGGTTAAGAACTCACCTTGTTAGCTGGAAGACTGGCAAGTCAGCAGTTTGAAACCCAGGTACTGCATGACGGATTGAGTGCCCATCTCTGTACCAGCCCTTGGAACATGAAAGGAGTCTCATTTGGGCATTCCATGAGTGGAGTTTCTCCCACAAAAATCTTTTCAACCCAGAATAATTTCTGACACAAAATTATTGTTGTTGTTGTTGTTGTTGTTGTTGTTGTTGTTGTTGTTGTTGTTGTTGTTGTTGTTGTTGTTGTTGTTGTTGTTGTTGTTCTTCTTCTTCTTCTTCTTCTTCTTCTTCTTCTTCTTCTTCTTCTTCTTCTTCTTCTTCTTCTTCTTCTTCTTCTTATTATTATTATTATTATTATTATTATTATTATTATTATTATTATTATTATTATTATTATTATTACAGGAAAAACCACACCAGACTATGTCATAAGCAATCCAGGAAATAGCTCAAAACAGACTGTGGCCCAAATGAGCTATTTGCTTGTATAATCATACCCTTAGCTGGGAAATGTGTTTCGCTAAACAAGTAATTTGCATAACGAGTAACTGTGTTTTGCTTGTTATGCGAGGTATCACTATATTAAGAACACAAAAATAATGGCTGGAATCCTGTTAGGATGTCCTCCGCTTAAGAAGTCAGCATAGAAACTTGCTGTTGTGCTTCAATTGCTTGACCTGTGTGCAACAGCAAATACTGACACTGATTTCTTAACGTTCTGACCTCAATAAAAATGGATAATGCAGCATAGTTAGAGGACTGGGAATTGGAAGTGCAGTCATGAAGGAAGTAGAAAAGATCCTCAAGTATAGAGATGTGTAACTGGAAACAAATTTCAAAGTATTCCATACTACAGTATTATGAATTACTATAAGCAGACATGAAAGCTGGATAGTGAAGGTGACTGATAAGAAAAAAATTGATTCATTTGATATTTATTGGTGGAGGAGAACTTTATAAATACTCTGGACCACCAGAAAAACAAACATGTTGGTTCTGAATTAAATCAGGTGTGAACTATTCCTAGAAGAGGATCAGACTTACCAGATAAGATAGTAAGGCTAGGAAATGTTGAAAGAATAGACAAAGACCAGAGATAAGATATACTAGCTCAATAAAGGAAGTCAAAGTTTGTATCTATCACACTTATATACTGCCCCATAGTGTTTAGTGTGCTCTCTTGGCAATTCACAAGTTAGTTAGCATTTTGCCCCAAACACATAGGGTACTCATTTTACTGATCACAGAAGGATGGAAGGCTGAGTCAACCTTGAGCCCTGGACAGAATTTAACTCACAACCTTTTGGTTGCAGGACACCAGTTTAACCACTGCACCACCAGTCTTCTACAACAGTACAATCAGAAATGGTCAGATTCCACATGTTTCATTGGATTTGATTCCACCTTAAGGCACACAAAGATGCACTCATATAAATCAAGCCAGGATGGTTCCCTTCATCTACAGATAATATATTCTGTATTATTTTTGGATGATCAATAGGTCTGAATCAAGATTGTAGATATTGAGAGATAATTGACTCACTTTAAGATCAGGTCCATCACACTAGTTAAAGCCTCAAATCTAATGACACTGTCTCAAACCTCCCAACAGAATCTATTATTTTTGCATTTTTATTACATTCCTACCACTGAATGTACCTTGACACCATTTCTTACAGTGCATGATAATAGAAAAACTGAAGACCAACAAAGCCGAGACTCTGAGTAATGCCAACTCATTCTCATAACTGTTGGTCCAAAAACTGCATCATCCACTCTGATGCTTCACTGCTTTGTGGTTTATTTCATGAATAGGAAATGCTTGATTCTGAGCCATTGTTTAGCTGTGACACTTGTGGAATACCTACTGGAGGGAAAAATCAAGCTGTATCAGGACCAGGAGTCAATTGGATTGTAGAATGATTACTGAAGATAACTGGTATCCAACAATGGACTGAATGCTAATCGTGGTGAAACATTATTTCTTTCTATACCTTGAGAAAAAGAAGTGCTGAACTAGAAGGGAAAACATGTTACATTTGAGTGGAAATTGATTAGGAGATAAATTGCACATAGCAACCAAACAAACAGGTGTTGGTTTGGAATTGAAATACAACAAACCTAGATAGTGCATTAAGATTACCTTGGGGTAATCAGAAACTTACTTTGTTTGCTTGGCTGAAAAAGACACAGTGGCGCTTCAGTGCCTAGAGCTATACAACATGAAGATTTTTTTTTTTTAAAAAAAATACTTTCTATTAGCTTCATGGTAATAGGAGAAAACATGAGGATGAAGGGGAAGGTAATTTAGGGGAAAAAACTCAAAATGATAAGGATGATAAAAGCCACATCTTTCTATTTAGCTGTATTATGGACAGAGTAATGATACAAACAAAGTTGTTATTTCCTTCTGTTTCTGTTGCTCAGGATCTTGGTACCATTGCTTGTACAGCCAAAGTAGCACCACCCATGCTCAAATGGGAATTTATTGAAATCTGCAACATTTGGCAGACCTTCATCTGTTCAGTGCAAATATATGCAGAGATCCTTGTAAACACCTTTTGGCTGAATACAGTTACAGTGCTCATGTGATTGACATCTATGCTTTATCACCACCTCTGGTAATAGAAGCACTGTAAACATGGTCAGCTGAACACAACTACAAGTTTCTCAGCACTGTGAACATGCAAAGGTCTGTCTTCCTTCCAGCTGGGATGGGGACATGATGGTATGGTTTATGTGCATCTCTGTGTTGCCATAACATATGTAAGGTAAAGGTAGGCCTTGCTTGAAAGCCAGCTATATCCGACTCTAGGGTTCAAAGCTCACCTCTGTTTACAGCCAAAGAGCCAGTGCTGTCTGCAGAGGTTTCCATGGACATATGGCAGGCATGACTAAACACTGGAGTGAACAGAACACTGTTTAACTTCCCACCAAAGTGGTACCTATTTATCTACTGGTGATTTCTTGCTTTCGAACTGCTGGGAGAGAGATGGGACCTCACTCCATCATGTAGTACCCAGGTCTTGAACTGTACAATAGTTTATACTATTTTTCTGAATGATTTTTTTTTGGTGATACTATAAAAGCACAAGCTTGAGCTAAGATGAAAAACAACATAAACAAGCAAAAATAATTAAGGTAAAGTAAAATAAAATGCAACCTGAAAACGTACATTTTGGTTTTTTTTTTAAAATGAGATTTAAACAGCTGTGTAGTAACAATCAGAGCAAGACAATCAGCTTGATCTCCATTTAAGTCATCACAGGAAAAGAAGGATTCCTGTAAAATAGGTAAAGATGCTCATCTTCATTTATAATCAAAAAGCCATCACTGACTGTGTCTACAGACATTTCTGTGGACATGTGACAGGCATGACTAGACACCAGAGTCAACAGAACACTGTTTACCTTCCCATGGAAGTGGTACCTATTTATCTACTTACAATTTCTTGCTTTTGAACTGCTAGGTTGGCAGGAGCTGGGACAGAGATGGGAGCTGACTCTTTCGTGCAGCACTCGGGTCTTGAACTGCTGAGCTGCAGACCTTACAGTCATCAAGTTCAGTGTCTTAACCACTAAGCCACTGCAATCCCCAATGTAAAATAACATTTGCTCAAAAAGTGTATCTTTCTTAGCAAGCTAACATTACAAAATTTTTGTTTTTATTCTTATTATTGTCTGCATATACTGTGTTTTCCTGAAAATAAGACACTGTCTTATATTTATTTTTCTTCAAGAAGACACACTATGGCTTATTTTCAAAGGACATCTTACATTCATTATGCCACTGGCTGGCTGTCTTCTTTACCACTCTGCCCCAGGACACTGCATAGCCAAGCCTATTGATATGTCTTATTTTTGGGGTGTGGCTTATATTGCGCAACTGCTGAGAAATCCTGCTATGGCATATTTTATGGGTATGCCTTATTTTCGGGGAAACATGGTAGTTATACAGACTCATACTGCTATTTCTTGGAAACAGAAACTAAGCATCACACACCTACATTATTGCAGCACTGTGGTGGCTTAGTGGTTAAGGTGCTGAGCTTGGAGACTGGAAGGTTGGGTTTCAATACCCGAGTGCCGGACAACAGATCTTGGGGACATTAAAGGAGCCTAATTTGGGCATCGCTGAGCAGAGTTTCTCCAGCAAAAATCCTTTCAACCCAGAGTAATTTCTGCTGCAAAATGTATTTTACCTACATTATTCATGTCGGACGCTTATCTTCTTTGTCATCCACACTAATCCTAACCTGGATACATCTCATTCTTGTGATTTGCATGATCACCTCAACAGCCAACTTTTTTCAATTGGGCTTGCTTAATAGTGTGGATTATTTGGTGGCCCAGATAAGGACCACACTAGGAAAAAATATGGTTTCATATGTTTCACGGTCTTCCACACTATGGCCTTAGTGTAAAGTTTGAAGATATTAACTTTTCTTGTTCAACTCCTAAAATTTGCAAGCATAAACTCTGGCTTGGCTAACTGGCAGGTTTTGGGAGCTGAAGAACAGCAAGGTAACTTCCCCAAGCTCAGCAATATGGAAAGTAAGTTGAAAAACAAAAGTGCACTCAAACTTGGCAAAACTATTAGCTAAGGGAGACGTCGTCTACCTCTAAGATTTCACTGCTCTGCTTTGGACATCCTTGTTAACTACTGAAGTGTTCCAGATTGTTTTTCTTCATTCTTCAGTCCAGTGTATGGCCGGAATCTTGGATACCATTCCAGTAGTAGTTGTTGGTAGCTGCTACTCATATCCTAGTATACATTTTCCTGGAAATCATTTTCACATTTGATGGATACAGTATGTGAAAGAAGAATGAAAAACAGGAAAAATGCCACTGGCGTGAATTTGTTTAAGATGGATTGCAGCTTGTCATAAAGTGACCCACACACTGTGATCATGGAGCCATATTAAATGAGGCACATATGAAATGAGACGTGCAGGATTTAATACCAGGACTGCAATGGACTGCTGTAACCTTGAAGATATTAATAAGGTGCACCTTCAGAGCAAGTCCATCTGGCATGACATCTTCCACCCTCATGAGCATTGGGAATGAGAATAGTGAAGTGGTTCCTCCTCTGCTCATTTTGCCATTTGGCCCAATATGGTTTCCAGTGACATTTCCTTCACTGAGGGGGCCATTACCCCACTGGAAGGGGTTCATCCACCCATAGCCATTGGTCCCTTTAGGGAGTCAGGTTATTTACTGCCACCCAACACTCAGCATTGAGTCACTTGCCGTAAATCTAATCCAGGGGTTCCCAACCTTTTCAAGCTGGCTGAGTCAGCTTCGAGGGCTATATGGCCATTTTGCCCTGCCTGCACAATGGTGGGGGCTATTTTCCCAACAGCTTCAAAGGGACAGCCATTTTATTTCTTAAATGCCCTTGGAGGGGGCGGGGGTCACATGAAATGGTGCTGTGGGTAGACCCAGCCCACAGGCCTTAAGTTGGGAACCCCTGGTCATCCCACAGTGAGATGTCCGGCAAGACAGTAATAGTAAATGAATGTGGTATAGGCAGTGGAGGGGAGCCAAAATTTGTACTACCACACTGTGGATGGAGCCAATGTCATGGGCGGAGCCAATGTCATGACATCATGGGCGGAGCCAACACCATGATGTCATGGGCAGAGCCAATGTCATAGGCGGAGCCAAGGTATAAAAAACCCCATAAAAATAAGTTCACATAAAAAGACAAATTAACTAGACATAAAAATACATAAAAACACACATAAAAACACATTAAATACACATTAAAAATAAATACACAGTAAATACACATTAAATAGACATAAAAATACACATTAAATACGCATAACACACATAAAAATACACATTAAAAATAAATACTCATTAAATACACATTAAAATATACCCACCCACCACACACCCAAAGGTGAGTCACTTACCCTGGGGAGCAGGCTGTAGGGAGCTTCAGGCTAGCGACTGCTCTTTCTCCTCTCCACTTGGGAGGACAGCAAGGATGCTTCTGAGGGCCTCAGCAGCCGCCACTGGTTCCTCCATGGCTTTGTGTGGCCACCCGACGCTCTGCACTGTCACACTCCAAGCAGAAAATGGCTGCTTGGCTCAGCAGGCAGAGTGCTGTAGGCACAAAACTGTGCCAAATGCTATAAGGGTGACAAGCGCTGTAGGCATGCCAAGCGCTGTAGGCGCACATGCGTGCCATGCCTTGGTGCACATGCACAGTGGGGGAACCAGCAAAAAGGTAAGCCCTGAGGTGGTTTCTCCCCCAAAAGCCACTACCACTTATCTGGGACACTGGGAAAAGCTGCTACTGGTTCTGGCGAACTGGTGCGAACTGGCTGCTGCCCATCACTGGGTATAGGTTAAGAATACAGTAAAACCTCACAAAAAAGTCCCTCGCTTAGAGACTAATTTGCTTAAACAGCAGAATTTTCTTTGAATGGTTGCCTCGCTTAACAACTAAAACCAACCAAAAACTCACTTAACAACTAAAGCAGGGTTCACAATCCCCCTTGCAGAAGTCACAATTGGTCACAAACAATGGTGTTTCACTTAAAGAGCAATCTCATGGAATGCATTATGC
The DNA here is from genome assembly GCA_030440675.1 of Furcifer pardalis. NCBI lineage: Eukaryota > Metazoa > Chordata > Lepidosauria > Squamata > Chamaeleonidae > Furcifer > Furcifer pardalis. The sequence continues at coordinate 55,261,708 of CP126892.1, read as the reverse complement.
TCTTTAAACTAGGTACCACCTTACTCAGTGATGGGATTACAGTTTTTTTTACTACCATGCCATGATGTCATGGACGTCATGGGGGTGGCCAATGTCATGATGTCATGACATCATGGGCGGAGCTGACGTCATGACGTTGTGGGCAGGGTCTTAAAAATAAAAAATAATTTAAAAAATAAAATAAAATAAATAAACACCCACCCACAACAAAAACCCGTAAATAAATTAAAGAAATAAAATAAATAAAGAAATAAAATAAAAATAAAATAAAAATACACTCACCCACCCACCCCAAACACAAACCCCTCACTTACCCCTGGGAGGGCTCGGTGGCGGTGGATGGCCCGGGCAGGGCAGGCCTCAACCTGACCGTGGGGGCTCGGTGACCCCGGGGGAGGTGCCCTCCTCTGAGGGCTGGTGCCGCTTGCCCAGGTCACCATCGCCACTGTCGCCATTGTCGCTGCCGCTGCTGTTGCTGTCACTGCCGCCGGGGCCGGAGTTGCCACCACCATTGCCGTCGCCATTGCCGCTGCCGCCGGAGCTGGAGACGGCGGCGGCGCACTCCGCCGGGCATCCCCAGGCACTGGGGGCAAGTCCCTGGGAGGGCTCGGTGGTGGCAGATGGCCCGGGCAGGCCTTAACCTGCCCATGGGAGCTCAGCGGCCCCAGGAGAGTGCCCTCCTCTGAGGGCTGCCACCGCCGCCACCACTGCCGCTGCCAGAGCTGCTCTGAAAAGGTGTGGCTCCGGCTCTGATTTTTTTAAAAAAAAATGGAGCCAAAATGGCTCCAATTTAGTGCGCATGCGCAGAAACTCAATCTGATGCATGCGCAATGCATCAGATTGAGTTTCTGTGCATGTGCACTAAATTGGAGCCATTTTGGCTCCAATTTTAATTTTTTTTCTTTCAGTGAGGTGTCTGGAACCGGACACCTTAAAAATTGGCTACCTTCTCAGAGAACCCTCTGAGATTGTTCCTACTGGTTCCGGGGAACCGGATGGAATCGGGGTCATCCCATCGCTGACTTTACTGTACTTGGAGAAGTTTGATTTTCCTCTCAGTAATAAAGTCCACTGGATAGCTCCTACCTCTCAGGATCTTGTGAGCATAAAATAAAGGTGAATAGAACTGTGTTTACAACTCTGAACAATGGTTGAGATATAAATATAATGAACAAATCACACCACAACACACACAAATAACGGCCACCTCCATATGGTAAAATAAAGTTGAGTCAGAAAGATGAATTACATTTTACCTCAATGTGTTCAATTGCCCTAACATTTTAATTCACATTTGCAGCATAATAGATCAAATTCAAGCTTCAGAAAAATGCAAGAGCCTATACGTTCCCCCTTAAGAGAACAGGATCCAGTGACTGTCTAATAATGCTTTACAGAGACTAGAGAATAAGCAATAAAACTTAAAAGCAAGCTTCGCATTAATAACTCTTACCAAAGAACAAAGGACCAAACAGAACAGTTAAGATAATTTATGGCACAAATGTCTATAAAAGAGCCATTAAAGACAAATAAAAAATTCAAGCCAGTGACTCAACAGCTATCCTAACAGAAACATTAAATAATTGTCTGTGAGAGAGGATGTGAAGTGCTAGAAAAGAAAAAAATGTAATGTCTGCCCACCAAAAAAACTGACTAAAACAAGGTCACATTAGTAGTTGCATCTTGACCCTTTCTGACTCTAAGATAATGAAACTCCTTCAAGAACAGAAATTAAAATTTTAAAAAATTATATAGGATATCTTACCGTAGTCTGGGAAAATTTTTACACATTCTCTTCTCTACTTTTTTCAAACTGGTATCAGACTGGTATCAATGGCAAAATGAATTTCTCCTGAAGAATGTCTGTATTTTCCCAATACCCCACTGTTTCAAAATTCTTTTATAGACCTAAAAGTTAAACCACACTCCTGCCTTTTATAACTCTGTTGTGTCACTTCTGATTTACTTTTGAGTATCAGGATCTTCCTGCATGAAACCAAAAATGCTTGGTAGACTCTAGAAAATCATTCTACTGGTTTAAGGCAGCTCAGCATTGTAGCATGTTAGGATATTTTGGATCTTTGATTCTGTTTTTGTCATATTATCCTTTCCGCTTCTTTGTCATCTTTCAAGAGTATCCTATAGACCAGGAGTTCTCAACCTTTTAAAGCTGGGGCACGAGTCATGATACCTCATGCAGCTTTGGGGGCTGGATGGTCATTTTGCCTTTCCTCCACCACATGACACTTCCTGGTGTGGTGGAAGTGGTGGTGGACCACATGAAATGGTGCCACGGGCCAGATCTGGTGCCCAGGCCACAGGTTGAGAATCCTTGCTATAGACCAGCAATGGCAAGCCTTCGTACTACAGCTGTTGTTCTTGAACTTCAGTTCCCAGAAGTCCTGATCAGCAGGAGTGCTGACTTGGGCATCTGCTAATTGAAGTCCAAGAACACCTGGAGAGCCAAGGTTCACCATCACGGCTATAGACCAATTCCCCGAAGCATGATAAGTCAATGTACTGACTTAGGCTTCTGGGAATTGAAGTAAAAAAACCCCGAAGGTTGGCCACCTCTGCTTTAGACCCTCCTCCAAATTATTTATAAAAATGTTGAACAGCACTGATCGATAAAGAGCCATTGTTACCAATGATTTCTTTAAAAGTTGTTCAAGCAGTTGTGGGTACAGAAAACAAGGCTATCATTAGGCTAAATTCCATCATCTTTTCCAAGAAGGTATGTTGAGAGACTTCATCATAATCTGTGCCAGAAATAAGATATATTCTTTCCTGTGGGCAGAGCTGTGTTACAAGTTGTTCAGTGCAGTTTTAGTTGAACAACACAGCATGTAACAAATGAATGTTTGCACTACTGCTTTCAAATGAGTGACCATTTGAAGAAATAATGAAAAGAGCCCTGGTGGGTTAGGGGTTAAGCTGCAATATTGCAGCCAAAACATTGTGAGTTCATTCATGATGGGGATCAAGTTTGACTCAGCCTTCCAAGGTAAGTAAAATGAGTACCCAGCATGTTGGGGGCAAGATGCTAATTGCCTTATGAACCACCAAGAGAATGTACTAACTGGTATGGGGCTGTATATAAGTATAATTGCTATTGCTATGTGTATAATCAGTTTCTTTCTAAACGTATCTTGCCAATATAAAGGAAAATAAATTTGTGTTTCTTCACTGTTACATATTTTTCTTCACTTACTTATCAAACTTCCAAGAACTCCTCATCCCCTTTTCGCAGATGAAAGTCACAATTATATGCCCTATAAATGCAACAGTCAATCTGTCTGGAAATTCAGTTAGAGAGGCACAAAACAAGGTTAGGAGTTCTAAGCATCTGTCACATATGTAATATCTTTGAAAGAAAACTCAAATACATTGTTAGTAATGATCTGCCTTCAACTACTCAAACATAGCAATGTTATTTCACAACATTATCATAGTTATACGGTTTGTAAATCATGTCTTATCAAGCTTATCATTGTATATCAGGCAGCCTGCTCCTATGGATCAACTTTACTACAGAAGCACTGACTATATTTTAGACGGTAAATTTTTGTTCATGCCGGCAAAGTGAAAAGTGATCTAATGCTGGCAATCCTGGGATAAAGCAAAAATCCTTTCAACCCAGGATAATTTCTGAATGTAATAATAATAATAATAATAATAATAATAATAATAATAATAATAATAATAATAATAATAATAATAATAATAATAATAATAATAATAATAATAATAATAATGAAACAATGGTGTGCACAGGTAACTTTCTCTCATTCTGAAGTTGCTTAAACCTAACTAGACTTATACCTTAATTTAAGATTTAGTATGAGGGCCCTCAGCCTTGCTAGTTCAAATATTTCATTTTAAGATTGTAATCCTATGCATAGATTATGCATGGATCACCCATGGATAATCCCCATGAATAATAATTCTTCTTCTTCTTCTTCTTCTTCTTCTTCTTCTTCTTCTTCTTCTTCTTCTTCTTCTTCTTCTTCTTCTTCTTCTTCTTCTTCTTCTTCTTCTTCTTCTTCTTCTTCTTCTTCTTCTTCTTCTTCTTCTTCTTCTTCTTCTTCTTCTTCTTCTTCTTCACCACCACCACCACCACCACCACCACCACCACCACCATCTAGGCCAGATGTGAAACTGCCAAAATGAAACCACCTTTTGATGAATTCATTCCATAGTTCCCTTCATCTGATCTTGTGTGAAAAAGATTAGTCATCACAAGTTGGCTGTTGCCCAATTGTGGTTCAAAAATATCACAATCTTCATAGAGGCTCTTTCTGTCTATCCTACTAGATTGTGATGATAGGATGTGATACAGTATAAATCTTCAGATGAGTTATGTTTCCTTCTCAGTAACTGTTCCGTGCAGTTTCTAGTACATCTGTTTTGAACTACCCCTGAGCTATTAAAAAGATGGGCATAGTTACTGTAAAGAAAAACTGTAGCTTAATAGCAGTCAAATGACCAGTGAAGAAGATGAACAGACAGTGAAGATTCTGAAAATATCCTAATTTAGTCTGTGTGAGGCTTTTTTCTTCCAGGAATTGTTTTTTCACATAACATTGACACTTCATAATTCCTTGGGAAAACAAGTGGTGATATATACTTCTAACACTGCAAACATGGTATGATATTCTATTACTGCAGGCTCGTCAAGTCTGCCTGGTGAAGAACAGAAACCAAGTCATAATTGAATAATCATTTATAATGCATCTCTCTGACAAATAAATGAAACATAATTGAAAGGAGAGGATTGAGTATTGCAGGCTAATTTATGATTAACAGTGGCCTCCCATAGATGACAATATTTTTGTGATTTCAGCAACTCCTGGCTCACTCTATCATACATATAAGTGGTGTAGCGTAGGGGCCCCCAGGGAAGCGGCCCGCCCCGGGCAGCACTTTATGGGCTATGGGTGCTCTTGGACTACAATTCTCAGAAGCCCTAGCAGGAGAAGGCACAGCATCCACCAGGGGGCGGCAAATTTGGCTTAAGCCCTGGGCAGCTGAAATCTACGCAACACTACTGATACACATAGTTTTCATAATTGTCCTGCAAGCTTAAGTCTGCTCAAGACTAATGCCATATTTTTAAATGAAGATGTCACATCAATGAAGGGGATACATGAGTGTGGGAAAAATGACATATGTGGACATATGTGGAGTATTTCCCCAGCTGAAATTCATGCTTAGTTCAAAAGAATGTACGATGGCTAAGTGTGTTAGGGCTGTGACTTTAAAAGTTAATCTACGTGCATTTACTTCAGAGAAAGCCTCATTGAATTTAGGACAAGCACTTAATCCTGTGGTTCCCAATGTGGGGCCCACTCCCCACAGGGGGACTTCAGTCCCCAGAATCCTCAGTACATTAGTTGATCAGTGCTTTGGGGAATTGACTCAGGCTTCTGGGAATTGAAGTCCAAAAAGCAAAGGTTGGGAAACACCAACTTAATCCCTTCAGACATGTATAGGATTCTGATATTAGTTGCTTCTAGGAGCACAGTGCAAAGAAGGCAGAAAACAAAGATGAAAAGGTGAGAGAGATAAAAAAACATTTGTCCACAGAAATGTTTTAAAAAAGTGCTTTCCTATACATCCTTAATGCCAAATAATTTCAGAACACCATGACTGAAATCTTGTTGCATAGTTGTGCGATAAAAACACTATCAGCCATCACAAATTACTGATGATTAAAGGCTTCCTTTTACAAACCCAGGGTGCATGTGACTTCATCACATTAGGTGTGGATCACTGTACTCCAAAATCAACTTTATTCAGCCACAATTTGCGACTGGTGATCATGTCATCTCTGTTAGACACACAGTGCTGCACAACAAGATTCAGCCATTAAAATATACAGTACAGTGGTATCTTGCTTAAATAGCATAATGCGTTCCACAGGATTGCTCTTTAAGCGAGTTTGCTCTTTAAGTAAAACACCACTGTAAGTGACCATTTGTGACCTGGGGGGGACTGGGAACCCCACTTTAGTTGTTAAGCAAGTTTTTGGTTAGTTTTAGTTGTTAAGGAAGGCGACTATACTGAGAAAATTTTGCTCTTTAAACAAGTTAGTCTCTAAGCAAGGCACTCTTTATGTGAGGTTTTACTGTAGCTGATTCTGGATTTACCCCATTGTTCATATCTTTTCATTGTGAGAACTGTCCATGACTTCTTTTCTAGGACTATTAGCAGCCTATAGTGGAAGACATTTGTAAAAGACCTTTGAAAGTCCAATAAAACAAGGTCTAGCAGAACTCCTTTGCCTACATATTTATTGACATTATAAAAGAATTCTAAAAAGTGAATGAAGCCTGACTTACCATTACATAACAACAACAACAAATTTTCTGAATTTTAGCTTTCCATGCCAGGTAAACTCTAGGTACATCTTTCCAAATGTTTATCATAATCCTAAGAATTCTTGCTCAGTTATTGCCAACTCAGATTCCTGTCAATTGCAAGTGAAATTTGGATTTATTTTCTATTTGTCCTATGTTATTTACACTAAACTGCATTCCTCAGTAACAGAACATCAACATGAAGTTATTTTATGAATTCTTCACAAACATTTTTTTCTGCTTACCATTTATGTACTTAAGTAGCTTTAATCCAGACTTAAAATTTATTGCAGTTTAAAGTATGAGCATAATATTAAACTATACTTAAATTGATATGGAATTGGAATCTTCTAGTTTCAGCTTCATGTTCATGTCATAGAAGCAAACTGTTGTCATCTGACTGATCACACATGCCTAATCACACATCCAACTGCACAACTGTGATGTGTTTTGGCACTTCATTAATTGGTTACAATTGGCTCTATAACACCAGCAGTATTCTGGCCAATGATTTACATCTCTAATACTATGTCAAATTTTAATATTATATATGAATCATTCTCTTCAGTGATAAGCATGTATGTGTTACACAAATTGGAGTCTCTTGTCACAATTTGATTACAAGATGTTGTAATCTCTAATAATATTAATAAAACCTTCATAACAGATTTGATTGTGCCAAATAAAATTTTTGATTTTCTGATTTAGTTGTACCATAAAATGCAACAGTAATATTATATGTTCCACTGTAGGCTTCAGAGAGACTGTTGAACATGATTATAGGAATTAGAAAAGTATTTAAGCAATATGGATGCCAGACATTGTGGGTTGCCAGACATATGGAGCTACTTAGCTCCATATCTTTTCAATAACATTGTGATTACATTATATTGAACATGAATCCAGAAGGAGAATTTGTCACTTTTTATTGTAAGATTACCATTTTATTGTTAATACTTGTAGGTAGGAATCCAGCAAGGAAAGTATGATAAAAGAAAATTATAAGAAGGCTTTGTTTCTTCTGTCTCTCTAGTAATGCAACTTTTAAAATATGCTACCAATAAGAAGATTAAGTAGAAAAAGCAAAGGCCAAATAACCAAAAAATTAACTGAACATTTATTATGTCTTTCTTTGTGATTCAGTGCTGAAAAGATGGTGACATGTTCCTTTAACGGTGAAATGAAAAAAATAAATCATTCAATTTTTAAGAACATTTTGATTTTTATCGTTAAGGGAATTACCAGCTTCATCCATAGGATGCATCTGATATGATTTATTGTTGAATTCTACAGCTAGTTTAACAGAGCAATAAAATCACATAATCACTAAGGTGACCTTCATTTACAGTGTGCATATGAGTGTTCATTTTATCTTTCTATTATGCTTATAATAGTCATAGTTTCCATGTAAACAGTAACAGTTGTACTTAGTTTTAAAATAACACAAAAAACATGGTGTAATATATCAGGAGCAACACGTGTCAGGCACCAGTCATTTGATGTATCCAGCTTATCAAGAAACACAGAAAGGAAGAAGTTGCCTTAAACTGTTTCAGCCACACTAATATGTCAATTTGGACTGGCTTCCTTCCTAGTCTCACTTTGAGGTCGCATATTCCTTGGTGGTTTTCCAAATACTTAACAGGCCCAACCCAACTTAACTTTTGAAATAAGAAAAGAGACGGTGGTTTCTTTTACATCACTGTATAAAATGGACTGCAGTGACCTAGTGGTTAAGATGCTGAACTTGATGACTGGAAGGTTGGTACGTCAGCAGCTTGAGACCCAAGTGCTGCATGACTGAGTGAACTTTCGTCTCTGTCACAGCTCCTGCCAATTTAGCAGTTTGAAACCAGGAAATTGCAAGTAGATAAATAGGTACCACTTTGGTGGGAAGGTAAACAGCATTCTGTGCACTCCAGTGTCTAGTCATGCCTGCCACATGTCCACAGAAACATATGAAAACACATACAGCACTGGCTCTTTGGCTATAAGCAGAGATGAGCACTGAAGCCTAGAGTTGGATACAACTGCTGCATAAAATCTTAACATGCTCTTCATGTATGGTGAATGACAACAGCTGGATGAGGCTAGAACATTGTCCTCTTCACAAGACTATTTTTCTCTTTACTTTGAAATCCTTATCAGGCCTTTAGAGCACAGGTTCTCAACATTTCCACACCAAAGACCAGACATCTCCCACTCAGACAGCTGAGCGGGTCGGACATGTGGGTTCCCCTGGCTCAAAAGCTGCCTTAAACCATGGCAGGTGCATTTGCACATGTGTGGGTGCATTTATGGCTGTCATAAATTTGTCAGCTTCCAGGGTCAATACCGTGGGCTGGATGGAATGGTGTCGGGGCCCACTTCCAGCCCACAGGCCATAAATTGCAAACCCCTGCTTTAGAGCATTTATTTTTCACAGTCAAATGGAGGTGTGTGTAAAACAATAATCCCTATTTCCCTGTGCCTGTCCTGGACTGGGCTGACAAAAGATTTGCTGTTATAATCAATGAAGATAGGTAAGTACAATCATCATTTTTGGAATAAGAATCTTCCCATATTTTTCTCTCTTGTTTCTGGAATCTACCAATTTTGCAAAATAATTACAAAAGGAACATGGTTTTGATCTAGCCAATTCCCTTCTTCTAATTACAAAAGCCTTTCTCTCACATGGGTCTTAGAAGATTTAATGTGGATTTGGATATGTTTCTGTTGATTTCAAGCCAGGTGAATTACATGGAATAGAGCAGAAAAGTATATAGGAATGAATAATGTACACCATGGCAGTAGGGGCTTTGTAAAATTAGCTCCACAGTAATTAGAGATGGTGGAGGAGAGGGTGGGGGAATCATTAAATAAAAGGATAGTCTTGCATGCTCTGATACTGCAGAACCTCTGTATTTTATATTTCTGACAAGCTCATAATTTAAATCCCTCATTTTCTTCTTATAATCTTGTAATGCCTTATGTGCTCATCTTTCCCTTTTAATTCATTCCGTTTGGGTTCTAGCATAATAGTAATAAGTTGATAGCAAGTTACATGAAACTTGAGCCATTATAAATCTCCCCATTTTGAATGTTTAGTGGTAGCTGATTTTCTGGCTTCTTGCCAAATGTAAGCTTCCATTCTTCTTTTAATTAATTTAAAACTTCTTAGTCTTTATAAACAAGAAAAAATTAAGAAGGATTTTTCCAGTGCTCGGCATAGGATTTGCACCACCTTTTGAAACTGCTCATTTAATGGCTGTCATATCTCAGTATATGTCATTAATCATGCTAGGTATTTGGGTATAGAGCCAACATTATGCAAATTACTTTGTTTGGGGCTCTCAAATTATTTAGAGCAAAGCGATACAAGAAATTCTTTCTCGTATTGCACAGCTTTCTTGTGGTTTTCTCTGATGGCACTCTCAACAGAATGCTACATTTTATCAATTCTAGGAGTAACACATGCTGATTCATTGATTATATGTTGCACGAGATGTGGGTGGCGTCCACAGGGGGAGGCACACAGTGTTCTTACTTCCATCCAAACTGTATGTATTTACTAAATGCAAGTAGATACACATTCAGCCAGTCAGCAAAGGTTTGAAGTGATTTATGAGACCACTCCTGTTGAGAATCTGGCTGACATATCCAGACTCTCAGCACTGTTCTCAAGGAAAGCCTTCCAAGACCAGCAGGCAACTCATATAAGTGCTGTTTGTTCTCCATGAGATGGCAGATTTTACAAGATTTGGGCACTCTTGAATTACAGTGATAATATAAACTCAGTGGGGTATATACCTGCATGAATATGGTCTTAGTTTTGACATTGTTTCCATAGTACTGAGCCTGCTTGCAAACTTGCCTTGACTTTCCTTGCAGGAAAAGAAGATAGCTTTTATAATCTCGATACAACCAGAGATGACCTGTAATATACCAACTATTGACCGTTTTATGGCAGCATTCATGGGTTTCCGTAAGGGAAAAGAGGACAGCTCCCTGATGATTCCCTAACTAACCCAAAGATCTCTTCAACATCTGCAAAAGCTAACATACGAGATGTACATGTGGAATTTATTCTGACCAATAACTGACTCATAAGTCCTAATCAAGTGTGTTTAAAGCTTATGGAGCTCACAGGCTACATGGAGCTCATACTCACCACACCTCATCTGTCAAGTACTCTTTGTATCCCTATTCCATATACACTTTGGTTGGTGACCATGATGCTTCTTGTGTTATATATCAGTAAAATTATATTCTAAACTCTCTCTGTAGCCACTATACTCTGTAAAGCAGTGCTGCACTCTACAATTGGAGTTTTCCTCTCTCCATTAAACACAATGAAGAATCAAACCATGATATGCACATAGACCCACAAGGAAAATGCATAGGTGTTTTGTAGTGGTGTGCACTTTTCTTGTTCAGTCACACAGTCGATTCTGACCCTTTGCAACACCATGGACCATTGCCCTCCAGGCACCCCTGTCCTCCACCATCCTCCTCAACCAGCCGAACTCTTTGCCCATTGCGTCTACAATACCTAGTCATCTCATTTTTGGCCGCCCCCTTCTTCTTTTGCCTTCTACCTTTCCCAGCATCAAGGCTTTCTCAAGTGAATCCTCTCTTCTCATTTGATGTCCAAAGTACTTTAGCTTCATCTTTACTATTTGACCTTCTAAAGACCAGTCAGGGTTGATTTCTTCTAAGAATGACCTATTTGTTCTCCTTGCTGTCCAGGGGACTCTCAAAACTCTCCTCCAACATCACATCTCAAAGGCATCTATTCTTCTACGCTCAGCTTTCCCAATGGTCCAGCTCTCACAACCATACATTACAACTGGGAATACCATTGCTTTGACTATGTGAACTTTTGTTTGCAAGGTGATGTCTCTCTTTTTAACTATGTTCCCCAAGTTTCTCATAGCTTGTCTTCCAAGAATCAGTCACTTTTTTTTTAATTTCATGGCTGCAATCTCCATCTGCAGTGATCTTTGATCCTAAGAAAGTAAAATCTGTCATTGCTTCTACTTCTTCCCTATCTATTTTCCAGGGACTGATAGGGCATGTTGCCATTATCATGGTTTTCCTGTTGTTGTGTCTTAAGCCAGCTTTTGCACTCTCTTCTTTCAACCTAAGCAGGAGCTTCTTTAGGTCTTCCTCACTTTCTGCCATTAGTGTGGTATCATCTGCGTATCTCAAATTGTTGATGTTTCGCCCAGCTTGCCCAGCATTGACCAAAAGAAAAGGACTGTGCTTTAACTTGTGTCCCTGACTTTAAAAGGAAAGTATTTCATGCTGTTGTCATGTTCTTTTTTAAAAAAAAACATTTGTATGTATTTTTTTAATTATTATGAACCATTTTGACACTCTTTGGACTGCAAAGCAAAGTATGAATTTTTCTATACAAATGTATAAATATCATTTTTATACTTACACCAGCAGAAATCCTTTCATCCCAGAAAGGACCTTTTTATGCTTCTGACACAATAAAAAAAAAACACCTGTAGCATTCTGTGGGAGGCAAGTGGGACTTTTCCATCTTGCTGTTTATGCATTTATACACATCTATTGTAGATGTCATGGTACTGACAATAGTAATTGTTATGGTGGCAGCTTAAATTATGTTCTGATGGGTCTAGTTATGCATAAGCACCAATAGGGAAAGGACAGTGCTGTAAATTGCATTCTACCATCTTCTGCGTTTTGCCTGTGCTAGAAATGAAACATTAATTTCAGCCTTATCTGATACTTGTTTCCCTAGGACAGTGATGGTGAACCTTGGCACTCCAGCTGTTCTTAAAACTCAAATCCCAAAAGCCCTGCTCAGGAGGAGTGCTGATAATTGAAGTCCAAGAATAGCTAGAGTTCCAAGGTTTGCCACCACTGGCCTAGGTTATAGTATACCAAGAATTCTCAACCTAACACCATCAACTATGAGGCAAAGGATGTGACTACATTAAGAGACTCCACATTATTTTCTGTTGACTACATGGCATATAAACCAATATGAATCAGCTTTGAGTTTTCCCATTGTAATCTGTACTTTCTCCCTCCGGTACTGGAGTTTCTACTGTTTAAAGAATGAAATGCAATTTTTATTCTTTCAGGTGATCACTTGAGCTAATGTAGTGGTCAATCAGATGCCTTGTCTAAGATGGGTGTCACCCAATTCTGGGTGATTGGATTCACTCTCTGGCAGAGGTACTAGAAAGACCCAAGAACTTACAATGAGGCAGGTTTTTCAGTCAGAACAAAATATGGTTTATTGGGAGCAAAAGCAAAGGGAAGCCTACTCAGGCATATAGTCTGGCCAGACCTATAATTCTAAATAGCTAACCTTCCCGCAACCGTTCTGAGGAAAAGGCCCCCCTCGTGATCCCTGCTCACAAAATTTGGTGAACAGAAGATGGCCCCCACCCACCTGGACGGGGTATTTAACTATTCTATCTGAACTAACTCTGCATGCAAGGGGAGGGGAGGAGTTTGGGAGGAGGTAAGGCAATCAACATATTTTAATTACATGTAAACATAAAACAAAGGCAACTCTGAGGTCAGAGAATTTAGTTACACAAAAGCGTCAGATTACAGCTATTGCTGAAAAAACCGGTTGTAGAGAGTTTACATTAGGTCAAAGGAGCATATTTGTGGTTGACAGGAATATCTCTTTGTTCTCTGGAAGGCAAGACCGGCCAGTCCATCTTCGTTTGCATCAGCTTAATGTGGTGTGAAACTGCTTGGATAGACAGGAACAGATTAAGTAAATGCCTGTTACTTAAGTAAAGAGAAAAGTTTTAAGTTAAGTGGTCCCCAGGGTGAACTCCAGTTAACCTTTGTACCTTGCCAGGTGTGTGTGACTTGTCACGTCCTCTCTTCCCCCTCCCCCTGATCAATTTTGGGGTTCCATGGTTCTTGTGTTCCCCACAGAATTTTGCTATGTTTATCCTTGGGTCAGTGTTCTAATCAATGTTTAATTGAACTTTAATCAAACTAGAGGAATGAGTCATTCAGCTTCCTTTGTGAAGGAATTTCTGCTTATCAGAAAACGTCATCAAACCGGTTTTAAGAACAATGGAGGCAATCAGGGCCATGTATACATTCCTTGCCAGAGTCTATTGACTATTGGGTAATCCCCCTTCCTCCTTGAGAGCATTCCAATCGTATGATTTAACTTTTGGCTTCCACCTTATTTTCCATGTGTGTGTGAGTGTTGTGATTTAATAAACGTTTTGATTAATTATAATGCTTTATTCAAAATTTTAGGTAACACTCCTTCCCTTTTTCTCTTAAGATTCGACTGACCAGTGGGCAGTCGTATCTTAGGCTGAGTGGGTCCTGGTGTGGTATGCCCCCCCCCTGGGGCCCTGGTCACGTGGGTCCTGGTACAGCGTTCTCAGGGATTACAAAAAGGGGCACACACACACAAATTAGAATTATAACTACAGCAATCCCAAACCCCGCTATGAATAAATGTTTCCAACATCTGGGAGTAGGCCAATTAGCCAATTCCCCAGTGAAAACCCAGTGTTTTACTCTCAGTGGTGAGATTGTGGATGGTTTCTTCTGCCTGCTTGCTGTTAAATTTAGGCAGCACATCCATTTAAAATAAGGGGGTTGTCCAAACTACCAAATGAACATCCTAACATTCTATACATTCTACACATGTTTAGAAATTTAAACTAAAGAAAATACAGGAACACAGTTTGCTAGCAATACTTTAGAGAGAGAGAGAGAGGTAGAGAGAGAGAGAGAGAGAAACGAGGTGATAGGAATACTAATAATAAAAGACATGATACTCCTCCATTGAATTTTAGACATGCTCTGGAGCACTGTCATCCGTTCACTTTTGGGATCCAACACAGGGCTTCCACATCTTTAGCTTTTTCCTGTAGTGAGGGAGAGAAAACACAACACATCTCCCCAAAACCCTCCCACATTTACTTTTAAACTTTTATTTCTTAACAATAAACGACAACAAACATGCTTTAATGTACGGTAATACCTCATATAACATCAGTATGATGCATTAAGATCCCATGGGATGCTTCAGATAACCGCCAAAACCTTTGTGGTTACGATGCATCTCTATGGCTATGGCTCCCATAGGATCCTAACATGCATCGGGTAACACTAAAAATCATATAACATCTAGACCTGTGGGGCCAGGTTTTAGGGTCATATGAGGTTTGACTGTACTCCCATTACATTCACTGTTCCCTGTGGATTTATGTAAGGGAATTCCTTAAGATTCCAGGTTTAGTAGGAGAAGAGGGCTTTTATTGTGCAAACCCCATACTTACTCCAGAAGCCACCAATGCATAATCCAATTGCAACTGTGAGTGCTTTTTAGAGGCAGGAATTTACCTTCCTGGCCCAAACCAATGTAAACCAAATTAAATACTTTGAGCAAACAATTGTTTCACTCCCATCTGATCTGAGGAAGGTACTGCTTCCCTACCAAATTCAGCCTCCCCCTCCCCTTTGTGAGTCTGGGAGTCTCCTAACTAATTTCTAAACTGGCCTCATTGTGAAATCTATTTGTTTACCTTTACCCTGTTTTCCTTCTGGCATCCTGTATAATAAGAATGAGGGTTTAACAAACGCACTGCAGATGTTTTTGAAATAACTTTATTGTTGGAGTTGCAAAGCAATCTTTATGGTTCAGTTTCTTTAACTAGGATTCTTAACTGGGGACGGTGCATAGGGACACTCAAATTTCTTAAGATTGTGCACTTAGTAGGATGAGAGGAAATTTCCCATGTGCGATGTTCCAACAATCTTCAGAAGCCACTCACACAACACACATGCAGACAAGACAAAATACAGCTATGCAATGACAGAACAGACTATGCAGGGGCAGGGCACCTCTCCTGCCTTCCTTAAGGGAAATTTTGACAGGGAGTTTGCCCAGAAATAAAAACATTTAGCTTTATTACTTTTGACTGTGCAGCCATTCTTTGTGATGTTAAAGGCTTACAGCTGCTCTTAAGGAGCAAGCTACTATGTGCTTATTTATTTACTATGCAAAACTTCTCCCACCTTTTTCTGGAACTCTTGTTGCAAGGTCCTGGGTTTGAATCACAATTTTTAAAAGCATTTTTTTTTTCAGATCGAAAATCAAATGTGCTTCCTGGGGCTTTTGCGATTCAGTTAATTCAACCCCAGTACATGTGTGTGTTGAGCCACATTATACAAAATCAAATTTACAGCAACCATTTCAGAAATGCATATGTTTTCAAAAGGTTTTAATAGGTTTATGTTCAAATTAACTTTTCACTATGGAGCAGCAGTTTCCTCCTTTAAAGCAATTCAGACAAGCAGAGCTTTGCACAGACATGATTCCAAGTTTCCAATTTAAACTTATCCAGATTATAACACATGCATAGCCCCTCTGTTTAAGCAAGTATCAGATTATACAGGACAATGTTCCATTTCCCCTGTGCCACACATTAAATGTTCCCCTTTATTTTCCATTATTTTCCTACTAGGCCATATCTCCTTTTATTTCTGAAAATGGGTCTCCACGTGCCACAATTTAGAGACTGTTAAGGTAAACACCAGACAAACCAAATTCTGAGTTAGCATGGCCCTTTTAAGATGTGGGCCAGATTTTCAAAATACGTTTTTGCATTTTAGGCAGATGCTTCTTGGCCCCCCTTCCCACAAAACTGGGTTCTCAAGTGAGACTCCAATTGTCCTTTTTCCCAGGGAAAAAGACAAGCCAAAACCTCCATTTCCGCTATCTTCATGCCCTTTCTCGGGACAGACACTGGGGCCACCCAGAACTCCAGGATTTTCTCCGAAGGCTTTCTTGGGGTCCCTTGCCTATCTGCAAGTTTTCCAATTCAATTATAATATTGCCAGGTTGAGCTGAGCACTTTAAATGAAGCCGGGTAAAAGGGTGGTTGAGGTGATTAGCCTTCTTGCATTGATATTTTGTGCAGGCCAATTCTGCCTGCGGGGAGTACCCTAAATTTCATCCATATGTGGGGCGTATGGCCAGGTAGCAAACTTATGTTTCAAAATTAGCCTTTCATCAGGTAAGGCTCCTTATTTCATATTTGTCACCCTTACAGATTAATTTGAGGCACAACGAAAAGGAAGAATAAGTCCCCATTTCTTTGCCAACTAGGGCAGTGGAATCAGAATTTGGGCGGGGCAGTGCATATGCCTGTAATCTTGGACATTATGCGACTTTGCTCTTTTAGTGGCCAAACAGGAAGTTCAGCTGATGGCCAAGCTTAGTGGAAGAGGAAGGAGGGGCTGCTTTCCCCCCTTCAGGCTATTGTGAATGGAATGTTTTTTTTTTCTCTCAGCAGGAGGCAATTTCTTAACTTCTCTGCAGTGCTACAATGTTTGCACTCTGCACATGTTCTATGGAAAGTCCGAATTTTTACTTTGGAAGCCATTTCTTTAAAAACAAATGCATTTCCAAACACATATTGGTTGCAGTTGGCTTTGTATGGGAAAGAGGGACCCTTCTAATTAATCCATCCCAATTTCCAGCCTTTGCCAATCTCAAGTTTTTAGATATACCAGTCATTATGTCAATTTATTTGTTTTCGATTAATTCTATTTCATTAACTGTATCTTCCCACTGTTTCTAAGTTCCAATTCTTTAATTTTCAAGACCTTTATTGCTTGATCAGTTCAATTTCAGGCCTTATTTTAAAGCAGCAATGCATTTGAGCGTTGCTAATTCACTAGCCTTATAATACTTTTGCCATGTCCCAATCTAAAGGACAACAATAATCCCGATTTATACATTTCCAATCTCTGTCTTAAAGTTTAAACTAGACAGGGAAAGGGATAACATCATTTTGTTAACCATACCTTTTATATACTTTTACATTATATTTACAGATCTGCCACATATCCAGCATGCATCAGGACAGGATATTCCTGGAAGCATGACTTCTTAAGGAAATGCTTCCTCCCCTTTAAATTCTTTGCAGAGTATGTTAATATAATGGCAGTTTAAAATTTCTAAGTTTCTAGTCCTCATTATTTACACATCACAAAAATGCAGGCACACATTTATTTCGTTCACACACACACCCAGGGCCCTCACTAAATTCATTCATTCATCATACATGCATGCATATTTACATATTTTACACATCCATTCCATTTTTAAACTTTACATTAGCTCTCCTTTTTCTCCTGCAATGCTCCACGCAATCGCTAGAAAAGCAAGGGAAAATGCCATGCTTTCTCAGACCTTAAGGGCCATGTTTTACTGTGGTTCTCAGGAGGCTGGAATTACTTGCCACCTGGGCACAATGACTTAATCTTATTGTTACTCATTCTTATAAGCCATTCCCAGGCTGCCTCTTATGGCAATAGCCTGGGATTCTTCCAATTTGGGCTGCCCTGTGTTCGAATTCAGTTACACTTTAACAAATTGCTTTGACTTAGTTGAGGCTATCCTTTGAAACAACGGACAAATTACAATTTATGTGGGTGCTGGGCTACCTTAACCCTTTGTTTAATCTATGACTGCTGACCCCTTCAAGCCTCTCAGCCTGAATGGGTTGCAGCGGGCTCAAATTTTAAATGCTTTTCTATTCTGTTTACTCTTTTTCATTCTACTCTATTTAGCACCCCCCACTCTGCTAGCAGGGATGGATGGCAATAAACTATTCCTCCTTCCCTTTTCTCTTTTGACTGAGGGGTCCTAGCTTTCCCTTTTCCAACGAGTCCATTGAGATTGGCTCACTGTCTGTTTCAATTCGAGCTTTTAATTTTACCTTTTTCTTTGATTTTATAGTGCCCAATTTTTCCTCATGATTTCCTTATTTCACTAAGGGCGCCTTCCATCATTCCTTTCAGCCCGCTCACTCCCGCAACTCCAGGAACTTCCATCTGTTCCCAAGGTCCGATTTCTTCTACAACTCCCCTTCCCAACATGCCCCGCTGGGGCATGTCTGAGAGGTCCAGTAGGTTTACCTCTGCGGTTTAACCCACTGTAACCTGGGGGGGGCCTGCAAAGTTACGGACCCCAGACTCTCCCGACTGGATTTGTTCCTTTTGCTGGCAGGGGTGGTGGGCATCAAGGGCTGAGGGGGCGCCCCAGATTTACAAGGATACCATGAGCAGCGGGTTTGAGGAATTAAGGAGCCAGAAGGTGCAATGGACCCAAAACGGTCCTCTTCAATCCTCCTCAATTGCCTCTCTATACTTTGGGGAACCCCAAATTTGGGAGGAGGATTAGCCTTCTCCCATTACAATATAAAGATTGCCCTCGCAAGGGTATCGTTCAAGGTTTTGTGGGTGCAGCCTCACGGAGAGCGCTGCATGTTCTGAGTCCCCAGATCTCCTCAGACTCACTTCTAGCCTTCTAATAAATTCCTTTAGGTGCCTTAAACTTAAGTTGCCTTCTCTAGGCCAGGCGGGCCTCAGGTCCCTTTGAAAGGGGCCGGTCTTGTGGTGCTTAAAAGTTTCAACCTCCATTTGCTCAATTTTAGACTTGGGTCCCACCAAATTCTTCCAATTCTTGAGGACATTGCTGCGTGGCGTCCCACCAGCCTTTTCCTTCTTCCAGCCCAGCCTGAACTCTCAAAAAGCTCCTCCCATAGCTTGCCTAGGCCTAGGTCTTGGTGCTTACCGAGTTACCCCACACAGCGCACTGGCGGGAGCGGACCACACAGTTTCTTCCCTTGGTGTTTCTCAACGGGCATCACCCGTTTCTTGAAACGGAATTTACCCTGGCCTCAAAGGGCAACGAACCCCTTTCTTGACCAGGCCTGCCAATTGGCCACGTGCACTCAGTTAATCACTCTGGCACACCGTGCTTTTCCGAAGGTCCTCAATGGGCGCCACCCGTTTCTTGGACCCTCCGCCCAACTCGTAAAGACCCCAGTGTCAGGTGATGAATCTGTTCACTGGACCCTGACATTTAAACTAAATTGCTCACGGGTGGACAATTCCCGTTCTTGCTTGATTTCTAGCTGGCTAGCGAGGCCAGACTAGTGGTCAATTCTTTGTGCAGCTCAGGTTCGTCAGACCGTATCTGCTGCACCCTCGGTGGGACTCTAACCCACGCTTTCAATACTCGAGCTGCCACCCGAGGGGAAGTTCAGTTCAGCTGGCTGTTTAAACTAACTTGGCAAGAATTTCAAAGGGACCCCAAAATCAAAATTATACGTTACCAATCCTGAAGTTTTCAGTCGCAGAGACGAACCGCAGATGAGTCTCTCAAAGCCTGATTGAAGATTTCGAATAGGAGGTCGTTCTGGTTTTTCTTTCCCTCTCTTTGTGTCCTGCACCTCTTAAGGAGGTTGCAGGAACCAGAGGCATCCCGGCACGAGCCCCCAATTATGTCACCCAATTCTGGGTGATTGGATTCACTCTCTGGCAGAGGTACTAGAAAGACCCAAGAACTTACAATGAGGCAGGTTTTTCAGTCAGAACAAAATATGGTTTATTGGGAGCAAAAGCAAAGGGAAGCCTACTCAGGCATATAGTCTGGCCAGACCTATAATTCTAAATAGCTAACCTTCCCGCAACCGTTCTGAGGAAAAGGCCCCCCTCGTGATCCCTGCTCACAAAATTTGGTGAACAGAAGATGGCCCCCACCCACCTGGACGGGGTATTTAACTATTCTATCTGAACTAACTCTGCATGCAAGGGGAGGGGAGGAGTTTGGGAGGAGGTAAGGCAATCAACATATTTTAATTACATGTAAACATAAAACAAAGGCAACTCTGAGGTCAGAGAATTTAGTTACACAAAAGCGTCAGATTACAGCTATTGCTGAAAAAACCGGTTGTAGAGAGTTTACATTAGGTCAAAGGAGCATATTTGTGGTTGACAGGAATATCTCTTTGTTCTCTGGAAGGCAAGACCGGCCAGTCCATCTTCGTTTGCATCAGCTTAATGTGGTGTGAAACTGCTTGGATAGACAGGAACAGATTAAGTAAATGCCTGTTACTTAAGTAAAGAGAAAAGTTTTAAGTTAAGTGGTCCCCAGGGTGAACTCCAGTTAACCTTTGTACCTTGCCAGGTGTGTGTGACTTGTCACGTCCTCTCTTCCCCCTCCCCCTGATCAATTTTGGGGTTCCATGGTTCTTGTGTTCCCCACAGAATTTTGCTATGTTTATCCTTGGGTCAGTGTTCTAATCAATGTTTAATTGAACTTTAATCAAACTAGAGGAATGAGTCATTCAGCTTCCTTTGTGAAGGAATTTCTGCTTATCAGAAAACGTCATCAAACCGGTTTTAAGAACAATGGAGGCAATCAGGGCCATGTATACATTCCTTGCCAGAGTCTATTGACTATTGGGTAATCCCCCTTCCTCCTTGAGAGCATTCCAATCGTATGATTTAACTTTTGGCTTCTACCTTATTTTCCATGTGTGTGTGAGTGTTGTGATTTAATAAACGTTTTGATTAATTATAATGCTTTATTCAAAATTTTAGGTAACATGGGGAAAGAGGAAGAAAGGTGGTATTATGAGATGACATCTTTTCCTAACATTCTCAAAGCTTGGAGAGGACCTGGTTTAAACTAGGCCTCAAAAATCCTTTCCTCTCTGTCTCACAAGACTACATTTCACGAGACGGCTTGTTTTCAGTTTAGTGTTCCTACCCATTATCTGTAGTTAGCCTTATTGTGGCTACCACAGAGACACTGTCTCTACATTTTCCCATGTTTTGAGAAACTTTCTGTTTCAATGGGAGTGTACCCTGATTGGTTAGAAGATACCCCACCTGACTGCAAAATCTCCATCTTTGGGTACAGCAGAGGGAGTTCGCTTTTGGATGTCTACGGGTTAACATCTTTGCCTGTGGGACTATGCCTTTTTGCTTCTTCAAAATGATCAGCTAGAGTGATTGGACTGTTTTTGGCCTGACTATATGTTTACTGAACTTATTCATGCTTTTCTGGATTATCCTTTAAGAAACCTACTGCAATAAAGCCACTGTTTTTGCTTGAAGATCGTCTCTTTCCTTAACAGAAGCTGACACCACACACAAAAGGCCTAGCTACCAGACCTCCCTTGTTTGCTTCATTGCCTGAGCATAGTAAGAGTTCTGTTAATGCAGACCAGCTTACAAGGGCTAAAGTTCCAGTAAAGAGACTGAGTCTCTGGAACTGGAAGGGAGGGGCCTTTGCTTGGGATGGCCAGATTCTAACAAATGGGATGACAGTTTTGCTTCAGCTGAGCACTTTATTGTCTCCAAATCATTTTTATTCTAAAGGATTATGACCGTGCTGATACACTAGAGCAGCTAAAGATAGAAGGGGTAAGGGAGCCAGAAAATAAGAAATCAGCAGATAGGGAAAAAAACTGACAGTCAGTCCTTTTTTGCAGCTTGTTAAGGTAGCTCAGTGGTCGTTGTGGCACCTGAAAATCAGAATGGCTGCAACAGAGCCACCTTAACACCGTGCTAACAAGTGCAAATTGACAACTTCTTCTGCTCTCTCTACTGATTCCTAAAGCAGATTACCCCGTCCCTTGCAGAAAACCAACTTTCTGGGTGTAACTTTACAGTAGATTAATGCATTTTATTGTGTAATCAACACTTTCCAGTTCTTATAGGCTACTTTGTTCATTAAGCCCCTGGTGGATTTCAAAATGTGATATCTTAACTTCCCAATTCCAGACTTTCTGGTTTGTCTCTTCTCCAGAGAGTAATAATCTATATTTTTTCTTGGTTCACTTCTCTGGCTTATGCAGAATGGAAGGAAGGGCCAAACCAGAGAGCCAAGCCTTGAGTGTTTGGATATTAAGATAAACTGTGGATTAAACATCTGTGATTTATTACCTCCAAAGATGGAAAAATAGACTTTTTGAACTACAATATCCTAACCAGCATGGTCATGTTGACTATAGTATTCTGCAGTTTATATTCCAAAAAAGGATGTTTTCTGTCTCCAGTTTAGTCAGTCATACTTGAACCAGGAGCTTCAGGTACATGCACCACTATGCTGCTCATGACTGACAAGCTAGAATTCCTGTGGATCCTTGGTTATTGTGATGTCAGTACTGGGTCTCTGAGTCAGTAGTGGGGGAAATTGCTATCATCTGCTGTCCTTCTGCAAAGGAAACCATAGATGTAACAGCAGTGCCCCGCAAGTCATGGGATCAAATCATTTGCTAGTTATTCCCATGATTATGATTTAGAATGCATTCAGATGTCTAGGTATCAGAGTGCAATACACATACCTGGGACAGAAAAGAATTGCCAGCAAAAAGGATTATGCCCTCTATTAATTGAAGTACCAATGCTTTATCTTGGTATTGCTATTGGTTATTATTCCATAAAGATGGTTCATTTATATTAAGAGGTACTGGAGAGGGTTTTTTTGGGGTGGTGGTCCCTAATGAATCCTTTTAGATAAGGATTTAAGATTCTGCAAAGAAGCTGATAATTTTTTAGTTTCTTTTTATATTAATGTGGTGATCTGAACAGTTTGGGAAATTTTGACTTCATGTTGGAGTTTATATTTGTGAAGCTATAAATGAAAGCATTATCTCTAGAGGCCTGATGTGAAATATGTTTATTCAGAAGGTAAATCCCATTGAATTCAATAAGAACGTTCAACTGCATAGGACTGTTATTGATCTGTCCTGGTTGTGGAATCTCTGCCTACATCAAGAAGTGATCTTAAATCACAAAACTTCACCAAATGTTTGGTTTTTTTTAGTGATCTGATAAAGGTATCCTGTTTTTGTTTTGTGTATGGATCACATAGTTGTTTTTGTTTACGGAGGATACCACAAAAAATGCCCATCAAGAACTATACATGGACTTTAAACATAAGCACAGCAGCACAACAATTGAAATAGCTTCTTACCCCTAGGTAATATTCCTAGTTGACTTTGATTTGATTTGGCTATAAATGGCACACCCAGTGGGTAAACCAAATCCACCCCTCTAATTCCTTAATGGAGGGTACTGGAGTTTGCATTGGCTCTCCCTCTGGCCAGAAAAAAGCTAAATCTTCAAAGGAGAGCCATCTGGTGGGAGGGCAATATACAGAACCTGGTTTCCTGTGTTCGTTGAATGGGGGAGAATATCAGATACAGCCTACTGGTGTTTTTTTTTTTACAACTCACCTCTAAGAAACAGCCTGGCACAACATCTTGCCATAAACTTTTGGAACTTTCATTGATAATTTTTCTACCCTATCTACAAGAAATTGATGCATACCTGAAGAAGTGATTTTGAATCATGAAAACTCGTGCAATGTTTGATTTTTTTAATCCAATAAAGGTATCACCCTTCTCCTGCATCTACCTATATCTTAAAATCCATTTAAGACAGGATGAAAGTTGTCCCTGAAAACCATTAAAAATTGCCAATGTTGATTTTCAGACATTTGAGACTTCCCATCCACAAAATTTCCAAAGGTTTTCCCAATAGAAAAGGTGCAGAGGAAGCCTAGAAACCTGATGACATTTGCAGCTGATGACAGCGTCAGACCTGTGTGATGTTACTTTACATTACTGGATTTCAGTCATTGTGTGTGTGTGTGCATTATGTGCATGTACTCACAATTGTCTGTAAAAATGACAATTTATAATAATAATAATTCTAAAAGTCTAGTTTTGCTATTATAAGATATAAAAGGCACAAAATTAAGGGGAAAATTCAATGATTTTGTCTTTGTTTACACGTGATGCTAGTAATGCAATTTTGCCTCACAGACCCCTGCTTGATTTATTAGCTTTCAGAGTCAAGCTCTGCTGTTCTGTTACTGTTTTTTGCCATGTAAAGCACCTCTGAAGACCTCCTACTGTGGAATGCTGTTTATTATTCATAGAATTCACTGGAAAAACAGAAGAAAATAAAGCCAGAGCGGTCACTGAGACCTTCTGAGGTCAAATAATTTGGCTTCTGGACTCCCAAAGGTGACATCTTTCCTCCCCCGCCCATTCAAAAATAGCTGGAAAATAAAAGATAAAATGCAAATGGTTTTTTTTGCTGAAAAACCAGGTAAAAACATAACCAGACAAGAAACAGGGTTTTCACAGAAGGACTGGAGTAATTTGAAAGAATGTCAGATTTCCTGGTTGGTTAGAGACCCAGGGTTGTGAATTTTGAATTAAGTTCTGCTGTGGTTCAGTCACAGAAGGCTAATTCACTAGCTTAATTTAGTATTCAACCTATTTTCTGGGTTCTAGCAGGAAGCAACAAATAACTTTCCTGTTTGCAGTACAGTATCTAGTATGTTACTTCCACAGCTGTTGTGCTGTCACTTCTGCTAGAATTTCTCATAACTCCTGCTAACTCCAAGCTGACATTAGAGGGAGAGGAGAGTGCCTTTCATCTGACCCTTTAGTTCAGGGGTGCCCAAAAGTTTCAGGACGTAGGCCAGTCATGTAGTTCAGTGGGCCGGTCACATGGTTCAGTGAGTCAGTCACAAGGTTCCTCTCACCAGAAGTAGAAGTAAAACATGCCTTGCAATCTTTTTGCAACAGGATGAGATAAATTTTACACTGTCATTTTCTCTGCTTAAACCTGGGGTGCCCAAACTATGACAGGAGGGCCAGATCTGGCCCCCAACACCAATTCATCTGGCCTGTGCCACCCTCATCACTCCTGTAAGTGGAAGTAAAATGTGCCCATACAGGCACATTTTACTTCCGCTTCTGGGAGTGACAAGGGCAGCATAGGCTGGATGAATTGGCATTTGGGGCCAGATTTGGCCCATGAGCTGTAGTTTGGTCACCCCTGTTTTAGTTGCTGGATCCCGTTGGCTAATTAAGGAAATATAATTTTCATGTAAAAATTACAATTCAGTCATCAGCTGGAATTTAAAATGATGTCATCTTGAAATTGTTTCGTTAAAAGTTAACTTCACCAAAACTAACAGGATTGGATTACAACAAAACTCTGTTAGCATGGAACTGTTCACTGTGGAGTGAATTCATTATTTTTCTTTCGTGAATTGAACAGGCGGGACAATAATAATCCCCTCTAAAATGTTATTTGCTCTTGGATTTCCCTCTTCTGAATATTTTTTTTCTGCCAAGGTAGAAGTAACAGAAGCAGTAAGAGTTGCTGCTACTCCATCTGTTCCTAAACAGCATGTTTTCCTACATTAAGCAGTTTCCTAGATTACATTTATGCTGGCCCTTCTGTTTGTCATGGTCAAGGATACCTGCCAACAAGCTGGCTCTCAGAAACTCTACTACAAAGTACTTCTGATTATAGGCCACTTTTCACTATTTTATAGGGGCACTATTTTATAGGACCCTTTTCAGTCAGGATTCAGGCCCACATATGGTATAGAAACTGCACTGGTCGCATTGGTGGATGATCTTTGGGGAGAACGGGATGGAGGCCATCTGTCTGTCTTGGCTCTTCTTGACCTCTCAGCAGCCTTCGATACCGTCAACCATGGTATCCTTCTGGGAAGGCTCCAAGGATTGGGAATCCAGGGCACTGTGTTGGCCTGGTTTTCCTCATTTCTGAGGGGCAGGACCCAGTCAGTGTGGTTGGAGAATGAGAAGTCCAGCCCTAGGTCCCTGCAATATGGGGTGCCTCAGAACTCGGTATTTAACATCTACATGAAGCCACTGGGTGAAATCATCCATTCCCACGGGGTGAGGTATCACCAGTATGCAGATGATACCCAGTTGTACATCTCAGCCTGTGGGGACCCAAGCGGTGCAGTGGAAGTCCTCTCCAGGTGCCTGGAGGCTGTCAGGATCTGGATGGGGGACAACGGGCTACAACTGAATCCCGGCAAGACTGAGTAGCTATGGATCAGGGGTCCTGCGCTATCTCGGGAGCTGCCATCTTTGGTTCTGGATGGGGCAGTCTTGCCCCAAACAGACCTGGTGCATAACCTGGGGGTCCTCTTGGACTCACGACTACTGTTCGAAGAGTAGGTGGCAGCCGTGGCCAGGAGGGCTTTTGCACAACTTCGTGTAATATGCCAGTTACGCCCACTCCTAGATCGGGACTCCTTGCTCATGATCACACATGCTTTGGTCACCTCCAGACTTGATTACTGTAATGTGCTCTACATGGGGCTGCCCTTGGTGACCATTCGGAGGCTGCAGCTGGTCCAGAATGTGGCAGCCCGGGTAGTGATGGGGTGCAGATGTTATACTCGTGCCTCACCACTGCTTCGGGAGCTGCACTGGCTGCCAGTATGTCTCCGAGTGCAATTCAAGGTGCTGGTCATTACCTTTAAAGCCCTATATGGTAGGGTGCCAGGATACTTAAGAGACTGCGTCACCCCAAGAACATCTGTCCGTCCCACCAGGGCGGATCGGAGACGCTCTCTTATCATTCCATCGGTTAGAGAGGCGCACCTCTCTAGCACCAAGAGGAGGGCCTTCTCCGTGGCCGCCCCGGCCCTTTGGAACCTCCTGCCAACTGAGTTACGTCTACAGACAGAGCTCCTGCCCTTTCGGAAGGGCCTAAAAACCTGGCTGGCAGGGCAGGTGTGGGGCCCCAGGAATGTTAAGTGTATTTTTTCTGCATGTAGAGGGTATGATGGGACTGTTAGTAGGTTACACTTAATGGGGAATTGATTGATTAACTATGTATTTTTAATATATGTTGTAAGCCGCCCAGGGTTGGGTTTACCTGATTGGGGCGGGATATTAAATTGGAATAAATAAATAAATAAATAAATAAATAAATAAATAAATAAATAAATAAATAAATAAATAAATAAATAAATGTACTGCTGTCCTTCCTGGCTGCAATTTAATGTAAACCATATCCAATGAGCTCATGTTGCAAAGAACACACCTTGGAATTGTATTTGGTCCTTATCCTTCTGTTATGGGTCTGTTTCTAAGCAACAGAATGAAATTTTGCAAGAGGACAATGGATAACCCAATGGAAATATTCTTTATATGTTGGTTTGTTGCAGAACCTTAATGACTGTAGAGGCATGTTCTTTATCTGGTGTGCAAAACCTCTCTTGAAGTTTTATTGAGTCAAAGGTATAAGCTGGTTGTCCTTGCAACAATTATACAGACTGGTTGTAAGCCAGTAGCTGCTTTTGCTTACTAGGAATATGATGAAATAAGATGCCAAAGAGGGTGATGAAGTGAGAGAATTGGTATGAATCACAAACGTACAGGAGAATCAAGAGATATTAACTGCTGGATAATTTCGGAGATGCTATTCTTTCTGTGTAAAATTTATGGTTAATCTTTCAAGTGAGTGGAATGGTGGTGGAGAACAACAACCAAAAAAAAAAAATACTGAAAGAAGGCAATGTATTATCTTGGTGCTGGCCCTACTCTTCCATCTTTAAGAGTATTCTGAAATTAAGCCTATTTCCATCACTCAGCCTTAGTCAGGAAAAGAAAGCAGAGCAGTGCTAATAAAATGTGTCCAACTCTATTTCATTCAGAGCCATAATTAGAGTAAGGTGACCAGGGCTCTGATTGAGGGCACTGAAATTGAAAGAGCACAAAAATTGCTTCCAGAAGATGTGCAACCCTGTCAATGGGTATTTGCTACTAGAAGGGAATGAATTCACTCACCCCAGGCATGTATACCATTTCCATCCACTTCTCCTTGGGCAGAAAGGAACACGAAAGAGGCAGGATCAGAACTGAAACAATACAGCTTTTGCATATTAAGGCTCTGGCTTTCTTTCCCATAGGACTGCAGTAGCTCAAGTAGTTAAGATCAGTGATGGGATGTCACCGGTTCCAGACGGATCTCTGGAACCGGTAAGACCAATCCCGGAGGGTTCTCCGGGAGGGGAAGTCCACTTTTGGGGCGTCCGGTTCCGGACGCCTGACCGAAAGAAAAAAAAATTAAAATCGGAGCGAAAATGGCTCTAATTGACTGCACATGCGCAGAAACTCAATCTGACGCATTGCACATGCGTCAGATTGAGTTTCTGCGCATGCGCAGTCAATTAGAGCCATTTTCGCTCCGATTTTCAAAACATTTAGAACTTTCAGGGCAGCGGCGGCGGCAGCAGCCCTCTGAGGGGGGCGCCTCTCCGCGGCACGTTGAGGGCTGCCTCGGCCGTCCGCTGCTGACAAGCCCCATGCCCTGGGGACGCCCGGCGGGGTACACCGCTGCCGCCGCCTCCGCCGGGCACCGCCGCCGGAGCTGCCGCTGCCTGAATCCCTGTGGACTCCTTCTTGGGTCGGTCCCTTTTGAGCTCGGCTGCCGCGCGCTGCGGAGGAGGAAGCTGTAGGCGGCGGCGGTGCGGCATGGGGACGGCCCAGGGAGGCGCGGCAGCCGCGGCTGCCCGTCGCCCCTCGCCATGGCCGGAGCCGGGCTAAAAAGGTACCGGCCCAAGGAGGACGCCACAGGGGTGCAGGCAGCTCCGGCGGCGGTGGCGGCTGTGGACAGCAATCGGGGTGCTGGGTCCCAAGAAAGGTAAGCGAGGGGTTTTTATTTGGGGTGGGTGGGTAATTTATTTGTGTTTTGGGTGGGTGGTTGTTTTTATTTTATTTATTTATTTGTGTCTGGGTGGGTGGGCTGAGAGGGAGGGGTGTGTGTGTATGTTTATTTTTATTTTTTATTTATTTTTATTTTGGCCCCGCCCACAACGTCATGACGTCATGACGTCGGCCGTGACGTCATGACGTCATGCCATTGGCCACGCCCATGACGTCCGTGACGTCATGGCGTGGTAGTAGAATTTTTGTCATCCCATCACTGGTTAAGATGCTGACTGAGAGGCAGAAGGTCAGCAGTTCAAAACCCGAGTACGGCATGACAGAATGAGCACCCGTCTCTGTCCCAGGTCCTGCCAACCTAGCAGTTCGAAAACAAGAAATTGCAAGTAGATAAAAAGGGACCACTTTGGTAGGAAGATAAAAATTGTTCCATACACTTTGGTGTCTAGGTATGCCTGCCACATGTCCATGGAAACATCTGCAAAACACAGACAGTGCTGGGTATTCAGCTGTATACAGAGATAAGCTCTGAACCCTAGAGTCAGATACGACTGGCTTTTGAGCAAGGATAACCTTTACCTTCTTTCCCATTCTTTTCTCCTCTCCATGTATATGCCAGTTTCACTCGACCAGTGGTTAAGCAATGGAGCAGAGAACCCTGGAGTACAGAGGTTTATACTTATAGAGCTTATGAATGGCAAAAAACATTATAGAACTATGTGTGTTTCATAAGATAACCATGTTTGGAAAGTAATAAAGATAAGAGCATCCTAGACCCCAGTTCCTGCCACAAAGGGCATGTATGGTGAATCATTCTCAATAGATCTGTGACCTAAATCAATCGGATTGCCACTGATAGCTATTTGACAGGATGGTGGGCAATAGATACAGCTTCTGTGATGGCAGCCTTCCTTGTGTTGTCCATTCCCAAGCAGGATGCATTATCTTGAGCAGGAGGGCACATAAAGCAAATCACCTCTCTATGCCTAGTTTTCCATTTCCATTGTTCTCAGGAGGAGGATGTTAAAAATTCTCCCCTACAATAACCGCGTGTAACATCTCTGTGGTCATGTAAGAGAGACTTGCTTCATTTTGCTAGGAAGCATTGGAGGAAAGGAGGGAGAATTTTCCCTACCTTGGTGATTGGCAGTAGATGTGCTATCAGTGTCTGTGTGTGCATATTTGCATGTGCACAGTCACACGCCCAACAGTAGTTTTTTATTTGTTTGAAAACAAAACAGGACAATACAGAAAATATTGGAATTTAACAAGTTGTGAAACAATAGCTTAAATCCATATGGTGCTAGCATCCAACTATTAACACATAATTTTCTGCCCTCTACAACTCTGTACCACTACATCTGAATTATTTCCAACACTCAAAAGTAGGTTTGGGCTGTCATGATGACCGGGGTGGGAGGGGATGGAAAGCATGTTGGTTGGGTTAATGATAACAGTGCATTCAGCAGAAGCACCCTATAGACAAGGACTATTCGATGAAGGATTATTCATACAAGCTATTTATTTTATTCATATATATACTACCAGCCATCTGGGAGGTCAGTAAAGTGTCTCTATTCAAGTCTAAAGGGATGATGTCATCATTGATAGTCATCACTGATAGTTCTGTTCCTCTCAAAAATGCTACCTACATACACCATAATCAAATCTTTGTGCCAAGTCCTGGTGTGTGCATGTGTTGGTGCCTTGTCTTATAATGGAAGGCTGTGAATCGACAAACATCTAACAAGAGCTGCACATATACTGTACTATGAAAACAATTTCACTGAACATATGCAGATCAGCTTATGTTTCCCTTTCAAACAATGTTGGCTGTTGTTGGCTTTTTTCCTTGCATGGCTGACAGCCATTGAGCATTGCAGAATGGTTTTTCCACATTAATAAAAGAACAGGAGCTGGTTGTGTTCTTCACTGCTAAAGCTGATACACTCACTAAAGCAGACCATTGATTAACTAGCCCATAAATAAACAGACACTGCCAATACCATTGACCAGACTGGAGTAAGATTTGTGAATGTTTCTGGGGCTTGTTGATAAAACAAGTCTACACCAAAGCTTAGAGGCTGGCAGCATACAAGAGAGCTCATTAGTTCCATCTATAATATTGAACTCTCTGGGAAGAAGGGTTTGGGTTTTTTGTTCTGACTGATAGAACCTAGATTGTGCCAGTTCCTGACTTCATTTTTGAACTAATGAAGAGTTTCCTTGTACCCCAAAGGCTGTCAGGGGTAGTGCACATAGCAATTAAAGTAGTGTTCTAGGTCTGTGGGAAATTACATTGGAATAGAGTGACTGTAACAAACCCAGGGAATCAATCCTCTGAATTAGTCTAGGAAAGGCCCCTTAAACCCAATACATTTAAATTTATTTTCCCCACCACCTTTCTGGAATACACAGAAAGAGCCTCCTTGAAGACTGTGGAATTTTTGAACTACAAACAGGTGTACCCTGGTAATGGCAACCTTGTGTTGCTGGCTAATCTTTCTCACACAAGGTCAGGTTAAAGGAACTCACCAAATGGTGGCTTCATTTTGGCAGTTTCATGCCTGACCTAGACACAGAAGAAGCCAAAGCTAGCCTAAAACCCTGCTGCTTCAATGTACATGGAGATGTGGGGGCATGGGAAAGCTTCCCTAGGTTTTCCTGTTGTCTGCACCCAGAGACCAAGTCTTTTCCTGGTTTCTATTTCACAATACTCAGATCAGGTAGACGAATTAGAAGTCCAAACTTGTAAATATAGTACAGTGTAAGGCCCTTTTGCAAGGAGCGTTCTTATGGTACCCCAACCCTTCTACTCCAAAAATAAAAACTTGGCAAAAAAATATATTACAATTTTATGAAAAAAATTTAAAAAATTAAAAATGTAAAAATGTTCCAAAACGTTGCAAAAATGGCAGTACAGAAGCAAAAGTAAAAGATTAAAAATAAGTAAGTCAGATATTTCTCACATGCCAAGGGAAAAAAATCTATCTAAGCCCTAAATCTAAGTAAGAAATATGCAAAGCCATAAAGCCATCCTAAGATCTCATAGTTGGCTCTCAGGATTAATTCTAAGAATCTACATGGCAAAACAAGGACTGACCAGTGCTAAGTAGAATAAAGAAACTAAGAACTCACTAGATCTCCCATCTCACTGCAATTATTCTTCTCCTTGCCTCTTACCCTAGAATTAATCAATCAGGTAACATTGCATCATTGCATTTGAGACCTGAGTACTGCATGATGGTTTGAGCACCCAACTCTCTCCCAGCTCCTGCCAACCTAGCAGTTCAAAAGCAAGAATTGCAAGGAGATAAATAGGGACCACTCTGGTGGGACAAGATCTTGGAGACATGAAAGGAGCCTCATCATGCATCTCCTGAGGAATTTCTCTAGCCAAAATCCTTTCAACACAGAATGGTCGGGCGGCCGCGGCGACTGCCGTGGCCGCGCGCTTTGCCCCAGTGCCTGCCGAAGAGACGGGCCTGGGCACGAGTGCAGGGGGTGTGGTTAAGCGCTGCCCTTATAAGGGCGGCGCGCTCCCTGCGCTCGTTCGCCAGTCCCGTCTGACAGGCAAGCGAGCGGCTGGGTTCTGTTGTTCCTCCCTCTTGCGGCGCTTGTCTGGGCTTGCTTCCCTTCGTCCTCTGCTCCTCTTTGGACGGGGGTTTTCATCCCCGAGGCTCTTGGGCTTCCCTCTCCCCTTTCAGGGCTGTCTGGCTCTGTCTCGGCCATCTTAATCTTGCCCTGGCCGGAGGCGGTCGCCATTTTCTGAGTCCAGGAGTGGCGCCCGCCATTTTGTTGTTGGGCCATGGTAGTTTTGGGGCAGCGGTTTGCCTGGCCTTGGTGGCCTGGCGTTGGCTGCGACTGCGGGGTGGGACGTTCACTGCCTTGGTGGTCCCCTTTAGCCTCCTTGTTTCCCTTTGGGGGGGATTCTGGGCGCATTTTGGGTGGCGTCCGCCATCTTGTGCCTTGTCTTGACCATCCTATTTTACTGCTTCCCAGGCCTTGCTGCCGCAGGGGTTCCCAGGCCTTTCTGCTGCAGGGGTCAGTCTTGCTCCGGAAGGATCAAGGTTGCCTCCTACCAGGCTTCAGGTCCTTCGTTATCTCTGAGGCCAATTGTTTGGGGGTGTGTTTCTTATCCGCTTCTGACTGGCCATGGCTCCTAAGAAGCAGGCCGTGCCTCGCCCTCGCCGCCTTCCCCGCAGGGCTACTGCCGTAGGGGTACCCAGCCGCCGCGCCCAGGGGCCGGACGTGGCCCCTGTTACCCCCGCGGCCCTCCTCGACTGTGTGGCGGCCTTGGAACGGGCCGCTGGCCTGAACCTAGCGCCAGGTGACCGGCGGTCAGCCCAGAGGGCCGCGCGTGCGGTGGCCGGACCGGCTAACTCCGATAGGAGTGAGCTGGCCACTGTTCTACAGCGGCGGATTTCGCAGCTGGAGGCGACTCTGCCGCCGCTCCGGCCCACCGACGCTCCAGCACTGGACGGGGAGGCGGGCCGGATTGAGGATCTTCCTCCCCCGGCCGACGCAGAACTCGAGGCAGGGCCCAGCGGTGTCCGACCGGTCCTCGTCGCTCCGGCTGTTCCGGCTGCTCGCGCCGGTGGTGAGTATGACGGCGAGCCTGGTCAAATTGCCCCTGCTGTGCCACAACAGCTGCCTCCAGTTGTTCTGCAGCCGCCCCCGTTTGCCGCGCACCTGCCCACTGTTGCACCGCACCTTCCGGTGCAATGGCCTTGGCCGTGCCAGCAGACGCCGGCCGTGGTGTCGCCTTGGCCGGCGGCTGTGCCGGGGCTGCCGTGGTTGCCCCCGGCGCCACCGGTGCAGGGGACGGCACCCTCGTGGCCGGTTACTGCTCTGTCGGGGACCGCTCCGCCCCCGCCGGCACAGCCGGTGCCCGCCACATGGTGGGCACCTTACCCGCCGCCCCCGATCCCTTCGCCTTTTGGCGCCCCTGCTGTCACTGCACCGGGTTGGCCTTGCTTTTCTTTTGGGGACACCGGGTATAATTCGGTGCCCCGGACTGACATGCCGTACGGCGACCAATCGTTGCCGCTCGGCGATCACTTGCTACCCGCTACGCGGGATAAGATCCTCCATGGTGAGTACGTCGATTTCTTCTCCCTCCTTAATCGTGACTCCACGAAGGAGGAGAAGGAGAAGGCGGACGACGCGGACAAGGAGAGGGCTAAGAGGAAGAAGCCGCCCCGCACTTGGGCCAATTGGCTTCCAGGTTTCCTCATATACGCTGGCGTTTTGTCCAGGGCGTTCCCCCAGCTAGCGGTGTCCCTCTTCCAGTACCTCGATATTATCTACAGGGCTTATGTAGACTTCCCGGGGCAGGCATGGCTGGCGTATGACGAAGAATTTCGTATGCGCGCGGCCATACGCCCCGGCATGCGCTGGGATGAGATGCACTCCGCGCTCTGGATGCAGCTCATGACCCCGACCCGCCCGGCCCTGGGTGAGAGGTACGATTGCGGGCACCTGATTCAGCGCCCTACTCCCTCTCAGGCCCCCCGCCAGTCAGCGGGGCAGGCGGTTCCGGACCACCTGCTGTGCTGGGAGTACTCCGTGTCAGGTCGCTGCACCAAGAAGCAGTGCAAGTTTAAGCACGAGTGCTCGATTTGCGCGGGCCCCCACCCCGCCACCTCCTGTTTCCGAGGGGGGGCGGGTCGGGGCCGGGGCAAGGACCAACAGGGGGCAAAGTGGGCCGGGGCTGACAACGCCCCTGGCAAAGGGCCCCAGCCCAATTAGAGTCGAAATCCTGGACCGCCTGCTGCGGGAGTATCCTTCACCCACTGACGCCAAGTACCTTTCCGAGGGTTTCACCTTTGGCTTCCGTATCCCCATAGTGGGGGCGCGGGGACCTCAGGACGCGCCCAACCTACGATCGCTGGTGGGTATGGAGTCAGTGGCCAGAGCACAAATTTTTAAGGAGGTAGCGGCAGGCAGGGTGGCGGGCCCTTTCGACAGCCCGCCCTTCTCCAACCTTAAAGTTTCCCCATTGGGATTAGTTCCGAAAAAGGCCCCGGGTGAGTTCAGGTTGATTCATCACCTGTCCTACCCTGCTGGGTCTTCCGTCAACGACGCTATCCCGGACGCTTTGTGCTCGGTCCGGTATATGTCTTTTGACGAGGCCGTCTGCATGGTCAGCTCCTGCGGTCGGGGTGCGCTCTTGGCCAAATGCGACATCAAGTCCGCGTTTCGGCTGTTGCCGGTGCACCCCGAAGATTTCGAGCTACTGGGCTTTCGTTTTGAGGGCTAGTATTTCGTGGACCGGGCCATGCCGTTTGGCTGTTCTATTTCCTGCGCCGCGTTTGAGCGCTTTAGTTCTTTCTTGCACTGGGCCTTAGTTAGGAAGGCAGGTTCTGACAGGGTCGCCCATTACCTCGATGATTTTCTTTTTGGGGGCCCCACAGGTACTGGGGATTGCGTTCACCTGCTCCAGTCGTTTCAGCGCCTGGCGGAGGAGTTGGCTGTTCCATTGGCGCCTGAGAAAACTGAGGGTCCGGCCACTACCCTCACTTTTCTGGGCATTGAATTGGACACGGTGGCCATGACCTCTCGCCTCCCCCTTGACAAGGTGCAGCGCTTGGTTGAACGTATAGAGGCGCTCCTGCCCAAAAGGAAGGTCACCCTGCACGAATTGCAGGAGCTTCACGGGCATCTCAACTTTGCCTGTAGGGTGGTGGCCCCTGGCCG
Source organism: Furcifer pardalis (assembly GCA_030440675.1). Classification (NCBI taxonomy): domain Eukaryota; kingdom Metazoa; phylum Chordata; class Lepidosauria; order Squamata; family Chamaeleonidae; genus Furcifer; species Furcifer pardalis. The sequence continues at coordinate 55,226,316 of CP126892.1, read as the reverse complement.
CGCCTTTGCTCACCGTTTGTGCGACGCGATGGCTGGTCTGACCAAAAAGTTCCACAGAACTAGGCTGACCCGTGGGATGAGGGAGGATTTGGAGGTCTAGTTGGCGTTCCTTAGGGACTTCAATGGGGTTTCCTTTTGGTGCTCTGACCTTTTCCTCTCTTCCAGTTTTCAGGTCCATTCCGACGCATCGGGGTCTTGCGGTTTTGGCATCTATTTTGATGGCCGTTGGTGCGCCGGCACGTGGCCGCCGCACTGGCGGGACTCCGACGTCGTGAGGGACCTGACTTTCCTGGAATTCTTTCCCATCTGGGGGGCGATTAACATGTGAGGACGTCACTGGGTAAACTCCGTTGTCACCTTTTGGTGTGACAACGCGGCGGTTGTCCAAGTGGTCAACTCGCAGACGTCCCGCTCCCCCCGGGTTATGTCCTTAGTCAGGCCGTTTGTCCTGGCTGCGCTGAGACTTAACATCGTTTTTCACGCACGCCACGTGCCGGGGGTGGACAATTCCATTGCTGATGCCCTGTCCCGCTTTCAGATGGCGTGGTTCAGGGCGTTGGCTCCCGGTGCCAGGGCACTTCCTTCGGAGTTGCCGGACACGGTCTGGAACATTGGAGGGCTGAGGTGAATCGGGCCATCGGCCTTTCCCTATCTGGTCGCACACGCCATGCCTATCTCCTGGCGTGTGAGGCTTTTACCACCTTCAGAGGCCAGCAGGGTTTGCCGGAGGTCTGGCCGCTTCCGGTGGACCATGTGCTGCAGTTCATGGTCCACCTGCGGCGGTCCGGCCTCGCGCCACGGACCATCAAGGGGCAGCTGTCGGCCTTGGCCTTTCCCGCCCGGGCGAACGGTGTCCCCGACACTCTTGGCGATTTTCGCATCCGCCGGGTGTTGGAGTGTTGGTCGAGGGAGCGTGGCCACCGCCCGGACGCCCGCCAGCCGGTGTCGCCGGCGGTGCTGCGGCGTTTGGCCGCGGCCTGGCCACGCCATTGCACGGATGGGTTTGAGGCGGCCTTGTTTCACGCCGCTTCTTCCGTTGCATTTTTCACGGCCCTCCGGGTGGGGGAATTGGTGGTAGCATCCCGAGGGGACATGTCCGGCCGTGCGCTGCAGCTGGCTGATGTCGCGCTCGCCGCGTCGTCGGTTTGGCTGACGGTCCGGATGTCCAAGACCGACCAGCTGGGCAGGGGTATTTCCTTACTGCTACTGCGCTGCAGTATAGCAGACATCTGTCCGGTGGGAGCGCTGGAGCGCTACCTGGCCATACGCCCCTCTGGTCCTCTGCCCCTTTTTATACACCGGGATGGGTCCCCATTAACCCATTTTCAATTCTGGAGGATTACAGGGGCGGCCTTGTCGGAGGTGGGGATCCCTGGTGCCCGTTATGGCACCCACTCATTCCGCATAGGGGCTGCTTCTACCGCGGCCTCTTTCGGGTATTCCGATGCGGATATCATGAGGATGGGGCGGTGGGGGTCCGCTTGCTTCCGTACGTATGTGCGACCTCTACTGTCATGACCTGCCTTGCTGCCGTTTGTTTTCTGTTTGTTTTCTTTCAGAGCTCTTCCCTCGGAGTGACGTGGCCCGGGTTTGGATAGTCGGCCACAGCTATATTTACTGGGCCGCACGTTTCGCTGGAGCAGCTCCCTGCGGGATCCACCTCGGCTTGCGGCAATGGGCCTACCTCATCTGGCGGGGGGTACGGGGCATGATGTGGGACCAGTTTATGCCTTTTATGATGTCCAACTGGCATGTGCCGCCCCCTGATATCCTCTTGGTGCACCTGGGTGGGAATGACCTGGGGCAGCGGATGGGGCTGGATTTATCTAGGGCCATTTGCAGGGATTTCCACATCTTGCACCAGCGTTGGCCAGCGACCAGGTTTATTTGGTCGAGTATGATACCGCGTGCCCAGTACAGGGGCGCGATGGATTACCGAGCCGTGGATCGCGCGCGGCGTGGTGTGAACCGCGCTGTGGCGCGCTTCCTGCATACCTGGGGCCTGGGTACGGTGGTGGAGCATCCGCTATTCCGTATGGAGGAGGCGGACCACCTGTACAGGAATGACGGGGTGCACCCGTCGCTGGATGGCCAGGTTGTCTTCCTGAGTGCTCTGCAGCATGGCCTGGTGACCGAGTTGTCGGTCTCGGGGGGGGGGGCGGTGGCGGTGAGTAGTTTCACTCCCCCCGTGTGGCGGGTAGCACTGGTGAGGAAAAAATTTGGTCCCAGGAGAACCGGGTAGGAACGTGTTTTGATCGGCCACTCTGTGAGTCTGATCAAAATGTGGACCGGGAACTTGGGTAACTGCCCAGCTCGGCAGCAGGCAGCCCCAATATAGAGTTCACCTGGTGTGGGGTCAGAAGGAGATAACAACTGGTTACTTCTGACCGGGACAGTAAAATGTTGTGCGGATATGGTTGTCCGATATCCAAGTTAAGCTTGTGAATGGATATCGTTGACTTCACCAGTGCTACTGCGGCCTTGCTGCAATAAGTTACTGTTAAGATGGTTAAAGTTAACCAAGTTGATCTCAAATAAAGTGGCCCAATTTTTCAACCAACATCACTGTGGTCAGTCTCTTTTGTGCGGGCATGTGGGGGCAATAATTTCTGACATGAAATTAGTATTATCATTGCATTGAGTTCATTTCTGCAAAGTCCATCTTTCCCATGAAAATATTTTGTTGCCAATTAGAAAAGAATGCACTCTGGCCATTGCTGTGTCTGGATCCACTCCCTGTGACCTTGAATGTCTCAGTGCCAGCTTTGCATATTAGCCACCTGTGAAATACAACTTAGAAAACCAAGGCATTTTCTCCACATTTCTTTACCTCCACCCCCACTGTCCATGTTTTGATGCAGAACGGGAAATTCTACAGATAGATTTTTGATGACAGCTATCTCTGGAAGACATCATTGGTGAGATGTTGAGCAGGGAGACTACTTGGGCCGCGATGTCTAATTATGTGGTCGGAGTCATATTAGAACTTAGATGTTTGGAAAAACTGAGAAGAGGGCAGCCAGAGGCATAGCGGAGGAGGGTGAGTAGCCAAATTGGATGAGGGTTTTTAACAGGTAGTCGCCCCCCCCCCCCAAAGTAATGCCTGATGGCGGTTCCTTGAGGCCACAACTTTATTTATTTGTTTGTTTGTTCATATTTCTCCAGAAATGTTAACCACCAACAGCTCCAGGAGGTCTAAAATAGTGTGGATCTGGGAGTCAGAAGGTTCCCACGGACCCCTACTCCTGGTGTTACTGATGAGTCCCAAGTGCCAGCTGAATCATGGTGGCACAGTCCCAATATACTGGGTGCCCCATATATCCTGGGGCTATGTGTCCAACAGCATAACCCACTGACTGAACAATTCCATCAGCTAAATCTTGTGATCAGGACCGATGGGATGATTGTCTCAAAGTTGCTGCTCATGATTCCTGGAAATCACTGACACTTGTTTGGACTCTGCCCTTGCCTGCCACAATGTTCCCTGTCATCTTCCTCCTTCTCTGACTCTCTATTTAATAGACTAAACATGTCAACATACTCTCCCCTTGAAATCTTCTCCCTGCTGGCTGGGAAAAGATGGTTTCCCAAAAGCATGGACTAGTTTCTAAAAGGGAATGCCTGGCTGCCAACAAATGAATAAGCTGTCAGCAGGCCCTGCAGCTGTGCCCAGGGAGTGTTAACTTGCACACTGATAAAAGCCTGGCTTGAGAAGGTCCATTGTGAGTTGGGTGGTGACCATGTAGAACAGGGGCCTAATCCAGCCCATGCATATGATTAATCTGGCACATAGTGGCCACCTGGGGACCTCTAGAACCCCCCCCCCCTGAAGTTATGATACATCACTTACCATGGCACAGGAATCGTGCAGTTTTTCTGGGGTTTTGGACAGCCTCCGCTGTTTCTCAGGGTGATGGTAGGCTTTTTGAAGCAATTTTACCCTGGCCTTTGCACAGTTTGGTGATAGCTTCCCCACAGCTGCAACTGCCAGTGTGTCTGGACTGGTTGTGGTGATGGTAAGTCTTGAGGGAACCCTGGCCACCACCACTTCCTCTACACCAGGGGTTCCAAATGTTTTCCCACCAGAGGCCAGTTCCCACCACTGTGCTCAGCTGTTGTGGTCGGAGGCATGGCAACACCCACAACTTACATCATTATCGGCAGCATTAACGGTGGGAATTGCGTAGGTTTTCTGGGGTTTTGGACAGCCTCCACTGCTTCCCAGGGTGGCAATAGTCTTTTTGGGGCAATTTCGCTCTGATTTGGTAATTTTCCAAGCCTTCTCCGCTGCACTTTGACACCTGCTGGGCAGAGCTGATGTAGGTCCCTGGGATCCCAGCACCGAACCAGGAAGTAGCTCGCGGCGGCGCTCTAGCTGCCGAAGCACAGTAGAGAAGGCTTGGAAAATTACCAAATCAGAGTGAAATTGCCCCCAAAAGACTATTGCCACCCTGGGAAGCGGTGGAGGCTGTCCAAAACCCCAGAAAACCTACGCAATTCCCACCATTAATGCTGCCGAACTGTGCAAAGGCGGGGTAGTGTGCAGCTGGGTAGGTGTGTAAGAAGAAGTTTCCAGGACCAATGGGATACACCCGACTGACTAACTGTGTTCCTATGACCAACTCCCCCATCCCCCTGGGGAATCATTAGGAAACACTCCAAAGAATTAAAGTAACAGATGATGGTTTAATTGATGCCCTTCTCGACATTGCCCTAACCAAAGAGGGAGAGGCCAGGGCAAAACCAGCCTAAAAAGTACTGGTACCTTGGGGAGGGGGGGAGCTCTGGTTGGCTCCTCAGGGTGGTCTGACTCGCTCTCTGGTAAGATAGTGGCAAACGTTCCCCTTCTGGCAGCTGTGCACTTTTTGGAATCAGGCCTTGGTGATCCTAGCATTAATTCCTTTGAGCGAACATCATACAACACATCACTACCATAATTCAATTAAACTTAGAAAAGTAATACATAAATAACTTCTCTTAAAATGTGTATTCTGTATATACAGTAAAACCTCGAATAACGTTAAAACCTGGTTCCACAAGTCTTGGTGTTATCCGATTTTTAGTGTTATCCAATGCATGTTAAAATCCTATGGGATCCATAGAGATACATTGTAACCAAACAGGCTTTAGCGGTTGTTATCCAATGCATCCCATAGGATCTTAATGTTATCCAATGCAATTCTTCCCCCCAGATTGCTTAATGTTATGCGATTTTAGTGTTATTCGATACTAATGTTATCTGATGTATTACTGCATGTGTGTTTAGGCTCAGACTAACTGAGTAGCTGCTTTGTGATCCTGTAACATTCTTAGAGATTTTAATTTGTGACCTTCCAGAAAAAAGTGCACTGGGCCAGCAGATACCAGGGAGTAAATATTTCCAGTGATGGCCCCATGTCTATCTATCATGTACAGAGAAGCACATGTATGGTTGATTTAAAATAGCGTTGTGATTTTGTGATTTTATTACTTCTGTTCTTAGTAGGGAGTGGTGTTATTACAAGACACTGAACTATTTTATGTGGTTTAATTTTGTGAGCCCCCTTGGGAATGCTATGCACGGAAATGTGGGCTATAACTCTAGAAAGAAATAAGGGATTAATTAGGTGCCATTTATTCTAAACTTTGCTTTCTTTCTTTTATCCTCTAAATCTCTCTCTCTCTCCACATATTACCAAACCTGCACTATCTCTAATTATGCTAAAAGCCATGGGTGAAACTTTTTTTAAAAAAGGGGAGAATGCTCCCTTATGACTCTTTCAGAACCTCTTTTATAGTAGATTCCAAAACTACACATCAGGTAAAAAAATTGGCCAGAATTCAAGGCAATTTCTGTTGCTTCATACGATCCAAGCCTTAATGTAGTTGAAAATGTTGCCCCCACCATTGTGCATTGCTTTATAGCACAGTAGGGCTTCTTCTGTAGATGGCTAGAGTAGGAAACTTCTGCACAGCTTGATTGTTTAGCTGTGTGTGTTCAAAGACCAGTATGATACACACAAACCAACTTGGCTGCTCTCAACATGCTCCTCAGTCACTGCTAACTTTCTCCAGCCACCTGCTGGACACGATAGCCTTGCAGAAGAGGAAGGGCTCTTTCATTCTGGCTGAACACAGATGAAACCTTAATGCTGCCACTGGAAAGTTACTTCTGCCTTGTACATTTGGGTGGCAGCAGCAAGGGGGCATTATGTTTATTGTCCTTTGTTAAATGTGAGGAATCACATTTAAGGAGATGATGTTTGTTTAAGAGGTTTAGCGTATGTTTTGCTACAGATTGCACCCATGGCCATAGCCAGGATTCTAGATCTGGGTTGGCGAATATTTTTTCAGGATGGGCAACAAATATCATATATATATATGTCATATATATCAGTAGCTGGGAGTTTGAGGGTGGGCAAACTGATAACTCAGGGTGGGTTACGCCCACCCTGGCCACCCCCTGGCTACGGCCCTGGTTGCACCTAACATATAGTTTCCACCCTAATGGCTTTAGATACAGATGAGCTGTTCCAGAACCTGGGAACTTAACATCCAGTCAATGCTGTTTTACTTTCCCTGAAGCATGTTTAACAGTGGCAAATATCTTATTGCTTACTAGTTCCAATGTTACATTGTCTGGATTTCTTGCATGCTCTCTCCTTTCTTTCCTCTCTTTCTCCCCATCTCTCAAGCACAGACGCATTATTGATTGTCATCAACATTAAGGGAAAAAAGTCATTCCCCTTACTGTTGTGACATATTGTGTTCTTTATGTGGATGTTACTTTGGATGTTTTGGTCGAAGTGTAATAAAAACAACTTTCTAGGTTTAGATAAGAATTCTTAAAATGATGTTGTTGAAGGCAGTACATTATTATAGCTGTTCAAGAAACAGAGTTGCAGACAAACTCTTAGGACTCCTGGGGAAACACAACTGCAATACTTAACTTGAGGATTTGTATTTTGGTGTGAATTGGCATGAAGCGTCTTTTATGGTTTTGCTACAAAAAATATGCTAAGTTTGGATTAATGAAGGCTAATTGAAGCCTTGTGAACATCTCAGTGGCGTAGCATGGGTTTCAGCTGCCCGGGGCGGAGGCCAAATTTGCCGCCCCCTCAGAGGAAGAGCACCTCTATAATGCCTTTCCTGCACGCATCCAAGGACAAGAAAGGTACAGGTGGCAGCAGCAGGGGGGGGAGGAATGGTGGTGGTGGGGCACACTTAGGAGCGCTGCCCTTCCGGTGAACCTTCAGTGTCTCGAAGTCCCCTCCACAGAGGCAGACAGGCCAACCCCCAGGCCGGCCATTTTGGTTTGCGGAGGGTGGAGGCTCCAGGCCCCCACCTCCAGGGGAAAGCCACCTGTAGCCCCTGCAAGGTTGGGGGCTGGCAAAATGAGATGGCTAGATGGTATTGTAGATGCAATGGGCACAGAACTGAGTTAGTTGAGGAAGATGGTGGCGGACAGAAGTGCCTGGCAAACAGTGGTCCATGGGGTCGCAAAGGGTCTGAATCAATTGTGCGACTGAACAACAACAAAGACAGAAAACAAAAACAGCTGCTGCTTCTGACTTTCACACTTGCACCCCAAGGTCAAGCTCTCCTTCTTGCCACCGTTCTTTTGCCCTCTACCTTTCCCACCATCAAGGTCTTCTCAAGTGGAACATCTCCTCTCATTTAATGTCCAAAGTACTTTAGCTTCATCTTTACTATTTGACCTTCGAAGGAGCAGTCAGGGTTGATTTGTTCTAAGATTGACCTATTTGTTCTCCTCACTGTCCTGGGCACTCTCAAAACTCTCCTCCAACACCACATCTCAAAGGCATCTATTCTTCTGCGCTCAGCTTTCCTAATGGTCCAGTTTTCACAACCATTCATTACCACCGGGAATACCATTGCTTTGACTATGCGAATTTTGGATTGCAAGGTGATGTCTCTACTTTTCACTATGTTCCCCAGATGAGCGCAATTGTTCGATAATTTGAACATTCTTTGGCATTACCCTTTTAGGGATTGTCTAGGTTTTAGGAAATGAAACACAGAGAGAGAGAGAAATCCCCTAAGTTTTATGCAGGATCCTTTCCTCCTCCTCCTCCTTCAACAGCCTGTGACCAGCTAAGGGAAAGCTGGAAACCAAGTAAGGGAGGAGGAGGAAAAGATCAAACGTAGAACTTCCAGGTAAAATAAGTTATTATTTGAGAGCCTGGCAGAAGGGAACTCATTGGAGCAAATCAGTTTCTTTTTGGCAGAAGTTACTCTGCCTTGAGGAAGATCTACGATTGGTGGAACCTTTGCAATGTGTCGATGGGGAGGGGGGTAGAATGGGCTTCTTAGACTGTGCTCCCCCTCCTTCTCCTCCTCACGTTCCCCAGAGTCTGTACTCTGCACATGCCTAGGAGCCAGGTTGGAACTCTGCACATGTTCTTAGCCACCCACCAAGTAGCAGAGGCTTTGGGCAGCAAAAGGACCCAGTGGAGGTTTTCTTTGCAAATATGGAGGTGAGGTGGTGTTTTATATCCAGTATTTCTGCACATGCCTAGGAGCCAGGAAAGGAAGTAAGGAAAGATGACAGAAATCAAAGCCCCCCCCCCCAATTGTGACCAAAAAGGACTGGTGGTTTAGCAGTTAAGATACTGAACTTGATAACTGGAAGGTCAGCAGTTCAAGACCTGAATACTGATGGAGTGAGCTCCTGGCATATCTCCAAGCTCCTAGCAGTTCAAAAAAAAGAAATTTGCAAGTAGATCAATAGGTATCCCTTTGGTGGTAAAGGTAAACAGCGTTCTGTACACTCTAGTGTCTAGTCGTGCCTGCCACATGACCACAGAAACATTTGCAGACACAGACAGTGCTGGCTATTTGGATGTAAACAGATAAGAGCACCAAATCCTAGAGTCAGATATGATAGGCTTTTGAGCAAGGGTGACCTTTACCTTTACTTTCCACTGTCTAGTTGTGCCTGCCACATGACCACGGAAACATATATAGACAGTGCTGGCTCTTTGGCTATAAACAGAGATGAGTACCAAACCCTAAAGTCAGATACGACTGGCTTTTGAACAAGGGCAACTTTTACCTTTACTTTATGGCATCTAGTCATGCCTGCCACATGACCATGGAAACATATGCTGACAGTGCTGGCTCTTTGGCTGTAAGCAGAGATGAGCACCAAAACTTACAGTCAGATACAACTGGCAAAGGAGACATCTTGACTGACCCTCCCTCAGCGACTCTCTTCTTGGCCCTTGGGAAGCTCTGGCTCAGTCCTAGCCTAAGCCCACTCCTCAGGGCTTTCTACATTACACTGGCCACCCACCTCACACCCTGCCTCCCCCCTCCCCCAATTTATGGCTTCAGCTGATAATAGCCAGGATCAAACTAAAGAGCGAGAGGAGGAATATGAAGCAGCCATTAATTGCAAAACCACCCACCCCAACCCTGGATAGGAAGTGGGGGGGGGGAGTGGCCTTAAGATATAATTAGCTGTTTATTGAGAGCTTGGTTGGAGGAGGCTAATTGGGGGCGGGAGAAAATAGGAGTTGTAGGTGGATGGATGGAGAGGGAAATCAGTAACGTTTTCTTTTTGCAAAACTTACTCTGCCTTGAGGACAGTTGAGGGAGAATCTTGGCAATAGCAAGAGACGATCTGAACAGCCGGGGGGGGGGGGGAGTCCCTTGGTTTCATCTCCCTAGGCAGAAATTTCCCTTTTGGCTCTTGGAGGAAGGAACCACCAGCAGCAGCACAGCCCCTCCCCTCCCTCCTCCTTCTCTGCTGCCGGGAGGAGGGGAGGGGAGGGGGAGGAAGAGAGATCGCCCTCCTTCAAAAGGATTCAGAAAAGGCTGCACTTGCGTCTCTCTCTCTCATACACACACACACGCGCGCGCACGCGCGCGCACGTGCCCTCCTCTTCCTCTGCCTTCCCAGGGATGCCGCCCCCTTGAAAGTGCCGCTGGGGGCGAGTGCCCCCCCTGCACCCCCTAGTGACGCCACTGGAACATCTGTATCTTCACTTTTGCGATATAAATTGACTACCTATTCTTGTCTAAAGTACTGAATGCAAGAACAGCAAAAGGTCTTATGGTCTGATGGTATAGAAATAATTTCCATTGTTATTTATAGATTCCTTTGCTAGGAATCCTCAGTCTGACTAAATTAGTTCTGCTTTTGATTCTTAAATAGTTACATTTATGGTAATAAACAACTTGGTTGACGGTCTCTCAGTCCTAATAATGATTGGTGACAACCCATTTACTGCTACTGTGAAGTTAGCATTCAGCCTCAGAAAATATCTGTCTCTGGGGACAGGTATTTTTCATATGATCCTAAAGACGAGGCCTTTACCTACCCATGTCCTTTTTGTCTTTTGGTCCTCGAAATATGATGAGAGAGGGTTGTTAAATAACACCACGCTATTATACAGAACATTTTGGAAGCAAAACAATCAGCAGTTTTCATGACAAGGATGGGCAATTTTGAAAGCTACATGATTCAGTTCCCACATGGAACTATTTTAGGGGATTGAAATATGATGACATAAATGAATAGAAATGCATTGTCTTATTCAAATCAGCAACTGTCTGTTTACTTTCAATACAGTCTCTCAGTTTACTTCTAACTGTTCTCTGCTGACAATAGTTCCAAATAATCAATGGCTGAAATCCTATTGCTAAGCACAGTCAGTCAAAACCAGAGTAGGCTGACTGGGTCAATTGAATTTGTGGAGAGGATGAAGCACTAAATCTCTGATGATCCAATGGACCTTCTTTAGTTGTGACCAACTATGCTTAGCAATACAATTGCAACCAACTAATGAGAATATTTCAAACAGCATTTTGTTTCCACATTAAATATAAGTCGTTTTGGCTACTTCAACAACTTTTTCTTAGGTTGCTAAGTACTTTTCTTCAGTATTTATAATTATCATGCATGTTCAAAATCTGGCAACATTCCATCAACCATTTATACTACCTATTTGTTATACCATTTTTCAGTGTTCTTCATGTACATCATAAAAAAGCAATTTTCAAAAATGGGTTCATTAATAACCATGATCATAATGCTCCTGATTTTAATTTCCCAAAAATGGAATGAATGGAAGCTATATTACTTTTTAATTAACAAGCTGGAAAAACTGAATGCACAAGGAGGTAAAATATCTTTTATGGCTCTGTTATGAACACTGAAAGTTCTTGGGTACAACATTAATGTGAACAAAGGGAATAACTAATCACACATGGCACAATTAAGAATCTTGAAAGTGTCATCTAAGGATACCAAGGATGTTGTGCTTAGTGACTGCATAAGGACACAAGCTAGAAAACAGATATTTTCCAGTATCCAACTTGGTGCTGCGAGTCTCCCAGGGGAGGATTTCAGTTGTAGAGATAAAAATAACATACCAGTTCCTTAAATAAAAACAATTACAAGAATATATCAGAAGAACATTCACATAATGTATCACATATTCACAGCATTTATGTAAAACTGTATTCATCTCCCTTGCCACTCTTGTCATCCTGAAAGCAAAAGGAGAGACTCTATGATGCATAGTCACTCCACATGAACTAGAACTTTGCAAAGAGATGTCCCAGATATACAGAATGCTGTATCAAGGACAGTCTAGATCAGAATTTATTATTTTATTTTTTGCATTAATACTCTCACAATCTCTTAATTAGTCTGGCCAACAGCTATTCCAATAGGAGATTTTGGAAATGATGTCCAGAACAAGTATCTTCAGATAATATGAATATAACTGTGGAGTGGCAGCCCAGCAGTGTGAAAGCAAGAAATTGCAAGTAGATAAATAGGGACCACTTTGGTGGGAAGGTAAGCAGTGTTCTATGTGATCCGGTGTTTAGTCATGGCTGCCACATGACCATGGAAACGTCTGCAAAAGCAGACAGCGCTGGCTCTTCAGCTATAAAACAGAGATGAGCACTGAACCTAGAGTTGGATATGACTGGCTTTTGAGCAAGAGTGACCTTTACCTTTACTTTATGGAGTTGGATGTTTGAAAGGTTGTGTTTTCCCTTTGTTTACAATTAGTTCACATTAAATTGTTAATCAAAATATATGTCATTTTGATACAGGCATGATAATGTTTCTAGAGTCGCCATGGCGAGTGGGTGGCAATTTGAAATAATAATAATAATAATAATAATAATAATAATAATAATAATAATAATAATAATAATAATAATAATAATAATAATAATAATAATAATAATAATAATAATAATAATAATAGAAGTACAGTATATAATTTAGGTACAGCTTGAGATCTATTTTCCATTTTATTAACTTAGTTGCTTATCCACATGAATATTGACCAAGAAACCCAAACTGACTAGTTAATGGGAGAAAGCATGAGCTTTCTCTAGCATGTCCCATATCTAGGAATGTCTTTTTGCTTTCTCCTTCACAGGCTCATTTATGTGGAACATGTTTTTAAGGTTATCCTTCAAGCTCAGAGTCCTTCAGCAGTTCAAGCCATGTAGCAATATTGAGAGCACTCAGTCAATTCTGAGCAAGTTAAATGGGAGTTTTTCAGGTCTACATAATTAATTTAAAGACTTCACACACAATTATTTCTCCAGGCAACATCTACCATCTGTCTGTGAAATAATTTCATATTCTTGAAATATAATTTATATTGATTCTGAATTACAGTCAGAGATGGGATTCATGCTGCAGGTAGTAGAGAATCTAGCACTCCCAATTCTCTTTGTTTTAATCTACATGGCAGCATGAACAAGAAGTATTGCTTTGCTACCCTGCCAGAATAACCACCAGAAGTTCACATGATGTCTTATGTGCTCTACTGTGCCGAGCACAAATAAGTTGTCTTCAAAGCCCGAGTCTTTGCTCACATATTTTATGCCACAGATACCTTATTTATGTGGAGTGTGTTCTCTTACAATGGAAGAGTTAAAATTGTTGCATTTAGTCTGCTAATTTGTGAGGGAAAAAACACCCACGAAGAGTCCTAGAGAAGGTGTCCCTGTTTCATGGAGGTCCCCAAAATGGTCACCAGATACATGACCTGTAGCAAATCAAGTCTAAATGGAGCAGCTCTGTGCTAACTACAATGTACTAGGCTAATATTGGAAATATTTTTCCAATCCAACTACATTACCAAGGGTTCTTATACTTCACTAAGCAGTATGATAGTGTTCTCTAATACCAAAGTGTTAACTAGTAAGACTATATAGTCTCCATTCAAAGCTTTCTTAATGTCAGATTCCGCTCCCCCCTTCCTTCTATGGAATGTAAATAACTTCAATTAGTCTTTTTATTGATTTTTTAATGTTGCTTGGTATACAACAGCTGCAGCCCATTATTAGCTGTCACTGATTTACCTCTCAACCTGCTGTTTTTCATAGGTGCTACAGATTCTGCTTTTACAGTTTCCACCTATGGTGTAAGTTTTTGTTGTGAAATGAGGTTTAGATTGATCCTTAGAGGAACAAAAGGAAGGGAATGTAATGAACAACCAGGTAGACAGGAGATGGCTACCAAAGTGAGGGAATTTAAGGGGATGGGGAGGGCCTCTTTCAAACTAAGGTGAGTCTCTGAAGCTATTACCATATTCTATTTACCACAGTTGGTTCCCAAAAATGAACTAATTCTGGCGAATGTCAGATGTGACCCCAACCAGTAATCACAGAATTAGAAAAATTGATGCCAACATCTGAGGCCTCTAGCTCCTGTTGACAAAGCAATTTCATTTTTTAAAAACTTACTCTGAGTGGTGCACTTTGTTTCCCTCCTGTCCCAAGACAGGTCTTGTATACCAATGTCTAGCTCCATTGTCACAATTTTGCCCAGCTCAATCATTGTCTTTGAACTATATTTGAGACAAAAGAAAAGTGTGAGTGACAGGCTGCTCCATTTTGGCACAGTGTTAGAGCAAAGACATGGCTATTTGTAAAGAAAAATATCCATAAAAGGGGGGGGGGAATTGAACTCCAACCTTCCAGTCATAGAGTTCAGTGTCTTAACCACTTGAGCCCCCACAGTCCCTATTGTCTATTTTATTTCATTTGCTTCGGCTCCTCTCACTGGGTTCCCCTCTGCCTTGTGGGAGAAAGTCTGAAGTGCTTTGGCAGCAGAGCAGAGATAATAATAATTTCATGCTGTTGTTTTTCTTCAATCCAAGCCTTATTGTTATCTCCACACCACTGCTGAAATGCTTCAGACTTTCTCCCACAGGGCAGAGGGGAGCCCAGCGAGAGGAGCTGAAGCAGGAGCGGAACTGCCAAGGTGGCATGGCCCTTTAAGTTATAAGTTATAAGTTATAAGTTATAAGTTATAAGTAGAAGCATGTGGTAACACGTCCCGGTATCCCGCTGGGCCAGCATGGACCTGAAACCAGCCACAACAAGGGTCTGTTACAAGGGGAAAAGAAACAGCAAGCAGAATCTGCAGCAGAATATAGGAATTATATTGTAGAGCTGTACTGAGCTCAGTTTTAGGCATCCTGACTGATAGTATGCCTATGAGGACATTCCCTACTATTAAAGAAGCACTAACATCTGGAGATTCCTTCTTCCAGTCGGAGCACTTCTGCCTTTTATTGATATCACTTTCTGGAACTAAGAGGGAGTTCAGCCTTCTTGTCTGGTTCTGAAGCTGATCTGATTGTATTTTGGGAATACAATCCACAATGCTCCTGAATATCCTGGGTCTGTGAGCAATCTCGGTCAGCAGCTCTTCATCCTCAGGTTGTTAGGTCTCAGACTCATCTTCTTTGCAGAATCCTCTAGGAGGGTCAGGACATATTGCCAACATCAATTGATCTTTTATGGATATGTGTTTTTGAATCTATGTCTTAACAAGAAAAAAAGATCCCTAGTGGCTGTAGGAAAAAAGAGAGAAATACTCTTTTGCTAACTCTGTCATTGTGAAATTGTTGGTACAGTATTTCACAAAAATAGTAGGGCAGCACAAAATCTGTGACAGTTGTTTACAATCCATGGCCAGAAGCTGATATTTACTCTCAGAGTTTTTGTCCATGGTATCCAATCTGTTTTTTTGCATAGGTAAGACACATACTATTTCTATCCTGACCTGAACCCCTTGTCCATGAGTTCATTGTTCATACAATTCAGTATGTAAGCTTTAAAATGGCTTTTTACCATATTTGTATCCTGAAAATCTTATGCATGACTCTCAGAGGTTTCTCTGACTTCAACAGGATTTTCTTCCAGCTGTAGGATTGTGACCTGAAACTACTAAACAAGACTAAAGGTATGAATGTCACAGATACTTCATGGGAATTAAAAAAGAATAAGAAATCTTGGGGAAATGAAAGATAACAAATCTAATTTTATACTCTTAGATCATCTCTCACATTTGTTTGAAGGACAGTAGTGAAGAGTTTTCATTTCTTTCTCAAACTATTCATTTAAACCTGTAGTGTAGATGCTGCGGGGCTTTAGAAAACCTATCTCTGATATGTGCAAAAAATGTAATTTGTCTAAGTATTGACAAAATACAGTTACTCTCTAGTGTTTAGCTACCGAAGCCAAATACTGTACTATTAGAAGATATAGAAAAATAAGGTTTTATATCTGTAGTGAGAAATCGTTTGGCTTCAACAAGGCTTGGCATTCCTGATTCCTTTGATCTGAAACATCTTTTTACAAATGAAATGGATCTCTTCCTCCTCCTCCTAATCTTCATAATCATCCTTCTTGTTTCTGACCTTAAATGAAGATTACCAAGACCTAAAATTGTGCAATAATTACTCATATTTTACCAGAAGAGTAGCGTGCCTTGGCGGGGCCCCGTATAAAAATTTGTTTGGGGGCCCTTAGGAAGGGTAAAGATTTGTTTTGCTTACGCACGTTGGGGGCCCCCGTGGCCCGGGCCCCCCGTATAATTGATACGGCAGATACGGCGGTAGCTACGCCTCTGTATTTTACCTATATTCGAAAGTAGTTCACAGATTATACACGTTTATGTTTTAGTTTTTATTATATTTTTCATTCTTTCAAGAGGATTGCCATGTAAAAATATCCTTTCCTCATTTGGAACCTACTAATATTTTGTCTCTGACTTCCATAGATTCTGCTTGCTGCTTAGCTGAGGTTGAGAGGACCTCCATATTGCAGTTCCATACACAATATCCAAGCAGACTGAATGCAACCACTGGCTCTAATTATGGCCTTCCAAATGTTGACTTTCCCTCCTTTCATTGTTTTTACACTCCCAGTGAAACAGTTTATCAAGCCTCTGATGATCTGATATATATGGCTGATGATCTATGTTTTACTTGGTGGGTCATAAGACTTTTGATATGTTTCAGAGATAGATCAATGGACTAGTCCTTTAGGCTCTCCAGGAAATAATCCTTTTGTTAGGCTGCAGAAGGTACTTGTGATAGGTGTAACAATTTGCTACTTAATGCCTTTTGCTAAGAATATGAGTTTCTCAGGTGAGCTGATGCCTGTGAAGATGCAAGGTTAAGAATTAAATGGACTAGTTCTCAATGCATTGAAGTAGGAGGGTGGTTGGAGCCAGAGACAAAAACAAGGCTGAAGAATATCAATCACATCTAGGACAACATAGTGTAGTTTATGAACTAAATGAAGATGAAATTAAATGAACCGTTTGACAAACACATACCAGCAAAGCAAGTCAATAATGAAACAAAGGGTAAAAGACAGAAAAATACAGTTTATTTAATGAACCTATTCTGGTTAAAATGAACAGTTGGATTTATCCTGTAGCATATAATGCTAGAGAAGACTTCTAACTTGCAGCAAAATAAAATACAATTAATGTAATGTGGCCCTGGGCTCAGTCTCCTGTGTGTTCACATGAGAAATATCTTGCTTTGTTGTTGTTGTTGTTGTTCAGTTGCACAGTTGATTCCGAACCTTTGCGACCCCATGGACCATTGCCCTCCAGGCACCCCTGTCCTCCACCATCCTCCTCAACCCACCCAGCTCTGTGCTCATTGCATCTACAATACCATCTAGCCATCTCATTTTTGGCTGCCCCCTTCTTCTTTTGGCCTCCATCTTTCCCAGCATCAAGGCTTTCTCAAGTGAATCATCTTTTCTCATTTGATGTCCAAAGTACTTTAGCTTCATCTTTATTATTTGACCTTCCAAGGAACAGTTAGGGTTGATTTCTTCTAGGATTGACCTATTTGTTCTCCTCACTGTCCAGGGGACTTTCAAAACTCTCCTCCAACACCACATTTCAAAGGTGTCTATTCTTCTGCTAATTTTCTATATTTGGTTTTATGGGTGAAAAGTTCTAGTCAATGTTAAACCTAGGTATTTGTCACCGCTCAAGAACAAGAATGAGTGAGAGAAGACAATTGTCAAACTGTACATCATTTATTACTTTCTGTCAAATCACCTTGTGGTTACTGATTGATACAATTCAGAATGCTGGATTAAGTTGACCTTAGAGTCAACTAGACATGATACTATTCACATAATTAGCATTTGTGTGCTAGTTGGTCTTTAGTCTGACCCAGAAAGGAATCTCTTGTGTTTTTAAACATGAGTGAATGCTTACTTAATATGCACTAATTTAAAGAGATCTCAAGTATGTGATTTACACATTTTTAACATATATCCTTAAAAAAGGACTGCAGCAGAAAAAAAAACCCATGCAACATGGATACTCTCAACCTTTGATGTCACAAATCTTTTTAAGTGTTCCATATGTAATTTGTTTTGATTATTTTATATTCTAAATGGCACATTCAAGAAAAACTAAGCTTAGAAAGCAGAATTTTCTAGCGAGGAGAGAACTTATAGGATTTTTATTTCTTAGAAAAAAAGATTTCTCAAAATGTTTGATTTCTTGAAATGTTTCCTTCCCAGCACCTTGTCTTATGCACTTAAACATTGCATGGGAAGGGATAGAAAATTATAAGGCAGTATTCATAATGTCTCCTGCCAACCTAGCAGTTCGAAAGCAAGAAATTGCAAGTAGATAAATAGGGACCACTTCGGTGGGAAGGTTACAGTGTTCCATGCGCTCCGGTGTCTAGTCATGCCTGCCACATGACCATGGAAACGTCTGCAGAAGCAGACAGCGCTGGCTCTTCGGCTTAGAAACAGAGATGAGCACTGACCCCTAGAGTTGGATACGACTGGCTTTCGAGCAAGGGAAACCTTTCCCTTTATTTATAATGTGCAATTCTCAAATGCTGAAAATTTTGTATCTCTTGAGAATATGATGAAAGTGAGTGTTTGCAGATGAATACATGACAAAATTGTTACTGTTCTTTAAAACCCTTGATAAAATTTAGATTTAAAGAATATTTGTTCACATGAACCAAACTTTACCCTTCTGTTGTGGTTCTAATAATACTTTAAAATGAATTATTTTGAAAGTAATAGGTCTGCTTTCCAAATCATGTGCCTTTTAGATCAAAGTTAGCTTTGCAATATAATTTCAATTTAAGCTTTACTTTGTCCTCTGTTGGTGGGAGTTGGTCTTTCTATTAAAAGACCTGATTTGATTGTTGGGTCTGTCATTCAACTGAATGGGCTTTCTTGTTTGGAATATGTGAAATTAATTTGGTGAAAAGCATTTTAAAGCAGTCCATAATAGTCCTTGTCATGATAATCACAAAAAAGGGATTATTTCATATTTAAAGTGTTGTACTCAGTATGTCAACAGATTTGGAAAACACAACAGTGGCCCAGTGGCGCAGCATGAATTTCACCCACCCGGGGCGGAGGCCAAGTTTGCCACCCCCTGGGCCCATGATACAGACTGTGTCAAATTTTGCCATCCCCAAAAAATGCCACCTGAGCCCCCACCCCCACACCAGTTTTTGGGAGTGAAGGAGGGATCAGGGTGCCCCAAAAACAAAACCCTCACTTTTTAGGAGGTTGGTCTCCACCGTGTCCTGCACCTGCTTCCAATACACCCACCCCAGGGGGCTTGTAGATGAGAAAAAGCCCCTGCAAACCCACTTTAGCTGGACTCATGGTGGACGAAGTTGCTTGCTGTGGGTGCCACCTCCTCAAAGCTCCCTTGCGCAGGCAACACCCTCACCGGGTCCATCGCCCAATGCAAGGTCTCCCTTGCCCAAAAGCAAGTTATATCTGACTCTAGGGGTCAGTGTTCATCTCCGTTTACAACTGTGTTTGCAAACATTTCGTGCATTTATTGTTCCAATTCACAAAAAAGGGAACATGAGCAACCCAGCTAATTATAGACCGATAAGTTTACTAAGTGTCATAAGTAAACTTTATGCACTACATCTTCAGGGGAAACTTTGTGATTGGTTACAAGACTGTAAATTTATGGCAGATAAGCAGGGAGGGTTCAGAGAGGAATGCTCAACATTAGATCATTGTACAATACTTGAGCATCTTATAAGCATCACTATAACATCTCTGTATGCAGCTTTTGTAGA
Source organism: Furcifer pardalis (assembly GCA_030440675.1). Lineage (NCBI taxonomy): Eukaryota > Metazoa > Chordata > Lepidosauria > Squamata > Chamaeleonidae > Furcifer > Furcifer pardalis. The sequence goes on along the minus strand of CP126892.1, from coordinate 55,206,937 downwards.
TTTAAAGTATGCTTTTGTTTATGTTTCAAGACAATTTTTTTGGAGAAAATTAGGGAAATCTACTATAGACAGACGTCTTCTATTTTTAATACAAGCCCTCCATTATAACACCACTATCAGAGTAAAGTGCAGTGCTCAAGGTCACCTTTCAAATCTCATTAGAACACTGAGGGGAGTCAGACAGCATTGTGTGCTTGCACCCACCCTGTTCAACATTTACATTAATGACATAGTAGAACATTTAGAACATAGAGATCTCCATCCACCTAAACTAGCTAGTAAGCACATATCATTACTGCTATGTGCAGATGATGCTGTATTGTTATCAAGAACTCCCGTTGGGATGCGTAGGACCTTGCGTACTTTGTCCACTTACTGCCAACTGAACCAGTTGGAGGTCAATTACTCAAAAACAAAGATAATGTTTTTTGCTAATAATCGCAAATCATATGTTTGCCACTTAAACTATCAGCGCATAGAACAGGTTCAACACTACAAATATCTTGGAGTGATTTTCCAATCGAATGGTCGCAGAAATTCCCACATTGCACATATATCATTGAAAGCCCAGAAAAGTGCAGGAGCAATCCAGAAATTTTACTGGAAAAAGGGCGGGTGCAATATTGTGGCAGCTCTTAAACTTTATCTGGCAAAACCTGTTGCACAGATGTCATATAGGGCTCCATTTTGCAGGGGCACGAACATCGCCAGCTTAGAGAAAATCCAATCAAAATTCTTGAGATCTCTACTTCAGGTACCACCTAGTATCTCTAACACTGCAGCCAGGCTGGAAACTGGAATGTACAGTAATACTTCACCTAACAAGCAAAATTTGTTCCACGCAGTTACTCGTTATGCGAGTTACTCATTCAGCGAAACACATTTCCCATAGGGAAATGTGCTTTACTTTGCTAATCAGCAGGGCATTTGGGAAGGGTGGGGGGGACCTTCCCCGTAACCTTCCCAAACAGCCTGCATGCATGAGTGCATCACCAGAGTGCTTGCGAAGGGTACTGGAAAGGTCCTACCCCCCACTCTTCCCAAACACCTCACTGCTGCATCAGCTGGGCATTTGGGAAGAGTGGGGGGACCTTTCCATTCCCCTTCGCAAGCACACCACTGACGTGCACCATGTGTCTGCAGAATGGTTTGCAACGCGGTGGGGGATTCCCCTGCCGTGTTCCAAAACACCCCGCAGACATGCCGCCCATCAGCTGGGCATTTTGGAACATGGACAGGTGAGTCGCCCGCCACATTCCAAAACAACTCGCAGACACAGGTGGGGTTTTTTGGAATGCGGCTGGGGTCCCCCACCCATGTTCCAAAACACCCTGCAAATGCAAAGCTTCTTGTTAAGCGAGTTTTTGCTTGTTCAACGAAGCAGACCTTTTGGGGAAAGGTCTGCTCATTAAGTGAGTTACTCGCTATGCGAGAAGCTCACTATGCTAGGTATTACTGTATACTGTTCAGTCCAGGTTATGGATATGTTTGTTGATGTACTGGCTAAAATTGTTATTTTCCCCAAACGAACTATTGAAACTAATGTTGTCAGATATCACAGCAGCTCTGTGGATATCAATAGTCGAAGGAAAACTGACTTCAAATGGCCTCTCAAAGTAGTTTGTTGTTTCTCTTGGTTATCCTTGAGCAAAGGAGACAATAAAACAAAGGATATTGGCTATCCACTGGCAACATGATTTAAATAAAATAAATAGCCCACTCTTTGAAATGCCCCCACCCAACAATATGAGGCTCCTATCTTACTTATCCAGCTTAAGTATGGTAACCCAGAGCATAGGAGATCATATACTCTTTTTCGTTTTAACATGTTACCATCAGCATTCAGAGAAGGGTTATTTTAGAAAGTTCCTGTTCAGGAGCGCTTATGTATTTGTCAGGCTGGGAAGGTGGAGACATCTGAACATGTGCTCCCAGACTGCCAGTTTTATGACAATCTCAGACGTGACCTTATTGGTGCCTTCCCTCAGATTGAGTTGAATAACCACATGTTTAGAGTCATGCTTTCAGATAGAACTACTGACCTGATGGCTGCTGTTGACAGATTTGTCTGGAGGGCTACCAAGGTACGTAGCATTAGGCAGAATCTGCTACAGTGGGGACAGGTTAAAAACTAACAATAACGATTTTAATTGTGCACTAGTATTTCTTTTTATATCCTACTAATGCAATTGGTATCTACTATGTGCATTTTTAGAAAGACATTTTTATCCTTATTTTATAACTGCAAGTATAACTTTTAAACTGTCTTATGTGCTGTTTTATTCTTTTTAAACAACATACTGTATATGCTGGCATATAAGACTACTTCCCCCCCCCCCTGAAAAACATGCCTCCAAGGGGGGGGGTCATCTTATATGCCGGGTGCACTTCAGTTGGGATAGACATAGCTGCCCATAGTGGCCTCCCGATGCTCGCCCGGTGCCCATAGTGGCCTCCTGGTGCCCATAGTGGCCTCCCGATGCCCACCCACTTCATTCTACATACCATCCAGTATCGCGCAGTATCCAGCGTGGCTGCGGCGAGCATCAGCAGCAAGACAGGGGTGCCAGCCTTTTCGGCATGACCAGCCCATTCTGATCGGTGGGAAGCAGCGGTGTCCCACCCCGCCCCTTGTCTACACAGAGCTCACACATGCGCACTTGCGCACTAGTGCCGGCCACTGGGAGATGTTGAAATAAAATCTGATGTTCTTTTATGTTTTATTTGGTGTGTGGAAGGTGTACGGAAGAGGGGGCAGTCTTATACGGCAAGTATATAACAAACTCTATATTTTGAGTGGAAATGTTGGGGGGGTCATCTTATGCACCCAGTCGTCTTATACGCCGGCATATACAGTACCTGTCCCAAATGTAGCATAAATTTAAAAACTGATTTTATTCTATTCTGATTTAATTCAAATGAATGTGTTTGGGGGTGTGTGCATTTTGATGGTATTTCATGCACTTAAAGTCTTAAACCCTTTTTACTGTACTGGTCATTGACCGCAATAAAGCTTGATTGATTGATTGACTGTGCGACTGAACAACATCAGGAGCCTATGCTTCTCATTCTTATTTTCCAAGTCTCGTGGTGCCAAGGCTCCTCATCAAGACTTCTCCACCCACAGAAGTTACAATTTCATGGATTCATCTGAAATTCAGTGAAATCCTCTCCCTGCCTCTTGTTCTCTACAATAAATTGACAAATTTTGCACAGTTTAAACTCCTTTTGGATGAATCCTACCCAAAAATATGTCATTGTGAGCAGGAATTAATCCTGTACACCTTGTTACATTTTCTGCTCTTTCCAGCTGAATCCTGCAAAGGAAGGGTGTCATTCTGTGCAGGAATTGTAATGAATCTGTGATAAATGGCATTTCATCCATAAAAGCAACCACAAAATTCTTATGAGATTTCTCAGGAGACTTTCTGAAGAGGAGTAAAAAAGTAGAGAAAGCTCACTGTAAGAGAAAATACTTAGTCTCTATCTATGAGCAAGAGAGAGAAAGATTCCTGTGCTGACTAAAAAATGTCTCCTTCTTTTCAGCACAAAGAAACAGGAAGATGTACTATCACAAAGAAAACAATTGCTGCCATGATTGCCACTAAAATTTCCCCTTTGTGAGATAACACATGTGCAGAGTCAGGATAATAGTAGTTTCTGCTTCAGCTTTGAAGTAAAGTGAGATAATGAAGTTTCCACATACTACCATCCTGAACAAATGATTCAAATCAACAGAGTTAAGTAGATGTAACCAAAAAGAAAAGGGAAACAAAGACATCAGCATGTAGGCTGCTTTTCTAAACCTGCTTACACAATAACATATAAAATTCAGGAAGCTAATCCAAAGTAAATCAGTTTTAAGCATAAACAAATAAAATCTTGCCACTTGCATTTTTGCCAGTTTAGTCCCATTAAAGCCAAAGCTGACATTTAAATGCATTGCATATGTAAGTGGATTTAGTTAACTGCTGTATGTTAACAGTTTCAGAATCACTTAAAGTCAACATAAGTGTACACCTAAGTTTCACAAGGTGGGAGAGTGCATCTGAAACAGAGCAAGATTTTGTTCTGAGATGTTTCTTCTTTCAAACGTTTAGATACATTTTTAGGTTGAAATAAGCAGAGGGTTTCATAGAATACATTCAAACATTAAGTTCAATGTATTAGTTATATGGTGGAGGATAGAGGTGCCTGGTGTGCAATTGTCCATGGGGTCACAAAGGGTCGAAATCGACTGTGTAACTGAACAATAACAAACATTAATTATAAAGCATAATAATGGATGAACCAAGAGCCACACTACAGTATATGTGGTGTTAAATGTGCGACTCTGTTTAAGTGTGAATTTATTTTTATTTCAAAATAATAGGTATGGATTGCATCCCTGATAAGGAATGGGATGACAGTGCCTGGAGGAAACCAGTTAACCCCACCCTTCATGTCCTGGTTCCAGGATATCGATTAATATGCATGTACTCAAACACACATACCACACTGGAAGGAAGATATGCTTTTTATATCTATGGAAACTCTCTTTTTGAAGATACAGAAGTTAAATGGGTCCCCCCCCCCCAACCTGGAACCACATCGTGGATGGTAGAATGATTAGCTAATTTTCCATGAAGAGCATGGTCCCCATCTTTATCATATTCTCACATTTCTGATTTTGAAGTTGAGATTCTTCGCCGACTTTCCAGGAAGTAAGCCCAACATAAGGCAACGAGACATGTCTCTGTGAATCAACATGCATAGGCTTATGCTGTAAATGTGTTTAATGTCATGCCAAGTAAGGTTTGAGTTTCTAAGGCATACAAACAAGTTGTATTAAAAAAGGCATCATTAGTATCACTAGTTAGATCAGCAAGGTTTTTAATGCTTTGAATCTTAATTAGGCTTCTTCTTGAAGTGAAAAGCTATTGACAAGATAGACCAGAAGACCCACAGATGATTCCACCAGTTAAAAAGGGAAAAGTTATGTTTGCTCATTTCTCCCTTCCTTGCCCATCAAAATGTTTTTGTCAGGTGAAATGTGAGATTCACCCTAGAAAAGATTTTGATTCCTTATCTAGTAGCAGTACAATCTTAAAAGGATTTTATTATCTGTTTATTCTAACATAAATTTGCCTTGGTATGTATTCAATACATTAGTTTTCTGTTGTATTTAACTGATCATTTTGGTGGTAGCACAACTTTCTTTTTGTGCCTGATATCTCAGGCATATAGCATTGAAATGTGCATGCCTGAAGGGATAATCTTATAAAATGAAAAAAATAAATTAATACCCATTTGCCTTATCATATAATCAGCCATTTGTTTCACAAAACTGGCTGACAGTACTGCAGAAAGTTGGTGTACAGATGACAGGTTGCCTTACTACTGGAGCAATATGAACCTGCAGATGCATTCTATCCCTGCAAGGAAATATGTATGTTTTATTGGCATCAGGAAAAAAGGATCACTCTAAGCAAGTGATGGCAAACCTTGGCACTCCAGGTGTTCCCTGGGAATTGAAGTCCGAAAACATCTGGAGTGCCAAGGTTCACAATCACGGCTTTAAGGGAAAAGAGGACAAAATATCCCTCTAGACACAGTTCTGTCTGCTTCTTCCTTCCCTTTCCTCTTAGTTTGCAAACTCTGGGAGCAGCACATTTCTAACCCTGCTGGCATGAGCTAGAGACCTCCTTGTTGCCTGGTCTACATATGTAACAATTAATTAAGACTACACACATCTTTGCTCCTCTATTTTGTCATATTTTCATTTCTCTAAATGAATAATTTGAAAAGTGAATCTCTTTAGAGATCACAAATCTTCACAATAGTATGATGTGAAAATTTCTGTCTGGATTACTTTGGCAATTCTATTTGAATTTGAAGAAACATCTCAAAAATAGCCATTACTACACTCACTTAAAATGTTAATACATTATAGATTGTGCCTGTGCCCTCCAAGACTTCAAACGTGGTGTCATTTCAGTGTGGACTATTAACATTATTCAGCTAAAGAAATCTAGCTGCTTGCTCAGTGGCTGCTTCTATATACTTTAAAATGAAAACATAAGTCATATTTAATCCACCAGTGTTACATTTTTGTTGTTATCTCTCTCCAAGAGTAGTCCCAAATGAGCTTTGTATTTTATGAAGCTTCAGATTTTAAAATAATGTATTTTAGCAATTATTCTGTATATTGTATATCCAGAATTGCAGGGAATAAGAGACAAGAGAGATAGCTATGGAAGACACGTACCTGTTTAAATTGATGTTTTAGAATAACAAATAAAAAGTGTTATTGGCTATGTGAACATCTGTGAATTGTTTAGAAGAAAGGAACAAGTAAAATCCACTTGGAGTATGAAATCTGACAGATCTGTTCCTGTGAAATTTCTGGTGCAGTTTACCACAAATCTGAACAGGACTGCATGAATCACATCCAAGGATTTCCATATTAACATTCCCATTGCAGATGAAATGTTGACCTACAGCAAAAGAGTACCATTCACAGACACTAAAGAAACAAAAATCTGGAGACAAACTGGCAAGCTGAACAGGGCTGAACATTGTCATGGCAGAAGAGAGATCTTCAATAAATGCATGAGAAACATGGCAGTAATATGCACCCAAAAGGGGAAAGTAGACTCTACATTTACATTTTATTAAAGTGATTCACAGTATACAAAACTATACAATGGTGAAGATTATAGAAATATTGTTATCTATGCCTTAGTTGGCCTTGTATATCATAGAAATACAATAATACCAGCAAATGAATGGGATACTGTTGACATTTTATTCTCTCATATTTCATATTTATTAGGATATAAGTTTTGCAAGAGAGGTAATAAATGTTTCCTCTTCCCAGTCAGCGACAATGCTTTATTTTTCACTCAATGACTATACTTGCCATAAAAACAATGGAAACTCCTAATATCTGCTCTGAATAGATCAGTATGCACCGTAAATCATACACTGTGTGTTGCAATTTGTTTAACTGCTCAACAGCTACTTCAGGAATTCTTAGCAGGAAAAGTTCTGTCAAACTGCTTATAAACTTAGGCTGCTGGGAAAGCGCATCATGTGTGGGATAAATGCTAATATTGCACAATAGAAAGTAGTGGGTAAAACCATAGGAGTTTCACTTAAAACATATATAGCCCTCCATTGAAGTGACTTGTAAAGTCTTTGCCAGTCAGGGGTCTTCTCCCTTAGAGATGGCTTCAACTTGAAAGAGGGCACAATTGTCATGTATCAACAACCATTGTAGTACTTTTGTTGTTGTTCAGTCGCACAGTCGATTCCGACCCTCTGCGACCCCATGGACCGCTGTCTGCCAGGCACTCCTGTCCTCCACCATCCCCCTCAACTCGCCCAGCTCCGTGCCCATTGCCTCTACAACACCATCCAGCCATCTCATCTTGGGCCGTCCCCTTCTTCTTCTGCCCTCGACCCTTCCAAGCATCAAGGATTTCTCAAGTGAATCCTTTCTTCTCATTTGATGTCCAAAGTACCTTAGCTTCATCTTTACTATTTGACCCTCCAATGAGCAGTCAGGTTTGATTTCCTCTAAGATTGACCTATTTGTTCTCCTTGCTGTCCAGGGGACTCTCAAAACTCTCCTCCAACACCACATCTCAAAGGCGTCTATTCTTCTGCGCTCAGCTTTCCTAATGGTCCAGCTCTCACAACCATACATTGCCACAGGGAATACCATTGCTTTGACCATGCAAATTTTTGTTTTCAATGTGATGTCTCTACTTTTCACTATGTTCCCCAGGTTTCTCATTGCTTGCCTCCCAAGAATCAGTCGCCTTTTTATTTCATGGCTGCAACCCCCATCTGCAGTGAGCTTAGATCCTAAGAAAGTAAAATCTGTCACTGCTTCTACTTCTTCCCCATCTATTTTCCACGGACTGATAGGGCCTGTTGCCATTATCTTGGTTTTCTTGATATTGAGTCTCAAGCCAGATTTTTCACTTTCTTCTTTCAACCTAATCAGGAGCTTCTCTAGATCCTCCTCACTTTCAGCCATTAGGGTGGTATCATCTGCATATCTCAAATTGTTGATGTTTCTTCCAGCAATTTTGATCCCAAATTGTGATTCCTCCATCCCTGCATTGTGCATTATGTGTTCTGTGTATAAGTTGAATAAGCAGGGTGACAAAATGCAGCCTTGTCTTACTCCTTTTCCTATTCCAAACCACTCCGTCATTCCATTTTCTGTCCTAACTGTTGCCTCTTGATTCATGTACAGATTTCTCATGAGGCCTATAAGGTGTTCCGGTATTCCCATCTCTTTAATTACTTGCCACATTTTGTTATGGTCAACACAGTCAAAAGCCTTAGTGTAATCAATGAAACGGAAGTAGACTTGTTTCTGATATTCCTTTGTTTTTTTCCATGATCCATCTGATGTTGGCGATGTGGTCTCTAGTCCCCCTGCCTCTTCTGAAACCCGCCTGGACTTCTGGTAATTCTCTCTCGACATACTGTTGCAGTCTATCCTGTATTATCTTGAGCATCACCTTGCTAGCGTGAGGGATGAGCGCAATTGTTCGATAATTTGAACATTCTTTGGCATTACCCTTTTTTGGGAGTGGAACGTATACAGATCTTTTCCAATCCTGTGGCCATTGTTGTGTTTTCCAAATCTGCTGGCATATAGAATGCAATAATTTGATTCCATCATCTTGTAGGGCTTTGAAAAGTTCAACTTAGATACCATCAACTCCACTGGCTTTGTTGTTTGCAGTGTTTTTTAAGGCCTTTCTGACTTCACTCTCTAGAATGTCTGGCTCATGTTCAATGTTCTCATCATTGTGATTATCAGGGGTGTTGAGGTCCTTTTTGTAGAGTTCCTCTGTGTACTCTTTCCATCTTTTCTTAATCTCTTCTGCATCTGCTAACTCCTTGCCGTCTTTGTCTTTTATCATGGTCATTTTTGCTTTAAATGTTCCCTTGAGTTCCCCAATTTTTTTGAAAAGATCTCTAGTCCTACCCCTGATATTGTTTTCCTCTATTTCTTTGCACTGTAGTACTAGTGGGAAGGTATTTTGTTAATAATGTGCACTCCCTATCCCTGCAGATTGGAGGCATGGAGGAAGGGGGGAGGAGGTTTCTCTTCTTCAGTCTGGAGGCAGATTAAGTGATAACCTTCTCTGTAACTATTTGCTGGTTCAAGGGTAGGATTGTGAAGATTTTTAAACCTGGCTTGCCCTCACTCTGACCTCTTTGGCAATTCGCTTCATTCAACATCCTGTCCACTCACCCTGCATGCTTGAGTTCTTAGGGCTCCCTTTTGAGGGCTAGACAGAACGTTTTGAGTTCTGTTTCCTGATTGAGAGATTTAAGAAAGGATTCCAGGTCATTTTTCACCTATCTCATTCTGGGATATTAAGGGTTTTTTAAAAATGAGGTAATAATAATAATTTCATGTCAGAAATTATTCTGGGTTGAAAGGATTTTTGCTGGAGAAACTTCACTCAGGGGACAGCCAAATGATGCTCCTTTCATGTCCCCAAGAGCTGGGACATAGACGGGTGTCATGTGGTACCCAGGTCTTGAACTGCCAACTTGCCAACCTTCCAGCTAACAAGGTAAACTTCTTAACTACTGAGCCACCACAGCCCCTTTTTTTAGGTGTAAAGGTAAAAGTGTCTCTTGCTCGAAAGCCAGTCGTATACGGCTCTAGGCTTCAGTGCGAATCTCTGTTTCAAAGCCAAACAGCCAGTGCTGCCTGCTTCTGCAGATATTTCTGTGGTCATGTGGCAGCCATGACTAGACACTGCAGCGCACAGAACACAGTTACCTTCCCACCAAAGTAGTCCCTATTTATCTACTTGCAATGTCTTGCTTTTGAACTGCTAGGTTGGCAGGAGCCGGGACGAAGACGGGAGCTCATTCTGTCCTGCAGTACTCGGGAATTGAACTGCTGACCTTCTGCCTCCCAGTAAGCGTCTTAGCCACTTGAGGGGTACCATATTTAAATAGTTCACAACAGTAGTATTGTAGGTAATACAAGGTTAGGGTGGTAGAGTTGAATCCCTCAGCACATTATTGGATGAGGTGATAACTATGCAGTGGACAGGGTTTCCCTGCAGATCAGTGGTTACCAACATTTTTCCTCCATGGGCCAGTTCCCGCCACCACGCACAGCTGTGGGAGCTGGAAGCGTGGCTTTGTCCATAACTTACAATTTTGTCATCATCGGTGGCAGCAGCAGTGTGTAGTAGCAGCAGTTGCACATTCCTTCTGGGGTTTTGAACAGCCTCTGCTGCTTCTCAGTGTGGTAGGAGTCTTGTCGGAGCACAATCACTCCATTTTTAAAATTTTCCGCTGCTTTCCTGCTTTGTCCCAGAAGCTAATCCTCGGTGCTTCCTGGTTCAGTGCTGGGAAACCAGGTGCTGATATCAGTGCCATGCACCAACGGAAGTCTCCAAGGACCAAGGATTAGCTGCTGGGACAAAGCGGGGAAGCAGCGGAATATTTTAAAAACAGAGCGATTGTGCTCTGACAAGTCTTCCACCACCCTGAAAAACAGTGGAACCTGTCAAAAACCCCAGAAGAAATGTGCAATTGTCATTGCCATCGCTGCTGTGGTAAGTGATGTATCACAACCTCTGGTGGTGAGGGGAGCTCCTAGAGGTGGCCGGGTGGCCACTGTGGGATAGATTAATGAGATGCATGGGCTGAATTAGGCCCCTGGGCCAGTGGTTGGGAATTCCTGCTATAGATAGTGGCCTGTGTGAATGCGGAAAAGAACATACTATCACCCATATGATACAATGCACACAATGTCCTTCAACATGCACTGAGGAGGATCTTATGTTGGCAAGAGGAAATGCTATTGATGTGGCCCATTATTGGGCAGATGCCATCTAATTCCTATTTGTTTTAGATATGTTAATTTTAGCATTGTATGTTATTATATGCTCATGGGGCCTCTGAACATGAATAAAGAAAGAACCACGGGACAGCACATTGATATAACAAACATCTGTTCCTGAGACTGCAGCTATGTCCCCCTGACTCAGCTGGCCTTGGCAGTAGCTGACAAGGATCAGCATGGTTCAGGGGCTGGGAATTTACCAGTCCAAACTAGAGAGGTGAAGAAGAATTTATATGCTCTAGTACCAGATTGCATGCTACCAGGCCCCTCTGCAGGTCAGGAGATATTCAAATTTTAATAAAGTCGTGGCCCAAGTTTACACTAAATTTATCTGCTTCTTCTTTTTGGAGTTGGGAGATAATTGCTTGCTTTTTTGCTTGCTTACCATATAGGTTTGCATGACAAAGACCCTAAATGCACAGAAACAATAATTAAAGCCCAACAGTAGGTCAGGGATGTGATTCTTTCCCTTCTTTACATATTCATTGTATGTGAGAAAAGGTACAAGTTTTAATGTATTTTTGGGGGGTTCATTCCGTGTCTAATTGTATTGTACTGTATTGGCTTTTCCTTGTGTCTGTATTTTTCTTACTGTGTTGCTTTGCTTTTAAATCTTTGTTATTCATATTTTAATTAACCAACATTTGGGAACTCACTTTATATATATTTTATACATGCAAACAAATAAATAATGAGATAAACAAATAGATATGCCTAAGATAACAAATACATAGCCAACAGAGTTTATGGAAGGTATTCTGCCAACTTAAAACCACATATGCACTCCTATTTAATTGCTTTCTGTCTAGGGAAGAGTAGAAACTACTGTTAGCGGCTTCACGATCATGCTAGTTGAAGATACACACAAGTTCTCCTAAGTCCCCTATGTACATTTTTTGTCTCCTCAAAGCTATAGTTTGTGGCGACCTTGTGAAATTTACCTTTTGGGATGTAAGTTTTATTTCAAAAGACATTTCAGGCTTTTATTTCCCATCTGTTTGTTTATATACTCTGAGTCTGAGGAGCCAAGAAGCTGGACATGATAAATGCTTGCACCAGCTAGGTAATAAACCTTGCTAAAATGGAAAATTTATGTTTACATTCCCATTTCAACAATGTTTTCTCTCTCCAAGTGTGCTTTTCAAAGTGGAAGGTAGGAGTCTTGCTTTGTAGGTACAGGCAAGTCCTCCAACCTTATACACAGTCCCTTGTCATTAAAAATACAACTTATGCAAGAAATTACAAATGGATTGTGCTTGTTTTCACAAATAACATTTGGGAAGTAATTAAAGAGTTTTAATAAGTACAATCCTTTGCATTGAGGCTTCTTAAAACAAAATCCTGATTTTGATACTTGAATCTATCACTTATCTTTCCTGCATTTCTCATACTTTTTGTTATACCAATTTCACAGCCAGTTACATCTCAAAGTATTTTATCACTTCCTACCCTTCTATATACAGTAGTTGCCTTGAGTGAGAGATGAATAATTACATAAGTATTGGCACTGGAAGAAGTGACACTTGAGGAACAAAAATGGCTTATGCAATGTATGGGTAGGCTTAATACCACCCACACCTTGAATGCCTCAGTTACTTCTGGTCCCATAGGATCTACTGCCTGAAGAGAATGAATGACCAAGCCTAATAGTAGGGCTGGAGATGTTAATATTCCTCTCTGTGGTCATGTGGCATCTGGAGTGCATCTAGTCATGACCATGGAAATGTCTGTAGATGCAGACAGCACTGGCTCTTTGGGTGTAAACAAAGATGAGTCCCTCAGAGTAGGTGGTGACTGGCTTTTGAGCAAAGGAGACCTTTACTATATTTGGTTAGAACACCAGCTAATGAGATTTCAATTTAGTTCTGTACCATTTATTTGCTGATTTATGTACCTATCTGTTTATTTACATTTTATTAAACTATTTAGAATCCAGTCTCCACTAAAAGGGATCACCAGGGCATTGAAAAATAACAGAAAATACTTATACAACAACAGAATACAACTCATAAAATCCAACTGGAAGGAAAAACACCGTTTGAAAAGGCAGTAAAATATGATAGGAAGAGGGCAAACCAAAATATGTCAAAGCAAATGGAAAGATCTCATTGACTATAATAATAATTTTGTGTTAGAAATTATTCTAGTTTGAAAGGATTTTTTCAGAAGAAACTCCATTCAGGTAATGTCCAAGTGAGGCTCCTTTTATGTTTCCAAGAGCTGGGACAGAGACAGGCACTCAATCCATCATGCAGCACCCAGGTCTAACAAGGTGAGCTTCTTAATCACTGACCCACTGCAACCACTTTGGTAACTAAAAAACTACAACGCTAGCAATTAGTATCTCTGTATGCTGCTTTTAATACCACTTGCCAACAGTTGAAGAATAGAACTATGTTTTAAAAACAGAAATTGTTCAGTGTTGCTAAAGGAAAATATGCAGAAGCAGCAAAGAGTTTCCTCAAACCTCCCTTCAAAATTTTAAATGTCAAGGATTAGTGGGGGAAAAAAACAAAACTATTTTGTCACTTTGTTGAAAAAGGGCCTATCATTTGCAAATAGTGCTGACAGTGGTCTTACTGATGTTATGTGTGGCTTCTTTAATGAAGTGTACAGGTAAATCTGTCTTAAATTTTACTGCAAAAGTTGTTAGTAAACAAGGAAGATTCTTTGCTTTGCAATGTTAATTTAGTGGATCTGTGCTGAGCCAGATATGTATGTGAAAATCTCATGGAAAGCCACCTTGATGTAGTAACTGTAGTGTTTGTAGGAATAGCTGACTCCTCACTACACATGGAATTTAACCCACAGAAGTATTCCTCCAGGTTTCTGTTTGGCCACATTAAAAACAAATGCAGGAAGTAATCTAGCGGTATCATTGGGAATGGTGTACTTATTACTTAGGTATGAGCTTTTGTGATGCAGTTATCTCTTGGTGTTTTGTATTATCTCATTTTAGATTATGGTTATTGTGATATTGATAATAAGAACATATGATAATTTATGAATCTGTCCTCAGCCAAGGAGGATCATATTAAATGTAAGAAGAGTACGGTTTATTGTTTACAGTAGCATCAATTTGCCAAATGTTCAGTGTGTTATTTGCTTCAAAAAATTTCCCCCAGGAGATCTTCTTTAGAGATACAGCTTCTCAGTTAGATCATGGGCCCAGGGGAAGGGTGGTGAATGGGAAGCAATTCATGTTTAATAATAAACTATTCTCTTAAACTGACATATTTGCATTGCTTGAAAACAATGACTTTTATCAGGAAATGAGTAATGATTTGGAAAAATTCTGTCAGGCTCCTAGTAGGAATATACATTTAAATTGTAAAAGCTGTAATTTCAGAGATGTTGCTTAATTCTGACCTTGGAATCATGGAACATACTCTCTTTCTGGCACATGCATGATGTAATCACTGGGAGAAATATGGGATATAAATAAGTAAATAGTAATAGACTGATCAGTTTTAAAATGGAAAGTGGGATAAGAACCCATTTCTCTAATTAATATTGACTCTATAATGCCCATTCTCTGCAGGCATTTGTGTGTTTTATTTGTTACTTATTTTATGTATCTCTCCACCAAGTCAATTCTGACTTATGGCGAATCCTTTTGAGGGTTTTCAAGGCACAGTGGTTTACTATTTTCTTTTTTCTGAGAGTGCCACGGGACTGTGAAGTTTGCCCATGACTTGCCTCAAAAACAACAACGAAATGCAGTTTTCAAGAAAGAATGTGATCCATCAATATCACAAGTCACTGCTTGTGTTACCTAGACCAGTGGTCCCCAACCTTTGGGTTTTCGACTTCAATTCCCAGAAGCCTAAGTCAATTCCCCACTGATTAGCTAATGTATTAATTAGGGAATTGAACTCTAAAACCCAAAGGTTGGGGGCCACTGGTCTAGACTACTGGGCACTTAAAAGGAAAGTATTGTTTGTTTAGTGCAGTATGAACTTGCTTAGTTCACCTTTGGCAAATTCTTCATAAATGTAGGGGCGAATAAATTTGTCAACCTTAATTTCCCTCATGCTTCTTTTTTCCAGGCTTCAGTTCATTCTACCTCATTTCTGCTTTGGTTTAAAAATTAAAAACTAAACCAAAGCAAAGAAAATTGCCATTGGAGCAGCTGAGAGATTTCACTGCTCTTCTTAGTGACATATGACTCTTCTATCCCACTGAAACAGCAAACAGATCTTACCCTGGAAATGATTTTGATAAAGAACATATGAGGTAACAGAAAATGCAAGAATGAAGTAATCAGCAATGTAATAAATGACTACAGTGCAAAGTAGCCTGCTGATTTTGCACCTGAAATTAGAATTAAAAAATGACACCTCTTGTTCTCGCTTGTCCCCTGAAGACTTGTTAGTGTTGATTTGCTGTAAGGGGCAGCAGAGAAAAAGGACTAGACAGCCCTCTGCAAGCATAAGGAAATCATCCAGGGAAGGAATAATTCAATGAGGTTATAGAAATGGTCCCTTCTCCTAATGGCATGGGAGAATATCAACTTTTGTTTCAGCACCTGATAGGTAACATTGTAAGTTATTATTGCAAAGTAATGTTCCAAGTTCAGAAAATATTATTGACTCATGAATATTTTGAAAATACATTGTGCTGGACAAGTTACTAGTTAAGCTTGTTTTGCTGTAGAGAAAAGCGCCCCAACCATCTGTGGTTGAAAACAGATTCAGAGAGCAGTTAAATTACATGTTTTCAAAAGAATTGCTTTAATTAAAAGATGTTGGGTATTCTAGAAGCACAGATGCATACTGACAGATTTTTTTTTTGAATGCTAAATACATATTTAGAAAGAATACAAGGACATCTCTTATGGCTGATCTGTATAAACTGAATGCACTCAGATAGAGCAAAATAAAGCATGGTAAATTTATTGTCTACAGTATCCTCTTAATAGCAGTGAAAATGTCTGGCATTGTTCATTTCCCAGGTTGATGTCAGTCAAGTGACAAGATCGTGTATCCTTTAGTTTGTAAGGAGGAAGCGAATATCAAAGCTATGATACAAAGATTGAGAAACTTAGAATGTAATGAAAATAGGTAACATAATGCTGTTCTTAGCTAGTAAGGCAAGACATATTGAGGCTGCTGCATTCAGAAACTCCAAGGGTAATAGAAAGATGAAATAGTACCATAAGCCTGTTATTAAATGATTCTAGCAATTTTAGTACGACCAGAAAGACACTCCAGGAACCCTGCTATCTAAAACTGACAGATGCTCCTGAGGCAAATTTCATTTGGAAACATCTCTTTTGGATATAAACCGAGTGCAGAAGCCATGCTCCAAATGCTAACCGAGATGGCAAATTAATAGTGGCACTTCATTTCACAATTTATTTTCATTTTTTGTTTACTTTTCTATATTTGGGAGGCCAGCTAGCTTTAAGTCTCCTGTCTCACTCTGTCTCTATAGTAGTTTCAGCTGTTCAGAAGTACAAAAAGTTTGATTCTCTTTTCATTTTTATTGAGAAGCTTTCCATGTATTTTAGGAATAAGGATAAGTTTTTTTTAGTAAAAGGGATGAGATATTTATCAGTCTCCACTAAAACATGATAAACTGTAAGGCAGCCTGAGTGAAAGCAGGTGACACATTTATAGACCGACTAGACAACGTTAGTGAATGCAACAAGGCTTATGGGTAATATCAGGTTGAAGGCCTCTGAAGGGGGCTTATGCAATAAGGACAGAGATCAGTGTACAGTACTTATTCACCATAGTCATGATTGTCAGGAGATACCACTGTTTTGAAAGGTTTATCCTTTGTCAAGAAAGACAATGATAAGGTTGATATTTCAAGAGTATCTAATTCCCTGACATGTTAGAGGAAAACCTGCAATCATAGGCCAGAGATGAGCTCCTTGTGGTGTCAGAAGCAGAACAAACAAGTATTGTGAAAGGAAAATGTTCTCTGACCCAACTGATAAAGTAAACAGGAATTATAAGAGCCTGGATCAAAGAATCTGGGGAAAGCCCTATTAACTATCCAATATAGAAGCCAATGTAAACCATCTTCTGTTTTTTTCCCTTTCTCTCTCCTTTCACTTCTTTCTTTCTATTTCTTCTTTGCTTTTGCAATTTTATAATTTTGCATCTATATCTATTGTACCACTATTTTAACTGTTATTTGTTTTGTCTTACATTTAAATAAGGATAATTGGACTGTAGAGAGACATTTACCAAGCCTAGATAGGAATACACTCTTCTTGAAGAATCAGGGTTGCAGCTTGGACCGAGACGTCTGTAGCAAGATTGCCTTTCATCAACTTTGGTTGATGAAGACCTTGGCACTCCAGGTTTTCTTGGACTGCAATTACCAGAAGGCAAAGTCAACATTCCTGCTGATCAGGGCTTCTGAGAATTGAAGGTATAGAACACCTGGAGTGTCAAGGTTCACCATCACTCGCCTAGGCCATAGCTAGATAAGTAATGTCTAACAAAAGTGGTTAATTTCAAAAAAAGACTATTGTAATGTTCTCTATGTAGGTCTGCCCTTGAAGTCAGCACAATCACTTCAAAAGGTCAAAATGTAGTGGCTAGACTGATTGCTGGTATTGATATATAGGAACATATATATCAGAAAACAAAACAAAATAAACAAAATAAAATAAAATAAAAACACTGTAGCACTTTAAAGACTAACTGCTATATTTTTATTGTTAGCTTTCGTGGATCAAGTCCACTTAATCAGCCATGAAAGCTAACAATAAAAATATAGCATTTAGTCTTTAAAGTGCTACAGTGTTTTTATTTTGTTTTGTTTTGTTTTCTGATATGCCTGAACCACAGACTAACACGGCTGCTATTCCAAAAATTTTAGGAACATATACTGTATCTCCAATCTTGACATTCCTTCATTGGCTACCTGTTAGCTTCTGTGCCCAATTTATTTATTTATTTCATTTATACCCCACCCTTATCCGAGGACTCAAGGCAGCTTACAATTAAAAAAAAATTGTACAATTTTTATTGTACTGTTGCTGTTTTGACTGTAAGCCACCCTGAGTCTCCTCGGCAAGTGGGTGGCAGTATCAATCTGAACAAATAAATAAATAAACAAACAAACAATTAAAACACATTACTTACAACAAAGTTAAAATTAAGTTAAAAGATTAAAAGTTAAAAACAACAGGGAGAGAGGTGGGGTATTCAAAGGAACCGGCTGGCTGAGCTGACCATCTGGCCTGTACCCCACAGATGCCCTGCCAGCCAGGTCTTCATCCCTTTCCAAAAGGAGACACAACTCAGTTGGCAGGAGGTTCCATATGGCTGGAGTGGACACAGAAAAGGCCCTCCTTCTCATGCTTGAGAGATGAACCTCTCTAGCTGATGGTACGACCAGAGAGCCTCTATGGTCCACTCTGATGGGACAGACAGATGTTATCGGGGTGATGCAGTCTCTTAAGTATCCTGTAGGGCTTTAAATGTGATAATCAGCACCTTGAATTGCACCCAGAGGCATACTGGCAGCCAGTGCAGCTTCCGGAGAAGTGGTGAGGCATAACCATAATGCTTGCACCCCATCACAACTCGAACAGCTGTATTCTGGACCAGTTGAAGGCTCTGAATGGCTGCCAAGCGCAGCCCCATGTAGAGCGCATTACAGTAATCAAGTCTAGAGGTGACCAAAGCATGTGTGATCATGAGCAAGGAGTCCCAATCTAGGAGCGGGCGTAACTGGCGCACAATTTAAAGGTAAAGGTAAAAGTTTCCCTTGCTTGAAAGCCAGTCTTATCCGACTCTAGGGTTTAGTGCTCATCTCTGTTTCAAAGCAGGAGAGCCAGCACTGCCTGCTTCTGCAGACGTTTCCATGGTCATGTGACCCAATTTAGGGTACTGGTTATGACCTATAAAGCCCATAATAGTTTAGGACCTTAATACTTGTACGGTCATCTCTCCTACAAAGGAGCTACCCACTCTCCTCAGTCCATGACCTTGAAATCATGGAACTATGCTTTCTCAGTTATGGCCACTTCCCTTTGGGATCAACTTTCAATAGAGGTTCACCAGGTGTTTTCCCTCTTCCTTTGTAAGAAAATAGAAAAGCCGAATTATTTAAAGCTATTTTTATTAGTGTTTTACCTGACATGTTCAAACTGTTTTAATTTGCTTACTTCTATTTAATGGTAGCTTTGTTAGTAACAGAGTTATCCGTTTTATTATATTTGTGATTTATCACATTTATATTTTATTTAATATAATATACTGTAGTGCACTGTAAATTGCCCAGAGAATCCTTACACTATAAGGCCATATACAAACTGAAACAAACAATAAAATTTTAAAAAGAAAAAGTTTCTTATTTCCTTGTTTAAATTGTGGGTTGTAGTGTTGTTACCTGTCTTAATTATAAATTTGATACAAAAACACCCAAAAATGATCTTTAATATTCATGAAGCTTAGATTATTTTTTAAAAAATATTTTCCACACCAACAATGATATTAGGAAAATGGAACTGCAAGAATAATTTGAACAAATTGATTGATAACATAATTAAGTTGCTGCAATGGAGAAGTTGGGGAATTAACTGGGACCAAGCATGGGCTCTTATTGATACAGAAGGTAATTAGTAGTTCCTTCTGTAATACTCTTTACAACATTGTTTCAGATTTAAGTATTAAAATAAACATTTGCGAATTGTTCTCCAAAGATGTTGAAAAAGCTTCACTATGTCACGGTCTGAACCTGAGGCATTTACATTTATAATACATTTCTTTTTAATCTTTTCAATAGGAGATGTCAAAACCAGTGTTAAATCTCAGGGGAAGAATTTTTTCCAAAGGCATAAGCATCAGCTAAGGACGCATCAAAGGACAAATCCAACCTTTTGCTGTTTCTTTTGTAAAGAACATGATTTTTGTTGAATGCGGATGATCTTCTGTCACATGGATTCTTATTCATTTGGGATTTCCTCAATCAAAAGAGAAATCCAGATTTAAAAACCCAGTGGAACAGTAGAAACAAATATGTTTGCATTCAGTCTAACATACACATTTTGAAGATCCTACAGTCATGTAGCAATAATGGTTCATTTCTATCCTTTCCTCATTCCCACTAGTAATTTGGAAACATGTCACAATTTTAAAAAATAATGAATTTTTGGAATATTAGCCATGTTAGTCTGTGTTTCAAGCATATCAGACAATAAACAAAACAAAAACATTGTAGCACTTTGAAGACTGTTATATTTTAATGTTAGCTTTCATGGATCAAGTCTCACAAAGCAGACTTGATCCACCAAAGCTAACATTAAACTATAACAGTTAGCCTTCCAAGTGCTATAGCATTTTGTTTTGTTTTGTTTATTCTCTGATATGCTTAAAAATAATGCTAATTCTTCTTTTCCTTACACTACTCAAGATGTAATCAGCTCCCTTAAAAACTATTCTAATCACAGATTTAGAGAGGGACCTAAACATTTAGAGAGGGACCTAAAAATCTGTAGATAAAAACCTACACATAATAGATTCCACATGTATAGGCAGAAAAGTCTGTATTGTTATAGCATATGAGGCAATATCTCCCTTAGGGTATAATGTAGATCAAATATCTATGCATGGCATTCAGAAGACTGAAGTTTAGATCTTTGATAATGGTAAATTCTTTGCTCATGTTTGACATAACACTGTAGGTTTGATTTATTTACAGTATAAAATAAGATTTATGGGCATGTAGAAATAAAAATCTACACATAATAGATTCCACATGTATAGGCAGAAAAGTCTGCATTGTTATAACATATGTGGCAATATCTCCCTTAGGGTATAACTACAGGCCAGTTAGTACACTCCTGCTATCTCATCAGAGTCGGAGTTATCAGGGCTCTATCTGTGTTCTTCCACTGAGCTCCCCATCTCATCACATTCTATAGCACAGGGAGGGGAAGAGAGAGAAAATAGAATAACCATGAATTAATGTCTGCTACCTGGTTTATAATCCAGAAACAGGGAAGAAGCAGGAGGAAGGAACACTTCCAATGTATTTTAATGTTCCTCTTCTGAGTAGTAGAGGGAATGAATTGGCTGGGAGTGAGGCAAAGTCTGATTGCATTGCCAGCTGCCTGGCCTCTATTGAGGTGTGTTTGTGAGTGCCTGTCTGTTTTCCTGTCAGTCTGCCTGCCTGCCTGCCTCTCTTTCTATGTCTGGATACCCATTTCTTCTTGTCAACATCTGATTTACTATTGGTTACAGAATGAAGAGTTCCGCTGGACTTGAAAGCTCTTGTTTTTATAATATTCTAGTGGATTGGCTTGTGCCTGGCATCTTCTGTCTTTCACCAAAAATACATGAGACAAAAAAGCATGGCATGTCTCAAATGTTAGCATTATAATAATTGGGATAAATACAGTACTGTATATAGACTTTGTTTTCAGACCATATGTCACCAACACACCAAGTCTTGCAAAGAACACTACTGACTTCCTAGAGTGGGGTGTCCAAACTACAGCCTGGGGGTTGGATACAGCCTCTGACACCAATTTATCTGGCTCACGGGTGCGTTTTACTTCCACTTCCGGGAGCGATGTGGGCCGGATGAATTGGCATCAGGCTGCATCTGGCCCTGGGTCATAGTGACCAGCCCTCTGAACCATGTGACCAGCCCACAGCCCAAAAAATTGGGCACCCCTGTCCTAGAGAAACTCTAATTGATCAACAAAGTCTTACACAAAACACCATCTCAACCACCATGGGGACCCTCCATGCCAGCATCACACACCCCCCCAACACACACCCAATGGTCTACAAACCTTCAAGGAATACCATTTTAGACAGACTCATGTACAATGAATTACTAAATTCTGCCATTTTTATTACCTTGCAGTCATTTTGTTTTGGTGAAAAGATTTCTCTCCAGGTTAAAGGTGCTACCTGGATGCGTGCATGGCTACACAATATGTTGTCATCTTAATGGCTAACCTGCAACAATGCGTTCTTAAGTCTTTCTCCAAACCAATTTTCTGTTGGTTATTCATGATCTTGAATATTTAACTACAGTCATAGACAATTTATTTATATGTATGTGCCTCTCCATTTGTTAAGATCTTCAAAGCAAGAAATTGCAAGTAGACAAATAGGGACCACTTCAGTGGGAAGGTAACAGCATTATGTGTGCTCCGGTGTCTAGTTATGCCTGCCACATGACCATGGAAATGTCTGCAGAAGCAGACAGTGCTGGCTCTTTGACTTTGAAACAGAGATGAGCACTGACCCCTAGAGTCGGATACGAGTGGCTTTGAGCAAGAGAAACCTTTACCTTTATTAAGAGATAAATATTTGTATCCAACTGTTGGGAGCAGTACATGATCAAGAGATGCAAGATAGATTCTTCTTGTTTATAATACTTCTCTTATGGAACTCCTTTGTGAAAGGTTGGCTGGACCAATGATCACCTCAATTTGGTCTTAAGATAAAACATGGCTGTTCACTCAATTCAATGATGCTCAGGTTTTGTCTTTTCACTCAATCAGGGCAGCTGTGCTTTATCTCAGAAGTTGCTCCCAACTCTAGTTACATGTATGTATGTTTGGTTAGTTTTTATACCTCCCAATGCTTACTCTGGGCAGTGTACAAGGCAAGAAATACCCCACACCCAACACAACAACGTAATCAAATGGTTCTATAACCAACACAGATGTAGTGATCTATACAAAACCTACTATTCAAAAATTAAAATTAAAATTATTTTGAGGATGCATTCTTAAAGGCTGCCTTATATAATTCAGACTTAATCATTAATTTAAATATGTAAAGGACGGAGCCTAGAGCACCTCAGCCCACAGTTTGATCTACAAGATAGGGGGTATTGCTGAATAAATCTGATTCCTCTTTGAGGAAATTGTTCTTTCACTGAACTCAGTGATTGTCAAGAAACTCACTTTTTTGGTCTATCAGTCTAGAGGATTTTATTTTGATTAGTTTGAATAACTTAAATTAGTTATTGAGTGCACCCAGACTAGAGGAAATAAATGAGTGTATACTTCAAATAAGTACATAAGTGAATACTGAGTGTTGGGCGGAGGTAAATAACCTGACTCCCTAAAGGAGCCAAAGGCTATGGGCGGATAAGCCCCTTTAGCTGGGATGATGAAATGCCACTTGTTGTTCAGTCGCACAGTTGATTCTGACCCTTTGCGACCCCATGCACCACTGTCCACCAGGCACTTCTGTCCTCCACCATCCTCCTCAACTCACTTAGTTCTGTGCCCATTGTCTCTACAATACCATCTAGCCATCTCATTTTTTTCTGTCCCCTTTTTCTGTTGCCCTCCACCTTTCCCAGCATCAAGGCTTTCTCAAGTGTATCCTCTCTTCTCATTTGATGTCCAATGTACTTTAGCTTCATCTTTACTATTTGACTTTTTAAGAAGTAGTCAGGGTTGATTTCTTCTAAGATTGACCTATTTGTTCTCCTCACTGTCCAGGGGACTCTCAAAACTCCTATTCCAAACCACTCTGTCATTCCGTATTCTGTCCTAACTGTTGCCTCTTGATTCATTTACACATTTCTCATGAGGTATATAAGGTGTTCTGGTATTCCCATCTCTTTAATTACTTGCCACATTTTGTTGTGGTCGACACAGTCAAAAGCCTTAGTGTAATCAATGAAACAGAAGTAGACTTGTTTCTGATATTCCTTCGTTTTTTCCATGATCCAATGTATGTTGGCAATGTGGTCTCTTGTCCCCCTGCCTCTTCTGAACCCCGCCTGCACTTCTGGTAATTCTGTCTCCATGTGCTGCTGCAGTCTATCCTGTATTATCTTGAGCATCACTTTGCTAGCGTGTGGAATGAGAGCAAATGTTCGATAATTTGAACATTCATTGGCATTACCCTTTTTGGGGATTGGAACGTATACTGATCTTTTCCAATCCCGTGGCCATTGTTGTGTTTTCCAAATCTACTGGCATATAGAATGTAATAATTTGATTTCTTTCAGGGCCATCATATTGGTCCCAAAGACAAAATGAGCAGATGAGTAACCATTTCACTACTCTGATTCCCCGTGGTCATTGAGACGGAAGAGACCATGCCAGATGGATTGGCTGTGAAGGCGTATCTAGTCAATATCCTCAAGGCTGAAGCAGTCCATTGCAGTCCCAGTATCGAATCCTGCATGTCTAATTTCATATGTGCTGCAGAAATGGGTCCGTGATTACAGTGTGTGGGTCACTTCATGGCAAGCTGGATCCACCTTAAACAAATTCACACCAATGGCATTTTTCCTGGAACCTTCAGGAAAAAAATGTATACTCAGATACTAGCTGCTGTTGCTACTGCTGCAACTACTGCTGCCGACATAAGTGAAAGATCTAGTGGTGTTATCTGCTAGCATTAAGCTTTTGTTGCTTACAGAGACACCATTTTTATTTTTTGATTCCATTTTGGCAATCTTTTTCTAACTCCATTCATGTTACTAGAGCTATTTGTTTGGCACCTCTTGTATACCTATCAGTAGGATAAATACCCAGTAGAAATTACAGTAGCTCTTTTGCTAGCTTTACAACAGATACATACTAATGGCACTTTTTAAAAAAAATACCTGTGAATGGAATAGAAAGTCACCCAAATAAAGGGTAAAGCACGCCATTGCTCGAAATCCAGTTATTTTTACTTCAATTGCATTATCTCAGCCATTTATTAGATTTTTTTTGTGCATGTGTGGTGGGGGATAAATTATATAAAGGTAAAGGTTGCCCTTGTTTGAAAGCCAGTCATGGCCTACTCTAGGGGGCAGTGCTCATTTCCATTTATAACCAAAAAGCCAGTATGGTCTGT
Source organism: Furcifer pardalis (assembly GCA_030440675.1). Taxonomy (NCBI): domain Eukaryota; kingdom Metazoa; phylum Chordata; class Lepidosauria; order Squamata; family Chamaeleonidae; genus Furcifer; species Furcifer pardalis. The sequence continues at coordinate 55,182,259 of CP126892.1, read as the reverse complement.
GTCTGCAGATGTTTCTGAGGTCATGTGGCAGGCATGCCTAGACACTGGAATGCACAGAATGCTGTTTACCTTTCCAATGAAGTTGTGCCTATTTATCTAGTTGCAATTTCTTGCTTTCAAACTGCTAGGATGGTAGGAGCTTGGACAGAGACAGGCCCTCACTCTGTGGTGCAATGCTCAGATCTCACCTCAAACTGCTGACCTACCAAATGTTAATTTCAACGAATTAACCACTAAGCCATTGCAGTCCCTCTACCTTAATCAAAAATCTAAAATTATTGATAAAGATAACAAATAGACATTTCGATGTAATTCTACAAAATTCTAGAACAAATAAAAGTCACTACCCAAACAAAGCTGATCATTCTAAATGTCATTATTCTCAAAGAGAAAGTTGAATGATGAGTGTTGAGAATTCTCATTCTAGTCCCAGCAAATAATATTCAGAGCTTTAGCTGATTTGCAACAATTAGCCATGTTTCCTTAAGAAAAGGTGAAGGAGAGGATTAAAGCTATTTTTTCTTGTTTAACTATAATTTTGTCTCTCTGTGTTTTATATCCACATTTTATAACAATGAAAGGAATTATTTTTTTTAAAATGTTTTAATGCTTAAAATAACTAACCTGTTGTACCAACCAATTCTAGTCACTTGACTCTGAAGTGTATAATCAGATAAATGGGCAATGAACACATCTCTGTGCGGAAAAAATCAGAGCAGCATGTCTGAAGCTTTTATTTCATATCTCAGAAAAACAGCAATATGAAAAAAAAGTGCAATAAAGTGCAGTATAGTCTCACATCAACTGAAGCCAATGGGAGTCATGCCATTTCAGAATGTCAGAACTTGAGCATTATTTTACAATTCACTTTTTAAAAAGGTACAAGTCCGTAAGGAACTGATTTTTTCTTTCTTCTTTTGAATTTCTCTCTCCCCAAGCAGATGTAAAAATACATAAAAATGTGATGTTTTGCTTTGTTCCCATGAATGAATGAATATATGTGTTAGAAGAGCTTTAAAAAAGCACAAATCCAAGCACTGCCATTATATTCTAACTTCTTTTACAATTTGCTATTTTATTGCTTATTCCCAAACTATCATTTGTAGGAAACAAAGCAAGACTGGACAGAGACAGAATGGCCACAAACACCTATGATGCCTCTTTCATTTGCTGAGCAACATATGAAAACAAAGGTAGCACTTGCGGAGGATGGGAAGGAGCTGACCTCCTCTTTTCTATGCAAACATCACAATCCTGTTCATGCAGGGTTACAAAAATGTGCATATATTTATGGTGCTCTCATTCATGTTCCAATTTTTGCTCCCAGCTATCCACCCTTGAATGTCAAATTTTAATGACTGACAGGATAAGCATAACAGGTGATAGTACAGTATTCAGTTTTGATTCTGACCTGCAACATTTTTGAACAGATGTCTTTCATGCATAGCACAAAAGCATGAGGATAACTAAAGATATAAGTTATAGGCATATGTTATAACAATGTACTAAAGGACATGTGTTGTCCAGTTTGAGTGTCTAAATTTGCATTAAATGCCATCACATTTCAAGCAAACTGTTGCTTTCTATGCCATATCTGACTATTAACTCATATATTGCAGTTCTGAGAAATTTCTGGGTATATGTCAGATTTTTTTCCTTAAAGATGATCAACATGATTAAATGCAGATTGCTTATCAAGAATAATTTCTTTCTATTATAATCCTTACTCAATTACTAGGTGGTATTGTCATTTCCTTTCCTTAAATGCATTCTCAAGATCTCTACTATCCCAGACCTAAACACATTATTTTCTAAAGTAAGCCTCATGAATTTCATTTGAAGCTACTTTTATGTAGATGTTCAAGACAACCACTAAGATTGTAATCACTTCTTCTTCTTCTTCTTCTTCTTCTTCTTCTTCTTCTTCTTCTTCTTCTTCTTCTTCTTCTTCTTCTTCTTCTTCTTCTTCTTCTTCTTCTTCTTCTTCTTCTTCTTCTTCTTCTTCTTCTTCTTCTTCTTCTTCACCACCACCACCACCACCACCACCACCACCACCACCACCACCACCACCACCACCATCATCACCATCATCATCATCATCATCATCATCATCATCATCATCATCATCATCATTATTATTATTATTATTATTATTATTATTATTATTATTATTATTATTATTATTATTATTATTATTATTATTATTATTATTATTATTATTATTATTGGTTGAAAGGAGTTTTGTGGGAGAAACTCAACTCAGGGAATGCACAAATGAGGCTCCTTTCAGTCCCCAAGAGCTGGGATAGAGTCAGGCGCTCAATTTGTCATGCATTACCCAGGTTTGGAACTGCCAACTTGCCATCCTTCCAGCTAACAAGGCAAACTTCTTAACCACTGAGTCACTGCAGTCCCTTATGATAAAACTATATGATAAGACTATTAAAGACTATCTGACTTACTTTGTATCCTTTTTTAAACAATATGGCTGCATTCATACTTCCAGCATGTCTTTTCATTTTGGGCTAATAATGAATGTTGGGTGTCATTGTATTATTGCAGTGTGATTATGAAAACGAACCTGCAGCTGTTTTCAGTGGAGAGATAGCCCCAAGTTGTCACCTCAGTCATTTTTATGGTGCAGAAATAAAAACCAGACTATATTAATTATTGTGTCTTTTATACCAAATTACCTTAGGCATTAGAAACAAATATTAACGAATGGACACTTTTATGAAAAGGCTAAATGAGAACACATATGCTCCATTTTAAACAACTGCATTACAGAAGAACTCCACAGACAAAACACATAGAAGCTTAAGCTTTAAACCTTGAAGGCAAGAAAGCAGGGTATCTAAACCTGGGAGATAAATACAGATCAAGAAAACAATGTCAGTGGTTGAAAGTACCTGCACCTTCTAAATGGATAGCATATGTATGAGTGGAATGCTGTTCCTTTGATGGAATACCTTTACTTTTATTTGATGGATATTTCTACTATTCTTTATTATTGCCTTGCCATGAACAAAACTAATTACTACCATTATTATGTTAATGGCAATGTTTTTTTTTTTCAATTAAGAAATTTCTTTGTTGTGTTGATATGGCAATTTGTCCTTTTCCAGTAATAATAAAATAGCAACAAGACACATATGTTAATATGTTTGGACAAGATTAATCCAAAATTGTACATTGTTAAATATAAACACCAAAAGAAATTGAGCAAATGACATGTCTCACACTTCTGCTTAATTATAACATGTACAATCATCACCACAATCACTGCCAAGTTTCATTCCACCCAATTTTCCATTCTGAAGTCGGGGAGGTAATAGAAATTACTATTTAATGACACAATTCAGTCCAGAGTCTCAAATCCATTATCTGTTTCATTGTAAAAGTTTCAAAATTAATTTTGGATTTTAAGGAGAGAGGTGAGAACACATGAGACTATGATGGCATTTTGCTACTATTAGAATAAGGTATAGAAGGTTCTTTTGCTTCTGTGTAATGTGAAATCAATTTATTCTGGCCATTTGTTAATATTGATAGACTTTCTTTTTTACCAAAAACCGAAAGAACTTTATAACGTCAAAAAACACACACATTCAGAGAGCTTTGTAATTTAGAAATGGGTATTAAAGCAGTGGCTATCTAATACAATAAAATTAGACTTTTTGTGGTGGAAGGTATAACTGAAGTTTGTGAAGAAACCATTTAAAATATCATTATTTCATGGGTGATTTAGTAAAGACTTTGGAAACCTAGCATGTGATTATGGGATGCAATTAGGATAGAATCCTGTATTCTAGAATTGGCCTGCAGCAGATGAGAATTATTATAGTTCATCAAACATATTCTTTTCAGTCTGATTTAATGGCTCACTGCAATTCGATTAATCTGTGATTAGTTGAAAAGAAGCATTTTGGTTATGTCTTTTCTTTTCTTTTCTTTTTGTAATAAAAACATAATAGAGATAATAACAAAAGGATGCTTGAATAATATACCTAGTGTACTGTTCTCATCAACATCCAACTTACAATATTTTTTCAAGAAACAAAAACACTCAAATATATATGCACTTCTATCAACTTTAAAATGTTTCTTTTAATGCCATGATTATTTTATGTCAAGAAAACATTTAAAAGATTGAGTTAGACATTAAATTGTCTAGCATAATGATTGTTACTCTAGTCTAGGGGTTCTCAACCTATGGCCCATGGGCTGGATCAGGCCCATGGTGCCAAATCAATCAGCCTGTGTCCTCGTTCCGGCTACTGACACCAGAATTGGCCATAAATTAGTCTGTGGCTGTTGTAAATATGTTTACAACAGCTGTAAATGAGTCCACGGCCGATTCTGGCAACAACAGCGGCAGCTGGACCACCAGTCTGGCTCAACTGTCTGAGGGAGTGTGACCCGGCTCCCAAATTCAAAAGGTTGAGCACCTCTGTTCTATACTACAACCTAGGGGAGACAGAATATAGAAAAGAATAATTGGTTCCACAAGTCAATTCTCTGTAGGCTTGCTCAAAATTAAGCCCCATTGAATTCAGTGAGATAAATTCCCATGCCAGAAAAAACAACCTGTGGCAGAAAGCTGTTTGTAGTACCTAGAAACACAGGAGAATCATTTGTTTGTACCTTTATTCCTTGGGGTTTTCACATTCTGCCATAGTTCAGGGTCAGCAATTCCACCAGGATAAACACAGAGAAGGCCACTGGAATGTCTAATAGCAAAGATCTGGGTCATTTAAAGGAAGCTAGTCAGATTACCAGGATTTCCTTTAATGGTTAAAATGAAAATATGTTGGTTCACTTATTTATTTATTTAAGCAAACTTTTATGCCACCCTCCTCAAAAAGACCCATGGTGGCTAACAACATCTAAAACACAATAAAAACATAATATAAAATCAAGATTAAAAGATTTAAAAAAATTAAACAAGCTAAAACAAGACAAACAGAGGGAGGGGGATCAAATGAGCCAACGGACTGGGGCAACTGTCTGGCCCATACCCCACACATGCTCTGCCAGCCAGTTCTTGACCCCCTTCCTAAAGGGCAGCAGCTCCATCCGGAGACGCAGCTCACTTGGCAAGAGGTTCCATATGGCCTCCTTGTGCTAGAGAAGTGCGCCTCTCTAGCTGATGGTACAACCAGAGCGCCTCTCCGGTCTGCTCTGGTGGGACAGACAGATGTCCTTAAAGCGATGTGGTCTCTTAGGTATCCTGGCCCACTACCATATAGGGCTTTAAAGGAAATAACCAGCACCTTGAATTGCATCTGGAGGCACACTGGCAACCAGTGCAGATCCCGCAGCAATGGTGAGGCGTGCTTTGTTGCTTCATTGTTGCTATGACTTCAAGGGGAAAGTCTAGAAGAAGTTGGTCTCCCAGATGTTTCTGGAGATAGAGATTGAAGTGATAATAATTATAATAGTCAAGCTATGTGTTCAGTAATTTTGATCATTTGAAGTTCAGAGTTACAATACACCTTCCTGATGCAAGATGAAATGATTATTTAATTCTAATTTTAACTTTAAATCTTGTGTGTTTTTAATCTTTTAATCTTGTAACTTTGTGATTCTTTATCTTTTTACTTTTGTGAACTGCCTAGATTCCTTGGAGTGGGGCAGCGATAGAAATTTAAATAAATAAATAAATATTTGCATTTCATTAAAAAAAGCAGTAAAGCATTGCTTACTTTAAAAATGAAAACAAAAACTAAGGTTAAACCTTGTGGACTCAGATAACTGTAGTCATTTTTCTAACCTTCTCTTCTTGGTCAAGGATTGAAATAAAGGGGCAGCCTTTCAGATTCATTTAGTTTTGGAAGAAAATGAGTATTTGCATCTGTTCCAATCCTTGGAATGGAAAGGGTTTTAGTTGCCCTACAGAATGATTTACTTTGAGGACTAGATATTGGCCATCTCAGCATGTTTTGGTTTCACATGATAAAGGTATTCTTCCGTACCATCTGTACCGGAGATCATGAAGTATGGAGTTATAGTGGCATTGATCCTTCCTGTATGGTCATTTGATTATTGGTATTTCACATCCTTTCTCATCTGTAGTCCACAGAGAAAGTCAGCAACAAGTGAGATACAATGTTACCAATTTAAAGATGAGATGCAGCTCAACATTAATCCCAGAAAAATTTGGAACTCTTAAAGAGATGTTGGCAGTGTAATTGGGGGTGGGTGAAGAGATGGCACATGTTCTTTCAATTATGATCAGTCCAAATGTGAAATGACAGCTTCTTTGAGCAACCAGGCTTGTACCAGTGTGATATTCCTCGAATGATCACTGTTTAGGGAGCTGAAGGATGTATTGATGGGCAGAAGCTTTGCAAATTTATCCTAGATACATTTGAATGGAAAAAGAATCTTTCACTTCCTTACAGATTTCTTGTGGCAAACTCCCATGTTGAAGTAAAATATTGTCCTAGCATACATGTACCAAAAAATTCTATTGGTAAATATTTGAACTTGAAATTATATTTGCTTACTTTAGTATATTTTGGATTACTATGGACCAAAAGAGACCACAGTGTTTTTAATATATAACTTTTACAAATTGAAAAATTTTAATTCCCTAATTTTAGAGACTAAAAGGTAAAGAATTAAAAGTACAGTACTTAATCTACTTTTTAGCTAAATAATTTGCATTTGGAATAACCTCCCCAACTAGTAATAACAACATGTTTTCAATTATATACATAATTGAGTAAAAGATTGAGAGATTTTTTTTCCTTGAGAGAGAAATTACAGTTAGTGGTTTTATTAGGCTGAAAAATTAAATCTATAGTGTTTAAAAATTCATATTAATAATTAAATTTGAATATGTAGGTGCAAATAACTTGAAAGTTAGCTTCACTTCTAGCTGTAAGCAATAATTACATAGCAACAAAGTGAAAAAAATCTCATTGTGAATTGACGCAAGGTAAAATGCTGTGTGGCTAGCATATAATAGCCAAATGCTTGTGTTGATTTCTTAACCTTTGGCCATTCACTGATGAAATTCATGCCAAAGGAGTGATGCTGCAGTAGTTCTTCAATCAGATTATGGCCATTTTCTATCTAATTTTTGATAAATAAGGCAAATCAAATAGTTATGGCATCATTCCTCCTTTAATCACTGATATGATCAAAAATAGCCTTTTAAAATGGCCATGCAAATGCTTCTAATGTAGATATGAATGAATATACAAAAGTCTTCACAACAATTTCCCTTTCCTCAGATATTCTTGCTAATAGCATTCAACTCCCATGGCTATTTGTAGAAAACAAAGAGAAGAGAGAGCAAATAGCTATTTCACTAGCTCTGATCTTGAAAAATGAAATCTGATTTTTATGCTGACTGTTTGCTCTGTTCATTGTATCCAGTTTCTAGTAGTGGTGTTTGCATGCAAAAACCAGAAGGCTAACTAAAATGATAATTATACAGTTGATACAGAATATTGATATGGTGTGTTAGCTCTGCTATAAATCTAGGATACTCTGGAATTCTACCTCACATTGCTCTTTCTTTCAAGGTATGTGTATATAATTCCTGTAGACTTGATCAATGAAATATTTAGCAAGTTTGAGCCATGTTTATTCCAGTGGGAGTTGTTTAAGCATGTGCTTCAGGTTCCAGTTGAAATTTCTGGGACAGATTTAATATCCTTAATTACTAATGAGATTTTCACGAATACTAAATCTATTTTCTGAAGTCACTGGACACTGTCCTTTTGAGGATTTATATAAGCATGGCTTCAGCTGAAGAAGCTGACACAGTGATCTAAGGAGATACTGACGGCATGTAACCACAGAAACAGCAAGTATTTTACTACCACATCTCTTCCATTTGGAATTCTGCACATGTAAATATTGAACTGTATACCAATCACTATATTGCTCAAACCCCCCCCCCCGACGAGACAGACAAGTGGAATGGTGTTAAAAATGGGCCACTTTTATTAATCAAAACTGTATTAACTATAACTACCTGCCTGGTGAAAGTAGCACGAGTGAGGGATGGCATTCCTCAGCCCTTTGATGTTATTGTGGGGAACACATCACTGCCCTGGATGTTTCCCCACCTCTAGCTAATTTCACCAACCACCAATCTGGTGTACTCCTGTTCCTGGAACGCGTTTGGCTCGGCACCGCTGCCTTAACCTTGTCACGCCCCGATTTTCAGAGCCAAACACGCTCCATACCTGAATGAGTCTAATACAGTCATGTCTCACCCGTGCTACCCACCACATGGAGAGGACTGCTTTTTAACCACTCCTCTCCGACCCACTCAAGGCAGGAAACTCAAGCAGGATACCACTATGGAGCCCTGCAAGGAAAAAACACATACCATGCTCCGACGGATAATATCGAGCCAGTACAACCACGGGGCATCCACCATGATGGACGGGTGTTCCACCACAGTGCCCACCCCCTCCTCCTAAAAACAGTGAGCAACTGTTCACCCTGCAATGGTTGCGATCAAGGGCCCCCACATCACGCTACGAGAAATACCCGGACTGGGGGATAATGGAGGCCACCAATCCTGGACCAAAGACAATCCTGGCAATCACAACACTCAGGTCTCCTGGGATGACACCAATGTCGTTTCCCCCCCCCCCCCATGTAAAACCAAAAGATCAGGAGGAGGGCAATGTCGGTGCTCCTCCAAAAACAGGAGGAGATGACGCCACTGCATGCCCCTGCACCCCAGCCAGGACACCACCACTCGGCCCACCATGCTGATGTGTGGCCCGCATGGAGCACGCGCTGCATGCCGACCGGCCCAGTAAACATAACTGTGGCCCACCATCCAAATACTGACTGGGCCGGCTGGGGGATCCAAACCTAAAGAAAAGAGAAAAAGAGAGTGGACAGTCAGAAAGGACGCACATAGGTCTGAAAGCAATCCGAGGCCCAACGTCCCAGATGCTTGATCTCCTCCGCCGAATACCCTAGGGATGCCACCGTGGATGCAGCGCCAATATGAAATGAGTGGGAGCAGTAGCAGGCCCCCACCACACCCACGTCCCACAATACTGACCCCGTGATGCCCCAAAACTGGTACCTGGTGAGCGGTGTCCCATCCTGATGAATAAACAGTGTCCCCTGAGTGGGCCCCCGGAAAGCTACGTAATGGTGTAAGGCACGTACTAAGCAAATGGAAACGTGCCCACACCGGATCAGCAAAACCTTGGCCTCCTTCCCCTGCGGGTCTGCCTTGGACTGTCGAATGGTCAAAATAGCAGTGGAGTAGGACAAGGTGAGGTCAGAAAACAACAGTGAGCGATCAGAGTGGTCAGCTAAACCACTGACCACCAGCTCACTGATCTGGAAAGCCCCAAAAAATGCCACTGCAGAGGCAGCGTGGAAAAGCCTCACCTCATAAGCATCACGGCAGAAATGTGGCCGGGCCACCACAATGTTGCTGAGTACAGCGACCGAAACAGGAACCCTCCCATCAGGACGGTGGCCATGTTCCCGCGACCAACCTTCCAAAACCCACCGTACACGGAAATCTTGCGTCGTGTCTGGGAAACCAGACGCACGGGTAGTAAACGCCAATGCGGACAAGCGCCCTTGAATGGTCGAAGGGGCCAAACCACGCCCGTGTAACATCACCATATATGCCAAGATATGTTCGACCGGGATCAGCCAGATCTCAGGCATGGCCCTGTCCCGGCGAAAGATCATGTAGTCACGCCAGGCCGCAGCATACGCCACATGAGTACGTGGCACCAATGAGGCAGCTATAGCCTGGTTTACTTCCCCAGTTCAATGTTCCAGATTACCGGTGGGAGCTCCAGCAGTTCCTCGCAGGCCTCCGGGGTGAGCGCATGGAACCTGGAAATCTGTGAATGGGACAAAGTGTCAGCAATATCGTTATCAACACCAGGTACATGACGGGCACGGAACACTATATTATATCATAAGGCTAGCAGAACAAACCTGCGGACTAATAACATGACCCGTGAAGAGCGGGAGGTCAGTGAATGTAGTACGTGCACTACCACCATGTTATCAGTCCAAAAGGTCACATCGGAATTGGCCCATTGCGGGCCCCATTGAGGATCTTGGCCACGTTGGAGGCCAAGATCCGTAGCACCACTGACCCCGGCAATAAATGCCAAAGCCAAGCGAACCGGACGTGTCGGAATGCACCTGAAACTGAGAACACAAAGTAAGAGATGAACGCCAAAAAGACACCCCATTGAAATCCCGCAAAAATTCCAACCACACACCCAAATCCTCCCTGATCCTTCTTGTCACCCTAGTGCGGTGGAACGGCCGGGACAAACCCACCATAACATCACACAGGCACCTGGTGAATGGTCTGCCTGGGGCCACCACCTTACACACAAAATTTAGATGTCCATGCAAGGACTGGAGTTCCCTCAGGGTCACCTTGCGCTTACCCATGAAGTCACCAATTAACCCCACCAAGCGCTCCACCTTGTCGGTAGGGAGGCGAGACAGCTCTATGCCCAAAAAGGTAATGGTCGGCGCAGGGCCCTCAGTCTTCCCCAGTGGAGGGGCACCCCCAAGCTCACCATGATCTCCGCAAATGCCCGGAGAAGAGCTTGGCAACCCCCAGAATCCCGGGCACCCCCGAAAAGGAAATCATCTAAATAGTGTGCCACCCGGGATGACCCTGACGCCTCAACCAGTCCCCAATGTTAAAATGTGCTAAACCATTCGAAAGCAGAACATGAAATTGAACAGCCGAACGGCATAGTGCGGTCCACGAAGTACTGGCCTTCAAAGAAAAAAACCAGCAATTCAAAATCGTCCGGGTGCACCGGGAGCAAATGAAATGTAGACTTAATGTCGCACTTGGCCAACAGCGCACCCGGACCACAAGACCGCACCATGCATATGGCTTCGTCAAAAGAAGCATACCAGATCGAACACAATTCGTCCAGAATGGCATAATTGACAGAAGACCCTTCGGGATATGACAAGTGATGAATCAGCCAAAACTCACCTGGGGACTTTTTGGGAACTAGGCCAAGGTGCGACACCCACAAGTTGGAAAAAGGGGGATAAGGAAACGGCCCAGCCACACGCCCAGCTGCGACCTCCTTACCAATCTGGGCACGGACCACATGTTCCATTCCAACCGTGGACCTGAGATTGCGGGCAAAGAATTGGGTACGGGGGCCACCCGCAGGAATCCAGAAACCAAAAGTAAAACCCTCCAGTAAATACTGAGCATCCACCCTGTTGGGATAAACGGCCAGAAGCGGCTGCAGGGCCTCAAGCTGTACCGGGCTGGGGCCCTTTGGCACCACCAGAGGCATCGGAGCTGCGCCGGCCGCTGGCCTGAGCGCCGCGTTGTCGTGCCGCACCAGCTTTCGGACACGCCGACGCGGCGTGCGGTCCAGCACAAATAGCACACTCATGTCGGAACCTGCACTGCTTGTGCACGCACTTGCTGGCTGAGGCGAAGTCCCAACAGAGCAAGCGGGGTTGAACTGCCTGCCCCGCCAACTGGCGGGGCGCCTGCAAGCTGGAAGGGCGTTGGACCAAATGACCACAATCATAGCGATCACCCAGTATGGGCCTGGAGGGGGTCATGAACTGCAACCAAAGTTGCTGGTGTGTCACATCCCTACGCATGTTTTCATGCATGGCCACCCTCATACGAAATGTCTCATCATAAAGGAGCCACGGCCCCCCAGGGAAATTTACATACGCCCGATAGATTATATTGAGGTATTGCAGGAGCGGTAAAGCCAACTAAGGAGCACCTCTAACGGATACGCCAGCGTAAATCAGATACACCGGCAGCCAGTTGGCCCATGTACACGGGGGCTTCTTACACCTGGCCCACTCCTTATCTGCCTCATCTTCCTTGTCCCTATCACCCTTCTCAGAATCCCTATTAAGGAGACTAAATATATCCACGTATTCACACCTCCAAATCTTGGCCCTCATGGTTGGTAACAAATGATTCCCCAGTGGCAAGGACTGGTCCCCACAGCAACGCCAAGCTTGGGACCGAATTATAACCCGTATCACCCACAGAATAAACGGGCCAACATGGGGCCGGAAAAACGGGTGCTTGCGAGGCAACCGATCCCCCCCACCTGGGATAAGGAGCCTGCCATGGATTGCCTGATGGACCTGGTGGGCTGGACACCTGGGTAGGATATGGGGGACCCACAGGCCATGGCCAGTTCATTTGGGGGAAGCGAGGCCCAATGTGTGCCTGAACAAATGCCGCAGACATGCTTTGCACCGCATACTCACCCAAGGCAGGCACCCCGTACATCAGGGGCTGCGGCGTGGACGAGACCGATGGTGTCGGCGGCAACTCGCCAGACTCGGCGACAGGCGAGTGTGCTCGCTCCTCGGGTGGCGGGCGAGCCACCGATTCCGCGGGCGGATGCCTCCGACTTTCGGGCTGCGCGGCCTCCAAATCCTCAACCCTATGGAGCAGGGAGGCGACCTCCTTACTCCAGTCAGGCTGGGTACGAGCCCTAGATGCGCGGCGCATCAGTGCAACCACGGGTGTCGCAGGCCCTAGGCCCGCTGCTTTTTCCAGAGCAGCAACCCTGGCCACAATGTCCAAAACCCCAGGCGGCGGTGCTCCCTATTGGGGAGGTTCCATGGCACCCTGGGATCGCTGAGTTCCACCCCTCATCACCGCCTGCGTAACATGGCTGGTCGGCAGGGAGCGAACTAGGCACGGGCGCTTAGGAGTCATAGTCCCACAAACCAATCGCCAATATTACCCCCAGACGGACTCGAAGCGAGCGCAGGGGCGAATCACCGGCGAGGCCGAGCGATTCGGACCGAAAAAGGGGAAAAGAACGGTGATCGCAAAAGGAGAAAAAAGGGCTTTCGATAATTCGAAAGCAACAGAGGACACCTCATGGATGACACAACCTTTTATAGATGTGGCTCCGCCCCAATTATTGCCACCAGTCCATCTCGCCCCGGGAATGGGTGCGAGCAAAGCGCGCGCCAAAAGATCTCCATTCGGAGATGAGAAACAAAGAACTTGTTAAGCTCTAGTGCACTCTTATATGAAATATAACATTGGGAAAATGTGTATTTAAAGCTACACACATTTATGGGACCAAGTCCTGCTAAAATCAAAGTGGGCTTCTCCTGAGTAACCCTATCCCTAACAAAATACATTTTATCCTGCATCTCAAATCTGAAATTTCAAAAGCTTGCTGATTTTGCTCATAATTTAAGGCTAATTTTATTTTATGTTTATTTTATTATAATTTTATTCCAAATTATAATTATAAAGCATCAGAACAGGAATCCTCTTGGATATCAATAGATGTGCTGTATATATGCATGCAGTATATATGTAAGTATATATACTATATGCACATATAGAGAACATACATACATAAGTAAGTACATATGCACATACATACATACATACATACATACATACATACATACATACATACATACATACATACATACATACATACATACATACATACATATATACATAGAAGGAAGGCTGAGTGTAGAAGAATAGATGCTTTTGAATTGTGGTGCTGGAGAAGACTTTTGAGAGTCCCCTGGATTGCAAAGAGATCAAATTAGTCAATCCTAAAAGAAACCAACCCTGACTGCTCCTTGGAAGGACAGATGCTGAAGATGAAACTGAAGTTCAAAAACTTTGGCCATCAAATAAGAAGAGAGGACTCACTGGAGAAGTCCTGGTGCTAGGAAAGATTGAAGGCAAAAGGAGGAGGGGGTGGAAGAGGATGAGATGGATAGTTAGTATCATTGATGAGGTAGGTGTGGATCTGGGCAGACTTTAGAGGATGGCAGATGACAGAGGAGCCTGATGTGCTGTGTTCTATGTGGTCACAAAGGATCATACTTGACTGTGTGACTGAATAACATATATACATCATAATATGTGGTTGATTCTAATTTCTAGTGATCTTTTTCAGAGTTTTCTTGATAGAGAATATACAGAAGTGGTTTAACATTCTCTTCATGTGTGGGCATGCTGGGACTGTGCAGTTTGCCCATAACTCCACAGGTTGGCTCTCCTCTTTGGAAGCACAGTAGGGAATCAAACTCCCAACCTCTGGTTCCACAGACAGATGCTTAAAGCACTGAGCTATGCAGCCATAAAATTATGAAGAGTACTATAATGAATTTTGTCTCATATTAACATAGATTTTGTCTTCACCAATGCTCCCATCAATAATAGGCTGAGAATAACCTCTTGGAAAATTATTGTTTATCTCAATTGAATTGCTTCTGGATAATGCTTAAAGTTCAACATGTAGCTACAGAGAGGAACCTACAACAATTGTAAATAGAGCAAATAGTTTAGTGTGTGAGTGCAAGCTTATCATGACTGTGAAGCAAATGTCCTTGTAATGGAAAATTCTGTTCTTTCTATTCTAATGTTCTGCCCTGCTCCACTTGATTGAAAACTACCAATGTCACAGATGTGGTGTGCATTATTCATTATAATTATTATTTTATGCATACCTGTGACAGATTACTTTGCTTATTCCTGCCTGCAGGAAATCCATCATTTTAAAATACAGTCACCTGGAATAAGAGTAGATTATGGGTTGGAGATAAGATGTTCCTAAAACCAAGTTTAAAGTGTGGGGAAGATGGCCATCTCACATTCTAGAAACTTTCCATCCTCTAGACAGAGCTGGGATGACCAAACTACGGCCCACGAGATGTCACAATCTGGCCTATGGGCCAGATTGCCACCAACAGCAGAAGTGATCCGATGTCACTGGAAGTGCCAAAATTAGCGAGTTTTTGCACCAAAATGCACTGAAAATGAGCCATTTTTTTTTTTGAAAAGGGCACAAAAATGTTCCCCCAATGCTCCTTTCTCCAAGGAAAGCATTAGAGGAGGGGAAAATGCCTGGAAACATGGCACAATTTCATGTGCCACTACCACCACCGCCACCGCCACCGCCACCGCCACCGCCACCGCCAGCGGGAGGAACCAACCAACACAGCTGACTGAGAGGGTGTGATTAAGCCCCTGGTGGGAAAAGTTTGGGCACCCCTGCTCTAGAGAGCATTGTTTCATATTGTGTATTATACTGTGAGAGTTATTTCAACTATTGAAATTGCACTACTATGACAATTAAATATTTTGCACATGAATTCATGAAATTAAGATTTTTCTTACTTTGTTTACATCTTGCTAAAAATTTACAATCATAAACCATCTGTTAGGCATATTAATTTAGAGGACAAAAATTAGTGTGGTAAGTACCAAGCAATTATTCAGGACGCTCATATAAACAACCAGCTGTTATAACACTTCTGGATTAAAACCAGTGTTATAATTCCTTTGGAAAATGTTTGCATATCTATGCAATCTGATTGTATAAACATGCTGAACTGTAATGATTTTAGACATTTTAGATTGTCACTTAACAGGATGGTTCTGCTTGGAATAGGTTTGTTTATTCCATGTTTACACAGCAGTGTGAGAGTTGCATAAACAAAGAGAATTTAACTGCAGGCACAGTCTCAGTTGACATGCTTCCATGGTAAAATACTCTTTTTCAGTAAAACAAAATAAATATCTTAGATGCCAGTAACATTTTTTAGCCTTGGGAGGTATATATTACCTCTGAAACAAATGAAGAACAATCCTCTTATCTTTGACCATAAAGTACATTGCACATGTATTAATAAAAGTGGAATGCAACATTCACATTATGAATGTGAGTTGAAGACAAATCTTATTATAAATGAAACAAATTAGTCTTACAAGAGGTCTTTGAAAACATGCCATGTGTTTAGCCCCATAGCTAATGAAAATACAGTAATCTAGTATGCCAGAATTAACCATTTCACTTTGAATCTCTGTAGTAGACATGCAAGAAGCTCTTTTTGCAAAAATAATTTTATGAGTACCAGATCCACCTCTTTTAGGAAAATATTTCACTTATGAGTCTACTCAACTGAAAAACAATTCTATTTGTCCAGTCTTCATCTACTAATTTGAAGGGGTGGTTTGATTCAAAGTTGAGCATCTGAAAATGAATGTAAAGAACTTATAATACTAGCAGTCCACATAAGACTATTTCTACTGGTGCATTTTGAAAAATCAGGAAGGAGTCTAATGGCATCTTAAAGACTAACAAAAACAAGTGTTATTTCACATAAACTGTTATAATTGCATCTAATTTCATGAAAAATATAGCTTATAGCTTTACTAGGCCAATACATATATGCTTCCCAGGGGAAGGGGTAGAAACACAAAATATATTAGTGTGGTGCTGATCTTAACAGTGTTGGTTTAACAGTGATTGGACAGTGACATGTACAAACAGGTTCACTTATGAAGTGATAAAATATGTTTGTCCAAGCCAAATATAAGGAAAGGAGTTGGCATTTAGGTTAACTCTTATGAATAAGGGATTAAAATCAGAAAGAACAGAGGGAATAAAAACACAAACGTCACAGCAGATAAAATTGTCTAAACATTAATCTTAGAACAAATCTAATTTAAGTAATACAGACAGACATGGGCAATCAAGTGTGGTAGATAGCACCATGGACTATAACTCAGCAAACCTAGCTGTTCATGGAACCCCATAGGGGTGCTATTGATAAAAGCACCGCTTAAATAGCTCACACATACTTAAAATCCTTTTAGGGTTGCCATGTTGGATGTAACTTGATGGCATATAATATAATACAGTCATCCTTGCATAAATGATCTGACTAACACATGCAGCATAAGGAGCCTTTGTTCCTATTTGATTTTATGCTCCCTGAGAGTTGTAAGGCTTCCTATTTGGGTAGTTATGTGGGAGGCACACTCTATAGAACCTAATAGGCATTGAGATTCTTTGTCCCATGAAACCGTGCATTGCAATTCCCAGCACAAGGGCAGTTTCTATGTCTTTCAAGGAAGAACCATGCATACAGGAACATCTATGGAGGTACATAAGACCCCTTTTTTGCTTTCTGTTTTTGAGCTCTGGTTTCTGCCTTTAACTTAACCATTTGTTTTGGGTGTCAGTTTTGTTTTGTCTCTACTTTTCTGACTTGATCATCTGTTCAATCTAGAAATGAGGCTCAAAATGGCTTCTGTGCTTCCTCCCATCTGTTATATACAAGAGCCAATTTTTCAGAGTCTTGCTTTTTCTTTAGACAGAGACAATAACATGTGTGAATTGGTAGCTTCTGATTCAGGTTCATTTCAAGTTCTATGTATCACTGCAAGAATCCATCCACATGAACAGTTTAGTAGCTAAAATAAGTTCTGGGTATATGCAAGGGAAAGAGGGGTTGGCTGAACTTTTTGTTATCAAAACTGATACAATTGAAGCAATTTGTTATTTCATAATCCAATTTGATGTGACAGAAATGAATGCATATTTGTTCTGGAATCCTGCCCTAGTTCAAATAACATATTGATCAAGATCTGAATCCTAACTTTGCAGCTCATCTATATGACATGACTATGAAGTTGACAAGACATTAGTCTGTGACTTGTATGGGACTAAAGACTCTATCTGCAACTCACCAGAGTTTACACCACTTACCAGTACTGACATTTTGAGAATTTTGTTCAAGGGTGGCGGAAGTGGTTTTGTCACTCTATCATGAGGCAGGTTAGATTCCTAATAATTGCATGCCATCAAGCAAATTCTGACTTATGGGAACCCTTTGTTGAGTTTTCTAGGTAGATAATACATAAATGTGTTTACCATTCTATTTTTCAGGGGGCATCCTTGACTGTGCAGCTTGCCCAATGCCACACAAGCTCTTCTCCCCAGAGGTACAGTAAGATATTGAACTCCCAACCTCTGGCACTACAGCTTGTTATCTAAACCACTGGGCTAGATTTATGTTACTATGAACTTGGGTCAGGCTTTCTAAACAAGAATAGCATGAATGCAACAAAGCTTCCACCACAAAGGAGGTGGTGTGTGCAATCAGGAAAAGGAGCAGGTTCCCATTTCCTTGTGGATTGATGATATTTCCTAATCTAGATGCTGGAGTCTTTTAACCAACTGCTTCTTTGTTATGCATGTTGAGAAACAAAAAAAATTCACATTGATAGTAAAGTCGGAAAGGAACAAGAACATTTCTCAGATATACCTGGACATTTTTTAAAAAGTAGTTGGAATATACTGTCTGTGAGTGTGCCTATAACATGAGCAAACCTAGAAGAAAATAATGTTTCCATCATGCCAGACTGGAAAGGTCAGAGATGTTCCTTTCTTACTGGGCAGAAATGAAATTGCCATATTTTTCCAGCAGTAGGAAAACAGACCAGATAAGGAGGAGTCAAGTGTCCTCTGAATCCATGTTCTACTTCAGCTGTTTGTTGAGATGCAGAACACCTTAAAGTAGAAAAAGAACAGCAACTGCTTCACACAGACCTACAGCGTCTCCTTGCACTTCTTTGGTGAAGACCTCTGGCCTGTCTTGATTTTCACTCTGTTTTTAATGCAACACTATAGAACCATGATAGTGAACCTTGGCACTCCAGCTGTTCTTGAACTTCAATTCCCAAAATCCAAGTAAGCACTCCTTGCTGATCAGGAATTCTGGGAATTGAAGTTCAAGAAGAGCCGGAATGCCAAGGTTTGCCTTCACTGCTATAGAAGATATTATAGGGTATGCAACAAATGAAGATCAAGAAAAACTCAGCTCCCTTTCCTACATGACTATTAATCTCACAATGACCATTATCAATTCCATCGCTGCATTCAGTAGCTTAAAGACTTTTGAGATGCCAAGCATTTACACCTGCTTATTATTATTTCTCTGCACTCCTATTTTAATTTTAGATTAGAGATGCAAAAATATCTCACCTCCATTTCACTTCTTCCAATCCCACCTAATCTTCTTCTCACTCATGTTATGTACCAGGTAGCAAGGTTTGAGAGAAGGAGGGAGAGGCCTCATGGAAATTCATGTGCATTTTTCTGTGCATTTCCTAATTTATGCACTTATCAATGCTGTTTATATTTTGCATGTATCTTTTCCATGACAAAATATGTATTCATCTACATTTCTCAGAGCTACATGCTTTGAGTTGTGTGCATCTATTTATGTGTAATTCAAAAGGAAATTCAAAAGAAACTGCGGTTCCTTTCTCAATGATAAAAACAAAACAACAACAACCCCAAAACACTCACACTTGTTTCCACTAGCCATTTTTCCAGACTATTTATGGGCAGATGTTAATACAAATCCCTTTTCCATCATTAGGAAAAATGTTGTTTTCAAAGGTGTCCTGCCTGTTGATCTTAAAGGTCAGTAGAATTCACGAGAAAGCATATTATACTATTAACCAAGTAAACCAAGTACCTGAAATTTATTCTTATAATTAAACATTCAACAACATCAAAAGTCCTAAGTACCAAAGGCTTCTTAAGTCAAAAGGGATATTTTGAAAATAGCCTGTTGTAGATGCTGGACACCAGCTTTGCAATGTCACATCATGGCAAAATAAATGCTATTTTGGAATGCATCCCCCCCCCCCGGTGAAAAATGAACTATGGTCCCAAACTATAAAAAGAAAGGAAAGAATGCATGTTTTGGTACCGTTTTGGACCTGCCCAGTAAAGCAGTGCTGAGACAGTTAGTGAGGAAAACAAGAAAGCGTATGGGATGTTGCAATGGGTGGTTTATACGAGTCACTGTGAACCAACAAATCAAAGCAACATAAATGATCAAGGAGTTCAGAACGTGACTTCATTTTCTGGTTTTCCTGGAGTTCGTTTTTGATCAGAAAATGATTGTGCATAATGATTCTTGAGAAAGAAGAAAGAACGGATATGTTTACAAATTCCGCTAATCATATTTAGCTAATCAGCAATAATTTGAACGGCTTGCTCTAATTTGTGCTACTGTGAGTCGGCTAATTCATGGTGGTATTTTTATTCCATTTGGAGTATTTAATTGCTTTCCAGTGTGCACATTTTCCTTCCTCCTCTCCTGCTATTGTATTTCATATTGTTCTTATCGGATTTTAACAGCTTTCACTCTTTCCCCAGCTATACAGCTTTCATTGTTTATAAATTCCTCCTGGTAACGTTCTGCATATTACATAGTTGCTATTTTTGTTACTAAACCCATTATATGTTATGTTCATGCAGTTTAGAATCCATCTCTGTTTCCTTCTCATAATAATTTGTCTCATTGTTATCACTGTTTCATTTTATGTTTAGAATCTCTCTTTTCTGTGACCTTTTTCCAGATGATCATTGCAATTTCTATGTGGTTTTAATTTTCTTACTGCATAAAGATTGCCCCCTCTGTTGCATTCATGATACTGTGTACAGTAATACCTCAGATAACATTAGTATCGAATAACACTAAAATCGCATAACATTAAGCAATCTGGGGGGAAGAATTGCATCGGATAACATTAAGATCCTATGGGATGCATCAGATAACAACCGGTAAAGCCTGTATGGTTACAATGTATCTCTATGGATCCCATAGGATTTTAACATGCATCGGATAACACTAAAAATCGTATAACACCAAGACTTGTGGAACCAGGTTTTAGTGTTATCTGAGGTTTTACTGTATATCCAAAACAGTAGCTTTTGGCTTGTTGAATAACTGCATTATTTCATATTGTTTTCTTTATAAAGCCTTGTTTTCAGAAGACTTTTCCTCCTTTGAGAAGGACAGGCCTTTTCTTGAATATGTGGGAGTCTATAGCCTGTTGCATGTGACTGTGTATATCTCAGCTCATACTTGAAAATATGCATGTCCTTCCATGGAAAGGAAGTGGCCAACAAAAAAACATGAAAGAAGTAATGTTCTCCAGTACTGAGGCAGGTGAGGAATCCTCTATAGTTAAATGAGTTGCAGGTGGTACTTGGGACCTCCCGAAATTTACTAATTGTTATTTACCTGTTCTGACCTGGGCCAACATTCATTCACTTTGATTGTTGTTGGTATAATTTGCAATTTAGTCATTCCTGTTTGGAGAAGAGAAAAAAGCATGGAAAGATTTGTGCAGCCTCAACCTTTCACCTGGGGTTCATGTCAGAAGCAATCGAACAGTGTTTCCAGGGTGGAAGGATAAATCAGCTGGGTGCTGTTGTTGTTCAGGGGATGTCTAAATGTGTCCACAACCCTTTTATTCTTCAAAGAGGCGCCTTCAGTGTCCCCCAGAAAACTCATTGAATCAATGGATTTTAATAAGTGTTAATTTATCTTTTAGAAGGTGATTTAATGGATCTTTTCTTGTTGAGGGAAGTTAGTTTCAAGTCTGTGTTTTCTCTTTGTCAAACTCCAAGGCAAACCAAATTGACTCAAGAGGTACTCTGTTAGGTTAAGAATGTTTTTTTTAATACTATGCCAATCTTTCATTGGTTATATTTTATGCTTATGCTACATAGTTAATGAATGAAATAGTTCATGTTTGAGCTAGTAAAGGTCGCCCTTGCTCAAAAGCCAGCTGTATCCAACTCTAGGGTTCAGTGCTCATTTCTGTTTATAGCCAAAGAGCCAGTGCTGTCTTATTTGCAGATGTTTCTATGGACATGTGGCAGGCATGACTAGACACTGGAGTATACAGAACACTGTTTACCTTTCCACCAAAGTGGTACCTATTTATTTAATTGCAATTTCTTGCTTTCAAACTGGTAGGTTGCCAGGAGCTGAGACAGAGACAGAAGCTCACTCCATCATGCAGCACTTGGGTCTCGAACTGCTGACCTGCCAACCTTCCAGTCATGAAGTTTAGCATTTTAACCTCTAAGCCAGATAGTCTCCAACTACCCATGTCAGGATTTGAAAGTGACTCCAGGATCACTTTCCAAACATTGTCCTTGCTTCAAATCCTTTCTGTTTTTAAAACTGTGAGAAGGAGCTGTTAAATTAAATCCACTTATTATTAGCATAGGTAGTTATGGAGGTTTTTTTTAAAACTTCAAAGCCCTGCTATTTTGGGCCTGGAAGTGGCTTGCAGGAACCCACAGCTGACCCAGAGGTTTCAAGGAAGAAAGCAGTCTTTAGTTTAAACTATACAATTAAAAATCTTCCATCTCTGCAGATTTCACAGTCAGGGCTGCTGTGTTTTATGTTCCATTTTAGTAATACTTACTGATATCTAATTTAGAAACATGACACTAGTAGTACTCAGATTTTTTTTACTTCTGATTAAATTGCATCATTCCAGTTTGTTCCTATGTGTCTGACATGGACTTGTTGTTTTCCAGACTGGGAATATCATTTCAAAAGTAGATGATGGCTAACTAGAAGAAACATCAAATAACCCTCTTTACAGTCAACAAATACAAGTATTTGTTCTTGAGTATTTGAAACCCTCATTTAAGGACATTGAGTATGTCAAAGAACTGAGAAACTGCCTTTGGATGCAAATCACCTTATGCATTTGTCACAATGGACTAATTACTTGATGTCTGGTGTACTTATAATTTGATTTTGAAAGTTTCTGCTGCCATGATTGGTGGGCAAGTATTCTCTGTCCCCTCCCAGTAGTGAATCAGAGCATTGGCATAACTGAAGGAGCCTTCAGTAATTAATTATATATTCTAAGATTACCCATTTTAGCACAGGAAATTGTTCTTTTTCAAGGTCCCCACCTGTTTTCAGTGTTATCACAATGCATAATTTATGGGCTTCTAGGTATTTTTGACAATATGTGCCACTGTAACTTACCATTGGCAAAGGTAGCTGAGGCTTCTGGTATCTGAATCCCTAGACAGGTGCATCTTCAGTGGGCATTTAAACCATACAATACATCCTGTCTCCCAGATAAGATGTGTACCAGAGTACAGACACTGTTTAGAAAAAAATTCACTTCATTTGCTGCCAAATCATAAAGAACCAGCCATATCGCATGCAAGAACTACGCAAGTATCCTACATAAAAACTACTGAGATGATTAGTGCCCTTGAGAGCCATGAGGTGGGTTGTTGATCCAGAGTTTTTAATGGCCCCATACATGAATAACAAGACTTTTAAAATGTTTTGCTAGCTATTGAGCAGATGTTAATTGGTATCCATAAGAAGCAATCACAACAAACAATTACATCACATCTCTCTCCTCAATACTGACATGTGTTTTATGTAGTGTACTTTTTTCTATTTAATGTCTATTTTAATTTGTTTTTTTATGTTTTTTATTTCTATTTAATGTCTATTCAATTTGTCTTTTTATTTCTATTTTTATGTGTACTGTATTTTTCTTTGATTTTTCTTTGATTTTTTACTTTGGCTCCACCCACATCATTGACTCCGCCCACATCATCATGACATCATGATGTCAGCTCCACCCATGATGTCATGATGCATGCTCCGCCCACGACATCGGCTCCGCCCACAGTGTGGTAGTAAAAATTTTGGCTGCCCACCACTGCCACCAGCATATAATAACGTACAAAGCTAAAATTAACACATCTAAAAACAAAATAGAATTAAAGTTATGCTATGAAAAGTGAGTAATACTATTACTACAGGCACATATATGAATGTTGATACACAAGACCTGTCCACTGATCTTCTGCATGAACCTTAAAAAAATATAGGCCACGTGCCTTCATTTGACTACTTCTGTTTACAGCAGCTTGTCTGTCTTCATGACTACATCTTCCAGAAAAAAGTGTTAGTGTAAAATAAACATGTAGCAAACTCTGTCAGATTTTAAACTTGGCATGTAGCAATTTGTATGAGTATTCATGCACTAAACTTGAGAGTACAAAATAATGTTGTACAGCTCCATTCATTTAAAGACTGGTGATATCATCAGTTAAAGATGTTTAAATCTTTAAACTTTTCTAGTTTAGAGGTTTAGGTATCTTGCTATGGAGCCAAAAATTGGAGGTTCAATTCAATTCCTCACTGTGCCTTTCAGGAGAAGAGGCAGCCTATATAGTAATGCACAAGCAATAGAGTCCCAGGGTACCTCCTAAAAGAATGAATGGGTAAACCACTTTAGTGCATTATCTACATAGAAAACTCTGGAAAGGGTCCTCTTAAGCTGCAATCAATTTGAAACCCCCAGAGAACTAAGGAGGAGAATGGCTCTTGACACTTGCTGAATAGATATGAGCCTCAAGTCTGCTGACTCAGATCCAGGAAGAGCTTTATGACAAGAACAAACATTCTTGAGGGTACACAAGAGTAAAACCAATTTTAAAGATGAAGGAAGGAGCACATTGGAAAAAGAATAACATTAAAGAAAGATATAGCTGAAGATCTCAACCTTCCCTAGGTCACTTGGAAGACTCAGAATAAGCTGATGGTTGGAGTCCCTAAATGCAAGTCCAACATGCTGAAGAGGGGGGCTGCTGGCAGGCAACAACCCATGGTGTGAATGTGGAGAGATAAAGAATCCACCTCATTTATTGGTCTGCTAATTGCTGCCAGAAGTATGTACCAATGAGGACTTGGGTTTGTGCAACAACAAAGTGAAGAAAGTGGCTTCATTTTGGCAGTCCAGGGTTTGATCAGGACACAAAAGAAGAAGGATTTGAAAGCACACAATTATTTTTGTTCTCCCTCAGGTTTCAAGGCTCTTTATGAGGAAGCCTGTGGGACTGAGGAGTGCCAGCCCATCATGGCACCATTTCATGTGTCCCTCCACCCCTCCAAGAGCATTCAAGAAACAAAAAGACCACCCCTTTGAAGCTGCTGGGACAAAATGACCACTCCCATCATGCAGGCAGGGCAAAATGGCCATCTGACCCTCAAAACTGACTGAGAGAATGTAATCCGGCCCACAGCTTGAAAAAGTTGGGAATCCCTGCTTTAAATTATGATGCATCTCTTTCCAGAGAATTCAGGCAGTGAATCAGAAATAATAGGATTCTCCCCACACACACACACACACACATTCTTCCTTTCATAATTCAACAATTCAGTTAGACTGGACTAATCTTTGGGTAATGGCAAACTAGTGTAATTTCCCTTGGATTTCTACTCCTTAGAGCATTCTCCCATTGGACTGTGCTAATTTCTTTATGCCTTCAGCCTGCATTTAAACTCCCACTACTACAATTATGTGTGAAAGTCAGTCCTAACAGATTGTAAAGATACACTGTTCATGGATGGGAGATCAAGGGTAATTTAACAGGAATCATTAGAGAAGATACAAAATGTCCATCTCTTAGTTCTCCAAAATTCAATCTTTTTTCATTCACTCAGTGACATCCTCATCCTGATTTTTTTCTTTCCAATTGGCAAGTAAAGTAAAACAATATATTTAAAACTTTATTTATTTTATAAATATTTAATTTTAATTTTTGTAATCATTTATTTTACAATTTTATAAATATATTTTATAAATATAGTTATAAGATTAAAAACAACAAACTTGGTTTTCAAACTACTAAAGAATCCTACACACACACACACACACACACACACACACACAAATAAAAGGCACACCAGATCACTGCCAAGAACTACATGAACTTTTAATAGAGTAATACCTTGCATAAATAATTTAATTTGTCCTCCGAGGCTGCTCGCTATGCGAGTTTTTCGCTATGCGAAAATAAATAGATAAAAATAAATAGAAGTCAGACTCGCATAGCGAAAATCCCTATGGAAAAACTCGCATAACGAGCTTTTTAAGGGGAAAAACTCTCATAGCGTTTTTTATGTTATGCGAGTTTCCCCATAGAAACGCTCACTATGTGAGTTTTCTATGGGGAAAGTCCGACTTGCATAGCACATATTTTCGCTATGCAAGTCGGACTCGCAAGTGAATTTTTTTTCGTTATACGAGTTTTCCCCCATAGAAGTGGTCACTATGCAAAAATATTTGTTATGTGAGTCAGCTCGCTTTTTGAAAAACCTGCTCATTAAGCGAGTTTTTCGGTAAGCGAGTTGCTCGCTTTTTGAAAAACCTGCTCATTAAGCGAGTTTTTCGGTAAGTGAGTTGCTCGCTAAGCAAGGTTTGACTGTATTGGCCTAGCAAGTCTGCAAACTGAAGGAAACAGCTATTTCCAGTCACTAGATAAAATAATTAATTGACATTGATTTGGCTGCATGTGGTGCTACCTAGTGCATAAACTAAATTTTAAATCCAAGTTCCTGATGTAAGACTCTGGATCTTTGTGTAGCTCTATTCCCAGCTAAATAGAAACTGGCAGTTTCAAAAGAAGATTACTTGTAAAAGGATATATGCATATTAGTGGGTATTCTTTATTTGAGGAGCTGGGCAAATTAGAAAAAACAGACCTGAGATATAGTTTGCAAATCACACCTCTAATGAACCCTGTGCTTTTTCTAATTCACCTTGAAGAAACAGGGCCGGGCATGGATATCTGGCATGAACTTTTGGGACTTTCATGTGTAATTTTCCTGCACTATCAACAAAAAAATTGGTTCATGCCTGAAAAAGCGATGCTGATTCATGAAACCTCATTCATCATTTGAATTTTAGTGGTCTAATAAAGTTATCACCTGTACCTGTACTTGTATTGTGTACAGACTACATTGTTTTCTTTATTTCTTTTAAGATACAGAATGAACAGAAAGCCATTTATTCAAGCCCCTTCTATGTGTTGTTGAAATGTCAACCAGAATAAATATCTGTGTTTTGAATCCTGAGCTCCTTGTCTTTGTGAGGGAAAAATGGCAACCATGGGAATCAATTTCCAAGATCGCCTTTCTTTCTGTAGAGAGGCAACTAAGGGAGCCCATTAATAACAGCCATTGTAGTTTAATATTTTGGCTGTGCTGAAAATTTTGATATACACATTCTACCACAACACCCAAATAGTAGAGATTCTGTGATTATGTGTTCATGTTTAAAGCTTTACATTATAATTCTCATTATTATTATTTTATTATCAGGGGCTATTCTGATTATTTGACTTAAGTATACTGTGCTGGTCATAGATGGTAATAAAGTGATTGATTGATTGACTCTTAAGTTTTGTTGTATTTTGTCTCTATTTTTGATTATCTGTGTAGCCCAATAATATTCATATTGACATATAAACTTCTGATATTTACTGCAGCATTTTCAAAAGTGCAAAAGGTCAATAATGTCAACATCTTGTTTGCCACACAGGTTTTCTTTGCTGTGGATTTTTCTTAGACCAGGTCACGGTTGTTACTCAAGGTTTCACCCTTGGTCCCCACATTTAATTCACTTCTTATCAAATATATCACTCATCTCTTGCGAAGCGTGGCTGATGTTCTTGCTCATTTCTCCACTGAATGCTATTCTCTATTGTGTCCTTTCATATATCATATACTAAAAACCATGAGGTTAAAAAGAAAATGTAAGAAACTGAATTTATTCTTATTGTATTTTCCCCCTTAACAGGCTTAGACTTTGATCACTTCCTAGTTGATCAAAAGAGTACTTTGATGCACTTTGAAGAAGCACTGGCTTATTGGAATAAAACCCCAAGAATACAATTCATTATTTTGTCATAACAAGGTATGTACATCTAAATGGAACTGTGTGGGGAAAAGAGAATGAGGATGTATCTGTTACAAGAGACCACAAAAAGGGATATTGAGTATAAAGATCCCAGAATGGTAGTTCAATAAAAAGAGTTGTGAAAGAAAATTCAAAATGAAATTAGGGATAGATTCATTTCAAGTATTAATTGTGGGTAGGTGTGGGGCTTCTCTGGCATCTAGATAAGCATGGGAGACAATGCCTCTCTCAAAAATCTGAATGTGTCTCACCTCACCCTCAGTTCTGGCTATGGGATATTACCAGTGGGTCAAAGCAAGTTCCTTGGAAACACACCTGCTGTTTGATCCCCAACCACCAAAGCAGAGACTGAAGCTTTCTCACAATGTCTGTCCCTCTGAACAACCAGCCCCCACAAACTGCCTTAGAACTATGGAAGGTGAGCAAGGAGTTACCAGATAACTGGGCAGAACCACATGACTCTCTACCACTTGGTCAAGAACAACCATGACCTGTGTGAAAAGCTTTAAATAGACAGCGTGCAGGGGTAGGAAGATCAAGGGCTAATCTAAGAAAGTGGGGTTTCCCTGTAGATTACAGCCTGTGTGAATATGGAGAAGTACGATATGATACAATGCACACAATGTCCCTCAACGTGCACTGAGGAGGACCTTATATTGGCAAGAGGAAATCCTGTTGCAGTGGCCCAATTTTGGGCAGATGTCATTTAGCCCTTTTTAATTCTATTTGTTTTTAGATGTATTAATTTTAGCTTTATATGTTATTATATGCTGGTGGTGCATCTGAAACGAATAAAGAAAGAAAGAAATAATACAAGGTAAAACAGTCTAGTGGCCAGTCCTTCAAAATGCCCTAGCCTATATCTATGAGATTCAGCCTTTTGACTGCTAAATACATATCTCTATATTAATATATAAGAAGCTAAATGTTAAAACTGCCGCCGCCACCACTGACTTTGGTGGGAAGGTAAACAGTGTTCCATGCACTCATGTGTTGAGGCATGCCTGCCACGTGTCCACAGAAATGCCTGCAAAACGCAGACAGCACTGGCTCTTTGACTATAAACAGAGATGAGCACTGAACTCTAGAGTCAGATATGACTGGCTTTCGAGCAAGGGTGACCTTTACCTTTACTAATGACATTTCTATACCACCTCATGCCCAGATTTTGGGGACATGAAAGAAGCCTCATGTGGGCATCCCCAGAGTGGAGTTTCTCCAGCAAAAATCCTTTCAATCCTTTGTGTGGTTCCGACATGATAAAAAGAAATAGTAATAGTAGATATGTTAGTCTGTGTTTCAGGCATATCAGAGAATAAACAAATCAAAATGCTGCAGCACTTTAAAGACTAACTGTTATATTTCATTGTGAGCTTGCGTGGATCAAGTAAACTTGTCTGATAAAGTGGACTTGATACACAAAAGCTCACATTGAAATATAACAGTGCTGCAGTGCACTGCAGTGCTAAAGTGCTACAGCATTTTTGTTTTGTTTATTCTCTAATATCCTCGAAGATTGTGGCATTTTAAAACCACAATCAAGGATTCCTTGGTGGCAACTTTGTGTTGCCAGCTAATCTTTCTCACAGTAGGTCAGGCAAAAGGAACTGCAGAATAAACTCACTGAAAGGTGCCTTCATTTTGGCAGTTTCACATCTGACCTAGACAGGAAAGAAGAAGAACCGCCTCCTCACACTTAGTGCACTCCCTGGGTGGTTCTCAAGGTAATTAGCATTTTTGTCCCCCAACATGTTGATAATTTGCTTTTTTCCATTGTCTCTATTTCCAGAAACCAGCAGATCCTTGACCAGGTTTTACCCCTTTTCCCTTAACCATCACATAATCTATAAATTTTCCCCAAGTAATTTTAGTTTCATCTTCATTTTAAACCACGTGTTAATTTATCATTCAAAGCCATGACCCATAATTCTCTGTACTAATCTTCTATCCTAAAGCTCATATTTGCTTTTCAGTTTTTAACTATTAGTAATCTTGTGGCCGTGACCATCATAACTATTACATTCTTTATATGCTTATCTGTTATTAGAATGTCACGATCCATTAGTAAACTTATTTGAGGGCATAATTTAAGCTTTAAGTTCAATATTTGGCTCATATTTTTTTTCAAAGACACAATTCCATACTTTCTTTACCTCTTCACAGTCCCACAGCATGTGGAAATAAGTCCCAATATGTTTCTTACATCTCCAGCATTTATCATCATTTGCCAGATTATATAGCTTTAAATGAATTGGTGTCATATACTATCTCCATATTAGTTTGTAACAAGAGGATCTTATATAACCTTCTTGCTATGGTTAACATTTCTACACAGTTGGACCTAATGCTCATAATCCACTTGTTTCATATGTACTCAGTGAAGCACAGAAATCAACCATGTGAGGGGGAAAACCATCCATTCTGTACAAATTTATGTCCCTATCTCTGTAGGTTGTAAAATGTTGTATTACTCTTAATCACATACGTTCAGGTAAAACTAAAGCTGCAAAAATCCTTAATGCTTGTTCCCTTTTCCACTACAATGTAAATTAGTACCTGTATGGTGTAGATCAGAGCAGCTTCATTTTTCTCCTTGCAACTCTAGGCTCTATTTTTGTTTCTGCTATATTTGAAGATATCTACAAAAGAGGAAAAAAGTGGCCAGGAGAGGGGGGGGGGGAGCAGCAGAGAATCCAGTCTAACCCTGTCTTATGTCCAATCCAATTTATCAGGGACTTTGAGGTGATAAATATGAGAGGGAAGGAGGGGTGGAATCCAAACATTCTCCCCCCCCCCTTCAGCTTTCAAGAAATTGCCTGGTCATTTGCAATTCAGCATCAAGTGTGTAGTTCAGCTTAAACATATAAGGAGGATGTTGTTTGTTCTTTTACTGACTCAATGAATTATTTTACATATGTTTTGGCAGACCTGTCATTTCATAATACCAAAGGGAAAAGTGAGCACCTTCCTCAGGAAAGGAAGCTGTTTATGGTTCTTTCTTGTGTTAGCAACTTCAAGGAGGGAAATTTAACAAATACTTACAGAGTTCCTCTGTTTCAGAAGGTTTCATCTGCTTCCTGAAGCCCCTTGTTAAATATCAACAGCTATTGGGAAACCAGTTGTCATTTCAGCAACAAACTGCTGAAAGAAGATAGAAGTCCCAAAGGACACTGTCAAAGGCTGCTGCATCCTATAACCCTATAGTTGTGCTGTGATTGTGTGTGGGGGCAGAGGAAGGAAATCAGAAAAGAGCTACATGAGTTCCCCACCAACATTGCCTAGTTTGACATTTGGGGCAAGGGGGACTCTGTGTACATAAAAATCCTAAAACAGGCTTGGGTGCAAATCATCTCTTAGCACAGATATTGTGTGAACCTGTCTAGAGTCCTGCTATCTTCCATGGTGTTTCTCATCTCTGAGGGATGATGCTGAAGGTATTTTCTCAGTCCATCCATTTTGAAATTATAAAGGAATTGCACACACAAGCCTGATTCAGCTCTATGCTTGAAAACAGGGATAGCTAAAGTGGATGGTGTGGATGAAGACACAAATTTAAGTCCAATATACATGACCGCTTCACCTACCTGGAAGTCTTTCAGAAGAGCTTTTCATATTCTGTTTGGAAATACAGTAAAACCCCAATTTACGTATGCCTCAAGTTACATAAAATTCAACTTACATAATGATTTTGTGCTAAAACCATGTCCCAATTTACACAATTTCCCGTAAGTTTGCTTTGAGTTACATAAATATTCTTTTTTCAATTATTTTGCTTCAAGTTACATAAAAATCATTTCCCTATGGATTTGCTTCAATTTACATAAAAATTTCATTTTCCTTATGGGTTTGTTTTGAGTTATGTAAAAAATATTTTTTCTTATGGGTTTGCTTCAAGGTACATAAAAAACCAATTTAAGCAAAGACCTATGGACAATGATGGGATGACAAAAATTCTACTACCACGCCATGACGTCACGGACGTCATGGGTGTGGCCAATGTCATGACATCATGATGTCATGGGCGGAGCCAACGTCATGACATCATGACATTGTGGGCAGGGGCAAAAATAAAAAATAAAATAAAAATAAAATAAAAATAAACACACACACACACCCCTCAACCCACCACCCAACCAGACAGCTACAACACAAACCCATAAATAACTTAAATAAGTAAAATAAAGAAATAAATAAAATAAAAATTAAATAAAAATACAACCAACCACCCAAAACACAAATAAATCACCCACCCACGCCAAATACAAAACCCTCACTTACCTTCCTTGGGGCCGACGAACCCCCCTGGCCCGGGGCCACCCGGCAAGGCACGCTGCCCCCGAATGCGGCCTCCTCCTCCTACGAAGGCCGCGGCCGCAGGAGCTACCGCCTGCAGTCGCCGGCCACGGCTGCCACCGCTGCCACCGTCTGCAGCCCCTGACCGGCCATCGAGCTCCCACGGGCACATTGGTGCCTGCCCAGGCCATCCGCTGTTGCTGTGCCCTCCCAGGGACTTGGGCCCGACAAGCCCCTATGCCCTGGGTAAGCCCGGCAGGGCGCGCCAATGCCGCATCCTCCTCCGCCGGGCGCCTGCAGCTTCCTCGGGCCGGTGCCTTTTCGGCCCGGCTCCGGCTGTGGCCATGGGCAGCCAGGGCCTGCAGGCAGTGGTGGCTCCAGCCCCTGGAGCCGCCACTAGAGCCACCACTGCCTGCAGACCATGGCTGCCCATGGCTGCAGCTGGAGCCGGGCCGAAAAGCCTGAAGAAGCTGCAGGCGCCTGGCAGAGGAGGATGCGGCGGTGGCGCACCCTGCCGGGCTTACCCAGGGCATGGGGGCTTGTCGGCCCCAAGCCCCTGGGAGGGTGCGGTGGCGGCGGATGGCCCGGGCAGGCACCAATGTGCATGTGGGAGCTCGGCGGCCCCAGGGGAGGTGCCCTCCTCTGAGAGCTGCCGCCGCTGTTGCCGGAGCCGCTCTAAAAAGGGGCGGCTCCAGCTCCGAAAGAATTTTTTTAAATTGGAGCCAAAATGGCTCCAATTTAGTGCGCATGCACAGAAACTCAATCTGACGCATGCACAATGCATCAGATTGAGTTTCTGCGCATGTGCACTAAATTGGAGCTATTTTGGGTCCAATTTAAAAAAAAATTCTTTCGGTGAGGAGTCTGGAACCGGATGCCTTAAAAATGGGCTACCCTCTTGGAGAACCCTACGAGATTGTTCCTACCAGTTTCAGGGAACCGGATAGAACCGGGGTAATCCCATCACTGTCTATGGAACAGACTTTTTTTAAAAAAAGTAGAGGTTTTACTGTACACTTGGCTGAATGTATGTATAGAGATGCCATGATTAAGATCCCTGCCTGTTTCCTGGTCATGAGAGTTCTTGAAATTTTTGTTGTTGTTCAGTTGCACAGTCGATTCCGATCCTTTTCAACCCCATGGACCATTGCGCATCAGGCACCTCTGTCCTCCATCATCCTCCTCAACCTGCCCAGCTCTGTGCCCATTGCATCTACAGTACTATCTAGCCAACTCATTTCTGGCCACCCCCTTCTTCTTTTGCCCTCCACTTTCCCAGCATCAATGCTTTCTCAAGTGAATCCTCTCTTCTCATTTGATGTCCAAAGTGCTGTAGCTTCATCTTTACTATTTGACCTTCTAAGGAGCAGTCAGGGTTGATTTCTTCTAAGATTGACCTATTTGTTCTCCTTGCTGTCCAGGGGATTCTCAAAACTCTCATCCAACACCACATGTCAAAGGCATCTATTCTTCTACGCCCAGCTTTCCTTATGGTCCAGCTCTCACAATCATATATTACCACCAGGAATACCATTGCATTCAACCCAACATGCACTCAACCTTCTTTGCAAGCCATCAGTCTAATTGTGCCAAGGACTGAGTGACTCCCAAGGGTATGTGGGGCAGAACTAAAGCACATCCTCAATCTTTTTAGCTCTCTCTATGTTTTCAGGCATAGCATCTGAATAGAATACCAGTCCCATTAATTATTCAACTGATCAAATTGCTTCAAGTTGGTTGTACTTTAGGAGAAAAGCTTTAATTCTCTTGATACCATATGGTACATGCTACATATACTAGTATTGCTGTTCAGGGAGTTCAATGGAACAAAATTAAGCTCTGCCTAGTTTGATGTTAGTTAATTTGGCTATAGCACAGACGTGCTTCTTGCTAGCCAGAGTTGTTCATTAGTGTGAAATATAACCAGTTTTATCACATTTACGTTTCATCACACAGCTATGTAATGAGGGGGAGAAGGGGGAAAGCTATAAAAGCTTCTATTGCAAGGCAACAGCCGCTAAGAAATATAACAAAATGACTACAGTATGGTAGGATTAAATACTAATTAGCATGATTTGTTTGGACTCAGAAAATTAAATCAGATACTGTGTTGCAAGAATTCTAAGAATCCAAGTTTCAGTAATAACAACTCAACTATATGTGTATACAGCAACCAGATTTACATATGAATAGTCCAGGTTTAAGCACTGCTAATAACATCACCCAATAAATGGCTAGAAGTAACACCTCCTACATTTCAGTACACTTTTTTTATTCATTTTTTTTAGTCAAAGACTTTGTCACAACATTCAGAGATGTATGCAATCCAAAGATTGCATTTCTTCTGTTTTGTATATTTGTTCAGAAAGTTAATTTGTTTTTATAACGGAGACCAAAGTAAACTTTACCACCTTTCTAGTTCAAGCTGGATCAGAGCTTATAAAAAATATTTTGATGCTTCTAATATTATTTTGCCTTCCATCCAGAAGATTTTTCCTTATTATTATCAGTATTTTGATTTAAGTGAGGGCTATGGGTTCAATTGTTTAATTTCTTGGACTACAAATCCCAAAATTCACCATTTGTGGAGTCCTAGCTGACTTACACACCTTACAGACCACCAAATGTGGCTTATATGGGAGAAAATACCTTAACTAGAAGGTTTGAGGCTTAGAAAAGGTTTCACAAAGGAGGTGCAAACTTATAATATACAAGCACCATATGGCCTAAAAAATTGGAAACCTGATTCTTTTATAGTCCAAACACACTCTTTATTTGTATGAAGATCTTTAAGCTAGATACTAGGGTGAAATGTATAACTGAGATTATTTTTTTCCAGTGTTGTGGAGTTTTAAACAACTGCGTTCCAGCAAATGTTATTTTATAGGTTTAAGACTTAAGGCCATGCAGATACTTTCCTTTCTGTTTTTTGCTCAACTAATAAAATCCAGGAACTCTTTTTAAACTTTATAGGGACTTATTTGGATTTACTTTTGTGCTGTCCACAGTGTAATTTTGATGCTTTTTGAGAGCATGCTGTATAACTCATAAATCCAGGCCAGTATATTGGCAGTAACCTACAATGCACTATACAACCTCTGTCAAATATTTATGGCATTAAAATGCTTAGCATTACATAGTTGTAAAGAAGACTAGGGGAGGGAAGTATAAAAGGTCCATTTCATGTATTTATCTTGTGGTGTGCAGTTATAGTATTTGCAGTTTTGTGTAATATCTGCCATCTTTTTGTGGTGAAAACTTCATTAGTGACTAGAGAAGGCTTTCTGTTTTCTGCAGTGGGTTATGAAATTATGCACTTTCCCCTCCTTTCTGCTTTCATGGCACATTTCTCCACTGAGAATCAGAAGTAAGCAAAGCCACTAAGGTATTCATTCATCAGATCATAAGTTAGAGAACATTTCCTAACAGCAGTTTTTTTAATCCATTGATTAAATGCTCTTTTCATAATGGCAATGATGCCTCCCAGTCTAGAGTCTCTGTGTGATTTTTAGAAAAGCAAATGTATCAACATTTTCATTTATTTACACAACAGGATTTTAGCCAACATGTGAGAATCTGATTTTTGGGTGATCAGGGGACATTGCAGCTAGATTTTACATTGTCCCTATTCCCTCTACATTCATGCAAACATAACATGCAAATTGGGCTTAGGTCATGATTTCATTTAGTATGTGATGGGAAAGGATCTGCTAGGAAATAAGTAGGGCTAAAACAACAGCAAGGAAGATAAATAATGATTGCAGGTGAAAAAAATACAGTGAAGGAGATTTTAAGGATTAGTTTCAGCTCTCTGATAATAATAATTTTGTGTCAAATATTACTCTGAGTTGAAAGGAGTTTTGCTGGAGAAACTCCACTCAGGCGATGCCTGAATGAAGCTCCTTTCATTTCCCCAAGTGCGGCCCTTGGTTATTGAAACCTGACTTTGCAGTCTCCAAGCTCAGTGCCTTAACCACTAAGCCCTCTGAAAGTTACCCATTCCTAGGAATGTTTTACACCTAAATATTCATGGCAGCAATAATAGCATACAGTATATTGAAAATACAGTCAAACATTACATAGTTGTAAAGAAGAGAATTGTAAAGAGCACCTTGCTTAAAGAGTAACTCACTTAAACAACAGAATTTTCTCTGAATGTTTGCTTCATTTAACAAATAAAACCAACAAAAGACTCACTTAACAAATAAATCGGGGATCGCAATCCCCACCAAGTCATAATTGGTTACTTGCAATGGTGTTTTGCTTAAAGAGCAAGCTTGCTTAAAGAGCAATCGTTATGCTCTTTAAGTGAGGTACAACTGTACTTCTTTGTTCAGCAATGAAATAATTTCTCTGTCTCTCCCTGCCCGCCCCCGATCCATTGATTGCTGTAGCCTTTCTTTTATCACAGACATTCAGAAGCAGCCTGGACATGCTGCTAAGAAATAGTAGAGAAACAGCAGATTTTACAAAAACCATTAAAATACTTCACAGTAGGGTGGCTATTGAAACAGCAGTAGGTATAACATAACATTTTCTCCAAAATAAATAAATAAAAAGTTTTAAAGTTACAATAAACCACAGGATTTGCTTCAGATTAACCCATACCAACCTGTGTCTGAATAAACTGACTGACCAACCAACCCGGTGTTCCCTTCTGGTGCTGCTGTGACCTCAGGATGTCAATTTAGGTGTATCTTGATTCCACACATTACATCAACAAAGCATTTCAAAGCCATGCAGAGAACAAGACCAGGATCTCAGGCACCCCAGCACAATGATCCAAAGTCTATCAGGCTGTGATGTTTGCACCATTATGCAAACAGCTGGAACAAAGGAGAGGAGAAAAGAACAGACTCTGACACTCTGATTTTTCACCAAGCAAATCAATTTTAAAAATTCACGTCAGAAATTATTCTGAGTTGAAAGGGGTTTTTTTGCAGGAGAAACTCCTCCGCTCAGGGGACTCCTGAATGAGGCTCCCTTTTCATGTCCCCAAGTGGTCCCTATTTGTCGCACAGTCAAGTCCAACCCTTTGTGACCCCATGGCAGGAACCCCCATCCTCCATCATCCTCCGCAGCCTGCTCAGCTCTACACCCACTGCATCAACAATTCCATCTAGCCATCTCATCCTCTGCTGCCGTCTTCTTCTTTTTCCTTTGATCTTTGCCAGCATCAAGAACTTGTCGAGTGGGTCCTCTCTTCTCATTTGGTGTCCAAAGTATTTTAGACTCATCTTCAATATTTGTCCTTTCATGGAGCAGTCTGGGTTGATTTCACTCAGGATTGACATATTTGATCTCGTTGCTGTCCAGGGTCCTCTCAAAATTCTTCTCCAGCACCACATTTCAAAGGTGTCTATTCTTCCTTTCTCAGCCTTTCTTATGGTCCATCTCTCACAGCCATACATTACTACTGGGAACACCATTGCTTTGAATATGCGGACTTTTGTAGGCAGGGTGATGTCTCTATTTTTTACTATGTTCCCTAGGTTTCTCATAGCTTGCCACCCAATAATTAATCATCTTTTTATTTCATGACTGCAGTCTGCAGTGATCTTGGATCCTAAGAAGGTAAAGTCTGTCACTGCTTCCATTTCTTCCCCTTCTATTTGCCAGGAAGTGATAGGGTCGGTCCCTATTTATCTACTTGCAATTTCTTGTTTTCGAACTGCTAGGTTGGCAGGGGCTGGAGCAGAGACAGGCACTCAAACCATCATGTAATACCCAGGTCTCTAACTGCCGACTTGCCAGCCTTCCAATTAATAAGGGAACCACTGAGCCAGCACAGCCCCACAGCTAATCGATGCCCATACAAAAAAAGTGCAAACACTCATTCACTGAATTCTAGTACAGTGGAAGCTCGGTTAACATAAAAATCACATAACAAAAGGAAATCGATAGAAAATAGTGGCTCAGTTTACAGGATTTTTTTGGAACTGATTAATTGGTTTTCAATACATTCCTATGGGAAACCACATTTCAATAAATGTATTTTGGTTTTCATTGCATTCCTATGGGAAACTGCATTTTGGTTAATATATTTTGGTTTTTAATGCATTCCTATGGGAAACTTGGTTAAAGTTATTTTTGCTGTAAGAAACAAACTGGAGAATGCATTAAGTTAACTGAAGTTCTACTTTGGGTCAAAGTTTAGTAAATTAAGCTGATGAGAAAAGAGAAAAAACTAATGCCTCTGGAGATTTTGCTTCTGTTGTGATTGATTTGCTCTGTAGTGTGTAACAGGAACACACCAAGCTAATTTGATTAATTCATTCAGAGCTACAGACCTTATAGACAACATGGCTGGTGACATCTGATTCATGCCTCAAATATAAGCAAGAATATAAGCAAATAGGCTATGTGTGATGGAGGGAAGGGCCTGGAAGCTGTTGAGTGGGAGTTTGGAGAGTCATTAAGGAAAAAGAAAGAGTGAGTTCTGTTGTTGGAATCATGGTGTGGCTTAATTCAGCTTGGATTGTCACAGAGCCAAATTATTTCCCCATCTGCCTGGAGAAGTGGATATTTCACTGTATTCAAGATAATTCTTAGGTGAATGAAGGGAGGGTTTAATTTATCACTCCTTGTAATTTATTACATACACCTAGAATGTATATAGTATGTAAAATTTATGCAGTATGTAGAATTTAAGTAGTATGTACAATGTATGAAGATGTAGAACATGTGAAGACATGGTTCATGTCTTCACTAAATCATGGAACTCATCAATTGACCTGAAATCAATATTTTCCTCAGTTTGACATGCCTTAGGATAAAAGGGGAAGAGGAGAACCAGAAATGCTGTCTTGAGTTCACTTGAAGAAAACACACAGACACAATCCTCAACCCTTCTTTTCAGTGGTGGGCATCCATAAATTTTACTACCACACTGTGGGCAGAGCCAACATAGTGGGTGGAGCCAACATCATGACATCATGGGTGGAGCCAACATTATGATCTCATGGGCAGAGCCAATGATGTGGGTGGAGCCAACAGAACCCCCCATAAAAATAAGTGCACATAAAAATACAAAATAAATAGACATAAAAATACACATAAAACACATAAAATACACATTAAAATAAATAGACATTAATTAGACATAAAACACATACAAATAAATATTAAATACACATAAAAATACACATTAAAATAAATACACATTAAATACACATTAAAATACACACACACACACACACACACACACACACACACACACACACACACACACACACACACACACACACACACACACACCACATCCAAAGGTGAGTCACTTACCCTGGGAAGCAGGCTATAGGGAGCTTCAGGCTAGCAGCTTCTCTTCCTCCTCTGGGAGGACAGCAAGGAGGCAGCACATGCACGCCAAGCACTGTAGGCATGCATGCACACCAAGTGCTTGGCGCACATGTGCAGTGTGGGAACCGGCGAAAAGGTAAGCCCCTGAGGTGGTTCCCCTCAAAAGTCACTACCAGTTCTTCGGGACACTAGGAAAAGTTACTACTGGTTCTGGTGAACGGGTGTGAACCTGTTGCTGCCCATCACTGCTTCCTTTCTATATTATTATAGTATGTGGAATATGTACACTCAAAGGAGTCTGTTTCCTGTAATATAATGTTAACAGCAGGTGACCCAAACTTTGTATAGTTAACAATGCCATTATAAAGAATATTTTTGTACTGTAATATTTTAATTACACAGAGACTTACTATATATTTGCATAATTTATAATAATATTCAATTATTTACCATTCAATTGTTAAATTATTTAATAAGCATTTGATTCACAGTTGGGAAATAAATCATTCATATGGCAGTTTCACTTACACTTTGCTATTTTCATTAATTTTTAAATCAGTTTAATGCAGTTTAGAATACAACTTCAAACATGTGTTTGTGTCCCTGTCCCTTGGTCATTAATTTATAGCGTTTCCTCTATTTATCAGAGAAAATTTACAGACAAATCAAGTATTATAGTTTCATATGGAGATCACTGCAAACTATTTATGCCTGACAACACTCCATGATGCTAACTCAGTGGCTAAAATTTACCTGTCATATATTTTGTTGTTTTTGTTGTTGTTGTTCAGTCACACAGTCAACTCCGACCTTTTGTGACCCCATGGACCATTGCCCACTAGGCACCTCTGTCCTCCACCATCCTCCTCAAACTGTCCAGCTCTGTGCCCATTGCATCTACAATATCGTCTGGCTATCTCATTTTTGGCCACCCCTTCTTCTTTTGCCCTCCACCTTTCCCAGCATCAAGGCTTTCTCAAGTGAATCCAATCTTCTCATTTGATCTCCAACGTACTTTAGCTTCATCTTTACTGTTTGATCTTTTAAGGAGCAGTCAGGGTTGATTTCTTCTAAGATTGACCTATTTGTTCTCCTTGCTATCCAGGGTACTCTCAAAACTCTCCTCCAACACCACATTTAAAGGCATCTATTTATTTATTTATGTATTTATTTATTTAATCATATTTATATGCCACATTCCTCAGGAGTGACTCAGGGTGACTAACATGGCATTAAAAACAACAATTAAAACACAAGATAAAAATTAAAATGGGAAGATTAAAAAGAGATTAAAAAGATTCACAAAGAGAGAAGGGAGGAGTCAAAAAGCCAGCAGGCTGGGGTACCCATCTGGCCCGTATCTATTCTTCTGCATTCAGTTTTCCTAATGGTCCAGCTCTCACAACCGTATGGTACCACCAGGAATACAATTGCTTTGACTATGCAAATTTTTGTTTGCAAAGTGATGCCTCTGCTTTTACCTATGTTCCCCAGGTTTCTCATAGCTTGCCTCCCAAGAATCAGTTGCCTTTTTATTTCAAGGCTATAGTGATCATCTGCAGTGATCTTGGATCCTAAGAAAGTAAAATCTGTCACTGCTTCTACTTACTCCCCATCTATTTTCCAGGGACTGATAGGGCCTATTGCCATTATCTTGTTTTTCTTGATGTTGAGTCTCAAGCCAGCTTTTGCACTCTCTTCTTTCAACCTAAGTAGAATTTTCTTTAGGTCTTCCTCACTTTCTGTCATTAGGGTATTATCATCTGCATATCTCAGATTGTTGATGTTTCTCCCAGCAATTTTGATCCCAACTTGTGATTTGTCCAAGAATCAGTTGCCTTTTTATTTCATGGTTATAGTCACCATCTGCAGTGATCTTGGATCCTAAGAAAGTAAAATCTCCATTTCGCATTATGTGCTCTGCATATAAGTTGAATTAACAGGGCAGAAGCGTAGCTTACCTTGGCGGGGCCCCGTATAAAAATTGTTTGGGGGCCCTTTATATGTGGGGCGGCGCTAACGTCATGACATCATGACATCGTGGGGGGAGCCAAGGTCATGACGTCATGATGTCATGGGCGGGGCCAAAATAAAAATAAAATAAATAAAATAGAATACAATTAAAATAAACAAACAAACACACACACACCTCAACCCACCCACCCACCCAAACAACCACAACACAAACCCGTAAATAACTTAAATAATTAAAATAAATAAAGAAATAAAATAAAAATTTAATAAAAATCCACCCACCCACCCAACACACACATAAACCACCCACCCACCTGAAACACAAAACCCTCACTTACCCTCCTGGGGCTGCATGGCAAGGGGCGCTGCCCCTGACTCCAGCCTCCTCTTCCAGAGCCGCTTGCTGCTGTCGCCGCCTCCGTCACCACCGCCGGACCCGGAGGAGGCGGTGGCGCACTCTGCCAGGTCTCCCCAGGCCATGGGGGTTCAGCAGCAGCGGACAGCCCGGACAGGCCTCAACCTGCCCATGGGAGCTGGGCGGCCCCAGGGGCCCAGGGGAGGTGCCCTCCTCTGAGGGCCACCATCGGAGCCGCTCTGAGAAGCTGCGGCTCCGACTCCGAAATTTTATTTTTTAAAATTGGAGCCAAAAATGGCTCCAATAAAGTGCGCATGCGCAGAAACTCAATCTGAAGCATGCGCAATGCGTCAGATTGAGTTTCTGTGCATGCGCAGTAAATTTTT
The DNA here is from genome assembly GCA_030440675.1 of Furcifer pardalis. Classification (NCBI taxonomy): domain Eukaryota; kingdom Metazoa; phylum Chordata; class Lepidosauria; order Squamata; family Chamaeleonidae; genus Furcifer; species Furcifer pardalis. Next base: position 55,140,564 of record CP126892.1, on the reverse strand, counting down.
GCTCTTTTTCTTTTCTTTTTTTTTTGCCGTTGGGGGCCCCCGTAGCCTGGGGGCCCCATATAATTGATACGGCTGATACGGCGGTAGCTACGCCTCTGAAATAGGGTGATAAAATGCAGCCTTGTCTTACTCCTTTTCCTATTCCAAACCACTCCGTCATTCTATATCCCGTCCTAACTGTTGCTTCTTGATTCATGTACAGATTTCTCATGAGGTATATAAGGTGTTCTGGTATTTCCATCTCTTTAATTACTTGCCACATTTTGTTGTGGTTCACACAGTCAAAAGCCTTTGTGTAGTCAATGAAACCGAAGTAGACTTGTTTTTGATATTCCCTTGCTTTCTCCATCATCCAATGTATGTTGGCACTGTGGTCTCTAGTTCCCCTGCCTCTTCTGAAACCAGCCTGCACCTCATGTAAACCCATTTTAAAAAAAATAAGAGTTGCAGTATAATATGTCTCCTATATATGAAGTAGTGGGGATAGTACCTTTGCCTTTAATGATGACATCAGTTTTACAGGAACCTTTATCTTCCTGGAATTAGAAGTGGCACAGTCAATTTTCTTTCATGGTTGTAAGGGATCCATTAGTTGAAAAGAGTGGCACCTGCCAATTGCTGTGGGCCCTTGTGTCATGTACATGTGCACATATTTACCCAACAATGACTAATAAAACAGGGAAATGAAAATAATATGAAAAAATAATTTGTCTGTGACTTGATGCCATCAAACTCAGGAATATCAGAAAAATGAACTGCTGCAAGTGATTTCATTTACCCTACATCAGCATAAGTTACACAAAAGGATTATGGGATGTGTTTTGTGTATAATAAAACATTTGTTATGCAAAACACAAAAAAATTCTGTGCTGAAGCATTTTAGTTATTTTTTTTTTTTTTTGCAAAGACATATATCATCCTTGAGACTCCTCACAATCTCACCAAGCAGAGAGGATATATATCATAGGAACGAGAACTTTTGAAAAACAAGCAAGCAAGCAAACAAAACCTTTCTTGCAAGTAAGCTAATTTGATCCACAAAGGCTGTTGAACACCCCAACCCCTTGTGGTCTGAGCTGATAGTGCTGCTACTTTTAATAGACACTAGGGCAGTGGTGGCGAACCTATGGCACACATGCCAGATGTGACACTCCCAGGCCTTTCTGTTGGCACATGTACTGTCACCTCCAGCACAGAGTTCACCCTGCCCCTCTGACCAGCAGTGCAATAGAAGTGCTTCCCCTCTCCCCTAAGCACAAAGTTCACCTGCCCCTCTCCCCAGCAGCCAAATGAGAGCACTTCTTCTCTCCCCCAGCAGAGTTCACCCTGCCCCTCTGCCCAGCAATCCAATGGGAGTGCTTCTGCCTTCCCTCCAGCACAGAGTTCTCTCAGCAGGTTTGCACCAGTTCGCTAGAACTGGTAGCAGAAATTCTGGCTGGCCCCACCCATCCAAGTTCTGAAATAAAGTAGTCCTAATTCAGGTGCAATGCAGGGCTTCCCCCCTGGCCACACCCACTATACCACTCCCACAGAGTAGGTAGTAATATATTTTTTAATCACACCACTGGGCAGGCATGACTAGATTACCTATCCAGTCACATGGCCATGCCCACAGAGTAGGCAATGCCCACAAAGTAGGCCACACCCACAAAGTAGGCCACACCCACAATGTGGTAGTAATTTTTAAAGGAGTCCACCACTGTCCCCACACCTCTGTTTGGGCACTCAGTTTCTAAAAGGTTCACCATCACTGCACTAGGGTGAGGGTAAAAAAAGAAGAAAAAACTGACAGAGACAGCAAAAATTAGACAAGGTAATATATAGGAAAGAAGGCTAGTGCAGACAGAAGGAAGCAGTTTCTTCTTGGTTGAATAAAGCATATTAGAGAGGAAATCAGGAAACCAAAATATTTACATTTTGTGTTGAAGCTGGATATCAGCAGTTAGTCTATATTCTAAAATATGGAATTACAAACTTCAGCAACATAATTAAGCATAAGGTAATTCTGCTATTTCATAATTTGGTGAAAGGGAAACAAAACAATAAAAATTGTAGGAAATGCAGTGGATCACAGTTGCTTTCACCTTGAATATGCCATCCATCTGGCTTCCCCTCATGTACTCCTAATGTAATTACAATCCATTACATCCAATTCAGATAAAGACTCAGAAGAGCTATCTATTTCAGAATTAAATGGCCAGAAGAGTGACACTGAAGATTCTGGGCAGGATCTGCAATTTTAATGTCACTTCTTGCTGAATAGATTTGGAAGAATTATCCATTTTTATGCTTCTTGGCAAGCTGCAACAGACTATTGTGACAGAAAACAAATTCCAGGGCCTGTACGGTAGGTATTGAAGGAAGGGGACTAATTTAGTGTTTCCTGGGAAAAAATAAGGGAAAGATGTGAAATAAATGAAAAGTGTTGCTAGCAGATTTTTGATAAGAAATTCATACTCTAAAGAACAGAGCTTCTCTACTTCCATGCATTTACATATATGTTGATTCAGCTGCGTGCTATACACCTTTAATGCCTATTCCAAACTGTACATTAGAAGAATCTTGGAAGTATAATCCTAGTGGTGTATTTAATGGACTTTCAAATGGTTAATATTTGTTTAGCATAGGGTTCTCAAGAACCATCTCTGTACTTCTTCAGAGTTCTGTACATAGCCTGTCTATCTCCTACGGCAATGATGGCACTCCTGCTGATCAGGGCTTCTGGGAATTGAAGTCCAAGAACACCTGGAGTGCCAAGATTATCCATCACTGTCCTAGTGTGGTCTAGATACTAAACAAATAAGGAATGAAATTGGTGCTTGGAAATTCCAATGAAACTGTGTGGTGTGCTTCTTTCCACTATGGAAGAATAGCTGGTGAGAAACAAAGTAAAAGAAAGTAGGTCAATAGATAATGTCCCGAGTTTGACTCAAATATTATTCTCCAAATTCCACACAGGTGTTATGTTTTCTAACATCTTCATTTCCTGTGATGGGAGGCATAAATGAAGCCTGCACAATTAAGGTCCTAATTCACATTATAACCAGCTTGCTTTCTGGTTAAGAAAATCTGTAGTGTGGAGAGGGTAGCAAGGGCAAATAATAATAGAGCTAATAAGTATGGCCCAGTTATAGTCACCTGGAGATGAAATGACTGAATAGGGCTACTGAATCCATGTGCAGGTCTTCACATGTTCTCATCATAGGTATTCATATGAGGATGAAAATATTATGTAAAAGGCGTAAGGATTTAAGAAGAAGCATGCAGAAAAAATAACTTTGCTAATTTCTTCACATGTTCTCATCATAAGTATTCATATGAGGATGAAAATATTATGTAAAAGGCATAAGGATTTAAGAAGAAGCATGCAGAAAAAATAACTTTGCTAATTTCTAATTTCTCATTTTTATGCTTTCTTGATACAACACTCATATATCTGTCTGTCTATTAAATATTCCAACCAGAAGCAATTATATATATTGTTATATATTGTTTATATATATAAACATCCAACAATAGTGATATAACAAAACTGGATGTTACAACTTGAACACTGGAGCAGGAGTTGCTTGAACAATTAAATAATAATTTAAATGTATAATTGAAATCTAATGGAAACAAAGTTCAAGCTATATTGATTAACGGAAGTGGGGCAACCACAACAGAGGAATTGGCTCCATGCGTACAGTCTCTAAAGCCCTAAAATAAAATGCACATTCAAATGCAAATACATAAGATCACTATGTGGATTAGGGGCTGTGGTGGCTCAGTGATTAAGAACCTTGCCTTGTTAGCTGGAAGGCTGGCAAACTGGCAGTTTGAGACCTAGGTACTGCATGACGGTTTGTCCCAGCTCCTGCCAACCTAGCAGTTAGAAAGCAAGAAATTGCAAGTAGATAAATAGGGACCACTTTGGTGGGAAAAGATCTTGGGAACATGAAAGGAGCCTCATTTGGGTGTCCCCTGACTGGAGTTTCTCCAGAAAAATCCTTTCAACCCAGAATAATTTCTGACAGGAAATTATTATTATTATTACTATGTGGATTCACCTCTCCAGCACCCCTCCTGCACAAAATATTGAAATTCTACCACCTAAACCAAAGTGGCAAAAGTCTTATCCTCTATGGGTCAGCAGCTCCTGCCTCTCCAGCTCCACTCATTCTAATTCAAATCCTGCACCACAGTCCCTTCCTAGAATTTATCTACTCATTGAAATGGACTAAAAAGTCTATAGAGGATACACTGTCACAAGAAAAATAGTCATCTTTTTGACTTTTAAGAAATGTGATACATTTGAAGATGCATTGTTTACATGAAATATATTTTTCCCTGCACCATTTAAGTTCTTTCAGTTCTGGAACATGATTGAATATGACATAAGCCAAAATCTTGTGATTTCGATCCTGACTGGGTTCAACAGCCTTCCATTCTTCCGAGGTCAGTAAAATGAGCACCCAGCAGGTTGAAAGCAAAATGCTAATTAACTTGTGAACTGCCCAGAGAGTGGACTAAATGCTATGCGGTGGTATATAAGTGCAATTGCTAATTGCTATAAGCATGTGGCTTATAACTCCATGGCCTAGCAGTAGCTGAGAACATCGCCCCTTCCTCTGGGCCCACAACAACAGCCTGAGGAAGAAGACTCCATGGCCTAGCAGTGACTGAGAACATCGCCCCCTCCTCTGGGCCCACAACAACAGCCTGAGGGGAGTTAGTCTGTGTTCTGGTTTGGTTGTACAGTATTTTGTATTTTGTGAGGTTATATTTTATAATTTTTATTGTACTGTTGCTGTTTTAACTGTAAGCCGCCCTGAGGCTTCTTGACGAGTAGGTGGCAATATAAATCTGAATAAATAAATAAATAAATAAACTATCATTAGTAAATATTTGAACCTTTATTCAATTGAAGCACCTGCCCACCATTTTTTTTTTACAATTCTATGTTTTTGGATTTTTATTAAAGTATTTGTGCCTGCAATTTTCTGATTTTTGTATAACTGGAGAAGTGTGCTCACAGTCCTCAATTATTATTAGATTTGCTTTTGGGATTTTAATTTTATGCAAATGGGTTATAAAAGCAATGCCCAGAGGAGGAGAAACACTGCCAGCTGTGGGCGGTTTGAGGTCACTCCCACCCACCACCTGGGCCCTGACATCAATGCCTAAAGGAGGATAAAATAATACTGGCCATGGGTGGTGGAGGGCCCTCCTGCTCACCCCTCTGGGCCTTGCCACTGGCGCCTGGAGGTGTTGTTACATTGTATTGCTTGCTTATATTGCTTGATTATGTTGATACATTGTATTGTCAGGGTTTTTTTGCTCTATGGTTCTCTGTCCCATTGCTTTGTTATATTCTATTGTTATCTTTTGAAACTGTTATGATTTGTGATAATATGTTTATTATGATTGCGGAACTTGTATTTGATAAGTTTATTATTACTATGTGGAACTTATAACTGTATATTTTTATATCTCTGTTAGCCTCCCAGAGTCGCTCTGTGAGTGGGGTGGCATACAAGTCTAAAAATTAAATTAAATTAAATGAATAAAGCTTGTAAAACTAGGCATACTGATGTCGCCTGAATCTTTTTTTTCCTATCTGGAAACAGCATAATGAAAAAGACAAGAGCATCTTTACCTTGAGTAGAACAATGGCATGTTTCCTGCCTCTGAATAGAGATGAAGCATTTGAACAACTTAGACTTTAATACCCAGATGTACTTTGACATGATTGGCAAGACCATCTGTCCTCAATTTGAAAAATAAATGCTTAACTGGAGAATTTTGGCTGTGATGGACCACAGGCTTAACTTCCAAAGAGTGTTATAAAGATTTATAGTACTCTAAGCATAAAGTTCAAGCATCAAACTTCTTGGCTTGATGGGAAAGAGAGAAAGGATGAAAATAGCATTGAGAAGAACAAATTCTCTGCATCATCCATTTAAGAAGGAATCAGAGGATCATATCCATTTTCCTTTTGAAGTTTTTCATACCATTCCATTTAGGAAGCTAATTGGGATTTTCTGTTGGCTCTTGGATAAAAGAGGCAAAATAAGTATAAAAGAGAGTACTCAGATTTGCAGATTAGCACCCTTTCATCTCAACAGCAATATTCAGTTTATGATCTGGCCTCGTCAATTTTGTTTCTCAAAAATGGGGTCTTATTGATCAGGTGTTATATCTCTATCATGCCCAGCTAGATACTCTTGAGAAACCCACAAGCAGAAGCTTGTGGAGTTTATGTACAACCACTGTGGGAATGCAGTGGCTTAGTGGTTAAGACGCTGAACTTGACATCTTGAAGGTCGGTAGGTCAGCAGTTCAAGAGTACTGCACAATAGAATGAGCTTCTGCCTCTATTCCAGCTCCTGCCAACCTAGCAGTTCGAAAGCAAGAAATTGCAAGTAGATAATTAGGTACCACTTCGGTGGGAAGGTAAACAGTGTTTCATGCACTCCAGTGTCCTGTCATGCCTGCCACATGTCCACAGAAATGTATTCAAATGCAGACAGCACTGGCTCTTGGGCTATAAACAGAAATGAGCACTGAACCCTAGAATCAGATACTTTACAGCCACTATGACTATTAGTCACTGACAGCCATTATTCTTCAGCCTTCACATCCTTCTGGGTCATGATGTTTCCTGACTTTAACATTTCTTCAAATGTATTTCAATGGATTTCTCTTCTCTCTCACTCTCTTTTCTTTCTTCTTCTTTTTTTTTACAAAATCACTCTGCACCTTCACTGTCCTACCTTTTGCTTAGGTCAGCTTTAATATAAACTATGTAAAATGATAGTGCAATGAAGTTGAATAGGGGGAATCATTTTTCCTTGTTTAACACTTCAGAGGCTTGTGCATCTTGTGAAATTGATTTCCTGCTCAGACCATTGAGTGTGGTGGGTGACTTTGCTTCTTTCCCCTTTTTGAAATATTGATGCATTTGAAACAAACAAGAAAAAGAAGGCAAAAGGAAGCATTTGTTATTAGTAGTTACTTTTCTGTTGCTTTATTTTGCTATATTTTTGAATATAATAGGCTGCTGGAGCACAATTTGAGTACAATAGATATCTTATTCCTGTCACATATGACAAAGAAATGCTCTTCAATTGTACTGTTGCTCTTGCAGCCTTCCATCTTAACAGTGAACATGATGTCTGCTCCACCCTTTCTCCTTCTGAAATCTGAAAAGTCACAGAGAAGCTTCTACATAATTTTTTTTGAATGCAGAGTATTTTAGTTCTTAGCTAACCAGCTGTAACCTACCCCATTCTGTCCTGCTCCACTCCAAGCCTATCACCACCACCATTTCCATTTCCTACCTCCAGTCAACCTCTTATAGCTACTGAGCTTGTTCTTACTTAACTGGGCTTTTCTCGCTGTGTACATGTCATGTTTGAAGGCTTTTCTTTACATCTGTGAACAATGGAATTTTCCTAAACCAGTAAATTCTTCTTTCTTGGGCATAAATGGTGCCAATTTGGAACAACAGAGATTTCAGATTGATATCTGCATGGTTTATATGTAATGTACACAAATATGGGTCAATTGGTCAGATAGCTCGGTGAGTTAGTTTGTGGAGCTAGAGATTGGGAATTTAATTTCCCACTGTGTCTCTTAGGAGAACAGCCAGCTTTTGCAGCTTTGGACAAGCAGCATGGCCTCAGGTTGGCACTAGAAGAAGGGAATGATAAACCACTTCTGAATACTTTATACCTAGAAAACTCTGGAAATGGCCACTTTACACCAGAAACTGGCTTGACAGCATTTATTATTAATCAGATCAAATTATGACCTGCAAGTCATATGCTGCTCACGAAGATGAGCCCTTGACCCCTACAGTACCACCAATGTTATTATTTGCTAGTGTAAAATTGGCATCCATGTTGTTTATTTGTTTATTAAAAGGCTATTCTTCTTCCTGTTCTTGTTTAAGGTTTAATACAGCCTTTTTAAAAAGTGAGGTTTGAAGTGGTGGTGATGGTGGTAGTGATGTTCAATTTTTTTGTAAAAAAAAATTGGTGGAATCAGCTGATAAGATTCAATGTCTCTTCTACCTCTACTATTTCTGATTCAGTCCCAGAACTTAACTCTCCAGAACTTCTCTGAGATTCAAGCAGGATTCTTAGCACAACCTAGAAATCTTTGGTAGTCCATGATGATTTCTCCTCCTCCTCCTCTGCTTCCTGTTTTACACCATTGGATATTAAGGGAGATGCAAGGTTCTTGTCCTGGCTCTTCTAGCCACCTTCAGTGGTGTTATTTGGTGTTCTTGTAGTATTTCCTTGATGTTACTTCTCCAACTTCTTCTGGGTCTGCCTCATGGTCTTTGTCCTTCCCTCTTTCCACATATAAGGTGTCAGGAAATAAACCTATTTCCTAAGGCTTGAAATTGCCAATTTTCAAATAGGCCTCAGAGAAATCCATTTTTCTCTCTCTGAGCCTCAGGGCTGTGTAAGAGCATGTTTTTCAACCATGTTTTTCAGTATTTCTTATCTTTTGTAAGCTAGCTGAGAGCCTAGCCGTGTTGTGTCTTTGCATAAAGGTAAACAACCATTGTTGTGAGAAAGTTTTCTCTGTTCTGTTTGCTGTTATGTGATTGGCTGAAGCAGTCCCACCTGACTGAAAATTCTCCATTTTGGAGAGAAGAAAGAGTTCGTCTCTGTTTCTTCATGGATTAAGACCTGTTTTTGATTAGAGAGCTTTTGTTTCTGGTTCTTTATGGGCTAGCAATCTTTAGCCTAGGAGCTATGCATTTTTGCTCCTTAAAAATGGTTACCTAGATTTGCCTGTGGACTTTATTGGACTGACCTATGCTACTGACTTTTATGCTTTATGAACCTGATCAATAAATCTTCATCATTTTCCTGAACAACGTGTCTTCATTGGACTAAAAAGGGTAAGAGCTGCCTTTCACACACACAAATCTTTGAACACGCTACCAAATAAAAACCCCTTAAGAGCTGATAAGCAGCTGAGAGTTGGATCTCTGTTCTAATTAGCCGTCCAGCTCGCCCTGTGTTGGTTTGTTTTGGATTCCAGGGGTTTTCCAGAAGAGTGGGGGCCGGCTGGATCGTGACATGGAGGCAGCGGTGACACGGCGCGCCTCTTGACGACGTTTTTTTTGTGTGTGTGTGCATGCTCTCAATCTCGGCCCGGCAAGAAGCAGCAGCCTTCGTTTATTTTGGCTGAAAGCCTGTGTGTGTCTCCAGCGCCGGCTGAGACTGAAAGTGCCTGTGTTTTGGAATGTTTTGTTTTCCTGAGATAAGGGTGCTGAAAGGAAAGCAGGATCGCAGCTGTTTGCTTCTTTGTTTTGAGTTTTGAGTCGGATGCTCAAACTCCCAGATCTGAGGGCCGTGGGCCGAGGGCCGTTTCCAGTGCTGGCAGTTCCAGAGGGACTGAGACGTCTTCCAAGCCTACAAGATGGAAGGTAAGCCAGTGGCTGATGAATGTACCCCCTCACCACAGTTAGCACCCCAAGACAGACTCCATTCCAGATGGGATCTTGGAGAAGGTGCCCAGATGATGTTTAGCAAGAAGGAAGGGCCCAGGGTGGGTGAAGCTTGTCCAGATGACTTCTGAGACTTCCCCAGACGCCCAGCAAGCCCCAAGCCCTAAATAAGACTCTTTTGTGTTGAATTGGAGTCAAAACTCCACAGAGTGCCTATTTTCACTCAGAAGCAGTTCCCTGAAGTAATTTCCCCCAAAGCCAAGAAGGAGTGGAACCCTTCAGATAAGATTTATTTTCCTGCATTGAAGTTCCTAGTTGCTGATTACATGTGCTGTTTGGTCTTTGAAGACCTGGAGAAGTTGCTGATTGCCTCATTGTGTTTGAGATACCAGCTTAAAAGTGGAAGAGCTCCAACGGACTCCTCCACGTGTCCAAGGAAGAAATGTTTTGCTAGAGTGTGTGTGCCAGAGCCACCACTCTGAAAAGTGTTATCTACAGGCTGTTACACTACGCTGTTTTGGTCAGCTAGTGGGAAGTGGGAAATAATTGCCAGATGCAGTGTTTCCCTGAGTTTTACTACCCTTCGAGAAAGCCAAGAGCTGACGAGGGGGGAGTACGTAAAGATGGCTGAGGGAGAGCCCAACTAGCGGTTTCAACAATAGCAGAAGCCAGATCCAGATCCAGATTCCCGACGTACTGAGGAGAGTGAATGGAACCCTGCGTGCTCTTGAGTTGAGAAGCTAGTCAAGCCATCAATTCTGTTGCCTGTTTAGTTCCCAAACCTCACAGGGATGAGGGTGATGGGTTGTTTGATTAATTCCTTTGGACTGTGTTCTGATAAATACCTTAAAGGTTGTTTCTTGAGTTTTTTTTCTAGGAGATGCACGTGTTACTGTCGTCTGAAAGAAGAGCTGATAACGGAACTCTGAGTGGACTTTGTTCAACTGGTTGTTTAATTGTTTGCAGGTGCAACATCGAAGAAGACGAAGAGGGGGGGAAATGTTATTGTTTCTTGCTAATCATCTGTTTATTTTTCCAGAGGCTCGTACAAGCGGCTTCTGTGACATGTGTGGTGTTACTGACCTGTTTTCTGATTTAAAGGTTGTTCTGTTTGGGCAAAATGTGTTTTGGAAAGGGAAAACCTTTGGTACCTGAAAATGCCCAAGTCTTTTGTTCCAGCAAGGTTTTATACCTGAGTTTGCTTGCAATGCAGAATGTAACTTATGTAACGTGTACCTCCAGTAACTAAAACTGGAAGAAGCTTTAACGCTTGATATCCTACATATATAAGGGATAGCTTGTTTGCTCAATTGCTTTGCTCACATTAGTAAATAATGCCTTTTGGTAAAGTCAAACCCCCGGTTTGCCTTTCCAGAAAGGAGGGCGTGTCAGGAAATAAACCTATTTCCTAAGGCTTGAAATTGCCAATTTTCAAATAGGCCTCAGAGAAATCCATTTTTCTCTCTCTGAGCCTCAGGGCTGTGTAAGAGCATGTTTTTCAACCATGTTTTTCAGTATTTCTTATCTTTTGTAAGCTAGCTGAGAGCCTAGCCGTGTTGTGTCTTTGCATAAAGGTAAACAACCATTGTTGTGAGAAAGTTTTCTCTGTTCTGTTTGCTGTTATGTGATTGGCTGAAGCAGTCCCACCTGACTGAAAATTCTCCATTTTGGAGAGAAGAAAGAGTTCGTCTCTGTTTCTTCATGGATTAAGACCTGTTTTTGATTAGAGAGCTTTTGTTTCTGGTTCTTTATGGGCTAGCAATCTTTAGCCTAGGAGCTATGCATTTTTGCTCCTTAAAAATGGTTACCTAGATTTGCCTGTGGACTTTATTGGACTGACCTATGCTACTGACTTTTATGCTTTATGAACCTGATCAATAAATCTTCATCATTTTCCTGAACAACGTGTCTTCATTGGACTAAAAAGGGTAAGAGCTGCCTTTCACACACACAAATCTTTGAACACGCTACCAAATAAAAACCCCTTAAGAGCTGATAAGCAGCTGAGAGTTGGATCTCTGTTCTAATTAGCCGTCCAGCTCGCCCTGTGTTGGTTTGTTTTGGATTCCAGGGGTTTTCCAGAAGAGTGGGGGCCGGCTGGATCGTGACATAAGGTATGGACATTCTGTCCAAATAGGATATCACTTTATTTGTTGTCTCTGGATGTAGTGCTAGATTGATTATATTCCAATTCCTTTCCTTATACAGTAATTGAAATTCTGACTTTATCTCTTCTAGTCACTCCAGCAACCTTTCTCAGACATTTCATTTCTGTGGTGACCAACTTTTTAAAATGTTTTATTCTAAGTGTCGATGTTTGCCACTGGTAACATAAGATGGGGACAAATATGCTTTGAATGAGGTGTTTCTTTGTGTTGATTGACATTGCCTTGTGTTGTAGGAGTAGAGCTAATTGTGCCAATATGTTGGTTTTACACTGAAATATTAAAGAAGACTGACCCTGCTTAACTTCCTTAATCAGACAAGATCAGTGTGGGACATGTATTACTATCCATCTTCCAACACCATATGGTGAGGACAAGAATTCTTCTCCACTATCCACTGCGATTCCATATCTGCCAACAATATGGCATAGTGAACCACTTCAATGGTCTATGCTTAAGTAGGTACACATCTGAAGGTGATGAATGTTCCTAATATGACAGTGATTCATCCTGTTGGAATGACATGCAAATCTAGGGTGAGATAATCAACTCTAGCAGCTTACTAATTGAATTTTCCAACTCCTTTCTCACATGGTCATAAATGATTCATGGCTAACTAGTTTCAGCTAGTGATGCCCAGTTTATAGGGCTTCTACTCTAACTGCCTAGTCCCTAATAAAGATGGCAATGTTCCTTATCCTAGATTTTTGGTACATCACATTTTTAGGGCTGTAAAAATCAATAAAACATGCGGAATGTGGAAAAGATTGAACAAGCTGCCCACTCTGTTTGATCCAGCATGCAAATGTCTCTGTGCTTTTAGTGCAAAAGTCCTTCTGCTGCTTTGGGGCATGTTTTTATTCCTGTCAAGTGATGAGCCATGACAAACAGCTTAGGTTGCTCAGGTTATAGCCATAATAAATGTTGAAAACAATGCTTTCTGAACACATGCAAATGATAAATGTAGAAATGCAATCTTGGCGAATAATTTGTAGTCTCCACACCCATCAGAACACTATGGTAACCGCAGTGGCTTATTGCATTCAGTAACAGAGCTGAACTTGACAGCTTTCAGCTGTAGTTTGCAAGGAAAGAAATGTTATCTTGATTTTTCTATAGTATATGCTTGTAATGATGCCCCTGTGGGCAAGCTGTCAGGTAATACATGTGCCATTTTCCTATATTCTCTCACTCCAAAGAGAGATGAAAACTGCCAGGAGCGCATTTGTGCAGCATTGTTCACTGAAAACACCAATCTACAGCATCTTTTAATGGCTATATCCATAATGCCTTAATAATGGCACCATTTGCAGCTGAAAGAGGCAGCTATTTTCTGTGTGAGGAGGCCAGTAACATTGATATGTTAAAACTGTGTCATGATTCTACCCATCATTGGCTTCTGATCACTTGCCTGCTGATCTTCGTGACAAGCCTTTTCTTGTTCAAATGTTTGCAGCCTATTTGGCAGAAAAAAACACACCAGTCCTTCATCTGTGGCAGAAACAGATTCAAACAGCTCAAGGTTATTATTTAAGTCCGCTTTTCTTCCGATCCTTTTTCTGATAGGTTTCTATAAGGTGAAAACATTTGTGGTTTGCAATAATAAAGTGAGGAACAATCACGTATAACAACGGCATTGACAACTGCACACTCCAGGGAAAAGATTTTGTAAGGGCAATTTCTCCCTGCAGCCTTCCTTTCTGTGAAACCTGAGTGTGAGAATGTGCTAGGTACAACAGGTCCAAGATGAGGGCAAAAGGGGATTGCCTTGAAGCAGAATGAAAGAAAACAAAATCCCACCCAACTCCAAGTATGGTCGCAGGGTTATGCCCTGTATGTTGATCCCATGATTCTATTCCATGGCAAAAGCAAAGAGTGGCAGGCAGACAGCAATAAATACCTAGCTAGAGCAAGAAAGCTGAAGGGTCACAAATCACCAGCTTACCTCATACAGCCACAACACTATTTTGTAAATGGCAAAAGAGCTTGCTTTCTTATAGCTTAAATAACAGGGAGGTTATAATGAGAAAGTGAAGCTAGTAAGTTGTTGAATTTTTTTTAATAGTAGCTGTGTCAGTCTGTGTTTCAAGCAGATCAGAGAGCAAATAAAACAAAACAAAATCATTGTGGCACTTTAAAGACTAATTTTATTGTTAGTTTTCGTGGATCAAGTCCATTTTGTCAGACATAGGAGTAGGTTATGTGGCATCAATTTATACAATCAGGCACAGAGGTAAAGAATGTTTAGCATGATAGATAAGTATACAAATCAATGTGGGGTTTTTTTATACCTGGCAATACCTGTTATTCAGATTAGTTGTGAAGGTTCTCTCTGTTGAACTGCAAATGGTTAGTAGATAGATGTAAGACAACCATTGTGGCATTACATACTGTACTTGCTAATGAGTTTACCATTCAATTCTGGCACCTATTGTGTGAGTGGCCCAGGCCAAGCACCTGCTTCTTCCTTTGTTCTGAGAAGTAAACCATATGTCCTGAATAGATTGGTACAAATTCCTTTTTAAAATTTATTTGATTGATTTTTGTTCTGTATCCATCTTTGTGATTATTTATTATTGCCATTGTTGCCTGTTTTATGCTGTGTCTTAAGTTTAGATGTTCTTAAGAATCTAAAATATTTATACTACATTTTGATTAAAGAAAGAAAGGTGTGCAGTGGAAGCTTCTGTTTGCTGTTCAGTACTGCAAACTGGATTGCTGCCTATGAACTTCTGTTGTGGATTAAATTTGATTTTGTTAATTAATATGAACAAAAGTAAAAGCAACCTCTTCCATCACTATTGTCTCTAACATGGTCACAGTTTGAATTTATCTGTTTATTAGACTCCATCTAAAACTGGGTTTCTAAATTAACTCCTGGTCTAATGTGCTTTTATATAAAAATAAACAGGAATAATGTATTGAAAGGCTTTGTGCTGGATGGAGAAGACTAAGGAGGAAACATTTAGGAAAAAGGAAGGTTTAGGTAAAGGGAAAAAAATCATGACACCAGGATTGTGAAAAAACAGGAATAATTGGAGAAGCTGTATTTTGAAGGACATCTATTGAAACACAATATGGTGGAAGAAAGTGTATGTCTTTTGAAGAAGGTATGTGTATGTTGAATGAAAGTTTGAGGAAGTGGTAACATGTAAGTAGTAAATGATTGTTTCTTATTCCATTCTTTAGAAAATCTAACTAAGGACATAACTACATTAGTAAAAGTTCTTTATTTGTGTAAGTTTTGCCAGTTTCAAAATCAATTCAAAGACCTAAAACTCAACACAGTTCAAATGTGGGTTATTATAAATCACTTCTTGTGGGTCTTTTATTTTGTACCAATTCCCACATTGCTATATTCTTCTTTGATTGTGGATGTGTGAACATGTGTGTCAGCACTTTTTGTGTTTCTTGGATTTCCGCCATAAAGATAACAGATTTCAAGCTTCAGGATCCCTGAAGTATATTTAATTTGTTTGATCTGTTACAATTATAACAATACAGTTGTACCTCGCTTAAAGAGAATAATTGTGTTCCACAGGATTGCTCTTTAAGTCAGTTTGTTTTTTAAGTGAAACACCATTGTAAGTGACCAATTGTGACTTTGGGGAGGGGGATTGCAAACCCTGATTTATTTGTTAAGCGAGTTTTTGTTTGTTTTTATTTGTTAAGTGAAGCGAACATTCAGATAAAATTCTGTTCTTTAAGCAAGTTACTCTTTAAGTGAGGCACTCTTTTTGCAAGGTTTGACTATAACACTTCAGTGCTGAATACCACAAGTAGATGTATTCCTGTTAGTTTACTCTTATAGCACTATAACAGGTAAAATATTTTTTTTAAAAAAATCCACAAATGTATACTTTAAACTAGGAACAATGATTCCCTTAAAACATTCTGAAACAGCACACCAAACACAATTGCATTCTAGGTTTTTTTTTTAAAGAAGCTAGTGTAGTCTCTTGTATTGATACGGGGGGGGGGGGGGAATGGATCACACAAAGTTTCACAATGCCAAATCACTTCATATCAATTCCACAATTATATTGATTCCACAAAAATATGATTTGGAACTCAATTTATTCAACAGTCAAGACATGCCCTAAATTAGATTAAGCAAAATAAATAGAAAATTCAGTTTCCTCAATTTTGGATTGGAGGGAAATATTTCTGTGTTTTTGTTCTGTTTTGTTTACTGTTTGCAGATGAAGTAGCAGAAATTTGGACTATTTTAAATTGTATTGAATCATATAAATTTTTCTATCAAGTTTTTATTTTTGCTGCACCAAGGCATAAATATGTCAACATTGGGAAGCACTAATGAGTTGTATGATTTTTTCCCCCCCTGATGCCAAGAACTTGAAATGAAACTTATTTTTGAGATTTATTTTTGCCACCATACTAAAGAGGTCCATTTCAAAAACCTCTCCATTTAGCCATCAAAGGAGTAACTGTACCTTGACTGTGAGTCAAAACCGTGGTCAAAAAGAGGACCAGTCTTTATTGAATTCTATCTGCAGATGGCTGGTTATAATTCAGCGAGTGAAAAAACAGGGACAAGAAATAAGACAACTCACTTAGAAGAATCTTCTGAATTGTTTACTATTCATAAATGGTGAGGAAGATTTAGAGGTTCTGTGTCTGCTGAAGAAAACATCTGAATGCCTTAAAGAAGGTAAAGGTCACCCTTGCTCGAAAGTCATTTGTATCTGACTCTAGAGTTCAGTGCTCATCTCTTTTTTATAGCCAGTGCTGTCTGCTTCTGCAGACATTTTCGTGGTCATGTGGCAGGCATGACTAGACACTGAAGCGCTCGGAACACTGTTTACCTTCTTGCTGAAGTGGTACCTATTTATTTATTTATTTATTTTTATTTATTTATTTATTTAGATTTATTACCCCGCCCTAATCAGGCGAACCTGACTCTAGGCGGCTTACAGAAATTCATAAATTAAAACCTTAAAGTTCATAAATTACTTAAAAGTCAATTAAAAAAGAATTAAACCATGAATTTACAAAAATCTAAAAGATTTAAAAAGGTTAAAAGGTTTAAAAAGATTTTAAAAGTTTAAAAGAGTGAGGGAGGGGTGGCTGTCCCATCATATCAGCCACCCAACATGGGACCCCATGTTCCTGGACCCCCACACCTGCCCTGCCAGCCAGGTTTTTAGGCCCTTCCGAAAGGGCAGGAGCTCTGCCTGTAGGCGTAACTCAGTTGGCAGGAGGTTCCAAAGGGCCGGGGCGGCCACGGAGAAGGCCCTCCTCCTGGTGCTAGAGAGATGCGCCTCTCTAGCCGATGGAATGATAAGAGAGCCTCTCTGATCCGCCCTGGTGGGACGGACAGATGTCCTTGGGACGATGCGGTCTCTTAAGTATCCTGGCCCACTACCATGTAGGGCTTTAAAGGTAATAACCAGCACCTTGAATTGCACCCGGAGACATACTGGCAACCAGTGCAGCTCCCGAAGCAGTGGTGAGGCACGAGCATAACGCCCGCGCCCCATCACTACCCGAGCAGCCGCATTCTGGACCAGCTGCAGCCTCCGAATGGTCACCAAGGGCAGCCCCATGTAGAGCGCATTACAGTAATCAAGTCTGGAGGTGACCAAAGCATGTGTGATCATGAGCAAGGAATCCCGGTCTAGGAGTGGGCGTAGCTGGCGTATTACACGAAGTTGTGCAAAAGCCCTCCTGGCCACGGCTGCCACCTGCTCCTCGAGCAGTAGTCGTGAGTCCAAGAGGACCCCCAGATTACGCACCAGGTCTGTTTGGGGCAAAACTGCCCCATCCAGAACCAAAGATGGTAACTCCCGAGATAGCGCAGGACCCCTTACCCATAGCCACTCAGTCTTGCCGGGATTCAGTTGTAGCCCGTTGTCCCCCATCCAGACCCTGACAGCCTCCAGGCACCTGGATAGGACTTCCACTGCATCAATTGGATCTCCACGGGCTGAGATATATAGCTGGGTGTCATCTGCATATTGGTGATACCTCACCCCGTGGGAACGGATGATCTCACCCAGTGGCTTCATGTAGATGTTAAATAGGAGAGGCGAGAGTACCGAGCCCTGAGGCACCCCATATTGCAGGGGCCTAGGGCTGGACCTCTCGCCTTCCAGCCACACCGACTGGGTCCGGCCCCTCAGAAATGAAGAGAACCAGGCCAGCACAGTGCCCTGGATCCCCAATCCTTGGAGCCTTCCCAGAAGGATACCGTGGTCGACAGTATCGAAAGCCGCTGAGAGGTCAAGAAGAGCCAGGACGGATGGATGACCTCCATCCCGTTCTCGCCAGAGATCATCCACCAATGCGACCAATGCAGTTTCAGTACCATATCCGGGCCTGAATCCTGACTGGAAAGGGTCCAGATAATCCGCTTCATCCAGGACTTCCTGTAGCTGCCACGCCACTGCCTTCTCCAAGACCTTACCCAAAAAGGGTAGGTTGGATACAGGTCGGTAGTTGGTAAGTACCGTAGGGTCGAGGGATGGCTTTTTCAGGAGGGGACGCACCAAAGCATGTTTTAAGGGTGCTGGAAAAAGCCCCTCCTGCAGAGATGAATTTATAATTGCCTCGACCCAACCGCCTGCCACAGCCTTAGATGCCTTGACTAGCCAGGCAGGGCACGGATCCAATTCACAGGCAGTGGCGCGAACAGATCCAAGAAGCCTGTCCACTTCCTCAGGGCCAACTGGATCGAACTGATCCCAGATAACATGGCCAGACTGTACTCTGGTCAACCCCAGCTCTGTCTCTTCCACGCCGGGATTAAACTTCAAGCGAATCTGAGCGATTTTCTCCGCCAGATAATCAGCAAAAGCCTCAGCCGATCCCTGCCAACCAGGGCCAGACCCCCCTCTTCCAAGGAGGGACCTGGTCACCCGGAACAAGGTCGCTGGGCGATTATCTGCGGAGGCAATAAGGGCGGTGAAATATTGTCGTTTCACCGCCCCCATCGCCACTAGATAGGCTTTAATGGCAGCTCTAACAAGTGTTCGATCAGACTCACTCCGGGTCTTCACCCAGCGGCGCTCTCGGCGTCTCTTTGCCTGTTTGAGCTCCCTCAGCTCTTCTGTGAACCAAGGGGATGATCGATGCCCGTGGGCAAGGAGAGGCCGTAGTGGAGCGATCACATCCAAGGCTGCCGTTACTCTCTCGTTCCATGAGTTGACAAGAGCCTCAGACGAATCGCATTGCAGGTCAAGAGGAAAACACCCCAGTTCCCTCTGGAATCCTTCCGGATCCATTAGTCGCCGAGGGCGGGCCCATTTAACTGGCCCTACCTCCCTGCGGTGAAGCCTCGCCCCCAGGAAGTCTAGAGTCACCAGATAGTGATCTGACCATGGCACAGGGGTAATGTCTAACTTGCAATTTCTTGCTTTCAAACTGCTAGATTGGCAGGAGCTGGGACAAAGATGGGAACTCATTTTGTCCTGCAGTATTCAGGTATCAAACTGCTGACCTGCCACCTTCCAGTCAGTGTCTTAGTCACTTGAACCACTGCAGTCCCTGCCTTAAAGAAACAGTTGTAATAATACAGCCTTTCATCTAGTCAATTCACAAAGAAACCAAACCTTCCATCCCTAGTGTAGTCTATTTGAATCATTTTTTAAAATTGGACATTGTCTGACTATTATGTTGTCTAGAAGGTGTTTTTTTTATTACAGATCATATTGATGAAGATAGCAAAACATCTGCAACTAGAGTGAGAACAGAAGAATGAAACAAAAGAAACAAACATAATTAGTAATATACTGTATCTCCAAAACAAATTGGACCCACAAGATTTGGATATTAACTTCGATGGATATTTGTCTTTGAGAAATCTCACTGAGTAATTTGGCTTCAAATGTTCAAACAAAATATTTAATGAAACAACTTAAGGATAAAAATGAACCCAATAACCAGCTATCTTCTTGCTTATGTTTTATATAAAGACTTTTGAAAGTAAGTAGTGCACTATTATTTAAACTTAAATTGAGAAAGTTAACATGGAATAGGTTAGGAACTAGGTACTAAATTATAAGCTAGCAATCTGTGGAAAATAAAGTGGAACATTCGGAAGTCACAGAATACTGGTCCAGAATGCGTCTGCTTGAGTTGTGATGGGGTGCGGGCATTATGCTTGTGCCTCACCACTTCTCTGAGAGTTGCACTGGCTTCCAGTATGCCTCCGAGTGCAATTCAAGGTGCTGGTTATCACCTTTAAAGCCCTACATGGTAGTGGGCCAGGATACTTAAGAGACCGCATCACCCTAAGAACATCTGTCTGTCCCACCAGAGCGGACCAGAGAGACTCGTTGGTAGTACCATGAGCTAGAGAGGCTCACCCCTTAGCACAAGAAGGAGGGCCTTTTCTGTGTCTGCTCCAGCCCTATGGAACCTCCTGCCAAGTGAGTTGCGTCTCCAGACAGAGCTGCTGCCCTTCAGGAAGGGGATGAAGACCTGGCTGGTGGGGCATGTGTGGGGTGTAGGCCAGATGGTCAGCTCAGTCAGCTGGCTCCTTTGAATAACCCCACCTTTCTCCCTGTTGTTGTCTTTTAACTTTTTAAACTTTTTAATCTTTTTAACTTTTGATTTTTGATTCTTGTTGTAAGTGATGTGTTTTAACTGTTTTAAATTGTAAGCCACCCTGAGTCCTTGGATGAGGGTGGGGTATAAACATAAATAAATAAATAAATAAATAAATAAATAAAATGATGGGAAACTGAACTACCCACCTCTGGGTTTGCAGCCAGATACCTAACTCACTAAACTATTCAGCCAGCTTCCATTTAGTAAGAAAGCACAATGGTAAATAAATAAATACTGTATTATGTTCATAGTCTATATAAAGTGAGAAGATGGTAACAGCAAAAGATTTCTGTAATTTCAGCAGTTACTAGAAAAATGAATTTTATCAAGGGTAAATTTCATTTGTCAAAAATTCTATTTCCACACGATTATTAAAGCTAGAGAACCTCATTGTCCTTTGCCTCTGGTCAATCTAATATTTTATATTTGTGCAATGGAGCCTTTGGACATTTCTGTGTATTTTATGTCTGTGTAATAGACTGTGGACACTGATGAGAAATGATGGTGATCAGCACCTTGTCAGATGAGCCCATTTAGGAAGTACATTTGCACATGGAAGGAAAATGGATGCATCTATGAATTCACTGTCTAAGGATACTAATTTATCATTTTCTTGCTGCTGAGTTAGCTGCACACAAAATGCTGATAAAAATAGAAGAATTGGAACATAAATGTTATTGTTGGAACTCATGGATAAAGATTGCCATACACCTCAGTGGGCTAAAGTTCATGATACTCTGGATAGACTTTCAGTTCAGCACAAGATCTTGTTAAGCTAGTGCATTTCTGCTCAAGGGCATTGTCTGCTTTCTCAACACCCTCGGGCTCTGGTTGGGCTCTGACACCAAATTCTGAATGCTCTGCTTTATTTTAAATTAAAAGCTTACAGCTCATGGAAAGGGGAAAGGGAATATAATTTTTATCATTACATTTATTAAACCACAAAATTACTTATTTATATATTAAATTCATGATCAGAAGTCACTGAATACTGTTAGGTATATTAAAACTATTATGTATTGTTCCATGGGTTTTTAAAGTTTGAGACAAAAGCCATTTAGGTTGACATTCTGCTATCTTTCAGTGTACCTTATATCCACTGCCCAATATTTCTTTTCTTGCTCCAGTGCTAGCTGGAAGCTTTTTTTTCTGAGCAGGAATCTAGGCAGATCTAGTTCCTCTAGATAGTAGTTCTCTCACTGGTAGTCATATTGTCTACTATAATGCTCTCTAGATGGGGCTTCCCTTGTCCCTGCTACAGAGACTTCAGCAAGTCCAGAATACAGCAGCCAGGCTAATTATGAGCGTGAGAAAATTTGAGCATATCTCCCCAGCCTTGCCTGGCCTGCACTGGCTACCTATCCCTTTCCATATCAGGTACAAGGTGTTAGTGAAAATTTTAAAGCCCTAAACCAAGGATGCCCAAACGACAGCCCAGGGGCCAGATCTGGCCTACAACACCATTTCATCTGTGCCACACCACCCTCATCGCTCCCATAAGTGGAAGTAAAATGTGCCCATATGGGTGCATTTTACTTCTGCTTGTGGGACCGATGAGGGTGGTGCGGAGGAGGATGAATTGATGTCAGGGGCCAGATCCTGTCCCCAGGCCGTTTGGGCACCCCTGAACCATGTGACCAGCCCACAGCCCAAAAAGTTTGGGCACCCCTGCCTTAAACAGTATGGGACCTTCTAACCTTGCGGAATGTCTTCTGCTCAAGACAGTAGCCCACATCACTTGCTCCTCAGTGTCAGCATAGCTTCAGGTGCCAACCACAAGACTGGCTAGAAAAGCTATGACAAGGAGAAGGGCCTTCTTGGTGGCAGCACCAATGCTGTGGAACACCATTCCAGTTGAACTACGCCAGGCCCCATCCCTGCAGTCTTTTAAAAAAACAACTAAAACACTGCTCTTTGAGGAGCCCTTTGGGAATGTGCTGCCTATTTCTGGTCATTAGATATGCTGCCTGGCTCCTTTTCATTCTAAATAGGTTGTGTTTTAAGGGTCCTGGATTGCAGTATTGTAATGTGTGGTGATGATTTTGTTGGGAGTTTTATTGTGTGTAATTTTTAGCTTAATAACTGGTTTTATGAGGTTAGCTGCCCTGAGTAAGGATGATTTTTTCCCTAGAGGGGTGAGATATAAGTGTAAACAAACAAATGAACTTCAAAGTCTATCAGTTTAGGCCTTTTCTTCTTGGTGCATCACACTAAAATATTTGTAAGGTGGCTGCAAGGTAGATAAAACTCCCAGTATGGAGAATATGTAGTCCAGAAAATCTGAAAATCCTATCCTTAGCCTTTATAGATCTGAGATTGATTACCATTCATCTTCTATGCAGCAAATTGACTGCACCTCAAATAAAATGAGCAGTGGAAGTGAATTGTTTAAATAGGAAAACAATGGCTCTTCCAGTTCTGGATTCGTTCTGTGGTATGGCATTTTGATTAATCAGTGGAAGCTGTAATAGCTTTGTGCACAGTAAAGATGTCAGTGGAGTTGCACCAAAGATGTTAATTTGCTTTAACTATCTTGTAATAAGATAATTAACACTCCAATCACAAAACTTACTGCACTGGAACACAATTATTTAGTTGGGATATACCATCAGCTATGTCAGTCCAATGAAATAAAGAGGGCACCATGCCAGACTGCAGCTACTATAAAGTATTACAGCTCAGCAATATCTCAACATATTTTAAACCAGGGAGGCAGAAAATAAAGTAACTGTAAAATGGTTCATTGCTACATCATTTTCCTACTCCTTATAGGTAATATGATTATTTTCCATTCATTCCCCTCCTAATGCTATAATACTTTCCATGCCAGGTTCTTTATTTTATTATTCTCCTTTGTTCCATAAACCTCTATATGTTTTCTACCTTCTTTAAAGTACAAGCGACAGATTGTATCAGTGGTTAAAGCAGTGTTGGGCTACCTGTACCCCTCACCAGTGGTCCAAACTAGGTTGTGATTACACCACCCTCCCAGTCTAATGATACAGATTTCCCATTTGTTCTTTACAGTGTTGGACTGGAACTAGGTTCTAAGTAGCTGCAAAGCCAGCCTCAGTGACCTTGGGTCAATCATTCTTGGACTAATATATCTGTCACAGTCTGACAGAAAGGATAAAGGGGATAATTTTAATGTTGCTCTAAGCTCCTGGGAGAAAGGACAAGATAAAAATGGAATCAAATGATCAATCAATATGATAATAGTCCTGCCTGTTTTTAAAGTAAGCACACCATAAATTTTGCTCTCTGATGAATGTCTCAGCTACACTTACTAGTTTTACTAGTTCCTCCCATTTTTAGAATTATCTTGTAGAATGGGGTGTCCAAACTATGGCCTGTGTGCCAGATCCGACCTGCACTGCCTAATAATCTGGCCCACACTGCCCTCAGTGCTACCAGAAGCAGAAGTTAAATGCACTTGCACAAACGCAAAACTCTTCCATAAATGCACCCAGGTGTGCTTTACAGCAGCATTTTGTGTTGGTGCATTTTACTTCTGCTTCTGGTGGGAGGAACCACATGACCTGCCTGCGGACTGAAAAGTTTGGGCACCCCTATTGTAGAATGTTGATTGTCTCTGCCACAAAGTATCAGAGGTGTGACTCACCTGTAGTTAAATCTTCCTCATGATTTCTCAGATTCCATTGAATACATTTAGAAAAAGAAGCTATCTGTTAAACTTTGATTTAAAAAAAAAATACACATATGTATCTGACATGTTAAACAATTTCTTAAAATTCAGCTATGTATATTTAAGGAGAAACAAATTGGACCATAAAGACTTGAGTAAAAGTCAAAGCAATTCAAGCTTCTTATCACTATATGAATCTATATAGATCAGGGGTGCCCAAACTCTTTGGGCTGCAGGCTGGTTACATGGCCACTCACTTTAGCCCACAGGCCAGATCCAACCTCCAGCACCAATTCATCTGACCCACAAAGCACTCGTTGCTCCTGGAAGAGGAAGTAAAATGCACCCATACAAGCACATTTTACTTCCGCTTCCAGGAGTATTGAGGGCTTTGTGGGCCAGATGAATTGATGTCAGGGGCCGGATCCAGCTCATGGGCCATAGTTTGGTCACCTCAATATAGATAATATACCATAGAACAAAGAAAAATATAACTTTAAATCAATCTTTGAAATATTTTTAGTCACAATTACCTTGAAATATTTTAAACAACATAATTGTTTCTGGTGTTTTTTTAATGCTAAGTGTCATGGGAGACATTTCTTTCCTATGTTTCTCAAAGCTCGAGGTTGTAGTTTCACTAGGCCTTTCCTCTTTGTGTCATAAGACTGCTTGTCACGAGACTGCTTGTTTCCCAGTACTCTTATCTCTAAGCTAGCTGAGTCCCCTTGTTTTGACTATTGTAGAGCAATGTTTCTGCACTGTTTCTCCCATGTTTTGAGAAACTTTCTGTTTCAATAAGAGCGTACCCTGATTGGTTAGGAGGTACCCACCTGACTCAAGAATCTCCATTTTGGGGAGAACAAAGGGAGTTTGCTTTTGGATGTCTATGGGTTAACATCTTTGCCTGGGGGACTACTTCTCTTTTGTTTTCATCATGATTACCTGAGTGTTTGGACTATCACTGGATTGCCTTATGCTAAAGACTTTGGTAATGAATCTGATCAATATGCTTTATGAAACTGATCAATAAACCTACGTTTGCTTCAACAACATCTCTTAATTGGACTAAAGGGTAAGAGAAGCAATGCATTCACACACAAGCCTCTGAATACGCTACCTACTAAACCTCCTTGTGGAAGAGAAGCAACTAAGGGCTGTTTAGCTGCATTGCTGGCCAGCTTGCCCTCTGGAGGCTTTGGTTTAGGAGGGCCAGAGCAGAGGGGGTTGGCTGGTTCCGTAACAATTGGTTTCTGAACAATTAGCCATACTTAATTAGGAGCACGCACACTTGAGTATGAAGATGAATTGAAGCCTCTGAAAGAAGAAACAGGAATAGAAGAGGGAAAGAATATGGTCTGTGACAGAATTACCTAGCAATTCAGATAATCCCTTATTGGGGCACATTTAAGGAAACAAAATCAAAGGTGCAGCAGAACCTAAGCTTCGAGCTCAAGGATGTCCAAAGGAAATCAGTTAAGATAAGTGGGGAAAGGCAGATCAAACTGTCTATCTCAGGTAGATTCCTGAATTGCCAAAATGTCTTCTATCCCATTCCATGACACTAATTAGTATTGAATATTTTACTGAATCAATGAATATTTTACTGAATCAATGGAATGAAATAGGTGTTGACTTACCAAATCCCCTCTCATTTGATGGAGGTCTACTCTAGTTGTGATCTTTTGATTTCAGGCATAGGGTCTACTTCGGTTGACAAACAACTGCACAAGGTCATTTATTTTCTCTTCCTGAAAAAGTCTCCCTATGCTTTCTGAGGGGTCATTGGGGTAATTTTGCATGTTTTGTATCTCAGTCCTGCGTCCCACACTTCACTGATTTTAAAACTAATAACCTTGAGCACTTAAGGAAACAAATAGGATTTTTATATTAGAAGGCTTAATTTTTAGTTAGACCCATTTTCATAGTTAACAAACTCCATTTTAACCCACCTTTTGGGCTGCTGGAAAATCTGAAAAATTATTCCAAGTCATACTGAGATATCCACTATATGTTATAGAAAAATATTTTAATTTCTTTCTTCCTCAATATCCAAAAGAGCACATATAACCAGGCAGGACAAAATATTTCAGACTCTGGAATCTGCAGTTAATGCTGTCAGGTATTATGTTCCATGTTGAAGCCACATAGGGCTAAAATCAAGGGTTTATACACTCAAAGGCAGTTTGGCTAGCTCAGCTGTTTAGATATCTGACCGTGGAGCCAGCGGTTTGGTGTTCAATTTCCATTCCTCTAGAGACAATAGCCAACCTGTGTAGTCATTGCCAAGCTGTGTATTCCCAGGATGCCCCCAGAAGAAGGGTAAGGTAAACCTCATCTGTGTATTCTATACCTAGAAAACTCTTGAAAGGGTCATTATAAGTCAGCATTGACTTGATGGTACACCATCATTATCATAATATTTTCAAAACAGCTCTTTGGTTTCCAAAACTCTTGTTTCAAATGGCATTTGTGTTCTAATAAGTGACAAAACCAATAAACTGTGATGTTCTGAACTTTGCAACTAGTTATTCTATGATCACAAATATGTATGATATTCTTGTGAGCTAAAATCCACTTCATTATTGTATACATAAAACAGCCTGATAATAAATGGAAATGCCTGTTTCACATTGTCCAACATTTTCTTTAAATCTTACATCCCCCCCGCGTTTATGAAGACTTCTACAGTACATATTTTAAGAAGTTCTAATACCACACTGTTTGAGATATCTTGCTCACTACTAACCTATTTGAAGGCAAATATTGAAAATGGATTTAATCTGAGTATAAAATATATCATACTGTTTTGATTTACTCCAACCTTTCTTGTGATATGTCAGTCTTCAGTGGAGTTCCCTACATTCACTTTCACTAATGGTAGAATCAAATTGTGATTCATCCTTGAAAATGCTGCAGATAAGCCTGAATGTGCACACAGCAAAGATTCATTCTCATAGTGTTTTACAAACAGGAGTAACATAAGTGTCTTTAGCAGCTTTATCTTTACTGTTGTTTTTCAAGGTAATTACCAAGCACTCTGCAGTCAAAAACACAACACAAAATAAAGCATACCCTACAGATGGATGATGTTAGAAATACAGAGAACAGAAGGGACATTTTCAGAGGAAATATGACCCTTTCATTTCTTTGGTTTCGTGACACAGCTATTGTAGTCTAATAGGTTGAAAGTATTCATGATTCATCTTCTTTCATGTCTAGAACAGACTTAAATTGACAAAATGAAGCCACCTTTTGGTGAGTTCATTCCATAGTGTGATGAATATTAGTTGGCACAAGAAGGGTACCATTGCCCAGGGTATGCCCAATCTTGGTTCAAAAATAACACAATCTTCGGGGAGGCTCTTTCTGTGTTGAGAGGTTTCATGATTGAAATCAAGTACAGGAGCAAAAATCTATAAAAATCTTGACCTGAAGATAGTGATGCTCAAAGTATTGGGTTACGAATAGGGTCAGTTTCGACTTGTATCATGAAAACCTAGTTGTACATAATTGCTAGAGTGATCTTTTTCCAACTTTACCCTCTTTCCTGTTGTTGGCAGGAAAAACATAGTCAGGAAGAATGGGTTACAGTGGTTGCACATTCTATTCCCTGAATGTGTACTTTATTCTGCACTCTTTCAGTTCTGTTTGTGCATATCTGTACGAGCCCAGGAAAGAATAGGTATCTGGCTGGTGCTTTGTCTACTGAACTGACCAACTGTCTTCTTTCCTGAAACATCCAGGAAAGGTTTTTTGGGGTGATGATGAGGCCACACGTTTGACAATAATTCAGGATATCATGGCCACCATGCGAAAAATGGATTTTCCCTAAATGGTACTGAGGCCCATTCCTTCATCAAGATGTTGGTGATCATACTGTGGATTGTGGTTCAATTACTGTCAATGTATCATTGCCTGCTGGAGTTTAGATTCAGCCTCTCCCGTGATGGAGATCTGATTTGGATAGGTTAGTCCAGGAAGCTGATGGACTCCTAAGTTTGAGTTTGGGGACAAGAAACAAGAAATGTGGTTGCTGGAAATCATCAGGTCCTGTATATGTGAACATCATTCAATGTGATTCTGGGAGGAATGGCTTCAGAAGATAGCATAGGCATATATTTTCTACACAGAGAGTGAATCAAAGTGCTAAAGCCCCATATGTATCTCTCCCCAGAAAACTGATTGTATGCCACTTCCTCTTTGCTTTATATTTCATATTCCAAGTGCATATATACCTAGTTGTATTCAAACATGCATATATATCAAGGGTGGTGTAGTGGGGTGAAGGATGGGATAGGACTCAGGAGGCCTTGGTTCAAATCTTTGCTTAGGCATGGAAGCTCATGGGGATGTGGAACTGATAAAATCACTCCTTAAATAACTCACTTACCTTGATCCACAAAAGCTCACATTAAAATTTAATAGTTTTCAAGGTGCTACAACATTTTTTGTTTTGTTTATTCTCTGATCACT
The DNA here is from genome assembly GCA_030440675.1 of Furcifer pardalis. NCBI lineage: Eukaryota > Metazoa > Chordata > Lepidosauria > Squamata > Chamaeleonidae > Furcifer > Furcifer pardalis. Next base: position 55,112,255 of record CP126892.1, on the reverse strand, counting down.
TACCTTGAAATCCCTGTTAGGGTTGATATAAGTCTGACTTGACAGCACATAACTAACTAACTATACATGTATAAGCCCTAGAAAAAATCCACAAGGTATGCTTCAGTTTTAAATGAACCCCAATTGTTTTGTTACTTGTGAATGAAAATCATTACAGGAACAGTGTGCTTGGTGAAGAAGGAACTGTTTGTTTTAGTACATTTTTTTTCATTATACAAATATATAATCAGCTTTTTTTAAGGTACATGTCCTTTTATGTGAAGTAATGCCTGCTTTGTATAGAGCCTCACTTACATGAAATAATTGCAAGAAATAAGTTGCTGAAATTTATAGCAATCCTAATTAATCAACCACTGTATATTAAGAGTGAGTATTAATTATACTGGGTGAAAGGCTCATAAAATAATAATTTTGCTGAGTTATTTAAAGTCTCATAATTTTAACGTAATGAACAGACATTGCTGTATAATAAGATTAGTTGCTCTGTACATGGAAACAAGACATTTTAAAACTTAATGTTCACATTCAACAATGTTATCTGAATTAGCATTTAATTCTTGTTATGCATGGACTTAGGATGCCACTTTGTCAGGTAGAAATAGGAAAATGTTTCTGCATAGCTTTTTGATGAAGGACTAACAGCACACAAAAACAATAAATTTGTGCTACCATCTAAGAAAGTGCATGATGTAGCATTTCTACACTGCTGCTGCTGCAAGGCACATGCACCATACTTGACCGCCAAATATGCATAAAGTGATAAGTGTTCAAGGACTTAATAGGCTTCAAAGAAAGAATCATGTCGATTCCAAGATTTTGGATCTCTGCTGTGGACATTATAGTACTATCCCTTTCAGTTTAGAGCAGGGGTTCTCAACCTATGGCCCACAGGCCGGTCCCAGCCCACGGCACCATTTCATGTGGCCTGCATTGCTGCTGCCACCACCAGTGGAAACAGAAGCAGATGCATTTATGACTGCCACAGACACATTTTACGACAGCATTTATGGCAGGGGGAACCACCAGTCCAGCCTGTTCAGTGGCTTGAAAAGGTTGAGAACCCTTGGTTTAGAGCATAGCATCACTATTTCAAATTTATTTTTAAACAGTCTTATATTCATCTATCTTTGAAGTCTGGTATTGTTATTTGATGACATTGTCATAAATCAAAACAACTGCTAACACATCAGCATATTTGATCTGTATTTCTACTTAAAATTCAAACAGTTGTGACTCAGCCAGACACCCCTGTTCTGGGACAGATTTTATCATAAAATTGGTTTGGAAGTACAATATCTTATTTCTATGAATACATCTTACATCATTTACATAGCAGATCAATTTAACTTCACTTAAAGCCTTGTGAAAGGTCATACTCTAAACATTTTTTCTCCCACCACAAACAATTCCTCCTTTTTCATCTCCACATTTATGCAATTAGGTTGATAGAAATGTGTTGTATATTTTCAAATATGTTTGTCCTACTGCCCATCAAATGCATATTTAGCCAAACACTGGATTGACATGATTAAAAATGGAGGTGAACATTGTATGTTAATGCAGTAATACCTCAGATAACGTTTACCTTGGATAACGCTAAAATTGCATAACGTTAAGTAATCTGGGGAAGAGAATTGGATTGAATAACATTAAGGTCCTATGGGATGGATCGGATAACAACCACTAAAGCCTGTGTGGTTATAATGTATCTCTATGGAGCTTTAATGTTATCTGATCCATCCCATAGGATTTTAACATGCATCGGATATCACTAAAAATTGGATAACACCAAGAATTGTGGAACCAAGTCTTAGCGTTATCCGAGGTATTACTGTAAATGGATGTAATAGGCAATATCCAAGCGTTTCCTCTTAATATTTTTCCTGATCCATGACATGAAGTACATTTTGATGGTGTAATTTTTATATCATAATTGATTAGGAAAAGGAGTCCAAGATGCGTGGGAATTTTTTTAAAAAAAGGAAATTCTGAAGGGACAACTCCAAACAATTCCAACAAGAAAGAAAGATGGAAGATTACAAAAAAGACCAATGTGGCAACACAAAGCTCAGAGAGAAACTGAAAATGAAAAGGGACACATATAAGAAGGAAAACCAGACTGCAAGGGAAGAATATAGACAGGTGGCAAACAATTATAGGGGCAGTGTTAGGAAGACAAAAGCTGAGAATGAGGTGAGGTTAGCAAGATATGAAAAAATAAAAATATTAACAACAAAAAAGCATTCTTCAGATACATGGATTGCAAAAGTCAGATAAAAGTCTCAACTAATCAGTGAGGATGGGAAAATTATAATCAATGAGAAAAAAGGCAGAAGTGCTCAATTCCTACTTCAGCTCTGTCTTTTCCCAAAAGGTAGTACAGTATATGACCAGAGGCGTAGCTACCGCCGTATCAGCCGTATCAATTATACGGGGGCCCCGGGCTATGGGGGCCCCCAACGGCAAAAAATAAAATTAAAAATAATCTCCTCATAAAGGCTCTGTTGCGGCAGCAGAAGCTGGTTGAGGATCCGCAGGGAGCCCCGACGGTACCGGATCGCTTCCAAACCCATGGCTAAGTTTCCACGGCAGGAGGCGGAGCCGCAACAGAGGAGGGAAAGGGGAGGCAAGTTGTTCACCAAGCCTCCGCTGGGTCCTAGTGCGCCCGATTCATGGCTCCCATTCCCTCGCCCCATCCCCGGAGAGCATCGAAGCCGTGTAGACCGGCTAAGCTTTGTGTTAATTTCAGTAGAATTCCGAGCCTTAATTGGGTCTCTTTCGGGAAAATAGCAAAAATCCGAGTTTAGTCATAATCACAAGGCCCAGCTGCTTCCGAAGAGGTGGATCGATAGGTTAAGCTGCCGAGTTAAAAAAAAACAGCACTTTTTTTTACACCAGTGCAGGACAGAATGAGCTCCCGTCTTTGTCCCAGCTCCTGCCAACCTAGCAGTTCGAAAGCAAAAAAAATTGCAAGTACTGTAGAGAAACAGTGTTCCGTGCGCTTGTCATGCCTGCCACATGACCTGTCACCCCAGCGTCGAGGTGGAGAGCGCCGCCCGGGCTGGCGCAGCCTGCCAGGGAGCCCCTGCGGCGACCGGGGGGAGGGCCTCGGGGCTGCCTCGCTGCGCCCGCTCGCCTTCCACAGCTGCCCCTTGCCTTCGCCGTGCGCGTCGAGGGAGCGGTCGTGCGATGGCAGCAGCGGCGGCGCGGCGGTGACAGCAGAGGCGGAGGAAGAAGAGGCCCCAGGATTAAGGTAAGTGAGGTTTTTGTGTTTCGGGTGGGTGGGTGGGTGGGTTGAGGTGTGCGTGGGTTTTTTTTTTTACATTTTAATTCTATTTTATTTATTTTATTTTTATTTATTTTATTTTTATTTTGGCCCTGCCCATGACGTCATGACGTTGGCTCCCCCCACGACGTCATGATGTCATGACGTTAGCTCCGCCCCACATATAAAGGGCCCCCAAACAATTTTTATACGGGGCCCCGCCAAGGTAAGCTACGCTTCTGTATATGACCCTCCAGGCAAATGTGAAGTAGAGATGAAGGGGGCAGGATTGCAGTTTGAGATTAATAAAGAAATAGTCAAGAAATACTGTTTCTTGAAAGAGTTCAAATCCCCAAGGACAGAAAAATTGCAACCAAGAATATTGAAGGAACTGGCTGAAGAGATCTCAGAACCATTGTCTATCATTTTCTTGAAATCATGGATGAAGAGGCAGATGACTGTAAGAGAGCTAATGTCATCATTATCTTCAAAAAGGGCAAAAAAAGGAACTAGGGAACTAGAAATCATTCAGCCAGACATCAATCCCAGGGGAAATTCTGGAGTGGTTTATACAGCGTGCACTCTGCAAGCACCTTGAAAACAAGATGGTAATAATTAGAAGACAACATGAATATTTATTTATTTATTTATTTATTATACTTATACCCTGCCCATCTAGGAGATTTTCCTACTCTGGGCAGCTAACAGCACAAACTCACACATTAAAAACAGACACACATTTTAAAAAATCACACATGGTCTCATATGCCTCTTCCATTTCAATTATTCTATGTTTCTATAACTGTAATAAAAATGCATAGATTGAATTCAGTTCTGTTACACTCAGTGGCTGTAATAGGACATTCAAAAATCTTGATTCCATTAGGTATGAGTAATGTCAGATTTAACTCTATTTACCCTTTAGGCTTGAGGAAGAAAGTCATTTTTGTTTATTTCTAGACTCAAAATCCTTTACTCATAGACACAAACCTCTCCTGAATGTGTTTAAATCCTCCACAAATCCAATCAGGCCATTTGAATGCTAATGTGGTATAAGCATTTAGCAGAGCTGAAAGCATTTTAAAAGGCATGGAGATGAAAAGCTTCATCCCTGATCAATTCAAGTTATTTTAAAAGACATGGAGATGAAAAGCACTATCCATGATCAATTTATATTGTTCTACATAATAAACCGGTTATCCTGTATGTTTGTAAAGTAATGCACATTTAAGAACATGACTCCAGCTTAAGCAATGTTATTTACTGCTTCCAAGAACACTTGAGGTATGTGTGTGTTTTAATAGTGATAGTATATAACATAAGTGCATTATCTTTGTCTGAAAATATAAATCCAACACAGTTAATAGCTTCACTTATGGTGTGGTTAGTGACAACTGTTCATAATCATTTTGTTTTGTTTTTGCAAAAAGTTTATGCTTCATTGTGAAGTCAATATCTACTGTCCTGGCATGTAACAATTTACAGTCAAACCTCGCATAAAGAGCGACTTGCTTAAAGAGTAACTCGCTTAAAGAGCAGAATTTTCTCTGAATGTTTGCTTCACTTAACAAATAAAACCAACCAAAAACTCGCTTAACAAATAAATCGGGGGTCACAATCCCTCCCACCAGAAGTCACAATTGGTCACTTACAATGGTGTTTCACTTAAAGAGCAAATCCGCTTAAAGAGCAATCCTGTGGAAAACATTAAGCTCTTTAAGCGAGGTACAACTGTATTTGCCTCCTTGAAGACACAGTGTATTAAAATCCAGGCTTTCTTTGTTCCCCCTCATGGACTGTGGATGGTTCAAGTTCCTCTATAAAACTCTATAGTGCCTTCTAATTATTTACAGAACTGTGCTCCAGTTCTTATGATGGTTAGCCATTCATCATTTCCCACTGCTCTAAGACTAAACACATTTTATGATAGTTCAAGATAATTACTTCTTAAAACCTTAACATAAACATTTTTAAATGAGGAATATTGGCCAGCAAACAAATCTTTCTCCCGCTAAAGATGCCTATAATTTTACTCTTGCTTGCTTGCTTTTTTGGCACACAGGTAACCTATAAGGATACAACATGGTTTCCTCTCCTCCTTGTTTAACTCCTAACAATATACTATTGAGTGACTGATGCTCAACCTTTATACAGGGTTATTCTTCTTAAGAGGCTATCTTGTCTTCCAGAACAACACACATTCATACAACATAGTACAGTAAAACCTCATATAACACTAAAACCTGGTTCCAGAAGTCTTGGTGTTATATGATTTTTAGTGTTATCTGATGCATGTTAAAATCCTATGGGATCCATAGAGATACATTGTAACCACACAGGCTTTAGCGGTTGTTATCTGAAGCATCCCATAGGATCTTAATGTTATCTGATGCAATTCTTCCCCCCAGATTCCTTAATGTTATGCGATTTTCGTGTTATTCGATACTAATGTTATATGAGGTATTACTGTATTCTTTTCTTCAGACTGCTACAATTCTTTGGGTAGGAAAAGTTGAAGGACAAGCAAAGAAAATGGCAGTGTGAGCTTCACACCTTTGAAAATGGTTAAGAAACATCAGCTTCTTCAAAATGCTACAGCCAAATTATTGACTACATGAGCCCATCACAAGCAGTATATAGCTCCCTTGCTACAACATCTGCACTGGACACTGGTAAATCCCTATAAAGCTTGAGTCCAGACTATCTGAAGGATACTTTAACAGTGATAAAGCTCCCCTCATTGTCCTTCCGGGTTTTTTCTCCTTCCAGGAGGAAGCTTTCAAAAAAAAAAAAAAGCAACAACATAAAATCAGTGCAGCCCTTAACAATAGTAATAATCTTTGCTTCCTCTTTCTTCTCCTCCATAGAGGAGTAGAGGAAACTTTGCATTTTGCACCATGGTAAGGTGGCATAGGCTGTCTGCTTAACAATTTTGGGAAATTAAATGTTAAAATCAGATCAAAATGGAACAATTCTACCTGCACATAAAAAAAAAAACAGTAGCTTCTGATAAGAAGCCAAAAAAGTTCAAGTGAATTATTAGGACAAATTCACATCTACCAGAATGAGTTAAGAGGTAAATTTTCTGCCTGTGACATGGACCATCACATGATATTTCTACTGTAAATAGAAATAAGTGTGAGAAAACTAAAAATAGCCAAAAGTGGACACTCAGGATTTTTTTTTTGGGGGGGGAGGGGAAATGACATTGGAGGAACAAAACACAGATTTTGATGTCTTTCAAAGGTAAATCATTGCTTATGGAGAATTTCAGAAATCGTGAATGTAACTTTCACGTATTGGACAGGGATGTGGAGTCTAATATTGCTGTCTCCCCTCAACCAGTTTTGGAGGCTGCATGTGGCCCCTGATGTGGCCCCTAGATTGAATTTTGCTCCCCCTGGCTCTGCAAAATAAAGGTGACATTTTTCTGGACAACATTATTCTCCATGTGTACTGAGTGACAGAAATGGTGACCAGGGCCGTAGCCAGGGGGTGGCTGGGGAGAGGGGAAATCCCCCCTGAGCTAACAGCCCAGTCCATCCCCCACCTCGGGCAAAGTTCCAATGGTCTGTGTGTGTGTGTGTGTGTGTGTGTGTGTGTGTGTGTGTGTGTGTGTGTGTGTGTGTGTGTGTGTGTGTGTGTGTGTGTGTGTGTGTGTGTGTGTGTGTGTGACTGAGAGAGAGAGAGAGATTGTTGCCTCTCCTGAAAAAATATTTGCCCCCACATCTAGAATCCACCCCTCCCCCCGTGCCTATACCAACTGCCAGGGGAAGAAGAAGCCAGGGCAGGATGGGGACCTTGCCGCCCCTCCCCCTGTGCCCACCCCCAACATATTGTATTGTAATGTAATGTATTGTCTGTAAGCAGCCCTGAGTCACCACGCGAGTGGGCGGCAATATAAATTTGAACTAATAAATAAATAAATAAATCCTGGCTTTGGCCCTGATGGTGACAAAGCAAGTGTGTCTAGCATGCTTGATCTATAGGTGTAATAAACTTTGCATAGTGTTCCTGAGGAAGTAATTGTCCCATTAGCATCCATGCACATCAATCTATTCTATACACATCATTAAAAATCATCATAGACAAGGTTTCCTCTTCCCCCCTTTTAAAGAGATTGTGTCTTCTTTTTGTTTTCCTCTGGTCTTTGTGAGGTATGAGGGCACTCTCTGCTCCTTAAGAACATTGTCAAACACCTGAGCTGTTTTTCTTTCCTTCATAATCAAAGAGTCTTGCAACAAAACTCTTTTCAGTGATTATTACCTGTAGCTAATGATTGAAATGCTGCAAGGAAAATACTTGAGTTGAGGTTTTGGCCTAGAAGATCTTGATAATATTCACAGTGCTTCAAAATAGTGTCTATTTGAAGAGGTGTCTTTGCATCCTTGGTTACAAACACCTAAAATACAAGTTGTCTGAAAACATATAAAGTTTAGTTAACACTTTTATGTGTCAGAAGGTTTTGTGTTTTTTGAACATTTTAGTTCTCCTTCAACATGTGAACCCTACAAATATATCAGAGAAAGGCTGACACTAAGTGTGGACATTTTAATGACATGATTTCAGAATGAATGATGATATATTACTACATCTCAGTCTTTTGGGGTAGAGTAGATTCAGTGGCTCAAGTGGTTAAGATGCTGACTGGAAGGTGGCAGGTCAGCAGTTCGAGACCTACCGGATGATGGTTTGAGCACCTGTCTCTGTCCCAGCTCCTGCCAACCTAGCAGTTCAAAAGCAAGAAATTGCAAGTAGATAAATAGGTACCACTTCAGTGGGAAGGGAAACAGCATTTTGGTGTCTAGGCATGCCTGCCACATGTGCATGGAAACATCTGCAGACGCAGACAGTGCTGGTTCTTCGGCTATAAACAGAGATGAGCACTGAACCCTAGAGTCGGATATGACTGGCTTTCGAGCAAGAGTGACCTTTACCTTTACTTTACCTTTATTAAGTTCAGTAAAGAGTTTGTTACAATTGCAAAGACTTAAATACTTTGCTTTTAACTACAGTTGTACCTCGCTTAAAGAGCATAATGTGTTCCACATGATTGCTCTTTAAGCGAGTTTGCTCTTTAAGCGAAACACCATTGTAAGTGACCAGTTGTGGGGGGGAGGGGTTTGCGAACCCTGATTTATTTGTTAAGCGAGTTTTTGGTTGGTTTTATTTGTTAAGCGAAGCAAACATTCAGAGAAAATTCTGCTCTTTAAGCGAGTTGCTCTTTAAGCGAAACACTCTTTATGGGAGCTTTGACTGTTTATTATCTATATCTCACAAATCACCAAGGCTAACAGAATAGCTAGATATTTCTGCATGGTCCTGTACTTGACTTGAAAGGAAATAGGGCTTTTAAAGTTGTTCAACAGAAATGCTCAGCAATTAGAAAAAAATATTTTACCTTCAGAAAAAAAAGGGGATAACAATTGGCAGAAGGCTTATGTGGTTTGTAGTCTCATGAGGTAGACCAGCTATTCACCTGAACTGAGAAACATTCTTATGTATGATTGGTATTGTCTGTGTTTCCAGTGTATACATAATACATTTCCAATTTAAGCACATTGGAATGTGTCACATAGGTCCCTGTAGAAATAAGATATGGAATACGTGATGTCCTGATGTACCAAGGGAGTTGTTCCAATTTACAACATACTGTACCTACTTTCAAACACAAAGACCGCATCCACTTTCTTTAAGTTAAGAATGCTTATTAAGTGATACTCAAACCAAAATGAGAAACAAACAAAAACAAACAAAACCCATGGAACAAGATATGTTGAATTGAATCCCATGGAACAAGATATGTTGAATTGAATCCAGGTGTAAACCTTTGTAATAGGACAGGAGTTCTAAACCTTTTAAAGCCAGGGCGGGGTCCAGTGGTGGGCATCAGCAGGTTCGCACCAGAACCGGTAGCAGAAATTCTGGCTGGCTCCACCCATCCAAGTTTTGAAATAAAGTAGTCCTAATTCAGGTGCAACGGAGGGTTTTTCCCTTGGCCACGCACACCACAGTGTGATAGTAATTTTTTTTGAGCCCACCACTGGCTGGGTCACACTCCCTCAGACAGCTTTGGGGGCCAGATGGCCATTATGCCCTTCCTTCACTACATCACACTTCCTGGTGTGGTAGAGGCAGTGGGGGAGCCACATGAAATGGTGCCGCAGGCTGCATTCGGCCCATGAACCACAGGTTGAGAATCCCTGTAATAGGGTTTTCCAAATTGTTTCTTCTTATGACTGTTGCTATAGACTTTAAAAATTTGGGGACCTTTTTGAGTACAGTTTTGCTGTAAAATGAGGATACACCAAAAGCGAGTGTCAGTGTATCTCCTACAAACTGAGACCCAAAATTGGGATCCTAGCCATCAGCCATAACAAGCAAGTTCGTAGCAAATTTGAAAGGCCTTCACTCTTGCATTTTCACCTTATGAATGTTAAACCCCAAAAAACATGAACACAGTACTACAGTTCTAACTTAAACTGACAAAGCAAGAAATTAAACTACTCACTATTCCATACTGCTCAAAGACTCCTGTAATGGGTGGTTTTACTAGCAGAGTTTCAGCCATAAATAGAATGCAAATCAATTCTATTTTTATAGCTTTCCTTTTACATGTCATCACAAAGCACCTTTCATAAAGAATCAATCACAAGATGATGGGAACACGAAGCTTTGGAGATTGGATTTAAAACAGGAAACTGATTAGAAGGCAGCATTTGAAATGGGGCACGGGAGAAGGTTTCAGCACTTTGTGCAGTACAACATACCACTGTATGAAAATGGTAAGTGACCAAATCCTAGCCTTTCATCCTTAGTTGAAATGGTATTGGGGAATGAGGGGCATGGAGATCAAATATGCATCAGCTTGCAAAGAGAAGCAGCCAGTAAGGCTGTATAAAGCTGATAGTTACTCTTTCCTAACCTCTTTCCTTATGGTTCTCACCACCCACTCACACATAGAAGCATTCTGTTACTGTTGGGTTGAGTGGGATTATTTTGCCTGTGTATTGGGGAAAATGCATGTGTCGGGACAGTGCCTCCAAGATAACTGGTAGTTGGCACAGACAGAATGTCAGGGGTGGGATAATGTTTTATTATTTTATATTTATTTTATAAATACTTTAATTAATTAATTAATTACAGTATTAATTACAAATATTAATTACAAGTATTAATTACAAAATACAAGTCTAACAATATTACAGTGAAAACCAAAATACAATATCATATAGTATAACAAAACAATTAAGTACAGTAAATGCTATACAGTAGGTCAATACACATAAACATCAATACAATATTACAGTACAATCAAAATACATTAGCCAAATATTATCAGAGCACAATCCTCAATATCCAATAAACAATTCAACAGTGTACAATATACAATATAGGCAAGAAAGAAAAACAAATATACCATTATAATCAAGTTCAAGTATGGCTGTGGTGAAGTCCTACCACCTGGGCAGGGACGGGTGCCCAGGTACCAGGTTATGGTAATGTTCCCAGCACCAGGTGCCATGGCAGCCTCTCACCCTGCTCACAGGTGGAACTCAGCTGGGAGCAGGCAGCAAAAGTCATGCCTCATGGCAACCTTTTAATGTCCCGGGCTCCAGGTTATGGTGATTTTCCTGGCATTGGGTGCCATGGCGGCCTCCTGCCCCACTTGCAGATGGATTTTAGCCACAGGCCAGCTGGGCAGAGGGTGTTCAGACTCCTGCAACGTCCATGGTTTTTCACCCCAGCCCCAGGAGGGCGGGGACCCATTCCTCCCAGGGAGAAGTAAGAGCAACTGTAGTGAAGGTGGCGTTTTGTAGCCACCCAGCCATGTCACTCAGCTGTTGTCCATTCCTCCCCCGGGGGAGAAGTCCGTCCCCAGTAAGAGCAACAGTGGCAAAGGCAGCATTTTGTAGTTGGCCGGCCGTGTCGCTTAGCTGTTGTCCATTCCTCCCAGGGAGAAGTCCGATAAAAAAATCAACAATGTGGTAAATACATAAATAGAGCTAGTATAGCTTCTAGGTTTGAAACATTGGGCTTTACAATTAATTTGTTTGTATTAAATGTTAGAAATTGGGAGATTGCGATTAATATTAAAAATAATTTTTTAAACTTACTGAATTAACAGTACTGTACTAATTAATCGCATGAGTCTTTAGTTCTAAAATACACAGTGTGGTTTTAATGATTCATTTACTGCTGATCTGTAATGGCACATTTACTCCTTCAGAATTACTCTTTTTCTTGTTTTACAGAGCCTTCCCCAGTCTAATACATTTTTCTAAATAGGTCCTAAATCCCACAATGCACAACTGTTACCTGGAGATGACACAATCAAATGTGTCTTAAAAATGTGAAGTCAGGAAAGCAGTTTGCTCTAGAGTAGGGGTGCCCAAACTCAGGGAGCTGGTTACTATGGCTCAGGGGCTGGATGCAGCCCCCATATGGGCACGTTTTACTTCCACTTCCAGGGGTGCTTAGGGTTTCATGGGCCAGATGAATTGGCATCGGGGGCTGCATCTGTGGTTTGGGCACCCCTGCTCTAGAGCAGGGTTCTGTCATACTTGGATCTCCAGGTGTTCTTGGATTTCAATTACCAGAAACACATGTCAACACTTGCTGATCAGGGCTTCTGGGAATTGAAGTGGAAGAACATCTGGAGAGCCAAGTTTACTGACTCCTGTTCTAGAACATTGGCTCATATCAGTCGTTCCATCATGAAAGAAACACCCATGAATTACTAATAATAGTGGCCCCACATGGAGGTAAGACCCAGTAACTTATCTTCCACTTTTAACAGACATCTATGACAGGTATTTTTATAGATAAGAATATAGAGTGAATAAGAGCTGGCAATTCCCTGTTTTGCACAGCTATTTAAGACAGCAGTAACCAGTTTGCTAATACACACCCCTCCTTAAATAGACAGCTGCATAACTGAAGATTACTAACTTCCAAACTGCCAGAGATAAATTATTTTCAGAAATGAATTGTTGGAATTGTCTGCATCTTTGTGAGGAATCAATCTTCCTTATTGTGCTTACTATACATATGCAACTTTAGCTTCACAAATGTAAGAGATGTTACAAACATTTTATACAAAATATGGAGAGCACAATGGGCAGTAGTCGGGGAACCACTTGGTGTCTCACTCTCACTGTGAAGGCAAGAACTCTTGAATTGGGTGTAGAATATTTAAGAGCCTGTTTCTCCATGTGAAGGCAGACCATCTTGACTGCAGAATGTGACAACACAGTGTGGAAAATGCAAATTCATTTATATTTGCTTTCTGTGGAGTCACACTAGGGAATTCAGTCTGATCAAATTAAGTGGCCACACAGGGAGATGGGAGAAAAGCCTTGTTTTTGGGTTGCATGCCTATTTATAGACCTGCAGGTATTGTTACAAAGAACTACCTTAACAAGCTGATGCAAGGCTTTCCTTTCTCAATTTAATGCATTTTCTCCTCATTATCTTTCTTTTATAAAGACAACTCATACCAAAGGAGAGAAGCTCCATCCTTAAACTCTGACAATGTTGATGACACCGATGACAACCAAGAGTACGTCCCATGGAGAAGTAAAAAGAAGCTTTGACTGAGTGTGTGCTGATGCTGCTTGTGTGTATGTGTATCACCTTTCTTCATGGGACAAAAAGAGGAGGTGCTTGAAGCAGCAAAACAGCATTTTGAGTGTGTGCACACATGGTTCATCCTCCCTTTTCTGTATCAGTTCAAGTGATCACATACCGGGACTAATGAGAAAGGATCAAGTTTTTTAAAAAATTGAAGCTCCAGTGACAGAGGGAAAAAACTATTAATTTCCCTTTGTGTTGTTTGGTCAATGGAAAATAACACACCACAAACCTATAGTATTCCCTGCATTTTTTTTTATCAATATGATTCTTCCCTAAAATAACAAACTGACATTATTTTTTGCGCCCCTGTTTTGGAGTACACTAGTACCTCAGATAACGATGAGACTTGGTTCCACAAGTCTCGTCGTTATCCGGTTTTTAATGTTGTGAGATGCATTGATCACACAATGTTAAAAAAAAGCCCTGTTTCCCTGGAGGCTGCAGGAAGCCAGAACGTCGGGATTTGAATCCTGATGTTTTTACTTGCTGCAGCCTCCAGGGAGGTGGGGGAACTTTGGAAACAGTTTGGATCGGGTCCCCCGACCTCTCTGGAGCTGGCAGGGAGGTCAGAGAGCCTGAAATGGGTAAAAAAAGCCTGACATTTTGGCTTGTTACAGCCTCGAGGGAGGTGGGAGAAGTCCAGAAACAGCTTGGATCGGGTACCTCGACCACCCTGGAGCCAGCAGGGAGTTTATTTTACCCATTTCGGGCTCTCTGACCTCCCTTCCAGCTCCAGGGAGATCGGGAGACCTGATCTGCGCTATTTTTGAAGTTCCCCCACCTCCCTGGATGCTGTAGCAAGTGAAAATGTCAGGATTCGAATCCCGCGTTTTGGCTTGCTACAGCCTCCAGGCAGGTGGAGGAACTTTGGAAAGAGCGAGGATTGGGTCCCCTGACCTCCCTGGAGCCTTTGGGTCAAGGAGCCCAAAATGGGTGAAAAAACTGGACTTTATTTAACTCATTTCGGGCTTCCTGACCCCCCTGCTAGTTCCAGGGAAGTCGGGAGACCCGATCCACAGCTGCAGGGTGGCTGGGGAAGCTGACAGGGAATTCCCATCGGCTTTCCTAGCCACCCGCCCATGCCTCCACAGCTGTCAGATAATGCTGACAGATCGTTGTCCGATGCAAAATTTCTTTAGAAATTTTGCATCGTTATCCAATGTTAGCGTTATCCGATACAGTCATTATCCGAGGTATTACTGTATATCCAAGTCAAACATGAAGTTAAGTTATTTTTTTATTGTCAAGAACAGAATGTTTCTGTCATTAGTTAGAGTGAAACTGAATGTCTCAGGCAGCAAATATTATTGGTGGGCACAGAGCAATACCAGGATGTTGAAGGATAGATGTGTATACCACATAGTCAGGGATGCAACTAACCCTAAATCTACCCTGATGTTCTTGGGTACATGCGCTTGTGCACAATGAGATTAAACAACTGTGTATATTCCCTCTGGTAAACAGTTATACAGTACTTAATAAGCAAGATAAATCAATTCCATTTTGTAAGATTTTGTATCTCTTCTTTGAATTCTTTCCACTATAGTAATTTTTCTTTGTGAAGTTATTGGGACCTTCCTGCCTGCCATAAATGCCTGTGTGTGTTTATCTAGATACATTTATATTGTATAAGTCATAATATGATGAAACCTATGGTCTTTGTATTATCTATATTTATCTACTTTGTTTCAGTTGTGCAATATTTTCTTCAACGTTTACAATATCAATATAAAGCATCCAGCTGCAGTCTGTGAAGCTCTCACACAATTCTATTCATGGCTATTCATAAATTCAGTGAGGTTTAATATATAGTGGTTTGCACAGAATTGCTATTTTAAGTGTGATCAATCGCTATTGATTGTGACCAGATGTTGTCTTACTCTTTGCTATGTTTATGGAGATCTGTATAAGTAATGTTGTACTGTATTATGATTATAAACCTGTGGTATAGTGAAATATATTTTGATCCAGGTGTAGGTGGCTACCTTAAATGAATGGATTGGATTTACATCAGTATTATTTAAATGGTAATATACCCCCCCCCACACACACACACCATTTTCTAAGGAGAAAAAGCAAAGCCTTCAAAAGGTAATCTAGAAAAGCAGAACAATAGAAAACTGAATGCATTAATTGGAATGTAGTTTTAATCCCAGTGTCACAAGAAATAAACTCCAAACAGCTCATGTGTACTACATCACTATATAGGTAGGAATAGCAGATAAACTTTATTTAGTTAAAACTCCCCCTACACCTTTTACTGTAAACTTTAGCATTCTCACAGATCAAATTTTCCTCAGAGCAAGGTAAACAGTCAAGTTATACCTGATTGAGCTATATTGATTTTAGGGGAGAGAGAGATCACAAGTGAATTTGCTCTTTGGACTTTACATTTGAGATTCAGTGTTCTACTATATAAATTCAAGAAGTTTGCAGAGCTTTACTAGGTCCTGCAATTACATTAATATATCAGCTTGGAATCAGCATCTTGAATAGCCTGGATTGGGAATAAATTATCACTTTTATTTATTTATTTTAATTGAACAGAAGCTTGACAAGTGGACGAATGCAGCCACTTGAAGGCTGGCTTTGCCTTGCATACTTTGTGAAGCCCATTTATTATACTTGCTTCTTAATGGCCCCAGGTAAATAATTTATACTATATTCTCTCTCTCTCTTTTTAAATCAATATTTAGCTTCCAAAATTTAAAAATAGGAGGTAAAGCACTAGCATTAATGTTCAAGAGCAATTGCTCTTTCAAAAGGAGTGAAATATTCAAAGAGCATATGCTGGCTAAATAAGAACCACCTGTAAAGATATAGATTTTTCTAGAGATTTAATGGGGAAAAAAATCGTATTGTTGTTCTCAGCTGCAAGATTGCTAAAGAATGACAGCACTGTTTTTCCTGGATTCAACTTTTCCAGTTTTATTTGTTTCATGGTTTAAATCCTACTACTTGTGATATGGGGGAATTTACACAGGAAATTGAAGGTATTGACAGTTTGTGGACCAAAGCTGTTATTTCTTGTCTATTGTATTTAATATTTCATTGATTTTTAAAGGCCACCACATTCTGTTGCCTTGAGTACATTTTTGGTTGAACAACTACTTATGATTTCAATAGCAACCTCTATTCTAATGTATCAAAACCTCACTGGCCCATATATTCTGCCATTCTAAAACATTATGTATATGACATAGCATCATGGCCAGTGATGGGCAGCCAAATGTTTTACTACCACACTGTGGGCGGAGCTGATGTCATGGGCATAACCAATGTCATGATGTCATGGGTGGAGCCAATGACATGGGCAGAGCCAAAGTAAAAATACGTAAAAATACGGTACACGTAAAAGTACACATAAACAACACATAAAAAAACAAATTAAATAGACATTAAATAGACATAAAAACACATAAAAATACAAATTAAAATACACATTAAATAGACATAAAAACACATAAATACACATACAAGTACACATAAAAACACACTGCAAGAACTGGGTGCTCAATCCATCATGTAGTACTTGGGTCTTGAACTGCATACTTGCCAGCCTTCCATCTAACAAGGTGAGCTTCTTAACCACTGAGCCACCACAGCCCCCTTAGTATGAACATGAGACATAAAGACTAAATTCCACACAGCATGCCCCATCCTCAATATCTCTGGACCCATGGATACTTTTCAAGAGCATATGTGCCTAATGCTAAACAGAGTAGATTTCACTGAAATCAAATTGACTACAGTTATAATTTAAATAATGATATAATGTTCTAGTATATAAATTCAAGAATCAAAGTTTGAAGAGCTTTAATGATTAGATGAGTCATTTCCTCCATAATTTCCATTGATTCAAACAGGCCTATTCTATTGTTGTTGTTACTTATTTTAGCACAGTAACTTGCAACTTGAGTAGGCCCATTTTAATAACAAACCCTTGCAGACCATATCCCCAATGATTTAATGGGCCACTCTAGTGTGAATTTGCACTGAGCTGTTGTCTTATAATATTAAATCTGAATTTATAACCTCTATTCTACAAAACTATCTTTGAGTTATAATGCATATTCAATTAAATTTCAGCACACCGATTTTTTTTTGGAAAGGTATCCCCCCCTTTTTTTTTTAAATTAAAACAAAATGATTTCCAACCACTCCACTACTAAGGTCTAAAGAGGTGAAAGGAGAATATAAACACGTAAGACATTTTGATTTAAAAAATAATCTCAGCTTTGAGGTTGAATATTGTTTTAAAAATGGAAAGTAGATTGGGAATTAGAACTGGATGATTGGTATAGAAAGATATGTAACATAGCTATAAATGATAAAATTGCATGTGAGTTATGGTTTTAAAAAAGGGCTTAAAAATAAACTGATTTTAGAGAAATTTGATGAGAACCTTTAGAGTATTTTTTAGAGAAAAGGAAAGGAATAAAGCCAGAGCAAGTTGTATTATCTTTTTGAAATGAGGGGGGGATATAAAAATGTAATGATGTTGGGAATAGTTAATCAAGATGCTTTATAATGTCACACTAGTAGTGGGTGCACATAGTAGTTATATGTAATTTTGTTAAGATTTTTGTTTGTTTTTTCTGTAGTTGTGATTTTTTTGTGGGGGGGTTTCTGTATTTTAGTAAAATACAAATTTTAAAATCCCCTTTCAGGTTTTTTTTTTTTTAAATGATTTTCATTCATTCTGGTGCTAAAATCTGAAGAGGTGAAGGCAAGTATAAGCATATTCAAATCATCTTGTCTAGCAGTCTCCCAACAAATGGGAATCCAACCTTATCAGGTTTTCCAATGTTGACAACATTTGCAAGAATTCAGCCCCCCATGTCTTTTAGGAAGGCTAAACACTCCTACTGTTTCAATGGTTATCATCAATGCAGGAGTCTTACGACTGCTTTCCACTTGTCCCATGCCATAATGAAGAGGACTTAATGGGGATGATTTCTACTTCCCAGCACTGGAGTAAGAAGTTCAACAGAATGTGGCAATAGGCTCCAAGGAAGAAAGGATCATAACAGCAGCCTCAGCTAACTAGATATCGAGGCAGAAACCCTTTTCCCCAATGAGGGAGCAGATGAATATTTCCTATCTTCCTTCCTCTAAAGATCTTCAGAACAATGAGAACAAATAACCCCAAGATCAAAGCGTCAAGGAAACAATAGCACCATAAATCCAAGCTGTGTTCTGCTTCCATGCTCTCTTTAGGGCATTGGTGCCCAAACTTTTTTTCTTGTAGACCAGTCCCACCCCCAACACACAGCTGCAGGGGCTGGAGGTGGACTGCTCCCACTGCTTACAGTTTTTACATCAGCAGTGGTGGCGACAGAGGCAGTGACTATGCTTTTTTCAGGCTGCTCCAAGCAGCCTCTCACTCAATCCTTTCCACTCAGCAGCCTGTGCTGAAGCCAATTGCTGCCTCGGGGGAATTTTTGGAGCCTCCTGCAAGTCAAAATTTGCAGCACTAGGAAAGCCCCCCGGCACACTCAGGATGGCATCATCCCGAGCACGCCAGGGGGCTCTCTTAGCGCCATTAATTTTGACTTGCGGGAGGCTCCAAAAATTTTCCCCAAGCAATGATTGGCTTCAGCACAGGCTGCTGAGGGGAAAGGATTGAGTGAGAGGCTGCTATGAGCAGCCTGGAAAAACCACAGTCGCTGCCTCTGTTGCCACCACTGCTGACATCAGGTGGTGGGGCTGGGGGGGTCCGTGGTGAAGCCTGGGTGCTCACCATGGGCCACATTAATTATATGCAGGGGGCCAATTAGGCCTGCAGGCCAGAGTTTGGGCACCCCTGCTTTAGAGAATAGGCAGTGCCACGTGTTAAACTTCACTTTGATAAAGAATCAAAAATGAAGTTTACACACAGAAAGAAGGGAGGGGTCCATTTTATGTTAATAAGACTTTTGCTAGCTGCAATACATCTTGACGTGTGAGCAGTCCTACTGGAAGTGAAGCCATTTTGCATCAGAACTTTGAAAAGTTAAAGCAAAATCATTTTAAGGTCTGATAAATCTAACATCATAGCAACTGCAGCAGGAGTCATTTGAGGAACTACATGCAGTGGCATTTCAAAAGGCCTCTCTATGGGAAAAAAAATGAAATGACTTCGGTAACAAAGAACAGTTCACTCAGGTGAAGCTGAACTGGAACTTTGTCTAGTCACAGTACTTGAGTGATATATTTTTAAATAGGGGAAGTTGAGTTCTTCTGAAAAGACTTATAATCTCTATCTTTTTGCAAAGATGTGAAACAGTTATAAATTGGGCACGTTAACAACAATGACTTCTGCAATTCACTTTGGCTTTCAGGGGATTCCACATCATTTATCTCATACACCTCAGTGAGAGCAGTCTGCTGTCTTTGAGTCAGATCATTTGAGCTGGTTGAATTGTTTGCTAATCTAGTCCCTTTCTCAGCGTGGAAAAGCCGACTCAGTTCTACATCACTTCCTTATATCCCATTCTGGTATGCGGGCCAACATGAATAGAATTCCATTACTACTGACTCTCTACCCGCCTCAGAGAAGCTTTTTTTTTAACCCTCCTAACTGATGCAGGGGGACTGTGGTGACTCAAGTGGTTAAGATGCCCAACTGGCTGACCGGAAGGTTGGAGTTCGATTCCTGTTTACTGCTTGATGGAATGATCTCCTGTCTCTGTCCTAGCTTCTGCCAACCTAGCTGTTTGAAAGCAAGAAATTGCAAATAGATAAATAGGGATCACTTTGGTGGGAAGGTAAACAGCATCCTGTGCACTCTGGTGTTGAAGCATGCCTGCCACATGCCTACAGAAATGTTTGTAGATGCAGACAGCTCTGGCTCTTTGGCTATAAATAGAGATGAGCACTGAACCCTAGAGTCAGATATGACTGGCTTTTGAGCAAGGGTGATGTTTACCTTTTACCTATCTGATGCAGTGCTATGACAATGGGCTGGGAGGGCAAATAGTTATAATTTCCCTGCCCCTCTGTACATCACATTTCTCTCACTATAAAAATTCATGGTTATGTGTCTTATTTTATTTCTGACTGATTATGAGTGTCCTTTAATTGAATACACAATCCTTTACTTCATGTTCCTTGGCTTTCTGTAACTTCAGCTCCTAGAACTGCTTTGTTATTTCTCATTTTGTCACTTGCTCTCAACAACAATAATGTTCTGATTATAGCTCCTTGGCACCATTGTTCAAAGTTCACTTCTAAATGCAAAACTAACTTGACATATCAGCATGTTACTCGGCTTACAGTTAAAAGGATTACATTTCCATCTTTTGCATAAAGTGATGTAATTAATTTTGATTCCTGCAGAGAGAGTCAGATGTCTTTCTTCTTACTGTTACACCAGAATAATGCACAGTTGAAAGAGCTGACAGCTAGAGTATAACTCAGCAGTTTCTTAACCTTATTCTAGGTATCTGCAACTGTATGTCCATAAATTTATGATTGCCAGTTTTTAAGGCTGACTATTCAGCACCCATGCAATCAATAATACTTTGTGCTCTTCTGTAATTAGAGTGCAGTTATCTCTTTAGTTGCTCATCTTTTCTTTTTCATAAATAGTTGATGCAAGTAGGTAGGCAGTTAATAGTAGTCAGAAAAGCTGAATTTTTTGAAAGGAAAAAATAGGATAGGTTGTATTAACTCCATTTCTGATGGTGTACTGAGTTTGTACTCTTACAGAGAATGACAATTTTGACTTTGCACATTACCCAGTGTGTGCTTTAGTCATTAAATACTTGATAGAGTATGGGATTTCACAACATATTATAAATATATAAAACTGGGTTATACCAGGGATATTAAGGGTGTTGTGCCAGAAAGGATTTTTACAGCAGGAAATACTATTCTTTTCCAGAACCACTGTCAGTATGCAAAAATTAATGTTAAGTAAAGGTAAAGGTTTAGGTTTCTCTTGCTCAAAAGCCAGTCATATCAAACTCTAGGGTTCAGTGCTCATCTCTGTTTCAAAGCCAAAGAGCCAGCACTGTCTGCTTCTGCATATGTTTCCAAGGTCATGTGGCAGGCACCTTCCCACCAAAGTGGTCCCTATTTATCAACTTGCAATTTCTTGCTTTTGAACTGCTAGGTTGGCAGGAGCTGAGACAAAGATGGGAGCTCATTCAATCCTTTGGTACTTGGGAACCAAACTGCTTACCTTCCATCTTCCAGTCAGCATCTTAACCATTTGAACCTCTATGAAATTGTTAAGTATACAGCTTGTTTCTTTGTTGTACATCCCAATATGGCATTACTGAAGTGATGTTTGTTGAGGGTTATGGTCTTTTCAGGCAGTCATTTAGCTTGTTGGTAATTAAGACTTTATGAAGGACTGAACTGTTCTGAGTACAGGGCAATTTTTTTCAGAGCATTTCACTATTGTGGTCCATACTGACTGTAAACAAAAACAATTATGAATATTATGTGCTTATTGAATCTTATTTCAGATGTTTCTGAGGATACATTCCTTCAGTATCAACTTCACTGTTGAAGAAAGAGTCCTAGAGTCAGGATATAGCAGGGTTGTGTCATTTCTGAACCTGTAGATCAGTTTTTCCCAAACTTTGGTTTTGGGGCTTCAATTCCCAGAAGCCTAAGTCAATTCCCCCAAAGCACTGATCAGCCAATGTACTGACTTAGGCTTCTGGAAATTGAAGTCCTCCTGTGTGGTGTGTGCCCCATGTTGGGAACCACTGCTCTAGATGCTTTAGGAGTCAAACAATATGATAATATCTAAGTGCTCCCCAGCCCCAGGATACAATCTTCATCAATATTCAACAAGATCAGGCAGTTCATTTGCCTCTTGAGTGGTCCCTTCTACTTTCAGAGACTATCATTCCTTACTTTCATTCTTTATTATAAAAGCCTCCAGCAGTATTTCAGTCAAAAACTCTGCTCACAATCTGAGTTCAATGGTGACGGATTTAAGCCTTCATCAGCTTTCCATCCTTCCAAGGTTGGTAAAATAGTACCCAACTTGTTGGGTCAAAATGCTAATTATTTTTAGCATCTCCCAGAGCAAGCTCTAAGTGCTATGGGATGGCATATAAGTGTAACTGGTATTAATATCTTCCCTGACTCAAGTAAATGTTCATTTATTTATCCTTACCATTCATCTACTTTTCATCTAAGACGTTAACAATGAATAATAATAATACAGCAATGAATGCTTGTTCTTGTCCTTCAGGCACCATTTCAAAAGCAAACTGAGATAGCAAGTACTCCAGAAATATTTTCAGGGCTCAAGAGTTAATAGATCACAATAAATTTTGCCTATTTACGAGTGTGTTTCCTCAACTGATGCCATCATAATCACCATCATTTGGCCAAAATAAATGAACAATTTGCCATATTATGACATGTAATACTTCAATCAATCAGTCAATCAAACAAACAGTAGTGCTAAGCCAACTTGTTGACAAAATTAGAAAGGAAAAAAGGAAATTTTAAAAAGGACAAAATATGGGAGCAATTTAAAGACTAACACATTTGTTTCAGTGTGAGCTTTTGTAGAAAAAAATCTACTCATTCAGACAAATTTCAATCCATCAAAACTCACAGTGAAACAAAATGCTTTGTCCTTGTTTTTTTCCCTTTGTTTTTAGTTATCTCATGATTTTATCAATATTCTGAGACAAGCTATCATGGCTACTTATTCAGAATCTAATACTGTAGTTCAAATGAAAAGTATAAGAAGACAAAAATTTATGGAAAAAAGATAAAATTTGTAGAATTTTACTATATGTGTATATACACACAGTATTTGATGCATTTTTCATTTGCAATTCAGTATTGATGCTTATTTTTATGATAGCATCTGTTCCTCTGAACTGGAAGATGCAATTATATATATCTACCATTCTTTTTGGACCATAAGATGCACCTGACCATAAGATGCACCCAGTTTTTAGAGCTTTTAAAAGCTTTTAAATTTTTTTAGAGTTTTTAAAAGCTGTGATTGATCGGTGCTTGGGTTGTGGGGAGGAATGGGCATGCATGACGGTTCCCCCCAACCCAAGTGCCGATTGTGGGCTGTGATCGATTGGCGCTTGGGTTGGAGCGAACTGGTGCACGCAACCATTCTTCCCCCAACCCAAGCAGTGATTGATCACAACATGTGATCGGTGCTTGGGTTTTGGGGAGGAATGGGTGCGTTCACCGGTTCCCCCAACCCAAGCGCCGATCGTTCACAGTGCGTGATCGGCTCTTGGGTTGGGGGAAACTGGTGTGCATGCCCATTCCTCCCCCCCAACCCAAGCGCTAATCATGCACTATGATTGATTGGCACTTGGGTTGGGGGGAACCGGCGTGCGTGTCCATTGTTCCCCCCAACCTAAGTGCTGATCACACATTGTGATCAATCGTTGCTTGCATTGTGGGGAGGAATGGGCCTGCATGCTGGTTCCCCCCAACCCAAGCACATTTGGAACATAAGACACATCCTCATTCCCCCCCCTCCAAACACACACACTTTGTCTTATGGCCCGACAAATGATGATTGAAGGGGAGCCTCATAAATACTTGCCCTTCATAATTCTTTATCAAAAATGGGTGAAGAAAGGATAAAACAGTAATCATTAAAGGAAAAAAACTTCGTTATAACATGCACAATGTTGTTAAGTAAGAACCTCTAAAAATCCTGTTCTTTGTATGTATATTTTGCTTTTTACTATTGCTCTGGCTATGTCTAAAAAGAATGTACAGTACTTTATCAGTTTGACAGATCAACATTAAAATACAACAGGGTACACTAAGAAGCAAATAAAACTCATCTATAATGCTGCAGATATTCAGTTGAGGTCCTACACAAAATGAGGAGTGATGGGCGGAAAAGGGAGTTATAAATCTTTTGTGAAATTGCTCTATTCAGCACTTCTTGTAGCTGGAAAAGAGTATGTCTGAAAATATAAGTAATCTGTTCTGACAAAGCATGCACAGAGCTCTTGGGGTTTGCCTGCATGAGGTACCCATCTTAAAAAGTTAATTCGCTGGGTTTCAATGTTTTAAAGAAGCCTGTAGTGAAACAGCCCCAGCTAACTAGCCATAGAACAAGCCTGCTTTCAAATACCTGGCTACAGAAGATGTATTTGGGGAATAATTTGAAGGAAGAGATGAAACAGGCTTTCACTTTGATTTCTTACTTATATTTATATCTTGCCTTTCCTCCAGTGAGTTTACCTCTTTGTTCTTCCCACACTTTACTCTCATAATTAACCCATGAAAGCATGCTGAAAGTGAGTCATTGACCCAAGGTAACCAAGTACATTTTAATAGTAAAAATGACTACCCCCTTGCAGAGTTCTTTTAAAAAAAAAAGATGGACACATTTTGATAGGAAAACAGAAGCCTTATTGCGATCAAGGATAACCTTGGATATTTCCAGGGTAAACTTATGATGAGCAGAAGGCAGGGCTGTAGCTCTATGCCATTCACCTTTGGTTTTGTCATTCTCCCTCATGTGCAGGTCAGCAGGTTTGAAAAGGGAGAGCTCTGTTGATGTGAGCCAGAGCCATAATTTTCCGAGGCCATGACTCGGAGGAAATGCCCCCAGAAATAGTGGAACTCTTCCTTCTACTTATAGGAGAACAAGCAAAATGATGATGGAGGCCAGAGCACTTTCCTCTATGGGTAGTCAATTTATCCAAATATATAACATCTGAATATGATGCTGGAAAATAGTTTGTAAAACTACCAGCTAAGTCTTTGTCTTTTAGTGAATAGTAAAGCAATTTAATTTGTATTGGGAAAGACCCTTTTTTGACAATCTGCAGCACTGCTGTCTATCAGACTGTCATCATATTCATTATTAACCTAAGAGGGAAAGAAGCACAAATCCCTATATCAGTAGATTGCTTTTTCCCGAAGCCATGAGTGCATATGTGAAAAAGGCCCAGACACAGCTTTTCTCATCGGAATGTATCAAACAAGTTGGAATCACCAGCTGTGTATGAAGGTTCAGCTTCAGCTGATGAGTTGCTAAATGGGGAGAGGCAGTCTTTGGGTAGTGTGAAGGCTTTAAGGCTTTAAGCATCATCTTGAAATGAACTTAACTACTGTATAGCAATAGCAATTACACTTATTTGAAAGCAAGAAATTGCAAGTAGATAAATAGGGAACATCTTGGTGGGATGGTAAACAGCATTCCATGTCTAGTCATGCCTACCACATGACCATGGAAATGTCTACAGAAGCAGACAGTGCTGGCTTTTCAGCTTTGAAACAGAGATGAGCACTGAATCCTAGAGTCGGATACAACTGGCTTTCGAGCAAGGGAAAACTTTACCTTTATCTCCCCATAGTGCTTAGTGCACCTTCTAGGTGATTCACAACTAGCATTTTGCCACCAACATGCTGGGTACTCATTTTACTGACCTCAGAAGACTGGAAAGCTGAGTCAACCTTGTAGGTTCGAACTCAGTACATCAGTTGCAGTACATCTGTTGAAACTGGCTGCAGTACATCAGTTGAAACCCTGCCCCTCCAGGGCTCTCCCTATAGCCAATGCAATGAATGCAGAACAGGTTGAATATTTTTAATACCTGACAGAAAACATGCCTTGGCAGTTAGCATTAGTCAAAGATTGCATATAGGTGACATATAGACATCCTCCAGATACTGCAGTGTTGATCATCTTGACTTGGGACATGGGAGTTATAGCTCAACACATATGGAAAGCAAGAGATTGGAGGAGAGGTCAGAAGCTTCCAAGAGAAAGGTTGCTGAAAGATTTCCTCAGGAAAGAGTTAATCTACTTGTAATCACAAAACCACTCTGGGTGAGAGTGGGGGGCATGTTACATTTGAAGTGTTTGGCATATGGTGTTCTCCATTTAATTCAGTGGATGCAACAATGATACTATTTCTAGTGCAATCATTCCAAGGAAATGTTTGCAATTGTCAGTCATTTAGGGGTTTCCACCCAATAGGAAGATCTAAGGGGACTAGGGTGGCTCAAGTGGTTAAGAGGTTGAACTTGATGACTGGAAGGTTGGCAGGTCAGCAGTTTGAGACCCAAGTGCTGTATGATTGAAGGAGCTCCCATCTCTGTCCCAGCTCCTGCCAACCTAGCAGTTTGAAAACAAGAAATTGCAACTAGATAAATAAGGACCACTTTGGTGGGAAGGTAAACAACACCCTGTGCATTATTTATTTATTTATTTATTTTATTTTTTGGATTTATATACCGCCCTACTTGGTGTAACCAACTCAGGGCGGTGTACAAGACAAATAGAATACAGTCACCAATACAATACAATACATTAATAGGGCATAACAAGACTGTGATAGAACACCACATAGCAAAACAGCAATAATGTGGCAATACAATCGAGCAATAATATAGCAGTACAATCCAACAATACAATGTAGAGATATAATCCAGCAATACAATGTAGCAATACAGTATAGTAATACAATGTCAAGAAAATACAATCCAGCAATACAATGTAACAATATGGTCAGATATCATAGATACAGTGTTCTCTCACCGCCCGCAACCTGTGGCAATCTTCTTCTCCTCCAGGTGAGATGGCGGGACCTGGAGGGAGGGCAGGAGTGTCCACTCACCGCCCGTAGCTGGTGGCAGTCTTCTCCTCCGGGCGAGATGGCGGGGCCTGGAGGGAAGGCGGGAGCATCCTCTCACCACCCGTAGCTGTCGACAATCTTCTCCTCCGGGCAAGATGGGGGTTGCAAATTTGAGAGGGGTTGCAATTTTGATTTCTAAAATAATGTCACTGAAAAGAGATGAAGTCTAATATTTCCTCAGAATGTTCTTGCATATCAGTGATCTACAAATGCTTTTTTTATGTACTCCTCTTCCTCTGCTGTATTTCTACATCCTTCTTGAAAGTCTTCTTTATAGTCTTTCTTCAAGATTTCATCAGTAACTGTCGTTCTCCGAGTATGTTGTTTGGGGATTCACACGGCCCAACCTGACCTCCCCTCGAGGCTGCCGGCCTGAGATGGCCTTATGCTCTGCAGGCACTTCTAGTGTCGAACATGCATGTCACATGTCCACAAAACATCTGCAGATGCAAATAGCACTGGCAATTTGGCTGTAAACAGGGATGAGCATTGCATATAGGTGACATATAGACATCCTCCAGATACTGCAGTGTTGATCATCTTGACTTGGGACATGGGAGTTATAGCTCAACACATATGGAAAGCAAGAGATTGGAGGAGAGGTCAGAAGCTTCCAAGAGAAAGGTTGCTGAAAGATTTCCTCAGGAAAGAGTTAATCTACTTGTAATCACAAAACCACTCTGGGTGAGAGTGGGGGGCATGTTACATTTGAAGTGTTTGGCATATGGTGTTCTCCATTTAATTCAGTGGATGCAACAATGATACTATTTCTAGTGCAATCATTCCAAGGAAATGTTTGCAATTGTCAGTCATTTAGGGGTTTCCACCCAATAGGAAGATCTAAGGGGACTAGGGTGGCTCAAGTGGTTAAGAGGTTGAACTTGATGACTGGAAGGTTGGCAGGTGCGACTGGCTATTGAGCAAGGGAGGATGTCTAATGTAGAAGACATGTATTTGAGAATTGTATTTTAGTTGAATTGCAAATTACCTTTACCTAAGGAGGTCTAATACTTGTTTCTTATTTCATTAATTTGTGTGCATAGTAACTCCGCTAACAACAGTGCTGATGAAAACTGCACACCTTAATTTACCATGAAGCCACTTTTGCTTTAAAGATGACAGCAAAGGAAATTTTAGGAAAGATCTGAAAGTTGTTTTCATTGATGCAGCCTCCACATGGTAACTATTGATTGAACTCATTTAACAGTTTTCAGAGCTATATTTAAAATGGCAGTTCATGTAGTCTCCCTGCAATTAGTAATAAAATGAAAGCAATTCACTTTACAAATGAAAAGATATCTTTAATAGATATATCCTTGGGGAGCAAGACACCTAGAATTACCCTTGGCTGCCACAGCAGACATGATTGAACAACATTAATGCTGTGGAAAGAGCATTAATTTGGCAGTTAAAGAGATTTAAAGAAAAAGACAGTGGGGCCAATAATTTCTTCAGTACTTCATCTAATTTGCTTTCTTTTTATCTGTGCTTTTGAAATAATTGGTGAATTTTAACAAGTGTATCATTGAAATTAAGGGCAATTAAAGTTCTGAAGGCTTTCTTAGCTCCTCCTTTTACTTTCTCGCTTTTTATGCTCCAAATATTTGCCGAAAATGTCTGTGTCTAAAACTATTAGCCAAATGACAAGGGAAAATTTAAAACAGTTATGAAATGATTCATATTCATACTATTCATCCATTCATTTCAAGGAACCACACCTTGATTAATTTTAATGCCATGACAAAATAATGTTTCAATATTTATTTAGCACACTGCATCATTATAATGCAAGATGGATTATAATTTAAAAATTTAGAATGCAATATTTCTCTTCAAACATAATATGAATCATTACAATGGAAAAAGCTAACCATACATAAAACCTGACCTGTATGAACAATAGCTACCAGTAAAGGTGGGAAATACATTACTTATTGGTCCCAAATTACATGTCAGCATTCTGTGGTATTCTTCTATCCTCCTGCACCAAATAAATGTGGGAAACCTAGATAATAACCCTAACAGTGATATCATATTAAGACCAGCACGGGATAAATTATATGGTGCATTTTTCCCATTGTGAAGTTGTTATGTTTTCTAATATCATATCATCAACGTCCAGTTCTTCACAATGATCCATTCAGGCCCAGAGCCAGGACCAGTGCTACTGTTAAATAGAGTGAGGCAGACATCTCAGTTATGACAGTCAGCTAGCAGAACAATACAGCTTTTATATTTTAGTATTCCCATTGTTTAGACTGTAAGCTGCCGAGAGTCACCTCGGAGAGGGGGCAGCAATAAAAGTCTGTCTAACTAACTAACTAACTAACTAACTAACTAACTAACTAACTAACTAATTTTACTGGCAAGAAGAGACAAGTGTTTGTGGGATTTTGTGCCTCAGCTGCTAAAACAACTTGGTTTATTTGAGATAATACACTGCAGGTTCCTGCTTGCTTAGGGTCACTTCATTCAGAATTCAGTTATTTCTCCATTTAAGGTGATGCCTCAAATTTAATGCTTCAAGAAATACTCTGTAAGCATGATCATGCTGACAAATATTTTTGTTCAGTTGCATAGTCATGTTCAACCTTTTGAGACCCCATGGACCATAACATGCCAGGTTTTGCTATTATCCACTATCCTCTGGAGTCTGCCCAGGTCCATGCCCACCACTTCAACAATGCTGTTTAACCACCTCATCCTCTGATGCCCCCTTCATCTTTTGGTATCGATCTTTCCTAGCATTGAGGCCTTCTCCATTGAGTCCTCTCTTTTCATTTGATGCCCAAAGTATTTAAGCTTCAGCTTCAGTATATCTCCTTCCAAGGAGAAGTTAGGGTTGAAATCCTTTAGGATCAACTTATTTGATCTCCTTTCAGTCCAGTGTTCTCTGAAAAGTTTTCTCCAGTGTTGTATCATTGTGATTTGATCAGTTTAATTGTGAGAACAAATTCTCCAAATATCTGATCAATAACACAGGTTGTTCATTCCCTGTTATGGTGAAAATGTCCTGTTCTTGGACCATCCTGAACCAATGATCTAGGAACATTTCCTTCTTGCTATTGTAAGGCTACAGAAATAGGTTGCATTCATCTATCATCAATTGTGTAAACATCTATTTGAGTAGGCCTAGTGCAGCATAGTCTGACAGTGTGGTGAAGGTTGATGGATCATGTCACTGTATTGCCATATGCTGTATGCATGTGTGGAACTGTTAATAAAGAGAGCTACTGGGAGAAGGAGGTCAGGGAGAGAGAGAAGTGAAGACTCAGAAGTACCTAGCAAGTCCCCCACAAATCTTGTGTCATCATTCTGATGGTCAGAATTCCATGTAGTTTACTACACTCCAACACCATAGTTCAAAGGAATTTATTCTTCTTCTCAGCCTTCCATATGGCCCAGCTCTCACAGCCATACATTACTACTGGGAAGATCATCAATTTAACTACAGTAAAACCTCATATAACACTAAAACCTGGTTCCACAAGTCTTGGTGTTATATGATTTTTAGTGTTATCTGATCCTCTATGGGATCCATAGAGATACATTGTAACCACACAGGCTTTAGCGGTTGTTATCTGAAGCATCCCATAGGATCTTAATGTTATCTGATGCAATTCTTCCCCCCAGATTCCTTAATGTTATGCGATTTTAGTGTTATTCGATACTAATGTTATATGAGGTATTACTGTATATGGATTTTTGTCACCAGGGTGATGTCTCTACTTTTTATTATTCTGCCTAGGTTTGCCATAGTTTTCCTCCCAAGGAATAAGCATCTTTTTTATTTCAAGGCAACAATCATGCATGTGCGTGCATACATGCGTGCATGCATGCGTGTGTGTGCTCTGACAAATAGTATCTCATAAAAAGACATAAGATTCAAGAGTCCATATACTCTTGACTGCCTTTCAGTGTTCCCAAGCAAATTGTGTGTCACATGGTGGAAGTCACACAGAAAAAGCTGAAATGGATTGAAACTTTAATGTGTGGTTGTGCAGGTGACCCTACTTTCAAGTGGTTTTACTTATTGGATTTGAATGCTCTGTAGTCCTTTGTGACTTCTATCCATCTAAGCAATAATTCTGTACAGGAATTGGTGGCTCTAGTTTAACTGAAATACTTCAAAGGACATAACATGGGTAATACACGCTACTCACCTGCCAACAGCAAGAGGCACTGAAATTAACCATTAGAAAGAGAGAGATTGGAAGTCAGTTCTAATTTCACTATCCCAAATTTGGGTGATTTGAGGACCACAACAAGGTTACTGTTTTACAGAACCATACTTTCTAGAGTGTTGCAAACTTTGTGTCTATTGACATGTTTCATTAGCAGCAGAGTAAAAGTCTGGGCCCATAAACACAATGGGGAAAAACTCAAGATCTGTGGGGCACACATTGCCTATTCTGATTTAAACAGTGGCCAGGATCCTTTTGCTATGCTATGCTTGTATAGAAAGAAGGATATCACCAGTAGTCACAGAGTACAACTAATTCAAGAATTCAGTTACCAAATTACCCCAGAAAATATAATGCAAGTACATAGATCTGTGGGGAGCGGGGACAGAACAAATAGTTTGGACAGAATAGCAAACACATCTGGACTTGTTATGAGTAAGAACATCTCAGTCTACTTGGGGTTTATATAGTTTTTTGCTTGAATAATTTTGAAGTCAATTCTCTAGTACGTTGCCTTAGAATCTATTGTGGGAAGTTTTGTTTGGAACTATTTTAAATCCACAAGCAAGTAGACACTGTTGAATGCTCTGAGAAACATGTATAGTGATTATTCATACCTGCTTCTTGTGGCTGTGGGATCCTAGATAGGGAGAGGAATGACTCTCATTCAGGCAGGCAGAATGCAGCTAGATCAAGCACAGATAATAATATATTTTGCAAATCCAGATTTACTGTACTAGAGTTTCACTAAGACCAAAATCCACCTCATGTTTCACTTGGAATTAATAAGCCAACTTATAAATGTATTATTATTATTATTATTATTATTATTATTATTATTATTATTATTATTATTATTATTATTATTATTATTATTATTATTATTATTATTATTATTATTATTATTATTATTTCAATTTATATGCCGCCCTACTTGGTCAAAACCAACTCAGGGCGGCTCACAACATACAATTAAATACAATATAACAGTTCGGTAATAATACAATATAAAATACAGTGCAACAAGCCAAAATAAAATAAATATAACACAATATGATAGGGCTACAGTCCATAATCAATATTCAGTACCAAATGGACAATAAACAATATACTCACAATACAATCCATACCCAATCCATACCCAATACAAAAATGAAAAAATAAGTTATACACTAATCAATTAACAATATGAAATACTAAGAACAAGAGGAGCAAGAGGTCTAAAATCTATGCCTTGTATGGCTTCTCACACCTGCTACACCTACTGTGGTGTTGATGTTGGGAATAAAGACTGTGTTTTATATAGCAGCACTTAGGTTTTTCCTTTCACATTAACCAAAAAGTAGCTATTTTATTCATTTTGAGAAATTGAAAAACACAAAATCATTCAAATTTTAACTCTCATAGGAAATAATAATGTTTGGAGGTCTTAAAACTAGGGGTGTAAATCTTTCCTTCTTTCATCCTGATGAGCAAGGATAGGAAAAAGCATTAAAATGTGGTTGAAGAAAGTTCATGAACACTGATCTATGGGTTAGAGTAAAATAACTTGGCTTGTACATGTTGGGAGCAATAATAAAAGTGATCTCCCTGAACATCTGAGAAGAAGCTTCTTAACGGGGAGACCTTTAGCCAGTGGTGGGCAGCAACAGGTTCATACACCTCTGGGCAGGGGGTGACAAAATTGGGTGACCTTCGGGCAGAGGGGTAGTAAAATTGTGTGGCCACGCCCACCTTCCTGCCCTGCCCCATCAGGTTTTGTCCCTGCAAGTGGTTCAAGGTCTCCCTTGCTCAAAAGCCAGTCATATCTGACACTAGAATGCAGTGCTCATCTCCATTTACAGCCAGAGCCAGTGCTGCCTATGTTTGCAGATGTGTACATGGCCATATGTCAGACATGACTAGATCGCCCATGATGTAGGCTCTGCCCACGAGGTAGGCTCCACCCACAGTGTGGTAGTGAAATTTTTTTGCTGCCCACCATTGCCTTTAGCCACATACCAGCTTTCACTCACAACTACATTAAGCCTTAAACCAATTCAGAAATAGGCTCATAGATAGTTTTGGCATTATTACAGTCTTCTACACATAATATATCTTATAGTTCCCTGTTATGTTAAAGCTAAATAAATAAATTTCATGTCAGCAATTATTCTGGGTTGAAAGGAGATTTGTTGGAGAAACTCCACTCACGGGATGCCCGGATGAGGCTCCTTTCATGTCCCGAAGAGCGTCATGCAACACTCAGGTATTGAAACCCAACCTTCCAGTCTCCAAGCTCAGCATCTTAACCACTAAGCTACCACAATGCTGCATGTCAAAGTTAATACATGTGTAGCCATAGCTTTCCCATGCTAAGTGTTGTTGTTTTTTTTAATTCTGGGATGTGAGTTGAATCCATGCTAAGCATTTATCTCTATCCCACTACCATATTTCCTTTGATTTTACAGTTGTGGATGACAGAAGAGGACTTCAGATACAGTAGATTAAGATAATCAGGATAAAAGATGAAAGCTGTACTGTGTAGAATTTGAATATGCTTGCATTTTATGCACTTTGTCACCAAGGAGAATAGAGAAGTGCTTTGCCTCAAGCAATGGCTGAGAACCTGTTGTTCTCGAGAAAATAACTTCCCATAGGAACTTTGAATAAAGTATGATTGCTTGACAAAGCTATTCAGAATCAGCAGCAATATCTTTAGGTATTTTGGAGATCTCTATTCGAAGATGCATTTTAAATGCACTTTTATATTGTTTGCACTCTACATATGAAACCATGACCTTAAAAATACATTTGACTAAATTATGCACTGCACATATGAAAAACACCTCTGACAGTTATCAAAGCTCCAATGTACTCTGAATCTTCTGTAGGTATGGCACTGAGTAAGATAGTTTGTATAGATTATCTTGGAAACCTTGACTTGACAATTTCACAGCACGAGTAAACAGCTTTAGGACATATCTAGATGAAAGGACTTGCTGGGCTCCAACCAGTGAGAGATCATTATAAACTGCTGGGTTGTGTTCTGACATAAAGTAGCTCATGGCAATGGCCTTGGTATCATCTTAAACACGTTGTGTTTTTTCTTAATCTTGTTTTTTCTTTACCACTGACTGTTGAAGAAAAGCAGATGTGGCCAACACATTAATTCACTTTACAACAGGGCCAACTGAATTTATGAAAAGCTGGCTCCTAAAAATGATGACTAAATATTGCCTTCAGTTTTGAAGGTTGTTTGCATTTGAATAGCAGTTGCTACAAATAAGAGCAGGAGAGTTCTGCTGCCCTCATAACCTATTTGTGGACATCCTATTTATGTCTTGATGGCCATTATTGGAACAGAAGAGTAGAATAGATAAACCTTGAATGTCATCCAGCTGGATTCTTGTTTCATTTTTATGTTTTCTTTGGTTAATTTCTTTCCCAACTTTTGCCCAAAAAGGAACCGAAGGCAAAACATTCTCTGGTGGAACAGGGTGAGGAGAAATTCAAATAGTGTTGACAGGTCTCTGTGCTTCAGTACATAGTTCTAGTATCTCTGCTAAACCGTATATTGTATAATGTTCGCTTTCCCTCTAACTTTGCTGGGTTTGCTTTTTTAGTTTGGAATGGTATTTTGTGATCATGTCAAATAATGCTATTTTTTCCATGAATTTAATATTTATTATAGAACATATTGTATATCTGTTTTATATTGCAATTAACCATTTATATATGTTTAAAAGTAAAATAAATCCATGGAACTTTGGTTGATTATCTTTCAGTGCTGTTTCTTCATTTGAAAATAGCCCTTCATCCAATTACAGTAGTATTTATAGCTGTTTCGATGGGTGAAAAATATTATGGCTACTCCCAATTGTTCCCCGAGCTGTCCTGGTTGGGAAGTGAAGTCGGAAAAGCTGGGTGGCCTCAACAGCCCTTAAGACTCGTTCTAGGGGCTCTGCCTTGCCATGGACACTCCCAAATGCTCCCCGAGCCATCCCAGTCATGGAGTGAAGTCAGAGTACCTGGGCGGCCTCAGCAGTCCTTAAGATCCACACTGGGGCCACCATCTCACCTCCGTCGCTCATTTCTATGGTTTCTTGGCAAAGAGATGCCAAGAGCGCTGCTGTGATCCCAGCATGGAAACAGTGGGGCTGGGGAAGTTGTCCAGTTGTCCCTGAGGAAGTGGACATGCTCCTAGGATCTGTATGTGCCACTGCCTGTGTGTTGGATCCATGCCCCACTTGGCCGGTGAAATTACTGCAGGAGGGGTTTTTCCCAGCAATCTTAAAACACACTTTTGTGCACCTCCTCCTGAAGAAGCCATCCCTCGACCTCACAGTGATGAACAATTACTGCCCTGTCTCCAACCTACCCTTTTTGGGTAAGTTTTTGGAGAAGGCAGTGGCACGGCAGTTACAGGAGATCCTGGATGAAGTGGATTATCTGGACCCTTTCCAGTCAGGATTCAGGGCCGGATACAGTATGGAAATTGCATTGGTCGTGCTTGTGGATGATCTCTGGAGAGAGCGGGATGGTGGCCATCCATCTATCCTAGCTCTTCTTGACCTCTCAGCACCTTTCAATACTATCGACCATGGTATCCTTATGGCAAGGTTTCGAGGACTGGAGATCCAGGGCACTGTGTGGTCCTGGTTTTCCTCATTTCTGAGGGGCCGGACCCAGTCAGTGTGGTTGGAAGGCGAGAAATCCACCCCTAGGCCCCTCCAATATGGGGTGCCTCAGGGCTTGGTGCTGTTCAACATCTACATGAAACAGTTGGGTGAGATCATCTGTTCCCATGGGGTGAGGTATCATCAATATGCAGATGATACCCAGCTGTATATCTCGGCCCATGGAGACCCAAGCGATGCAGTGGAAGTCCTTTCCAGGTGCCCAGAGGCTGTTAGGGTCTGGATGGGGGACAACAGGCTACAACTGAATCCTGGCAAGACTGAGTGGTTGTTGGTCAGGGGTCCTGCGTTATCTCAGGAGCTACCATCTTTGATTCTGGATGGGGCAGTTTTGTCCCAAACAGATGCAGTCCATAATCCAGGGGTCCTCCTGGAGTCACAATTCCTGCTCAAAGTGCAGGTGGCAGTTGTGGCGAGGAGGGCTTTTGCACAACTTCGTGTTATACACCAGTTATGCCCGCTCCTAGATTGGGACTCCTTGCTCACGATCACACAGGCTTTGGTCACCTCCAGACTCGATTACTGTAATGCACTCTACATGGGGCTGCCCTTGGTGACCATTTGGAGGGTGCAAGTGTCCAGAATGCAGCTGCTCAGGTTGTGATGGGGTGCGGTCATTATGCTTGTGCCTCACCATTGCTCCAGGAGTTGCACTGGTTGCCAGTATGCCTCTGAGTGCAATTCAAGGTGCTGGTTATTACCTTTCAAACCCTACATGGCAGTGGACCAGGATAATTAAGAGACCATGTCACCCCAAGAACATCTGTCCATCCCACCAGAGTGGACTGGAGAGTATCTCTGGTTGTACCTTTGGCTAGAGAGGCGCACCTCTCTAGCACCAGAAGGAGGGCCTTCTCCATGTCCACTCCGGCCCTTTGGTACCTTCTGCCAACCGAGCTGTGCCTCCAGACAGAGTTGCTGCCCTTAAGGAAGGGGGTGAAGACCTGGCTAGTGGGGCAGGTGTGGGGTTCCGTCCAGTTGGTTGCCTCGGTCCGCTGGCTTTTTTGAGCCCACCCTCTCCAGTGAATCTTTTAACTTCTTAACCTTTTAATTTTTAAATCTTTTTAAATCTTCCAACCTTGAAATTTTTTAGATGGTGTTTTTTATTGTTAGGTCTTGTTGTTATTGGTTTTAATTGTTGTTATCTGCCCTGAGTCATTTTGAGGAGGGCAGCATACAAATATGGTTATAAATAAATAAATAAATAAATAAATAAATAAATAAATAAATAAATAAATAAATAAATAAATAAATAAATATTTGTAGCAAGATGAAGATTGACAATTAAAAATAACTATTTCTACCATTGGCCATAATGGTGGAGCAGCAGCCAGTTATGTCTACAGAAAAGCTTGCCGTTCAGTACTATTATCATTTTAGTTGAATACTAAGGGAACTTCCAGTACTGGTCCATGATATATAGATGATTAAAATGGACTCAAACTGGCACTGCTTGCAAATTGGCAAGGGCAAACAATTTAAACCCAATTTCTGCTGTCATTCATCCTGAAGAAGTAGGGTACATTTTCTGTTTCATAGCAGGCGTGTTTCAGGGTTGCCTAGAAGTGCATCATGTAAGATATGCACTTTTTCTGATCACCTTTCAGGAAAAATGCTTGACAGGAAAGCCACCTATATGATATTCATTATGGATGTATATGAAATATAGGTAAAATTCAAAATTCAAAACAAATTAAAATGTTTAAATAATAAAGTTCTTTTTTACCATAAGTGGGATACTTCAATTGCATTATCTCAGCGATTTGTTAGATCTTCTTTTGCATATGTGGTGGTGGTGAAATACCATGAACATAAATCCTGCATTGATTGAATTCACAGAAATTTTTCCTGAATCTAACATCCTTTTACTTGATTATTCTTGGATTTCCCTACTTTGCTTTGAAAACTATAAAGTGACTTCCAGATGGTCTAGTCAATATCTTGTCCATTAGTACAGTACTGGCATATTTTGCTGTGGGACTAGCTGGTTTGATAAATTTGTTATTTCTGGGAGATGTTTCTGTGTTTAGACAATGGTTTTTTCTAGCACTAGGATTCAACTCAGATTGATACCCAAATAATTTAGGGTAGGTCAATGTTCCAATATCTTGCCTTCCAAGCTTCAGAGCTTTCTCTCTGCTTTTCTGTCCTTTTCATGTTTTAAAGTGTTTGGCAACTGGTTGTTTTTGCAATACTGTATAAGGAAAAATCGTTTAATGTACAGGTTAGCTGGTGCTTAGTGAGCTCAAAGGTTTTCCCTGGACTGTCAAGGCAGAATCATCAGCATAGGTGAACTCCTGGCACATGAGAACATCAGTTGATCATTTGTGTAAAAGTTAAAAAATAATGCTTTCAGGACACTACCCTATGGGGCACCATTCCTTTGATTTCTCCTGCTACCGTGCCTCCTTTGAAATTCAATAGAGACTCTTTGATTTTGAACTTGTATTTCAACTATTTTAGTTACACCATGATCTTTAGTAAGAAGGTAGAACTTTTTTTTAGCAACAATTGATGGTGGCCAGTGTCATGCGCCATTGTAAGGTTGACAAATGCTGCTTTAGTTATTTTATGTATTTCAAAACTATTTTCTGTGCTAAGTAATATTTAAGATTTGAACAGTACAGCTCTTGTCAAGACTAAAGTCTTCCTGTCTGCAATTAGAAGAGGTACAGTGTTGGGCGTTCAAACACTTTGTATATGTGACATTGTAGGGAGATTGGCCTGTAGCTTTTTATTCTTTACCTGGGCTCAATATACCAATTATTTTCACCTTTCTCTATATTTTTGGAATTTGTTTGCTCACCCAGCAGTTATTTAAGAGTTGAAGAAGCCATTTCTTTATGTTTTTCCCAAATATATTATTTTTGTCGATCTGGGTATCATCAAATCCCACAACTTTGCCATTCCTACATCTTCTTATGGATTCCTCTAGTTTCACCAATAGGAAGTCAATAGAAAGTTCATTTGCCCTGAATCTATCTTTGATATTTTATTTTTATTGTGTGTTTATTGGTCTTCTGTACTAGGGGCAGTTGGTGTGATATTCGATTTGGAGTTATATATGCATATGGTGTCCTTTTTTGGGTTGTTGTATCAGTCTTTTCAGTTGTCTCCAAGCTTTATGGCTTCTGCTTGTCATAGCAAGCTCTGTTATACGGTCTATCCAATGAGTTCTTTTTGTTTCCCCAAAATCAAATTTCTTCCAGTTTTTATTGTATGCTCATGAAAAGGATTTTCTTTGAACTGTAAAATATAATATACATATTAGTTACTTGTTTCTGGAGTAAGATATGGAATATTTTGGTTCACTATCCTTTTGGAATAGAGGTACAAGAACATTCCAAAATGGAAGTTAGAAATTGACCATCGTTCTCTGGTTGAAAGGCATTCCTGTACATTGGACATTATTACTTTAAAATTCCCAGTTAAGTAAAATGCTTTGCATCAAAATATTCCCATTTAACAGAGATGTTGAACCAGCTGCATAGCAATATGATTTCTGATATGAATATTGTATAGCTTGTATATGTGTGTGTGGTTATTATGGTAGAATGTGTATGAGCACTTTGGCTGCTCTCCAAGGGATTTAAAAGCTACAAGAGACATGGACTGATTCTGTAATTACTGGCTTGAGAGTCTTGCTGTGAGATGGAACAATTATGTGATATAATTGTTTGAACAGGAATGTATTAGCGTTTAAAGGCTAGCACTAATGAGCAGCTTTCCTTACCATGAATTTTTAACTGCTGGGGTTGTCAATGATTATGAAAGGCTGCCACTGACAAGAGTAAATATTGCTTTATTCACCATGAATTTTAAAGGTAAGGCCCATTTTAATAAGAAAATTCTAACCTAATGGATCTGATTGGAGGAATATAGTGGGGGGAAATCTTGCCTTATAGATTTGCAGACAATCAATAAAGATCATATCCATTTTGCCATCTTTGTGAAAAGTCCTAGAAGCTGCACAAATTCAGTCTTACTGTAAACCAATTTTATATAGAACCCTCCATATTTCTTTAGTGTTTAACTATTGTATCTTTATATCATGGATACTTTTAGGCTGAATGAATAAAAGCTAAACATATTTGAAATGTGGCTTGTCAGGGTAAGTCATAGAATATAAGAACTAGATTAGACACATTGAATCAATAATATGAACTTGATAAACAAATATCTATTCAATATTCATTCAGTGAATCTAAACTAGTTGGCAGGAACAATTTGATTGAGAGTATGGTGCTAGATAGAAAGATTCAAATCCTACCTCCGCAATGCTATCTAGTTATCCGTGTGCAATTTTAAAACAAGCTATAGAAAATAATTCAGTCATATGGCTTGCTTGAAGTAGTACAGGCCAAAACTGATTTTTGCTGGTGCTGGTGCTGGTGCTTCTTATTC
Organism: Furcifer pardalis; assembly: GCA_030440675.1. Classification (NCBI taxonomy): domain Eukaryota; kingdom Metazoa; phylum Chordata; class Lepidosauria; order Squamata; family Chamaeleonidae; genus Furcifer; species Furcifer pardalis. Next base: position 55,072,495 of record CP126892.1, on the reverse strand, counting down.
TTATTCTTCCTCCTACTTCTCCTCCTTCCTCCTCCTCCTTCCTCCTCCTTTTTCTTCTTCCGTTTTAAACCAAAGAATATCCATTAAGGAGACAAACAAATATTAATATTTCTTAAAACATTTACTGGCTCCCTTATGTAAAATTTTCCTCTATTTGACTTCCTGGACCAATGAGTGTTTTTTCTTTCAGTTTTGAGCCTTGGCACTTGATATTGACATATACATGAATAACAGTTAACATTGTTAACATTTAGTTAATGAATGTGTGAATGGCCTCCACTGCAAAATGTTGTATTTGGCATTACTTAAAATTTTCAGGAGACATCAAGAGTTATTCCAATATTTAAGTGGAAAATATTCATTATTACATAATGATTAAAACCAATGGGTTTCTCAATCAAAATTATTTTTCTGATAATGTCAGAAACCTGGTTCAGATGAAGGACATTAAATACTGCTCTCCTTTAAAGCGGTCTTTCAGTACAAGTAACACACTGCATTGCACAACAAAGTAACTTCATTTCTACTCATTATGCTACTTTTGAAATGTCAACATCATCAAACCTTTGCTACAGGATGGAAGGAAGAAAAGACCAACCAAACAACCAACCAGAACTGACAGTGGAGTGGGATAATTTCTGCAGTTTACTAGCCAAATCTGCAGATGACATGGAAAGTGCTATATTGACTAAGAGATTCCAGGAAGTGTAATTTCAAATGTAGAATTTCCAAGTTTAAAAACAAAAGTGGTGAGACAGAAAGCAGTAGTTTGGCCTTTATAATGTAATTAAGAAGGAAAATCACCAGCTCTGCTTGAAGTTCTAGTTGAGGTTCAACCTTTGCCACTCGTTTTTATGGCAGGCGACTGATCCCCTGAAAATTGTTAGAATTCTTCCAGCTTCTGAAAAGTCACTGAAAGTACCTCCCTCTTATCTGGGATAAAGATGGGAAAATATCTGCATGGAAGATAAATAGGGAGAGCAGGAATGGTAATGTAAAACATGAAGATGTCAAATGAAGAATGCTTAATCCCAATTATAGATATGGATCATCAACGTCCTGCAACTAATCCAGTCCCATTTGAATTGTGAATTCAGTTTCACAGAGATTCTTACAAAACATCTAAAGCCATAGTAAATATGCACTTGGAACCATAGTAGAATATGTAGCCTGTGGGAAATTATTAGGTGAATTGAGATAACTTTACTTCAATACAGTGGCAGAGTACGGTATAGTGAATAGAAAGTCAGAGTGGGACTCAGGAGATGTAGGTTGAAATTACCACTGAGCTATGGAAACTCAGTGAGGGGTGACTGTCAAGAAATGGGACTAATGTGGATTATAATGATTGAACCTCACGTGATGTCTTGAATGTGTGACATGGATTGAAGAAGTCAGAAGGAAGAAGAATATTAGTATCTTGCCATGTATTGCCTGTCTTTGATCAAAAGGCTATTACCTTCAGCTCAGCAGAAGAGGCTTCAAAGGATTTTTCTCATTTCAAAGGAGTCTTAGAAATGCACATGTGGTTGCTTTTTCTAAGTGATATGCTAATTTGGCATAATGTCTAGCAATCTGCCAGGAAGACCCATTGCCAAGACAATAAGATTAAAAGACAATGATCCATCTCAAAGGAGTAGTCTTTATAAAAGGAACCAGACAGGAGAGTTTGGAGAGCATTAGTAACTTTGCTAGAGGTGCAGGGTTTCTAATCTCTTAGTCAGGAGCAGATCAGGTACATGTGCAAGTATTGTGTTAGAGCAGATGTCTTGCTAGCAATAGATTAGACTGTATTACTTTTAGTGTGATCTTTTGCATATCCTAAAACTTTGTAAGTTTGGATAAGTTTTGCTTTTAAAAACTTGTCTTGTGCTCATTTAATTTACTCAGTCCTTCTAATATGGAGGGTTTTTTTTGTCCTATATCCAGTGCAAACTATTTCATCATTTACCAATAACATTTTTAGTTTTTTCCTTTGAAGGATTGAATGAGTTAGTGCGGGTGGGGGTATTTTGTCTTGGAAATAAAATGATTGCCTATTTATTCCTGTTATCCTTTAACTCCATCCTTGTCTTCCCATGCCAAGATAAACAAAGAACATGAGTGCTTTATGTCCTAGAGGGAAGGAGACCCAGTATCATGACAGTGACAATGGGAAGCCACTCCTTACACATCTCACATTCTTTAAAAACCCTATTAGGGTCATTATTAATTAGAAGCAACTAACACCAATTATAATGTGGTGGCATTGTAGTACAATCAGTCTTGTTTAAGTAGAAATCTTGCTGTTGTTTAAACATGAGACTTATACATCATTCCTCAAACCATCTTGAAATTTTAGAGGAACAATATTTTAGCAAGAAGAATATTTCAAAATGAGGCTACAGCCCTGAAAAGCAATTCTTTCCCATTGATCCACTCACCTCAATAGATTTACTCCACTTGAGGTTGTAAACTCAATTTACACCAGCTTATTTTCCTCAGCATTAGAAGTATTGATCACCCAAGCCTTCTCCTATAATCTTCACCATGCTGCACTAGGCATGATACTTAAATGTAACCATTTCTTATGCTTAACTTTTGACAGCACACAGGGTGGATATACTAATTACACAATTCTCCATGGTGCTTTGCAAAGGCAGCCCCTTGAATTGCATTCCTTTTTCTGCATTTACTAGATTTTTCAAGACATGCTGCACCCACACTGAGACCATACAGCAGTGGATTTTGAGGAAAAAGCCAAACAGAAAGCGGAATAGGCCGTTAATCTGATGCAGTCAACAGCAATTTTAAAAAATCCTTACATATGCTCTTTAAGTTCTTATATAGACCAGAATTCCCTCAATACAGAAAGTGGAACAAAATCATACGGTGATTGAGTAACTGGCAGTACATTACTCTAGCTCAGGTTACAATACCCTGTTGTTAAAAACTCATCCTTCTTTAGATATTTTTTTAGCATGACTTGAGCAAGTCCATCATAGTGTTAAACATCTATTCATGATGTTCATATTGTAATCGTATAGATTCCGTGGTATAGAACTGAAGCAAAAGACAGGAAAGACCTTGTGAATATATGTGGAAAAAAGTCCCTGATTTAAGAGGATTTTTTTTCTGTCTTTGGCACTGTGTTTTCCTCCTGGTCAAACTATATACAGCTTGGAGCTTTTGCTTGGGAATCTTGACATCAGATTTTCAAGAAATGGAAAGGAGAACAGTTACTGATTTTTTGTTTGTTTGTTTGTTTGTTTGTTAACAGTGCATTTATAAGCACAAAGGCTAATATTATGAATATTTACTTGGCTTTCAGTATGATTTACTGAAATGACTAGTCACAATGACAATGTTTTTAGGACCTTCTTTTTATCAATTTGCTCTTAACTAATTCCATTTATCATACATGGTCTATGATTTAAATAATATTCTTATCCTCATCCCAATTAGAATAATTTAACATGGAAAACAATAGCTTTCTTTTAAAAAAAACCCTTAATGATTGAGTTTCTTTAAAAAAAGTATTGAGGATTGAAATTAGCTTGTCTCTCAAAGTAGGAGTCCTTCTATTTCCATAATAAGAATGCCTTCTTACATCTTATGATCTTCACAGGAGGAAGTCTTCTTTTGGCCATTTTTCTTTTGATCTCTCTCTGGGATATTTTATGATTTAATTGCATCATATTGTGGAATGTATAATTTTATGCTTCTTTATGCTACCTTGGGGGACTGCAGTGGCTTAGTGGTTAAGATGTTGGGCTTGATGACTGGAAGGCTGGCAGGTAAGCAGTTGAAGACCCAAGTCCTGCATTACAGAATGAGTTTTCATCTCTCTCCCAGGTCCTGGCAACCTAGCAGTTCAAAAGCAAGAAATTTCAAGTAGATCAATAGGCACTGTTTCAGTGGAAAGGTAGACAGTGTTCCATGTCTAGTCATGCCTGGCACATGTCCACAGAAACATCTGCCGATACAGACAGCGCTGGTTCTTTGGCTATAAACAGGTATGAAGACTGATGATCTTTTATGAGAACAGGTTAAAAAGTATAAATAAACAAATAGATTTTCTTCTTCAGTTAGCATGATGATAGCTTTACAGACATTAAATTTTTTTAAAAAAATGTTCTCTATTGATAATTGATGGCACCATATACAGTAATACCTCATATAACATTAGTATCGAATAACACTAAAATCGCATAACATTAAGGAATCTGGGGGGAAGAATTGCATCAGATAACATTAAGATCCTATGGGATGCATCAGATAACACTAAAAATCATATAACACCAAGACTTGTGGAACCAGGTTTTAGTGTTATATGAGGTTTTACTGTACCTTCTTTTCAAGCTAAGTGAACAAATTGCATAATAAAAACAAGCACAAAGATATTAGGACTCATTTTCTGCTAAAGAAGAGAGACTTGACAACCATTATGTTTTGTTCTGGAGGCTCCCGAAGTGTTAATTACAATTACTACACATTATTGTCCTGTGGATTTTACATCCAAAGCCTCTCCAGTCTTTAAATCTATTTAGAATTAAGCTGCACATATGTCAATAGCAATTTTTTCTACTTACCGGTAAGTGTGTATAATATACATCGTACAGGATTTTAGCCTCCAAACATGAAAATGTTCTGAAATGGTTACGGAAAAGCATTTCCTAAAAATGTCATATAAAACTTCCCTATTTACTTTCCACTGCTTTAAACAGTTTGCTTTGCTTTTGTTTTCAAAAAGACATCTTGCAAGTATGATTGATAGGAGGGGAGCAGTTGTACAACTGTTTTGCCTTGGGTAACCATTTCTGGAACTATTTCAAACATGTGTTTGTACTGTAGAAATAAAGCAATCACAGTTTTTTTTAGGACGCATGCTTGCCTGATGATGGAAATGGGTCACTCTTTCCATATGTATCATGGTTCTTCTGTTTTAGCAACAGCTGTCATTTACTGTATCATTTCCTGACATTCAAAAGAGTTGCTACCAGATTTTTATTCATTGAAATTGCATCTCAACATATGAATGAAAAATGTGTCATCGACAGGGTTCTATGAAAGTTCACCCTGAAAGAATTACTTGTGAGTTCAATAGAATGTATTTGCAGTGGACTACAACTTTTGATTCCGTCGCTGAGCAGGCTGGCTGGAGATGATGGGTGCTGTTCCAGTGTCAATGTATAGGATTATGAATTTGAGAGTTGGGATTCTTATACAGTACTTCTAAGTAATATCAGTGGTGGCATAATGTACAAGGAGTTTTGAATACTCTTAAAACTACTAGATAAATGCTAAGTCATTAAGTAGCCATAGTGGATTAGATGCCTTCTAAATAATTTTATTTCATAAAAATCATAATTTCTTATTATCTGTTTTAGATGGAAAATAATATATCTTCATACTTTTATTACAAATGGCATGCAAAATATGAAGTTTTTGGGAAAAAAATATTTCTATCATTATCCATCCAATTCGAATGACATTTGTGGACATTCTTCTGCCCTTCAATGGGACCACTCTCTGGAGCTCTTTTATAAAGCATTTGGGAAGACATCTTAAATAATTGTGGAGATAAAATATTTATTTTTAAACCATGTTGTATAATATGTGTGCAGAGATGATCAGGTTAGTGGATGCTGGACTGTTAAAATAGCCCAAATCAACAAGAACAAGGAACTTAACAAGCATGTTTTCTATGTTGTGTTTCTTCAATTCCACTTTGATAAATTTCAGTAGTTGCATTATGTAAGACACTGGATGATTCACTTCAAAGATGTGTTGAGCAATTATTCAGCAATTATAGTACATATCCTCTTCTGCTTTGACCTCTGAAACAATTACAAAGGATATTGCTTTTGGTTCTACAATCCTCATTCTTCTCAAGGTTTCCATTGTCTTTTGATCATGACAAAAAACTTGTTACAATAAAAAAAATTTCTTAGAAAGGCTTTGCCGGGGGCGGAGTTAAGATGGCGTAGAGTGAACAGCTTTTCCTCATTACTCTGCCGTAATGATGTGGTATCAATGAGATTATTTTAATAAAAAAAGAAGTGATCCTGGATTAAAATATAAGAAAAGAAAGCTGAGAACTCACTGAAGCGGAAAACGGCGATCGGAGCTCGGAGGCTGGAGCTCCGGGAGGTGAGGCGAATCGGAACCTCGAAAGGGGCTCCGACGTAGGCTGCCTCCCGTTGAGCCGGCCGGGAGCTGAAGCCGAAAAGAGAGACGAAGGAGTGATCGCGGTGCCGGAGCTCGGTCTCGATCGGAAAGGTCGGAGCTGAGCTCGGAGAGAGCGAGAAGGAGTGAGCGAAGGAGAGGAGCCAGCAGGGAAGAGCCGGGAGTGCGCTCCGGACGGCGCGGATTGTGGTCCCAGGCGCCGTCCATGGAGCCGATCGGCTGTGAAATTGATGAGGATAAGATCGAGGCACCGGAGTCATCCCCATCATAGTGGTTGACAGTGAGTGATCAGAGAGCGGACGGGGACGGACGGGGTGCCGAAGGGAGGAGAGGCTGGCGTTCGGCGAGGCTGGGGACGAAGCGACACTAGGAGAGATCAAGCCGACTTGGGGACGTTGGAGTGTGTTGGAGCAGCGGTAAAAAGGAGTCTGTTTTTTTTTCTTTTTGGGGGGCTCCCAGAAGAATAAAAGGTGTGTTGTTGATAGCGCTACAAATTCTGTGTAACTTTGGGAGCCTTGGAGAGAGCCGGCTGGGAGTTGGAAGAGGAGGAGGGAGTGGGTTACTGAAGCGTACTTTTTATATTTTGGACTTGTAAAATTGAAGTTGAAAGGAGACTGCGAGATTTGTCTGCGATCTTTGCTGGGGGACTTGATGTTTTGGCTTATCATCAAGTTGAAGATATACTACATAACTTTTTGTCGCTGTTGCATTGGGTAATAATGGCGGACGAAAAAGGCTTTTAAGGGGCGGAGACGAAGCGCCTTCTTTGTTTTGCGAGCCGCGCATGAGAAATTGCTTAGGAGAAGCATTTTTTGATCGCAGTCGACAGATTCGATAGATGGAACAAGTAGTTTCGCGCCTGTCTTCGCCACCAACTTGTAATTAAATAGGAGGGGCGCTTTTCCAACGTTGGAGACATACAAATAGCTGTTATAAGAAAAGTGAAAGCCGGGCAATAAGGATTTAAGACTTAATTTTGGTGAACTGAGTACTTTCCCATTCCCTTTTCCCTTCCCTTATTACAGACTCTGTTTGGTATACTGGGGTGTTTGCTGGGAAGAGAGGGAGAGGAGATGGAGGAAGTGGTTAGACCGAAAGGTCGGAAAGGTAAAAAGGGTAAAGAACAAGAAGAGGAAGAGAGGCACACTCCATCACCAAATTTGGAGGTTCAAGAGATAGCAACGAGTTCTACAGCTACGGGGGAGGTGGGCTCCCTTGACCTGGCCCAAAGAATGGATACTATGACTATAATTCTTCAACAATTACAGGCTACAATGCAAAAGTTGGATGAGAATCAAACTAATAGAGGCTAATAGTGAGGAAATGAAGAAAGATAGGGAACTAGCCAGGCTACAATATGAAAGCCTGGCAAAATCCCTTACAGATGTGAAGAAGGATGTGACAGCGAATACACAAAAGATTGATGAGATTACAAAGACAATGGATAAAGAAGTCAAACATGCCATCATATCTGTAAATGAACTTTACATTCAAGAGCACATTTTGGAAGACAGGATGACAGTACAGGATCAAAGATTGATGATGATGGAAGAGGGGTGGAGAAAATTTAATATAGTGATACGTCATGTGATTGAAAGGACACCAGACAGGCTGAAAGAGAGAATAGTGGAATGGTTGAACTCACTCAAAATGGGTAAAGAATTTGGATCAGATGACATTGGTGCTGTGTATAGGGTGGGTGGAAGGAGAGATAAGAAGACACCTAGGAATGTTTTAGTCAAATTTGCAAATTGGGCAGACAAGTTGAAGGTGATGTCTTTTATTAGACAAGCTGGGTCTGGTGTCCTAAAAATAGATGGGATGGATGTGGAGGTCTATAACGATATAGCGCCCCAAGAGAGGAAGTGGAAGTATACTATGAAACCTGTTACGAAGATATTGATTGCAAAAGGTGTTAAGTATGTATGGTGATTTCCACAGCAGTTGAGATTTTTCTACGACAAAAAATGGCATGTGTTGGATGCGAATATGGATGCATTGTTGTATCTAACACAAATTGGTTTGATCAAAGAAGCTGATTCAGATTGGATAGTAATGAGAACAGAGCTGGCCAGGGTGGGTGTGATGGGACCGTTAGTGGGTTGGGAGGAGGAGGGAGCAGTGGGTGGTGTGGATGTACCAGGTACAAGCGGGGAACAGGTGGGGTGAATATAACTACAAAATTAATTATTGTCAGAGGGAGGAGGATAACAGAAGATTGGTATGCCTTTTTTCTCCGGTCCCCCCCTCCCCTCTTTAGAGACCAAAGGTGGCATTAGAAGGAAAGATGTGGGGAGGGTAGAAGAAGAGAATAAATTAGGTAAGTTTTTTTCTGTTGCTGTCGTTATTTTCATTTCTTTTTTAGTTTGAATAGTATTTTTGTTTTATTGTATCTTGTTTTGATTAATTTCTTTAGTTGTGGGGAAGTTAGGGGTTGGTTAGGGAACACGTCCGGGGAGGGAACAGAACGATGGGAAGCAGATCTAAATATAAATGGTTAAGTCATTAAGAGTTGTAACGTGGAATGTGAAGGGGGCAGGGAACACCCTGAAAAGAAAGAGGTTGCGGATATCGCTTAACAAAGATAGGGCTGATGTAATTTTTTTGCAAGAGACCCATCAAAAATCGGCAGAAGTCAATAATTTGTCGGTGAGGAGAATTGACATATATGAAAAGGCATATGGGACATCCAAAGCCAGGGGAGTCGCAACTCTGATCTCGGAAAAATTGGGGTTCACGGTGAATAAGATTATAGCTGATCCAGAAGGGAGATATTTAATAATTAAAGGGAAAATTGAAGAAGAGGAGATAACATTGGTTAACATCTATGCTCCAAATGATAAACAGCAGGACTTTTTAGACAAAGTGGGGAAGATACTGAAAGAGGAGGGGACTAAGAACATGGTCGTAGGTGGAGATTTTAATATGATGTGTTCGGATATTGACAGCACAAGTGTAAAAAAGAGAGGTAAAAAGTACATATTAGAGGACTGGAGGAAATTAATGGGGTTAAAGGATGTGTGGAGAGAGTTAAAAGCCCAAGAAAGAGAATATACATATTATTCGCATGTGCATGATATGTACTCAAGAATAGATTACGTTTTTGTAACAGAAGAGGTAGTAAAAAAAATCGAGGATATTAAGATTGGAACATTTAGAGAATCCGACCATGCAAAAATGACAGTAGATATAAATTTTAAAGAGGATGAAAAAAGTGGATATATTTGGAGATACGATGGGAAGCTATATGGGCAGGAATCAACAAGGAAACAAATAATGGAGAAATGGGAGGAAAGTTGGAAATTTAATGAAAACAACGAGATCAGCGGGGGAGGAGTTTGGGACACAATGAAGGCAATTTTTAGAGGGGAATCGATAAAATTAAAAAGTTACAGGAATAGGCAAATCAGAATTAGGAACCAGGAATTGGAAGTGCAGTTAAAACATCTTCATACTGTATATGCTAAAAAGAAGGATCAGAGAATATTTCAAGAGATTAAAAAAATTAAGAAAGAATTGGATGGGAAAGATATCGAAAAAGTAAAGAAAGATTTGATTTTTCTTAAAAGGGAATATTTTGAATACGGCAATAAAAATTCTAAGCTATTGGCAAAAGCTGCAAGAGATAAAAAAACAAAGGGCAAGTAGGTGTGTTGGTAGATAAAAACGGGAAAAGATGTAATAAAAAGAGAGAGAAGGCAGAATTGATTGAAAGCTTTTATAAAAATCTGTATTCAAAAAAGGAGGTAAATTTAAGTAAATTGCTGGAATATTTTGATCAGCAACAAATTAAGAAGGTCACAGAGGAACATAGGAATAAAATGGAGGAAGCAATTTCGACTGGGGAAATAGAAGAAGTAATAAAAAAATTGAAAAAGGAGAAAGCATCTGGGGAAGATGGGTTACCTGCGGAATTTTATAAAGATTTTATGCCGTGGATTGTCCCGAGACTACACAAGTTATATAATGGGATTCTAGAGGGAGATGCGACTCCAAATTCCTGGAACAGATCGATAATTGCACTGATTCCCATGCCGGGCAAAAATTTAGAAAAAATTGAGTCTTACAGACCTATATCTCTGATTAATCAGGATGCAAAAATCTTCACTACGATTTTAGCAAATAGATTGAATGGTTTCATAGCCAATTATATCAACGAGGATCAAGCTGGGTTTGTTAAAAATAGACATATGGCAGATCTTATAAGAAGAGCAGTGGATATTCTAGATACAATGGAAAAAAGAAAGGAAAAGGTAGGGTTCCTAGCATTAGATATATTTAAGGCATTTGACTCATTACAATGGGCAACAATTCACGAGATGATCAAACTATATGGATTTGGGGAAAAATTCCAAAGGGTTATTGGAGAATTGTATAAAAAAGGTACGGCAAGAGTCAAATTTAATGATAGTTACACAAGTGATATAAGGTTAGAGGCGGGTACGAGACAGGGCTGCCCCTTGTCGCCATCGTTGTTTATATTGGCTATGGAATTCTTAGCTAATGTAATTCGGCAAGATAAAGGAATAGTAGGGATAGAAGGTACCAAAGTAAGTCTCTATGCAGATGATACCCTGTTGACGGTGAAGCATCCAGTGGAAAGTCTAGTTAGGATTAATAAACATTTGAAAGATTTTGAGGAAGTCACGGGTTTGAAAGTTAATTGGGATAAAACAGAAATGATTTTAATCAATGGGAAGAAAGAAGATGAAGAGTTAATAAAGAGAAATTATAATATACAAATTACACAGAAAATGAGATATCTGGGGGTAATGTTATCGTGTAAAATTGGGGAACTTAAAAGCATGAACTATGACAGACAAAAGAAGGAAATAAAGGAGAAAATAGCAAAATACAGTAATACCCCGTATAACGCGAGTACCGTATATCGTTAAATCCGCATAACGTTACAAGATTTTCGGAAACATCTTGTATCGAGTAACGCGATTTTAACGTTACACGAAACAGTCGTTCTTAGCAGCAGGGTGGGTGGAAAGCTGAACGGGGTTCTCCGTTCAGCTTCCCAGCCACCCTGCAGCTACGGAGGCAGGGGTGGGGTGGCTGGAAAGCTGACGGGGGGCTCCCCCATCGGCTTACCCAGCCACCCCACAGCTGCGGAGGCATGGGCGGGTGGCTAGGGAAGCCGACAGGGAGTCCCCGTCAGCTTCCCCAGCCACCCTGCAGCTGTAGATCGGGTCCTCTGATCTCTCTGGAGGTGTTTCTGGGCTTCCCCGACGTCCTGAGCCAGTGCAGCAAGCCAGAATGTCAGATTTCGAATCCCGATGTTCTGGCTTCCTGCACTGGCTCAGGACGTCGGGGAAGCCCAGAAACACCTTGGATCGGGTCCCCACACCTCCCTGGACCCGGCGGGGGGGGGGGTCAGAGCCCCCAAAATTGGTTAAAAAAACGTCCGTTTTTTTTACCAATTTTGGGGTTTCTGACCCCCCCGCCGGGTCCAGGGAGGTGGGCAGACCTGATCCAAGGTGTTTCTGGGCTTCCCCGACGTCCTGAGCCAGTGCAGGAAGCCAGAATGTCAGATTTCGAATCCCGATGTTCTGGCTTCCTGCACTGGCTCAGGACGTCGGGGAAGCCCAGAAACACCTTGGATCGGGTCCCCACACCTCCCTGGACCCAGCGGGGGGGTCAGAAACCCCAAAATTGGTAAAAAAACGGACGTTTTTTTTTACCAATTTTGGGGGCTCTGACCCCCCCGCCGGGTCCAGGGAGGTGTGGGGACCCGATCCAAGGTGTTTCTGGGCTTCCCCGACGTCCTGAGCCGGTGCAGGAAGCCAGAACATCGGGATTCGAAATCTGACATTCTGGCTTCCTGCACTGGCTCAGGACATCGGGGAAGCGCAGAAACACCTTGGATCGGGTCCCCACACCTCCCTGGACCCAGCGGGGGGGGTCAGAAACCCCAAAATTGGTAAAAAAAACGGACGTTTTTTTTACCAATTTTGGGGTTCTGACCCCCCCCCCGGCCGGGTCCAGGGAGGTGGGGAAACCCGCTCCAAGCTGTTTCCAAAGTTCTCCTACCTCCCTGGAGGCAGCAGCAAGCCAAAATGTCAGGATTCAAATCCCGATGTTCTCGCTTCCTGCAGCCTCCAGGGAAACAGGGCTTTTTTTAACATTGTGTGTTCAATGTATCGCCCAACGTTAAAACCCGAATAACGACGGGACTTGTGGAACCAAGTCATAACGTTATTCGGGGTACTAGTGTATAGCAAATTAAATCTGTCATGGTTCGGAAGAATAGCTATATGCAAGATGATGTTATTACCTAAGCTGAACTTTCTATTCGATGCTTTGCCACTAAAACATACTGATAAGGAACTGAATGAGTATCAAAACATGATTAATCGGTATTGTAATGGGAATAAAGGAGCCAGAATAACTAAATCATTATGGTATGCTCCACAAAAAGAGGGAGGATTGGGAATTCCAAATGTTACAAAATATTACAGAGCCTTTCAAATAAGAAATGTCATAAAAATTTTAAATAGGGAAGAAACAGTCTGGGAAAAATTTGAAAGGAAAGATTTATCGAAGGTGGGTAAGGCACAATTTCTATGTGAGGGAAAAGAAAAAGGAAAAAAATGGCTCAAGTTATGATGTTAAAATCAACAATTGAAACATGGAATAAAGTGAGGAAAGAGCTTACTTTGGGAACCTCGCCTATCTTAGAAGTGGAAGATTTTCAGGATTTTCCGATAAAAATAGACACAAAAATCAGAGATATACTGGTGGAAAATAAAGTACTATTATTAAAAGATTGGGTCAATGCTTGCAAAGATCAAGAGAAAAGACATAGGCTGTATTCGCAACTTCAATTGGATTGGTTCAGGATCCTCCAGATAAATAATTGGAATAAGAAATTTTCACGGGAAAATGGTTTAGATAGAGAATGTACGGAGTTTGAGACACTTTTGGCTAAAGTTAGAAATAGAGAAATGGGAATCAAAGGGATAGTTAGTAAGATCTATAAAATTTTGAATAAAAGTCAAAATATACAAGAGGTGTTGAGAGAAAGTTGGGAACAAGAATTAGACATAAGGATAACGGCAACAAATTGGCAGAAGATGTGGAAAAGAAAGATAATGAGAACTATGTCTGTGAGAATTAAGAGCATAATTATAAGCTGATATGGAGATGGTATAGGACCCCAGTAGGTCTGTACAAAATGTACAGTAATATGAGCGATATATGCTGGAGGTGTAGGAAAACAAAAGGAACATATGAACATATGTGGTGTAGTTGTGAGGTACTTAAATTTTTTTGGGAAGAAATAAAAAAGGAAATAGAGAATATAATGGGTATACAGATCGGATTGGGGTCAAAAACTATTCTGTTAACAGACATAGAAGATCAGGATATGAATAAAGACAATAAAGAGTTATTAGCTATAATGTTGACGGTTGCAAGATTAGGTATCGCCAAAAAGTGGAAAAGTAATGAACAAATAAGTTTACAGGATTGGTATATACAAATGTGGAATTTAGCTCTAAATGAAAAACTCACTTGGGAAATTAATTGTAGAAAAGGAAAAGTTAACAACAACAAATTCTGGAGGATCTGGGAACCTTTTATAAAATATACTTTAAAATAAAAACGGGGCATACCCCCTGCAAAAGATCACAATGACTTTTGGAAATTGTGAAAGGTATAGAACCCCCTGGACCTTGTATATAGCACAAGGGTGATTTTAATGGTGTAATAGAGATGAATGAGAAGATTATGTATCAAGAAAAGAGGAAAAGTCAATAGCAATGTGTACAAATTATGTTACATGATATTTACAAAGTTTTTATATTTTTATTATGTTTTTATTTGTATTTCTGTATTTTCTGTATTTTTTTTAATACCTAAATAAAAATTAAAAATTTATAAATAAAAAAAAAAAGAAAGGCTTTGCCATCCTTCAAGACATTGGTTATGGATATGTAACTTATGTAAGAATGAAGAACAGTGGAAAATCAAATCAAACTATTAGGAATAAGGTTCTATGAACAATTCCATATACTCCACTACTTCTGTAGAGCTGCTCAAAAAGAAATTTTTAAAATATAACTTCCTATTAGAGATCAATGGATTAAATATAAGGGACAAAATCCTATTAGGCTCAGGGAGCATAAACAAATAATCCCACAAATGGTTTCTAGTTGTCTGTCAATTACATGCTGTGACAGAGTTGGGTTGTACAATCAATCATGCACCTAGTCATGAGACAAAGATTTGGCAGTGCACCTGATTCCAGTACATAGGAGGGAAGATGAATCAACTAGACACTATAGCCAGAGTCCGAATAGCAAGATTAGTAGTGTAACTTTGTGTCAGCTAATTGCAGCCAACAGACAAGGTGTCAGAGTATGTTTCAGTTTCAGTTTTCATCACATACAGTCAAACCTCGCATAAAGAGCACCTCGTTTAAAGAGTAACTCAATTAAAGTACAGAATTTTCTCTGAATGTTCGCTTCGCTTAACAAATAAAACCAACCAAAAACTCGCTTAACAAATAAATTGGGGTTCACAATCCCTCACTCCCAGAAGTCACAATTGGTCACTTTGTTACCTGAAAATTGTAACCTTTTAAATTTAAGGGAACATTCCACAGGCAGGTTGAAGCAGGAACCAAAGACCACATAATTAGCCCTAACTAAGAAAGGAGCCACAAACAGCTTATTGCAATTAGAGAAGTTTACTTGGAGAATAAGACAAAGACAAAAATAAACATTGGATAGAGACAGAAAAAGGAAGACTGTGAGACAATTGAATTGCCTTCAGAGGGTAGAACCAGGAAAAGAAGAAGGTTCCACACCCGGCAATGGCTACATGCAACTTTTATGAGCATTCAAAAATGGAGAAGGGAATTACACAAACATCATTGGTTCAAGGCATCACATGGGAGGGAAATGGGTCTGCCCCCCACATTTCATTTGCTCAGAAGTGTCCACATCGGAGAGAAGTCCACCCCCAAATTATGGTTGGTCCAGGATGTCACATGGAGGGCTGGGAGGAGATTTGCCATAAGGTCAGCTTCAGAGCCATATATGGTGCTTTCCCAAAACATTCTCTTGATTGGTGAATCTTCCCAAGCAAAGCCCAGCCTCCTGTAGTCCCATTATTGTTGCTGATAGTTCTCCTGTCTGGCATTAGGTGATTTCCAGGTGTTCATTGTCTATTTGTTTGTTTGTTGTCTGGCAAGCATCACAGTTTACATATGGTAAATAGAGATTCCTGGATGGTGATGGCTATTATCTTCTTTGAGTAGGATGTGACCTTCAAAGGATTATGCTTAATTGGTTCCTAGGCGAGAGGCCGTAGTGTCCCTGGGTTTCCAAGCATTCCCTTGAGGGAAATACCTCTGGGTGCTGTTTCTTAGAAATATAGAACAAAACATGTTAAGAATCAAAATATTACAGAGCAAAAGAAATACAAAAAACCCAAACCTTTTATTAACATTTATACAAAGGGCAATTTAAGAACCCCAATTCAGAACATGTCAATAGCTTATTCCTGAAGCAATTAACTCCTTTTCTTCAGAATTCCAGGACATTATCAATGAATAGGTTTCTTGTTTGCCCATTTGATCTGGGAGGAAATCAGTTTGAGGTCTTTTGTAAATTTATTAAACATCAACCCTTGCAGTCACCCCCCATCTAACAATCATCGGCTAATACAGTGTGGTGCTTGTGAATGACTAAACTTGAAGTGGATGGCAAATCAAAATAATGAGAGAAGCATATTTTATTGGAAATTAAAGTATATATAATACTAAACATGCTAATTTCAAAATTATGGTTACAACTTCCAATGGTGTTTCGCTTAAAGAGCAAACAGGCTTAAAGAGCAATCCTGTGGAACACATTATGCTCTTTAAGTGAGGTACAACTGTACTACATTGTGCAACTGAGATATGCCCTGGCACCCCATTAATGAACCATAATTAACCACACCAAGCTACATAAATTGTACACAAACATCAATAGGATTTCTAGAGTTCAAGTATTTACTTGTTCATTAGGACAAATTACATATTATATTTTAATTTTCTGTTATCCCTTCCTAATATAATAACCACATGCTGTCAATTCTGACTTTTGACCATGTTTTCCCAGAGTTTTTCAGGTAAAGGATACTAAGAAGTGGTTTACCAGTCCCTTCTTCTGGGGGTGGGGCTTCTTTGGACTGTAAACTTGCCTATAACTACACAGGCTGGCTCCTGTCCCTGGAGGCATAGTGAGCAGTAAATTCAGTTTGTATTAGCTTTTCAGTCCGACATGGGTTGTTATACTCAAAATTCGTAAAATGTTATAAAATATTTTCTTCCTTCTTCTGAGTCTCCGCCACCAACATTTCAAGAAGCAATTACATATGTTATTCCTGAGAAGAATGACTTTCATGGCAACATAATATAAATTCATAAATATATATGGTCTCAGAATTTGAATCCACAATGGGAATTCAGAATTATGTCACACAAGACTATAGAGAGGATCAGGAAGCATTAGTGTTTTAAGCAATCATGTCAAATGCTTTTCTTCTTTTTCCATTTCTCATACTCTGAGTCTTGGATGAAAAACACTTTTTGCAGTCAGCAGAAGTTGAAGTCTGATTGTTTTATCAATGTATCAGGAGATAAATAATGGGAATTAAAACACCCCTAACAGAGATGTTTCAGTCTAATTGGAAAATTTAAACAATATAATAAATGGAAGAAACGGGGGGGGGGGGATTTTGAAACCAAACTCATTTAAGTTGCATAAGAATTGCTCCTTAGGAAATGGACCTTGCAAAAAAAAATTAAAGAGGTGAAAGTTCTATTATAAGCCTAAAAATCTATTGTTTGTGAACATTGTCCTTGATGTGTAATTTGCATCTTCATATCAGCGATCTCCAGGATAAGCCTATGATTTGACCTAAATTCATGCCCTTTAAACATTGCTACAAGTTCAGCCAGCCAAAATACTGTATGCTAAAAATTCACCCTTTGTAAGCCATTTTTTTCTTTGCAAAGGACTAAAATGTAAATTTGCAAAAAAAAAAAATTGTGAAAAACAACTATTATACTTTGTACTGAGGAAACTGTTTATCACTGGTTTTGTAATGGTCTAAGGTGTGGTTTACTTACCTGTTAAGTCACAAACAGGAATTGCTGTCAAAATCATGCCAGCTACTGATGTAAGCAACAGAAAAACATGGATCACCTTACAAAAAAATTCCTCTAGCAAGGCCCATTTGGTTTCCAACTTTTTTTTTTTTTTTTGCTTATTTGAGCTTGAGCCAACATGAGACAGACTTATGGCATTAAGTCAGTAGTATTTTTATTTACAATATTTCTGGTGTGCTTACATCAATGCTTTTTTTAAAAAAATCAAAAGCAAACATGGTGGATTCAAACTGGATGAGAACTCTAGTGTCAATGATAGATAAATTATAGCTAATGTCTTTCAGTGTGGTCCAGACTGATTTTTCTGTCACTATTGTCTGCCTCTACATGACACAGAGACAAACAATCCTTGTATATAGTGAAAGAATCATTCTGGTTTATTGTTGATGCTGTTCTGTGCCATTAGATTGTCTCCAACCTAAAAATTTTACTGCTACACTGTGGGTATGGTATAGTGGCATGGCCAGGAGGAAAGCCATGCATGGCACCCAACTTAGGACTACTTTATTTCAAAACTTGGATGGGCCGGGCCAGACAGAATTTCTTCTACTGGTTCTGGCGAAGTGGTGCAAACCTGCTGATGCCCACCACTGCTGCAACCTAGAGCTAACTTATACATGAGAGGTGTGTCCTTTTCTAGAGAATACTGTCTTCTCAAGATGTGCCAAAAGTAGGACAACCTCAGTTTCTTCACTTTTGCCTCCAGACATAATTCCGGCTTGGTCTGCTCTAAGATTCACTCGTTTGTCTTTCTGGAATTCCAGGGCATTCAGAATGGACGAGCGGCCACGGCAAGTGCTGTGGCCACGCGCTTTGCCCTGCTGCCGGGGAAAAGGGACGGGCCTGGGGACGAGCGCAGGGGGCAAAGCGTGACCAGCAAAGCGTGTGGCTGGGTCTGCTTCGCTCTTCTTGTCCTGGCGGCCATTTTGAGGGCTTCGGAGCATTGCTTGGCATTGGGGATTGCTAGCGGCGACCATTTTGTAGTGATCTGACTTACGCCCGCCATTTTGGGCCCTGTTCGCGGCCTTGCTTTCTTTAGTGTAGGGGCCTTTCCTTTTTGGGGGTTATTAATTGGACCTTTGTTCTTGTGTTGGTGACCTTTTTTGCCATTATTGTGGCAATTCTTGGGGAACCTGTGGCTACAGTTCGCCAGGGCGACCTTCCTTCATGGGCTCAAGGTTGACTGGCTGTTGCTGGCCACTGCTCCTAACTGGGATAACCTTGATCTGGAGGGCTCAGGGTTGACTCTACATTCCATCCTTTAGTTATTTGGTTTGACCTTGATCCGGAGGACTCAAGGTTGCTGCCTGGTACAGTTGTCTTATTTAGCAGCTTGAGAGCTAGGACATAGCACCCAAGAAGGGTTCTGCTCTGCGCCCTCGCCACCTCCCCTGTAAGGTTACTACCGCAGGGGGTAACAGCCACCACACGCAGGGGGTGGAGGCCCCCCTATTAGTCCTACGGCCCTGCTGGACCATGTGGCGGCCTTGGAAAGGGCCACTGGCCTGAACCTCGTGCTGGAGACCCGACGGTCGGCCCACAGGGCCGTGCAGACTGTGGCTGATCCACATAACGTGGATTGGAATGGTTTGGAGGCAGAGCTGGACCAGCGCATAGACCAGCTGGAGGCTAACATGCCTCCGCTCCGGCCCTCCAATTTTCCGGCCTCGGCTGAGGTGGAGGTCCAGGTAGTGGATTCGCCTCCTCCGGCTGAGGCCGGGCCCAGCATTGTTGAGCCCTTGCCAGTGGCTCCGCCTGTTGCTGCCTCGCAGGCCGGTAGTGAGTATGCGGTTAAAGCAAGTACACTGCATGCACACACGTTGCCCCAGCCGCCACCTGTACAATGGCCTTGGCCATATCAGCAGGCACCTGGTTTGGCATCCTCTTGGCAGGTGCCTCCCCCTGTGCACCCTTGGTCAACTGCGGCCCTGTCTGTGCCTAGGCCGATTCACACATGGCCAACTGCTTCACCACCGATACCCGCCCACCAATTCCTCCTGCTTGGTGGGCACCTTATCCGCCGCCACCTGTGGTGCAGGCTTTTGGCACCTCAACCTTCCCGGCCCTGGGCTGGCCATGTACTGCCATTGGGGACATGGGGTACAACTTGGTTTCCAGGGCAGCCATGCCTTTCGGTGACCAGTCGTTGCTGCTGGGCAACCACCTCCTCCTTGCCACTAGAGATAAGATCTTGTGCAGGGAGTACGTGGACATTTTCTCCCTCCTCAACCATGACTCCACAAAGGAGGAAAAAGACAAGGAGGATGATAAAGACAAAGAGTTGGCCAAAAGGAAGAAACCACCCCGCACTTGGGCTAATTGGCTTCCGGCCTACTTGATTTACGCAGGGGTCCTAGCGAAGGCATATCCCGAGTTGGCAGCCTCCCTTTTCCAGTATTTAGATGTAATATACTGGGCATACGTGGACTTTCCGGGTTAGTCATGGCTGACCTATGATGAGACTTTTCGTATGCACACAGCCATACGTCCCGGTATGCGCTGGGATGAGCAACACTCCCAGCTTTGGCTACAGCTGATGACCCCTTCCCGGCCGGCCCTAGGAGATAGGTATGATTGCGGGCATCTGGTGCAGTGCCCTGTTCCCACCCAGGCCCCCTGCCAGCCAGCGGGGCAGGCGGTTCCGGCACACCTGCTGTGCTAGGAGTATTCCGCATCTGGATGCTGTACCAGAAAGCCGTGCAAATTTAAGCATGAGTGCTCCATTTGTTTAGGTGTCCACCCCGCCACCTCCTGTTTCCGGGGAGGTGCAGCACTGGGCCAGGGAAAGGAGCAGCAGGGGGCAAAGCGAACCAGCTCTGACACTGCCCCTGGAAAAGGGGCCCAGCCCAATTAGGGTTGGGGTGCTGGACTGCCTGCTGCGTGATTACCCATCCCCCACTGACGCCAAGTACCTGTCTGAGGGTTTTACCTTTGGTTTCCATATCCCAGTAGTGGGAGCATGGGGGCCTCAGGATGCACCCAATTTAAAGTCATTAATGGGTATGGAGTCAGTGGCTAGAGCACAGATTTTCAAGGAGGTAGCAGCAGGCAGGGTGGCTGGCCTGTTTGACAGCCCTCCTTATGTCAACCTTAAAGTTTCCCCATTAGGACTTGTTCCAAAGAAGACCCCTGGTGAGTTCAGGTTGATTCATCACCTGTCTTATCCAGCGGGGTCTTCCGTCAATGACGCTATCCCAGACAGCCTGTGCTCAGTCCGGTAAACGTTGTTTGATGAGGCTGTTGCCATGGTCCGCTCCTGCGGTCCGGGTGCACTGTTGGCCAAATGTGACATCAAGTCGGCATTCCAGCTCCTTCCGGTGCACCCAGGCGATTTTGAACTACTGGGCTTTCGCTTCGAGGGCCAGTATTTAGTGGATCAGGCCATGCCTTTCGGCTGTTCCATATCTTGCGCTGTGTTTGAGCGCTGTAGTTCATTTTTACACTGGGCATTGGTTAGGAAGGCAGGCTCTGACAAGGTAGCTCATTACCTTGACGATTTCCTTTTTGGGGGTTCTGCGGTTACTGGTGGTTGCAGCCACATGCTTAGTACCTTTCAACAGCTGGCTGAGGAGCTGGCCGTCCCTTTGACGCCAGAGAAAACGGAGGGCCCGGCCACTACCCTCACTTTTCTCTGCATTGAATTGGACACAGTGGCCATGACCTCTCGCCTTCCCCAGGATAAGGTACATCGTCTGGTGACAAAGATCGCCGCCCTCCTGCCCAAGAAGAAAGTCACCCTCCATGATTTTCAGGAGCTACATGGGCATCTCAACTTTGCCTGCAGGGTGGTTGCCTCTGGCTGCGCCTTTACTCGCCGTTTGTGCGATGCGATGGCCGGTCTGACGAAGAAGTTCCATAGGACTAGGTTGACACGTGGGATGAGGGAGGACTTGGAGGTTTGGCTGGCATTTCTCAAGGATTTTAATGGGGTTTCCTTTTGGCGCTCTGACCTCTTCCTCTCTTCCAGTTTTCAAGTCCATTCCGATGCCTCTGGGTCCTGCAGTTTTGGCATCTATTTCGATGGCCGTTGGTGAGCAGGCACCTGGCTGCCACACTGGCGGGACTCTGACGTCATGAAGGACCTGACTTTTCTGGAATTCTTTCCCATTTGGGGGCGATTAATATGTGGGGACATCACTGGGTTAACTCTGTTGTCACCTTTTGGTGCAACAACGCGGCAGTTGTCCAAGTGGTCAAATCGCAGGCGTCCCGGTCCGCCCAGGTAATGTCCTTAGTCAGGCCTTTTGTGCTAGCTACGCTGAGGCTGAACATTGTCTTCCGCGCACGCCATGTGCCGGGGGTAGACAACTCTATAGCTGATGCCCTGTCCCGTTTTCAGATGGCGCGGTTCAGGGCGTTGGCTCCCGGTGCCAGGGCGCTCCCATCGTGGTTGCCGGACGCGGTCTGGAACATTGGAGGGCCGAGGTGAATCGGGCCATTGGACTCTCTCTTTCAGGTCGCACCCGGAATGCATATCACCTGACCTGCCTGGCGTTCGCACAATTCCGCAGTCAGCTTGGCTTGCCCGATGTCTGGCTGCTCCCGGTGGACCATGTGCTGCAGTTCATGGTCCATCTGCAGTGGCCAGTCCTGGCCCCACGTACTATCAGGGCCTTGGCCTTTGCGGCGAAGGCTAATGGTGTGCCTGACACCCTGGGTGATTTTCGAATCCACAGGGTCCTAGAGGGGTGGTCTAGGGAACATAGTCCCTGCCTGGACGCACGACATCCTGTTTCACGTGATGTGCTGCAGCGCTTAGCCGCGGCCTGGCCCCACCACTGTTTGGACATGTTTGAGGCTGCATTCTTCCACACGGCTTCCTCCGTGGCCTTTTTTGCCGCCCTTCGGGTGGGTGAACTTGTGGCCACATCCAGATGGGGCATATCTGGCCGCCCTTTGCGGCTGATGGACGTGGCGATGTCTGCGTCATCTGTCCGGATCACGATACGTATGTCCAAGACTGACCAGCATGGAAATGGGGTGTCTTTGCTGCTGCTTTGGTGCAGCATTGCTGACATTTGCCCTGTACTGGCCTTGGAACATTAATTGTCATTGCGCCCTGCTGGCCCGACTCCCCTTTTTGACCCGTTTTCAATTCTGGAGGGTCACTGGAGCAGCCCTGGCCGATGTTGGGCTTCCGGGGGCACGCTACGTCACCCACTCATTCTGCATCGGGGCCGCATCAACTGCGGCCTCTTTGGGGTATTCGGACGTGGATATCATGCGGATGGGGCGTTGGGGCTTGGCTTGTTTTCGTACATATGTCTGCCCATTGCTTTCTTGAACTGCCTTGCTGCTGCTTGTTTTTCTGTTTTTTCTCTTTCAGATCTTTCCCGTGGACTGGACGTGGCTCGAGTTTGGATTGTGGGCCACAGTTTTATTTACTGGGCCGCTCATCATGCTGGAGCTGCCCCCTGCGGGATCCACCTGGGCCTGGGAGGCCGTGCATTTCTGATGTGGAGGGGGATCCACTGGATGGTTTGGTGCCAATTGCTTCAATATGTGTTGGAGAATTGGCAGGTGGTGCCACCCAATATATTGATGGTGCACCTGGGTGGGAACAATCTTGGTCAAGTTTGACAGCTGGCAGCCCCAATTTACAGTTCACCTGGTTCTGGGTCAGAAGTGAGAGGAACAACTGGACACTTCTGACTGGGAGAGTTAAATTAAGGTAAATAAAGGAGTTAGGATATCCAAGTTTAAGTTGGTTGATTGGATATCTTTGTACCTCACCAGTGCTACTGCAGCCTGCTGCAAAAATGTTATTTGGTTAAAAGTTTAAAAGTTAAGAAAGGTATTTTAAATAAAGTAGCCCAATGTTTATACCATCAATACTGTGGTCTGTCTCTTTTGTACTGGTATGAGGGGGCAAAGCTCTCCGTCAGCACCATATTTCAAATGAAATAAATTCTTTTCCTGTCAGAGTTCTTTACTATCCAGCTTTCACACCCATATGTAGAGGCTGGGAGTAGAGATCTTGGATTTGGTCTTCAGTGACACATACTTAAACATGATGTTCCTTTCTAATTCCTTCATTGCTACCCTTCTGAGTCTCAGTCTTCTGATTTCTTGGCTGCATTCTTCATTTGGATTGATGATTGAATTAAGTTACTGTATATGAAATATTTCACTATCTACATTTCTCCATTGTTAAGATTAAAGTTAAACATTGTGGTAGCCAGGTGATTTTTCTCTACCATTACTGTTGTCATAAGAATTTTTGTTGCAGTGGATTGTGGCACCACATTTAAGATTGTTAGGCAGAGGTTCTTTGGTTCATGAACTGTTATTCTGATAATGCTGTGATTTAATTTTTTTTATCATATCTTAAAAGCAGTCTGCCAAAAAGAACTTAGCTGACCCTAAAGCATTCTGAAGCTACAATTACATTTAGGAGCTCATTGTTATTTCAGATATAGGTTGGCTGTAATTGCTTTTGAGAACACCCATTACATTTTGAAAGGTTTGTTGTTTGCATTAAAATCACTGGTTTCACTCAATGCAAGCTATTTTGTGTGCCATTAATGGCACATTTCTTTTCACTTTCCTTAGGTCTACCTATCAACCTATTTTAAAGGCTTTGCTTTTACCCACTCAAGTACATATCACTTATACCAAATTTATCATAAAAGTAGCTGTTGATAATGGAGTATCTATTCACTCTTGGAGATAGAATTTAGTCTTTGTAATGGTATTGGAAAAATACTATGTTTTATTTTATTTCATTAGCAGGATTCTATATAGTTCTCCATCAGCTTTTAATACAGTCCCATAGCAGAGTGGTAGTAGTACAGCTGGGCTGTTCACAGATTAAGACCAAAAAAAGTGAAAGTGCCTGAAGATAAGTTTGCAATTAAGAAGACCACATTTAATCACAATTAATTCACCATAGAGTAAGTAATGCTTTTCCAGATAGTCACTGATTTTTCAACATATATTGATTTGCTGGACTCTGTTGCAAATCTGACTGAGTTTGAACATCATTACATGTATATGAATCCAAATATTGACAAAGTCATGGTGATCAGTTATTAAGACTGTCTTGAGAATATAATCAGTACCACGGATCCAGTTCTGTAAGTCACTTTCTGGTCCAGAGCCCTCTTGGCACACAAAGTCCTCATCTGCTCCAGGCCAGTATTGATGAAGCTGCTGCCGTCCATCAAGATGGATTCAAGTGGGATTTAATCTACTTGGGGACCATTACCTTGCCCTGTGGACTTTGGCACCCAAGCCATTAGTTCTCAGAGTTGTCAGGTTAGTTAACTGTCACCTGACGATGCAATTTGCATAAATCTTCTTAGTGAGCTGCCCAAAGTTAAGATGTTAGAGTGGGCCTTTGCTGTTGCTTGACAAGACATGTGCCTTAGTGCATATCAGGAAATGCCTACACTAACTATGTAACTTGCAGCAATTTGCCAGTGAGATTTACTTCAGTTACATTATGTTAACAAAGCCTTTGACTGTGTGAATCATAAGAAATGATGGGTTATTCTGAAAGAAATTGGTATGGTTCAGCACTTGATTGTCCTGATACATAACTATATTGGAGATAAGATGCTACCATTAGGACAGAATATGGAAAGTCACAATATAGGCAAAGGTGCCAGACAAGGTTGCAGTTTACCTCCTTGTTTGTTCACTCTGTATGCTGAACACATATGGAAAACTGGACTTGTTTCAGATGAAGGAGGAGTGAAAATTGTTGGAAGAAACATCAATAATATAACTTGCTCAGATAACACCATCTTCCTGGCAGAAACCAGCAATGATTTGACTTTTAATGAAAGTGAAAGAAGACAGTGCCAAAGCAGGATTTCAACTGAGCATTAACAAAACAAACATTTTCAACAGAGAAAGAAGATTGATCACTCCTGCAGCAGGGACTGTAGGTAGAGAAATGAATCGCCTTCTTTGGTCAGGGATATGATGAAGGTGTGCCAGTCATTGCCCCATCCATGTCCCCATAATAACAAGTGCCTGACCAAGTCCTGGACAACTGATCCTACCCCAAACTAGAAGTGTCACTGGTGGGAAAAGTGGCACAACCAATAATTGTGGTAATCCCTCTATGAACAGGAGAAGCTCCTAGAATTCAGGGGCCACCAATGGTGCAGAATTGCTTGCCTTCCCTTAAGGGCATGAGCTGGCTTGGGACAATGCTCTGAAACAGATCCCAGCTTTTGACTAGAATCTCTACAGATTCAGTGAATGGAACTGGGGTCCAACTGAGAACAGGAACTGATGGGGTGCTTGTTAAAGGAACTTAGTCCCCATATTTTCAGTCAGAATGGGATGTGCAAGGCATGCAACTGTACATTGTATCTTGTTTCCCTAGCCTAATGAAGCAATAAGAATATAGACTCAATGGATACCTTGGTTGAGGAGACCCACCTGGCCACTCTCCAGTTTGTTATCTGGGGAAATTATGCTAGAAAAATTATTCTTTTCCAAGTGCTTATTGACTGATGTTTAATTATCTGTTGTGGGATCTTTCCTGTCAATATCCAGCTGACTAGCTGATAGTTGCTCAGACCCCCCGCCTCCATTTTTGAAGATGGGAGATAAAGTTTGCTCTTCCCCAGGCTTTAGCAGTTCTCAAAAATTATAGAGTATACATAAACAGAGCATTTAAGATATGCAGCATGAACATATATGGCAAGCCTCCTTCTTTTGCAAACAATGGAATGATGGGAGTGAAAGTATTATCTATCTCTGTACAGTGATGGTCTTCAGCAGGTTTGCACCAGTTTGCCAGAACTGGTAGCAGAAATTTCTGGCTGGCCCTGCCCATCCAAGTTTTGAAATAAAGTAGTCCTAAATCGGGTGCAATATAGGGCTTTCCCCCTGGCCACACCCACCATACCATTCCCACAGTGTAGTAGTAATTGTTTTTGGAGCCCACCATTGTCCATATAGTATACAGCTCTACTGCCACCACCAAGACAGAGCTAGATGGACAGAAATTGAAACAGCAATGGAGCCTTTTTCTACCCACTTTTTCCATATGTGCTAAATTTACTTAATCAACTGCAAAAGAAAAGTTGAATGTTTATTTTGGACACTAACATCAGAAGAAATTCTTAATAGTTTCCCAGACTGCATCCCTAGTCATAACAACTTTACAGTCACTATATCCTTCAGAGTAAAAACTTTTACATGCATGTTGCCGGAGTTTTAAGAAATGCCAGGATAAAGCAAACATGATTATTATTATTTTATGGGTGAAGGATGTATATAATTATCTTAATTTCCAGTAATAAAAAAACGTGTGCCTTAAAAATAATTCTCAACTAAATTCACCCCTCACAGGTTTTCTAGTTATAAAGTGCTTAGAAGTCCCTCCTTCTTGTGGTCACTCTGGGATCAAGCAGCTTGCCTCAAGCAGCACAGATAACAAGGCATATAACCTCATCATTCATACATGCTGTTGGTGATTTTAACTGACATCTCTCTCAGGAGCAACACTAAGGATTCAAATATTGTCACCTGACTATACAGCCAACACTCCAATCAGGCACCCAAACTCTGTGAACCAAAAAAAAGCTCAGCTTAATCTCCAAATCTTTGTTCCTTATAAGAATGGTTTCAGGGTATTGTCTGGTTTAACAATTCCTCAGTTCCTTCATGGATAAAAAGGTGTGGATTAATTCTCATATAAGGATGGTATAATCTCTTGCTCTGAAATCTTATTGTTTCCTGTAGAATATACATCTGACCAGTGGTGGGCTGGCCCACTGGGCTACTAGGACTCAGCCTGGGGTGACCCCCAGGCCCACAGTACCATGGTGTCCCCCTTGGGTGCCAATCTAAAACAAAGGTGCCAAAAGCTGTGATGCCCAAAAAGATTGAGCAAACAAGCGGGGCTCCAAGTTCATCTGCCTTCCTTCCTCATCCTGTCAGGGCCATAGCCAGGGGGTAGCTGGGGAAGGGGAATCTGCACCCCCTGAGCTAACAGCCCACCCTCCATCCATGAAGCAAAGTGGTGGTTGTTGTCACCGCCGCCCCGCCATCGTCGTCATCGCCGCCGTCGCCACCGTCACCGTCGCCATCGCCGTCGCCGTCATTGTGTGTGTATGTGCATGTGTGCATGAGAGGCACTTAAAAAACACTACCACCAATGCGGCCGCACATTGTCAGGCAGACTTCCTGAAGGTGGGGATGGGGTGGAGGTGGAGGAGGAGGAGGGAGAGAGGTTTTATAGTCCCACTTATTTATCATGAGCAGCCCTTGCACACATTTTCTCCTGGTAGCAATGCAGAGAGGGAGGAGAAGCCCACACAAGCTATATATAATAGGTGGCACTGTTTGCCACTGGGTGAACCAATCAATGCAAAATATGGAACAAAAGGAGTCTCATGTCATGTTCTGACAAGTCGTGCAACCAAGAAGCACAAGGTTTCTTTTTTTCAAGTCAGTGTGTTACATATTTTTCTTGTTATTTTGAGGATGGTAAGCCAATTTTTCCTGTAGCTTAAAAGAATGCCATGACACATATTTCCTGCAGAGTGTAAATTATTATTGGGGTAATATTTAGTCTGATCATGATTACAACCTCTAGACATCAATTCAGAAACTTTCTATGACAGAATACCAATAGGTTTTTTATATGTTCCTGTCATTTTGCCCTTGCCAGTACACTTAAGAAGGGAAGACATTTGTCTTCTGCTGGTTACTCTGTCAATTGGAAAAACCCAGCATTATCCTCTGTACCATGGATGGCTCCAAGTATTCCTCTTTGTCATTTTGCAGGCTCAGTCTGCAGACATTAGATATCACAGAGTACAAAGCTTTTGATAACACTGGATACCTAAGCTTTCCTTGGATGACAGACCTGGGTAATAGGCCTCTCCAGGAGATGCAGTTCATCCTCCTCCAAACAATTCGTGACCTACCAAGAAAAGAAACTTTAAATCTGGGAACCATGCACTGAATGTTGAAATTGTTATTTTAAAAGTACGAGTAACACAGTAAGCTCCTTCTGCTTACTGAACTCAGAGGTCTGCTGGAAGAGGGCACCACAGTCAGAATTAGCTAAGACCCATCAGTTGGAAGAACCCAAAATGGGCAAAAGTTAGAGGTGAAATGAGCAAGAAACCAACTTTTACCAAATCCAGTCCTCAAATCCAAAGAAACAAGCACTGTAGTAGGAAAAATCTAAGCCTAGACATTGGTAGGTTAATTTCCAACAAGATTTGGCCAGTTGAGTTCTGGACCCATTGTAACTTGAGTAAGACCTATAACATCTCAGCTTATTTTTTTAAAAAAATCTTTATTGAATGAATATGGAAGCAACAACACCAAAATATTAGTGCAGGTCTTTTACTAGAAATTTATTTGAAACAGTACCTTTACACCATTGCAATCTGCATCAGATTAGAATGTTGTATCAAAGATTGACAATGGTTGAAAATAAATCTTGTCATTCTTTTTAAAATTAAAAATAAATAAAAATAAAAGGAAACTATTGAAAAATCATCTTGGGAGTGTAGTCGTTAACATCATTTTAACTCATGTGTTAATTTTTCGATTAGGGCAATATGCCATATTCAATTTCTCCTTGCATGTGAAAACAAATTACAAATTCCCTTCCAGTTTTGCCAATCTCCAAATGTGCTGTGCAGCCATTCAGAAAAAAGGCAATTTTTTTTAAAAAAATTAATTAGCTGTTTGTTATTGGCTGGAAATACAGAAGAGCAAGCTCTGGTTACCTTATAAACTTTTCCTCTGTGATTAATTCTATTTCCATGAACACTCTGGACCAGAACAACTGGACTGGAGGACATGTCTACCACATATAAAAGTATGTAGCAATATTCCCAAAGTTCCTTCAACATGTTTAACTGTACTTGTATGACTTAAATGGAGTATTGTAAAATACCATCTGTGCAGAAGTTTAACAAAATTCCCCTTAAATTTAGAGATTGATCTGCTCCATAGAGCTTCCCATTTTAAGTCAGATACTGTATAGTCATTCCCAAAACAATTTCCCCAAACCATTTGGGATATAGTTTGTTAGATATTTAAATGTCCTAGCGGCGGGAAAATCGCCGCTACCCATTGGTCAGTGGGCTGGGTCAAGCAGGGTATTTAATCCCCTGCTGACCCAGCCGTTGTTGTTGTTGTCTGTGCTAACCACAATAAACAGACGTGTTGTTTGGTTCACCCTTAATGGCTTCCGTGTCCTCACTCCCGCGCCCTGATCTCCGGATCTAACACTGGCGACGAAGGTGGGATATTGAGGAACGGACCAGAACCATCACACACACCAGAGCCACCTCTCACGAAGGCACCTCGCCATGGCTGCTTACGTTCCACCGGCTCCCTTCCAACCGAAGGACGAGAGATGGAAGAGCTATATGGACCGTTTTGAGTTCTCCCTGCTAGCTGCGGAACTGGGAGAGATAGCACCGGAGCGGAAGAAGGCGTTCTTCCTCACCCACTGCGGAGCCAAGGTCTACGAAGTGGCCCAGTCCCTGGTGGATCCAACACCAATCCTGGACGTCTCATGGGAAGCACTACAGTTGGCCCTCAAGAACCACTATGCGCCGGAGCCATCGAAGTTCGTGTTCCGGATCCAGTTCCGGGACCGATACCAGATGCCAGGGGAAACCATCGGCGAGTACGTAGCCGCCCTAAGGGCAGCAGCCATCCCGGCGACATTCGGGCCATTCCTCGAGGACTCCCTGACCGAGCAGCTTATCAGAGGAGTCCGCGACAACAAGCTCCGGAAGAGGCTATTGGCCCGGAGAGACCTGACCCTGGCCGGGGCCATCGAGGAGGCCAGAGCTTTCGAGCTCTCGATGTCGACCGCATCCTCCCTCAACCGGTCCCCGTCGGCGCCCCGCCAAGCCTCCGCTCACCATCAAGACGTCGTTTCTGACGAGGACGAGGAGGAAGAAGCAGAGGTGTGCGCGACCGACGGGGGAAACTCGGGCAGGAGCGGCCAGCGCTGCGCCAGCTGCGGAGGGCCACACCAGCGGGCACATTGCCGCTTCAGGGAGGCCATCTGCCGCTATTGCGACAAGCGGGGACACATTGGGAAGGTCTGCCGGGCAAGGCAAGCGGAGAACCAAGCTGACCGACAGATTCAAAAGTTCCCGCCGGGCAAGATGGCCGCCAAACAGAGGACAAATCAGAGGCGCCAGGGATGCAACAGCGGCAAATTCGAAGATGCAGAGACGCACACGCTCACGATAAGCCACACCGCCACACAGAAGGGAGAGAAGTACCACGCCACAGTCACGATCGACGGGGCAGAGTGTCCGATGGAGGTCGACTCTGGGGCCGCCATATCCATCATCCCGTGGAGGTGGATGAAGAAGACATTCCCGGCCCTAAAAGAATCAGACCTCCAGACCCAGCGGATCCGAATCAAGGACTGCCAAGGCAAGTTCCTCCCCGTCGCAGGACAGAAGTGGGTCCGTGTCAATTACAGACCGAAGGAAGAAAGCCTACCGCTGACCGTAGTCCACGGTAACATCCCGACGCTACTGGGCACAAACTGGTTCCCCGCCCTGGGACTGTCCATCGCTGGCATCCACAACACTGCGACTGACCAGCCCGGGGACGCCTCGCTGAGGGACGACCTGATGGCCGAATTCCAGGACGTTTTCGGGGAAGGATTGGGCAGGTATGTGGGGTCCCCTATTTCATTTGCACTCAACCCGAGCGTTGCCCCCATCCGACTTAAGGCCCGGAGAGTCCCACTGGCACTCAAGCCCAGGGTCGAGAAGGAGCTCGACAAGCTGGTCGCCCAGGGAATCCTCGTTCCCATAGACCACGCTCGGTGGGAGACCCCCATAGTGACCCCCATCAAACCGGACGGGTCAGTGCGCATCTGTGCGGACTACAAATGCACGATCAACAAGGCATTAGAGCCGAGCGCGTACCCGGTTCCCGTCATAGACCACTTACTCCATTCACTGGGCCCTGGCAAGATCTTTCCAAGCTGGACCTGCCCCAAGCGTACCAACAGCTTCCGGTGGATGACACTACGGCCAAAGCCCAGACCATTGTCACACACCGGGGGGCATTCAAGTGCACGAGGCTGCAGTTCGGGGTCAGCATAGCTCCGGGACTGTTTCAGAGCACGATGGAAAGGCTCCTCCAAGGACTCCCGGGGGTGGTACCCTATTTCGATGATGTCCTGATAATTGCGGGGGATCCCGGGCAGCTCAAGGACAGGGTTGCCGCTGTCCTGGCTAAATTCAGGGCCGCTGGGCTCAGGGTGAAACGGGATAAGTGCCTGTTGGGGGTCCCCTCCGTGGACTTCTTAGGGTTCCACATCGACGCCAAGGGCATCCACCCAACGAAGGGAAAAGTGGAAGCGATTCGGAACGCCCCGGCCCCGAAAAACAAGCAGGAGCTGCAGGCGTTCCTGGGACTCCTGAATTTCTACGCGACCTTCCTGAAAGGAAAGGCCACCGCGGCTGAGCCCCTACACAGACTGTTGGCCGCGAAGGCAGAGTGGGTGTGGGGACCCGAGCAAAAGTCAGCTTTCGCTGCTGTTAAAAATCTTCTCTCCCAGGACAGTTTCCTGATCCAATACAACGCGACCCTGCCACTGGTCCTCGCCTGCGACGCGTCTCCCTACGGCGTCGGCGCAGTCCTGGCCCACCGACTGCCCAACGACCTCGAGGCGCCCATCGCCTATTACTCCAGGACCATGTCGCCGACGGAGAGGAACTACGGCCAGATCGACAAGGAGGCGCTGGCGGCAGTGGCAGGGGTAAGAAAATTCCATGACTACTTGTACTGCCGGGACTTCGAACTTGTGACTGATCATAAGCCCCTATTGGGACTCCTGGCTGGCGACCGGCCTACACCCTCTGCCTTGTCCCCCCGGATGCAAAGGTGGGCCATTTTCCTGTCGGGGTACTCATACACCTTAGTCTACCGGCCCGGGAAACACATGGGAAATGCTGACGCCTTGAGCAGATGCCCCCTCCCGACCCAGGAAGGCGCGGAACGGGGGGAAGCATCGGTTCTTGCCCTGGACATCCTGGACTCTGCCCCCACTACGTCGGCCGAGGTTGCCAGGGCGACGGCGCGGGACGCCGAACTTCAGGCCGTTTCCAGCTGGGTTCAGCGGGGGTGGCCGGACAAGGGGGAAGGGGAGTTCAAGGTATATTTCGACAAGAAAGACGAACTGTGCTGTGTGGGGGGTTGCTTGCTGTGGGGGGACCGGGTAGTGGTGCCCAGGAAAATCCGCCCCAAGGTCCTAGAAACACTGCATGCCAGCCACCCGGGAATAGTAAAGATGAAGGGGTTAGCCCGAAGTTACGTGTGGTGGCCTGGTATTGACAAGGACATAGAGTCGTGGGTGGCCAAATGTACACCTTGCCAATCATCACGACCCAATCCACCAGCAGCCCCGGTCAGAGAATGGGAACAGCCCTCGGGCCCATGGCAGAGGATTCACATCGACCTCGCTGGCCCATTCCACGGCCAAACATTCCTGATTGTAGTGGATGCCTACTCGAAATGGTTGGAGATCCGACTCCTGAGTAGCACCACAGCCAGAGCAATGATCCGGGAACTCAGACAACTCTTTTCCACACACGGCATTCCCGACACCCTAGTCTCTGACAACGGGCCTCAGTTCACGGCCACTGAGTTTGAACAGTACCTGGCATCCCTAGGAACCAGGCACGCTCTCACATCCCCGTTCAGGGCGCAAGGGAATGGGCAGGCCGAGAGATTCGTGCGCAGCGCAAAGGAGGCCCTGGAAAGGCTAGGACCCGGGGACTGGCAGGAACGCGTAGACAAGTTCTTGTTGGCCCAACACAACCTTCCCTGCGCTGCCACGGGAAGGGCCCCCGCAGAGTTACTCATGGGTAGGAGACTCCGTTGTCAGCTTGACCGGTTACACCCTAGGTATTCTCCAGACAAGTTCAGGGGGGACCAACCACAGGGCCGGACACTGGCCATTGACTCACCAATCTTCGCTAGGAACTACGCGTCGGGCCACCCGTGGGAAGAGGGAACCGTCAGCGAAATGCTGGGCCCCTACACCTACAAGGTTCGCCTCGCTGATGGTCGGACATGGAAACGCCATGTCGACCAGCTCAGGAGGCGAACGAGTCCCGACACGGATAGCAACCTCCCCCGGGGAGTGCAGACCGGCGCTGAGCCAGACATGCACCCGATGGACGAACCGGTCACCGACCCGGTTCGGCCAGAAAACAGCCCCATTCACGCAGCACCATCACCGGCCAGCTTACCGTGTGGAACAGGCTCACCCCCGGTCACCGCGGAGCCCGATGCTCGTATTCCGGATCCGCTCCCGGCCCAGCCAGGGCAGAGCGAGAGCGACAGGTCCGCTCTGCCCGATGCCCCAGCGCCGACTGAACTGCGCAGGTCCGATCGAGTAAGAACACGCCCCCGTCACCTGGAGGATTTTGTATGCAAATAGCAGACTGGGGCATTCTGGGGGGAAGGGGTGTTAGATATTTAAATGTCCTAGCGGCAGGAAAATCGCCGCTACCCATTGGTCAGTGGGCTGGGTCAAGCAGGGTATTTAATCCCCTGCTGACCCAGCCGTTGTTGTTGTTGTCTGTGCTAACCACAATAAACAGACGTGTTGTTTGGTTCACCCTTAATGGCTTCTGTGTCCTCACTCCCGCGCCCTGATCTCCGGATCTAACATAGTTTACAGCCATAGTAAGATTTAGTTGGTTCTTGGCTTGAAAAGATGAAAGGTTGCTTGAAGTGGTACATGATCAGAAGCTGTTAATGATCCAATTTTTGCCGATCTGGGATAATACTTCCCATGCATTGGAGACTAGTATACAATCTATCCTTTATTTAGATACATGATGTTTTGGAAAAGTAAGGACAATCTTTCTCACCTCCAGCAACAGTGATTAACTTTGTAATTTAGACCATTATTTGTAAAATACTCAAAGTAAGAGGCATTTATATCTGATCACTACAGACAATTCCAATAAGATAAAATTCTAACAGAATTAACCACCACTTATCTTATTGAGGTATGGAATGAACATGGCTTTGTTTGGCTTTCCTTTTCCCTTGCCACTCCAAAGGAGGTAGCAGTAATGACCCAAAAGATTTCTTTTCTGGGGGGGGGGGGGGAAGGGGGGGGAGTTTCTCCAGAAATGATTATATGCAAAAAGAATAACTAATCCAATGTTTCAGAGGAGGAATTAGTATGGATTCTTTTCCAGCAATAATTAGTTTTGTTAAATGCCCCCACCTGTATGTGATTCCTTTTCCATGTAAAATACTTGTTGATGGCTTGTATATTTTGTGCCATTGCAAAGTTAAGGGACAAAGTTCTTGATAAAATTGTTATGCTTGCCTTCTGGTATACAATAGGATTCTTGTCTTTAACAGCTGCCAATGTGACATCTTTCCCATGTTCCCTTACACATTTCAAAACTATGTCACCAAGGTTTCTGTTTTTCCTTACGGAGGGAGGGGAAATTTTGTGCATGGAAATAAAATTCTCCTTTAAATTATGTAGGATTAAAGTAATCAAGTAAATTCCAGATTCTGGAAAATTGACTTCTCTCATTTTCAATTTGGGGTGTCTCACTTTGTTTTCTTTGACCTTAATTCAGGCCTGCAGATCAGCCATGTAGCTTGTCAGAGTACTTATAGACTATGGGTGCTCAATTCCCAATTCCAAAGCTCTAACAGTATTTGCTAGCTCTGATAGCTCCTAAGACAGATCTGTAACCTCCTAAAAAATAATAAGTTTCTCTGTTCCATTGCAGCACTCTGCAGCCTTCAGTCATCTTGTCAACTCAAGATTGCACTTTAAATGATTAATTTTTTGGAATAGTAGCCATGTTAGTCTATGTTTTAAGGCATATCAGAAAGCCAAAATAAATAAATAAATAAATAAATGCTGCCGCACTTTAAAAGAGGAACTGAACAGTCCTCAGAGACTAACATGATTTTTACTTAGAAACCTGATACAGGTCACACTCCTTATCTGTGGGGGGAAATATCTAAGGAGGACTACTGGACTTAGATATCCAGCTGTGCAGTCAGAGGCTGTGAATTCAATTCCCCATCATGTCTCCTTGACAGGGGCTGGATGTAACAATCCATAAGGTCCCTTTCAGCCACTACAATCCAAGATTATTATTATTTCTACTTCAGTGAATACATGAAACAACAGAAAACAGTGAACTCCATATTGCAGCTGTGAGAATGGATTTCTGCCTTTATCCACCTCTGCTAGTTTCAGATTGTACAAGAGAAAGAACATTCTCAAATAAGGATTCAATGAGATGGGCTCTTCTGAAGTGTGATATGCTATTTGTTGTGATCATTGCATCCAAATGGCATAATGGACCAAATAACTCTGTTTGGTCCAGATCCTTATGGCTGGAATTTCAGATATTGTGAAGTGGTTTAATAAGTGATCCACTACAGTATATTGGCAAATTAAACCCTTCCTCTGCTTGGTGGAGAGGCAGAGAAAGTGGATTAGATTGAAGTAGACCATTTACCCCAACTGATGTGCTACATCAGTTAAAAAAATTAAAAATGCATTTCTTTTGTCTTAAAGGGCTGATGAAGAAACTGTCCATAGCTGGTTCTATAGTACCAAATTGTTGATAATTAATGACTAACTGCAGCACTAATTTTACTACTCCTTAACTCTGAGCAGAAAGGTTAAAATGTATTTTAAGCACTCTTGTTTTAACTCCTGTTCCTTTTGTTGTACTATGCTGTTATTGAAGCATAATAAAGATTGATTAATTGGTAACTTGTCCATTTACACTTAAAGGTCACCCTTGCTTGTAAGTCAGTTGTATCTGACTCTAGGGTTCAGTGCTCATCTCCATTTACAGCCAATATGCACTGTCTGCATATTCACGTGGTTATGTAGAAGGCACAACTTGTCACTGGAGTGCATGGAATGCTGCTACCTTCCCACTGAAGTGGTATCTCATTATCTACTTGCAATTTCCTGCTTTCAAACTGCTAGGTTGACAGGAGCTGGGGCAGGCTCACTCCATCATGCAGCACTCAGGTCAAGAACTGCTGACCTGCTGACCTTCCAGTCATCAAGTTCAGCATCTTATCCACTAAGTCACCACAGTCCCCTCAATTAGATGCAAATAAATCTCCGCCGGCATTACAGTCATAAAATGCTAACATTCTAATGCCAAATATGACTGTTTTGTTCTACAGTATCAAATGCTTATTTACCTTATTTTCTTCCCCAGCTCATGGGGAAAATTATGCTGACACAAGATACTTTGAGAAGGAGATGAATATTTGATGCTAAGTTATCTCAGTATTGTTAAAAAGCACCTGATAAAAAAGCAATATATGGATGATTTTTTCTTCAATCTGCCATATCTTCATGTCATATAATTAATCTGAATTTCACATAACTGTAAAATAAAACAGTATGCACTCTTGAGTATATCACTTAAGTGTACTAGGTACAAATTATTTTTAATAGAGCTAGTAATTCAGAATTCCAAAGAATATTAATTTTGAAGGCAGAACAAACACAACAAAATGTCATTAGAGGATTTTTTTAAAAGCAAAAGTGGCTTTGATAGAAGAGTGCAAAAACAATTAATGACAAATGAATGTTAATTATTTTTTATCAATGAGGAGACTAGGAAAGACATTCAAATACTTTGAATGAACTATTTTATTGTGTAGAGGAGAAGGAAAACCTGGAAATTTACAAGAAGAAATAATAAGTTTTAAGAATCATACTAGTCTTAGAGAAAATGACTAAATTATGTATCAGATCACATTAATAAGATTATTGAACTCCCCCCCATTGCACAACATTGTTACTATGCAAAATACTTGCTGAAAGCCAGAAGTTTCTATCAGTCTCTTTGCCAACCTTTACATTTCACTGTTCTTATGTTAAAGAACGAAGACTTACCCAAGGTTATTTAATAAATATACGGGTGAATGATAATTAGACCCAATTGGCTTACAAGAGTGAAATGGAATCATGCTTTTGGATCAAGATGATGGGTTGTTGTTGTTTTGAGATCT
This sequence comes from Furcifer pardalis, assembly GCA_030440675.1. NCBI lineage: Eukaryota > Metazoa > Chordata > Lepidosauria > Squamata > Chamaeleonidae > Furcifer > Furcifer pardalis. Next base: position 55,035,150 of record CP126892.1, on the reverse strand, counting down.
TATGTCTATGATTCATCAGCTTTGGAGCTGCTACCATGTGGGACAATATGGCTTAAACTGGAGTGCATGACTGAACAGTATTCATGATGAGTTAAGAAGCCTTCAGCAGTTAAGGGCTGAATAATCAAAAGTAGGGTAAAGGACAAATTGGATAACAGGTCCTCCACTGCCTTCTCACTGTTACCACCTTATGTGAAGGTTGGATTTTCTGACCTTTTTCTTGGTATATTTTTCTGCTTCTTTTTCTTGGTAGATTGTCTTGGTACTGTATTTTATTTCACACATACACACTTATGTCAAAAGTTATTAGAATTAGCTGTCCAGTCTGGCAAAGCTTGTAAGCACAAGCTGAGTGTTTCGGGTGAAAGAAGCAGCTAAAGTTGCAGCATCCAAAGCTGGCATTTCTCTATGGTGGAACACTCTATTTTGGGACATATGCTAGCCAGGGATGGCAGGGACGACACTAGTGAAAAATTTCTACCCACTAAATCCCTGATGGATGCATTGAATTATTCTACAATGGCAGAGGACAGTGATGAGCTGCCTCAGGCATACTCTGCCCTCTATGCAGCTACTATCAAGAGACCAGGATTGCTCTGTTAGATTTAGGAAGCAAAATAAAATCAGGATGAACCTACTCATTTTATTCTGGCCAAGAATTCAAAGGCAATGGAATGAATTACTTAATATGTAAAAAATTTACTTGAGCAAGGAATTTTTTTTAACAGTGAGCATTTAAACAGTGCCATCACAAGATACATGTAAAAGATAGAGAGAGAGATTACATTACATAAATCTTTTGGGATCTGTTTGTAGACAAGTCATTTGGACAGCTCTGGAGCAGAAGTCAGAAGGTCAGATTATAACCCAGTTGAAAAGAAGCTTTTACATTGTACTGGATGGTTGTTTTCTGTAAAGTGTCTTATTATACTTAATACGGCTTTTAGAGAGACACCAGTCAAAGCATTTGGTTTTGCAGTAGATCTATTACTACTGATAGAGAGATATTTTAGTGTGTATGCACAGAAAAAGGACACAACAGAGATTTCCACTTGTAGGAAAGAGATATATGGCAGATGATGGGAAAAGATAAAATGTTCTTTTTATTGTATTTGGAAAAAAAAACGAGCCAGAGCTATAAGGGCTAATAACTTCAATGGACATGAAATGAGGTTATTAGAAGAGGATGAAAAGAAGTATAATAATAAAAAATCAGGAGACAATAAAGTTAGGGAGATTAACAAACTGGAAAATAACATCAAAGCATAAACCTATGAAGGAAAAGATGTGGTTGTTTATGAACCCATAATCCATTAGTTAAGACAGTTCAGGAACCAATTTTTTTCATGGGAATTTGACTTATAAATAAATGAAATGAATGTCCAAATTGAGATGCAGAGCTGTAGCAAGGAGAATGTGAACAAATCTTATTCTAAGGTCTGGAGCTCTTGTCTTAGTTATGCATGAGCTCCCATGTCTGCTCTAAAGACTCAAGTTGGCTCTGGAACAAAACAAGGATATCATGACCCCTAATGAGAGGGATCATTTGTTGGGTGCCTGCCAACAATTATGCTTTTCACAAGGGGAAAATGAGCACGAAAATTCAAGCAGCCACTACACTTTCTCTCCTCACCTGCCTGCTTTTCTATTTTTCTTTCCTAAATTCCATTCAACATTCTATGGTTCACTGGCATATGTGATTCCCAAGGGACTGGATTTTTCTGGTGGGTGGTTAAGTATGTTCAGCACCTCCACATATCAAGGGATCCACAAAAGCATCCTGATGAACACCTCTTTTCTCTCCATGGCCTGGCTTTGTCTCCAGCACTATCTCTATGCATTCTTCTAAGTTTGTGTTTTTAATATTGTTTTTAAGTTTTGCTAAGCAGCCACTGAGGGGTTCTCTGTACTGGGTACACCACCCAGAGTCTCTTGATTGGGGTGGTATATAAATCTAAATAAATAAATAATAAATAATAATAATTTGTCTATCCACATGATCTCTCATGGATATTCTGTTCACAGCTGCAGCCAGCTTGCCATACTTCCTCAAAAATACACCATTTCTGGACTAGTCCTTCCGTTAGACAAAGTATGGTCTTCATCAGCTCAGAAAGTAGCTCCTAGGAAACAGCAGCAGAGAGTAGGAAGAGAACAATTTGTTGTTTGGCTCCACTTACATCCTCTCAATTAGCCTGGGATGCCAGTCCAGTTGACCTCTGCAAGTGGGATGAAAGACAGTACCAGTTTATTCTGCACTTAAGACAGTAACATGTTTCTGAAATAGATCTGGGGGCCATAGCCATGTCTGTACCCCTTCAGGTAAGCTCTCTGCTGTGGAAAGAAAGCTTACAAATGTTGCCCAAATCCTCTTCCCCTTCCTCAACTGCATTTTCAGCAATGTGTGCAGTAAGGAAAAGCTAATCACCCTTGTTGGCCTGCTTTTCATCTTCACGTTCTCTCCTCAGATGTTGTCCGGGCAAACAGAGGGACAGCCTGTGCCAAATCTGCTTCAAAAGCAACGTCTATGGGCTCATATAGTTTATAGAGAGGGCTCACGCATTACCAATCTGAGTTTGTGCTGGCCACATACACATGATCTGATGGGGCCAATGGGGACATGGTGATCTTTCAATCATTCCACATATCTCCTAGAGTTCTAAAATGTCTTCCTATCTTCCCACAACTGTTTGCAGAAGGGTTACAGGTTGCTCTTTATTCAGTCAACATGGTGGCCTGCATTACAGTTTAAGGGTTTTGGTTACAGGCTGTGGTGCCTCCTTTCCAGGGTAGGTAGAGATGGCAGGCCGCCTTTTCCAGTCCTGGGCATAAGAGAGCCATTTCCAGTTCCAGGGTATATCAGAGAGTGGCCATTTCCACTTTTGGGTAGTATTTCCTGCCATATGGCACCAAGCCAGTCCCTTCTGGTCATGGAGACCAGAATGCAATTTCCAGTCAAGTACGTAAACAGTGTTTCTGTCTATAATGTCATTTCTGGTTACGTGTGTAAACAAATGCACATGTCCCAATTTTGACAATGAGTAGGTCCAGTAAACTACAGAAATCAAGCCCATAAAAAGATTTAAAATCTCATAGTCACAGAGAAGCTACACTGCCAATTTTTCATGGCAATTTTATAGAGACTCATGGGCAGACACAAAAATGTTGTAAGAAGCATGTCTTAGAGAGAAACCATTTGTCCATAGGTTCATTTACACTTGCCAAGTAGTTCACTCTGTTTAAGTTATTACAAACTCCTTGTGGAGCCTGTGGTTCTGAGGTCATGCTAGAGTCATAATCTCACCTTCCATAGTCCATTTTTAAAAAGTTTTGATGGGTTTTAAAACTTATTTTTGTGTTTTTTCCTTCAAATGGAAACCAATTGTGTGACTCTCTGCATGAATCCAAGGCTCAGTCAATAAAAATATATATACTCTTCTTAGCTCATGGAAGTTTTGGAGAAATTGCATTTGTTAAAGCTCAGTTGCAAATCTAATTTTATGTGCTGGGAAGACAAAGTTAGCACACTACCCCAGAGTGTACATAACTCCAGCTATAGTTATACTGTAAACATAACAGTTACAACAAGAAAATGAAAAATAGATCATTCCGAATGTTTCAGTCTAGGGGCTGGTAGTCCTCAACTTTATGGCACCCTAGATCTATTTCAACAACTAAGACCTTGACTTTGGAATGTAAAGCTAAATCCACCAGAATAAAAGAAGACAGTACAGTAAAGAGAAGGCAACTTATACGTATTTCAGTTCTGCATGACCGGTCTATGTATATTTGTGCACAGTAATATTTTTAATTTAAAACATGACCATTCAGCAAAATAAGTTTTATAATGAACAGCAGAAATTGATACTTTTCAAGCAGCGGTCATGATCTGAATATTGAGTTGCAAGCATCATCCCCATTAAGGTCATTTAAACATGGTTGAAATAGCTTAATATGAGTGATTCTGGTGTTTGTCTAGTTACTTCTTGGGATGAGATCATGCATTTTAGTTTTGACTTCAGGATTTGTTTTTTTTTTTAATTAAACTTTTTAAAAAGCAACTTTGCATACGTTACTCTTATTTTAAAAGTATATGCCATTTTAATTGCATCTTATGAATAACTGGGTAGAAGTGTTTGTGAACACTTGATGCTCTTGAATTTTATCCATGTTTCCTGTTGTCCTGACTAATCCATCAGGTGTTTGAAACAATGTCTGCACTGATTTTTACCAGTTCAAGTACACAATCAAGATCAAGTAGAGTCCCTGCAACTGTAGTGATGATTTTTTTTTTTTTTTTTGGAATAGCAGCCATGTTAATATGTGGTTCAGGCATATTAAGAAACAACCACAACACTGCAGCACTTTAAAGACTAACTGCTACAGCAAAACTGCTACATATGTAAAAAGTCTGTTACGTAGGCTTTTATGTAAATCGGTTTTTTACTTAAACTCAAAGCAAACCCATAGGAACAATGAATTTTTACATAACTCAAAGCAAACCTATAGGAAAATGATATTTATGTAAATTGAACCCCATAGGAAAAATGAATATTTTTTACATAAGTAACTTGAAGCAAACCCATAGGAAATTACTACTACTACTTACCTTATTACAGAAATTGTGGTATGTAAATCAGGACATGGTTTTAGTGCAAAAATCATCATGTGTCAAATTTTATGTAACTTGAGGCATATGTAAGTCAGGGTTTTATGGTATATTTTTACTGTTAGCTTTTGTGGATCAAGTCCACTTCTTCAAACAAGGAGTAAAACTTCCAGGCATGGTTTATATATACCAGATGTGGGAGTCAAGATGTCACAAAGGAAAAGGATCGCGGTGGAAAAGGGAAAAGGATCACAAAGCGATGAGGTAAATCAAGCAGAATGACAGACAAGCATGCATATCAATACAGCTTCTTACAGCTAGCAGTAACAATAGATTATTCAGATTAGTTTTAAATGTTTCCCTTTCAATCTCAAAAGTGTGAAGCTGCTAAGCAAAGCTAATGATTTTAACCTCTTTCTGGTTTACCCTCTTACTTGGTTACTGTTACTTGGTTAATTCCTGTTGTGCCCATGTTGTAAGAAAAAATTTGCAGGAAGGTGGTGAAGGTAGTATAATACACCAAAATATAATATATAAAATATCTGGTAGCATATACCAATCTGCATATCAAATCTGATAATGTCCCAGAAACCCTTGGCTAATATTTAACTCTCTGTGATGAGTGTCCAACAGATGGATGTGTTTGATTTCTGCTGTCTCTCTTTGGATCCTAGCCCTGTAGTGATGAAATTGCTAATAGATCCATCTCATGTCACCAGCTATTTCTGAGAATGAGTTACTGTTCCCAAACCTTTGTCTCACACACATTATGTCTCTCTCTTTTATGTGTCACTACTGCTAAAGCTATGCCATGTGGGCCATGCCCAATGGCCAGGATTCAAGAGCCACCGCTCTGGGTGGCTGGAGCACCTCCATGACCCCAAGCCATGTCCAATGGCTGGGGCTGAAGAGCTGCCACTCCGGGTGGCTAGAGTGCCACATGACCCCGGGCCACACCCAATGGCCGGGGTTGTGTTGTTTTGGTGCCAGGACTTGGCCCTTGGGGAGGGGGCTGAAAATCACCTCCCTGCAACCCAGCTGGTCTAGCCCCTGGACTGTTTGTGGCTGTCTGAAACATTGGTATCTTGAACAACTGGTATTTTATTGCAAATGTTATTACAAATGTTTTTATTGTAATTTTATTGTGTATTGTACTGTACTGTAATGTTATTGTACTGTAATGTTATTGTGTATTGTACTGTTGTGAGCCTCCCTGAACTGTGTGTGTGATTGGCAGCACAGAAATACGAAAATAATAATAATAATAATAATAATAATAATAATAATAATAATAATAATAATAATAATAATAATAATAATAATAATAATAATAATAATAATAATAATAATAATAATAATAATAATAATAATAATAATAATAAACCAATTTCTAATCTTCTACATTCAAAATAGTTATCTCCAGAATTTGCACATGTATGGCAATTTGGGATCAAAATTGTTGGAAGAAACTTCAACAACTTGAGATATGCAGATGATACCACCCTAATGGCAGAAAGTGAGGAGGACTTAAAGAAGCTCCTGATTAGGTTGAAAGAAGAAAGTGCAAAAGCTGGCTTGAGACAATATCAAGAAAACCAAGATCATGGCAACAGGCTCTATCAGTCCCTGGAAAATAGATGGGGAAGAGGTAGAAGGAGTGACAGATTTTACTTTCTTGGGATCCAAGCTCACTGCAGATGATGATTGCAGCCATGAAATAAAAAGGTGACTGATTCTTGGGAGGCAAGTGATGAGAAACATGGGGAACATAGTAATACCTTGAATAACGTTTCCATCAGATAACAATAAAACCGCATAACATTAAGCAATCTGGAAAAAGTTGCAATTGTATTACTGTATTCTAGGTTTTAACTGAACTTGAAATCATCGAGGCTGACCTCAACACAATGGCAAAATTCCAGGAGTATGAAGTAACAATAATAAAAAATGAGAAAGATGTCTAAGCTGAGCACGACCAGAATTTAAGAGCTCCGATTTTCTCTCGCTCTAGGTAATCCAGAATTCTCAAATGTAGAAGGTGTATTGACACAAAGTAATATCGACTGAAAGCATCCAACCCAGTGGTGGGATGTCAAAAATGTTACTACCCCACCGTGATGTCATCACAGAGTGGGTGGAGCTAACATCATTATGTCATGATGTCGTGGGCAGGGCCAAAGAAAAAAATACAAAATAATTAAAAATAAATGAAATAAAAATAAGGACACACACACATACCTCTCAACCCACCCACAACACAAACCCATAAATAATTTAAATTTAAAAAATTAAAAAATTACATTAAAATACACCCACCCACCCATACACCCACCCACTCACCCCAAACACAAATCAACTCACCCACCCCAAACACAAACCCATCACCTACCTGTTAGTATAAGTGCATGGGCAGCACCATGTTGTAAGATGGATATGGTCATCATACCAGTTCTCTAGGATAATATGCCTTAATGTAAATGTAAAATAGCTGTACCTCTTTAAGGGTTCTCCAATTTGAACAGCAATTGGAACAGCATAGGTATAGCTTATTGATGAGGTAACTCCAAGACTTTGCTTAAAAACCCCAAGCCAGGCCACTAGGCCTTTTTAGGAACTGTGGTAGTACATCAATATAGGTAAAGCAGTGGTTCCCAACAAGGGGTACAGAGCCCACAGGTGGACTATCCCAGAAGCCTAAGTCAGTACATTGGCTGATCAGTGCTTTGGGGAAATGACTTCTGAGAATTGAAGTCCAAATACCAGCATTTGGGAAACTCTGAGGTAAAGGTATTAAATACACATTAAAATACACACAGACACACAACATCCAAAGATGAGTCTCTTACCCTGGGGAGCAAGCTATAGGGAGCTTCAGGCTAGCAGCTTCTCTTCCTCCTCCCCGCTTGGGAGGACAGCAAGGAGGCCGTGCATACCTGCCAAGCAATGTAGGCATGCATGCACACCAAGGCATGCATGCACACCTGTAAAGGTAAGCCCCAAAGGTGGTTCCCCCCCAAAAGCTGCTACCGGTTCTCCAGGAC